>OW204032.1:12207021-13407021 GCA_934048045.1 Polygonum aviculare | reverse complement strand
CTGGTCATGCTATGAAATATGTTGCTCGACCTAGAGGAGTTGTGAAACAACTCTGGGTTCGTAAAAACTAATCTTGTCTGTGCAGGTTGAAGTGAGTGTCGACGACCCCTGGTTCATCGACAGTGCGTGCTCAGCTCATATGACTGAAAAATCTGAAGATTTTGTCTCACTTCAACAGCACAACGGAGGTAACATTACCTTCAGACACAATAGCAAAGGTGTGGTTTCTGGAATTGGAAAAGTGAAGATCTCAAGTAAGGTTTCAGTTTCTGATGTTAGTCTGGTTGACAACCTTGGTTTTAACTTATTGAGCGTTGCTCAACTGTGTGCTAACGGGAAAAATTAAGTTGTCTTTGATCATAAGTAATGCCAGGTGATTGAATTAAGTACAGGTAGAACGCTTCTGAAGGGATTATGCAGAAACAATGTTTACAAAGTGGATCCCTGCTTCCAACCTGAAGAGAGTTTGTGCTTGAAGACTGTTGCGGAGGTCGCTGACCTCTGGCATAGTTGGTTTTGTCATGCTAGCGTGCAGTTGTCGATCAATTTGCACAGAGAGGAGCTAGATATTTCTTGTGCCTTGAGGATGTCTTTGACAAAGACAGTGCTGAAGGTTCGTCCGAGGTCGCCAACAGTGACAGTGTCGCCGACTCAGATCAGAATCAGAATCAAGATTAGAATGCAGAGAATGTTCAGGATCAAAGTGGTTTTGAGGCTAATTCAGAAAAAGTTTCAAGTCAGGAAGTTCAAGGTGAAAGGGCTGGAGAAGATGTTGAGAAAGTCGAAAAAGTCGACGACTTTGAGAAAGCTGAAGAGGTTGTTGAGAACGTCGTTGACGTTCAATCTGACAGTAAAGACTCCAAGATTCAAGGATGTCGCCAACCCAGACTAGGTCGATGATATGTGAAGAAGAGCATGGTGTCCATGGACTTTTGCAGGACGGATGAACAAAGGGTGGACATTTTCACCAAAGCTTTAAATCGGGAACCCTTTGAACGACGTCGCATGGAGCTAGGTATGATCTCTCTTGATTAACTTGTTACCTTACATGCTATCCCTCAATGACTGGTTGAAATTTGATTGTTTATCATTTGAGAATAACATGCCTATGTGTTGTAAGTCTAATGAGGTAATCATGCTTTGATTGATGATACACTTTGCTTGTGTGTGCATGTCGACGACCTCCTGCTTGTTGAAATTATGCTTGCAATTATATTGAACTTTTTCTTTGAGCCCAAAAGAATCAACCTGATGACCCCTGAACCCTCATTATAAGCCCAAATGATGGTTGATTCTATAGCTGTCCCCGACCTATCATGCTTGAGAGTCTCTACGAGCCCATTTGCTTGCTTGTGTCATTTAAACTGAGACTTATCAACATGATCGACAAATTCCACAAAATATTATTATTTTATGCTTGGGTTGCTTTGACACCACCCGGTGTGACCCAACCCCCAAGCTACTTCAAGTGGTAATTGTCATAGTGCATTCAGTCTGATGATTATGCTCAGGAGTGTAAGTACAAGTGAAAGTCGACGACTTTTGCTATGTGTCAGATGAGGTCGACGACTTCGCAGTTGCTTTCAGCTATGTGCTCGGAAAAAGTGAAGTGTTGAAAAGTTATGAGGAAACCTATTTTGGGGTCGAGAACATCGTTGTTGTCGCCGACTAATCAGTGCGAAAGTGCACGTGTTGTTTCGGAAGGAAAAGATCTTGATATCAAGTGGAGTTTAGGTTCCTTTTTTTAAAAGAGAGTGAATTCCAAAAGACGTTGGACTCGTCTAAAGGAGCGGAGAAAAGAAAACTGAAGCAAAAAAAAAGGAGAAAGAAAAAGATGGGTGAGTAGGGAAGAGTTGACAAATCTGCATGCTAAGGTGGATGCACTGGAGAATCAGAATCTTGAGCTAGCAAAGGGTTTGGCAAAGATGATCAAGATGATGGGAGATGTTGACATCAAGGAAACACTCAAAGCTATGACTTAGTCGTCGACTGTTGCACTTTTGACTTTATTACTATCCTGCTTTCTATCCCTACCGCATTATTCCTCTTTCTAAAACCTTTTCTTAAGTTCAGTATGATTGTAAGATATTAATACCCCTGCTGTGTGTGTTCTGTTTGACATTGCCATGCTTGCATGGTCGCTGACTTGGTCTCTGCATGCTTTTGCCTATATTAGCTAATATGTTTGCCTTGCTTATTTCTCTGTGATTTATGATCTTTTTGATGATGCCAAAAGGGGGAAATAGCTGAGGGTGGCATGCTTAATTAAGGGGATATGCTGAATTTCAAGTGAATGTTGAACTTAGGGGGAACTTTTGAAAAGTTAAGGGGGAATTGTTTTTGAGATGCTCTGATTGCCTTTTAAGATGTTTGGACAGGTTGCAGAAGAACCCTTTTCAGTGCAGATAAAAGATTGGTGTTTGTCACCATCAAAAAGGGGGAATTTGTTAGAAAACCGTGTGTGTGTTTTGATGGTTCCAAACAGGTTGCTGACAGGAGTCGTCGACCTTGAAAGAAGTCGATCACCCAAGGTCGCTGAATGTCAAGAAGTCATGTGAAGGAATTTGGCGAAGAACTGTGTGTTCTAATGAATCTAAAACAGGAGTCGCCGACTTCACAAAGATAATATCAGAAGTCGTCGACCTCCCACCAACCTCACTGCCCAGAAGTCCGAACACGTGCAAAATTCTATAAAAGGCAAAACGCGTGAATGGTTTAAGGAAGGCACGGAAGATGATCCTGAGGTGTTTCTAAGGCAAGAAGAAGAGCATAAAAGAGGAAAATCTTCATGGGATATTTGGAGATCACAAAGGAGATTTTATTGTGTCCTAGGTGATATTTTAGGAAGGATTTTGTACCGATTGTGTACAATTCATTCCTTGGGCAAAAAGGATGAATTTTGCAGCAATCTTCTTGGTTCTTTATTTATAATTTCGTGGGTACATTGTAGGAACTAAGTGAGTCAAGAGAAAAACTTGTATTGTGAGTGTGTGGTGTAAAAGAGAGGATCATGGGATTCGGTCCTTAGGAAGGTTGAGTATGAGCGAGCTATAGAGAGTGAGGGTTGAGACAAAAGGCAAGAGTACTTGCAAGAGAGGGCGTGGGATTCGCTAGAGCGTGAGATTCGCATCTTGAAGTAGGAACACCTTTTGTAGCCCGAGAAATCAATATAGCGAGCGAGTGCTCTTCAAGTCCTTCTAATTTGAAGCTTAGAAGGCAAGTGGTTTTTCTCCTTGCAAGCACGTTGGCTACAAGTAGTTTCCACTCTAAATCATCATGTCAAATCTGGTATTTCGTAATCTTTCCTGTGTATTTTAATTCCGCTGCATAACACTAGTTGTTAACTCTGGTCGTCGACATCATAGGTGTCGACGACCTCTGAAGTACTAACTGAGATCCTAGAACTTCTACTTGTTATTTCCCTTATTTTGCATTTTTATGTGGTCTTTGGTTATTTTTTATTCATCATTTGCTTGTCTAATATATAGTTTTATTTGGTTCTTATCTCAAGAAGACATTCCCATATTTCTTACTTCTTATTGCTTGGTGTTGGCTTGCTGTTGTACCTTGAGTTGCAAAGAGGGTTGTTGTTTGTTTGTTATTGTTATATAAAAATTACGTACCTGCAATGTTATACTACTACGATAATATTGTAGTTATGATTTGTAATTTGAGTGAAATTTCTTTTGGGTCGTATGCTAGAAGAGCACTGGTTATACTACTACTTTATCCAACTTATATTATCTACTCAATTGAACTTATATTGTAACTAGTTTAACTCCCGTATCATGTATGGGTAATGTAATTATATGACCACGTTAAAAATATAGGATTATACATATGTATCTTCATATTATGATTAGTGTTTTTTACCAATTGTAAATCAACTCATAATATAAATAAGTTGGATTTGTTCAAAAATTACTTTACGATAAATATCACGTTTTATTAAATAATAATTTTTATATGAAGATTATAACTAATTCTTGGTAAGGGATAATTCATAATTTTCATCATTTTTCATCATTATCGAAAATTTTTACGGGATAAGATTATACGAGATTCAACTACCTAATTTATATAGAGGTGGACCCAGCTGATTATTTTTATCAGATCATATAAATTTATCTTTCTATTGTGATTAGTGTTTATATATATATATACACGCAAGAGTTTGGTTGATTATCTTATTAAGGATATGACACGTGACGCTATTTTCTGTGAAGACTTTGTCTTCGTTTTATACTATAGACAATATAGATGGCTTATAATAGTGATTGCTTAGCCTACCGAGTAAATAACAGATCTGCTTTAGTGTGTTGGCCCAAATATTTTTCTTTCTTTTAAGTGGGCTAATACGGAGTATATTGTTTTGGGCGAATTAACCACGTAAACGTGTTACTTCGCTATGATGAGGGAATCCTAGTCACAAAGTCGTCACAACGCGTTACAAGTTACGAATAAGCTGTAAATCGAGAAGAAATAACAAGCATAAATTGAATAAATGTAGGGAAATGAGAAGAATGCTTAGGATTGTTTGTATTGCTTGTGTGTATGTATATGAACTCCTGGATTGTTACAAAAGATCGTCTTTCTCCTTAGAACAAAAGAAATAGTAAGAACATATGAATTTGAGAGTGTTTTTGGGGCGTAGAGAGTTGTCTTCGAGAGTTGTGTTGATTGTTGTGTCCATTCCCCCGCTTTGAGTGTCTTCCTTGCCTTTTATAGCGCTGCCTTCCTCAAATTAGCCGTTGCCCATTAATGAAGAAATCCCTAAGATCTCGCCTGACTTTATGGCCAAATCCCGGAAATCCCTCATGCAGTTACGATTTTGGGCGTTGAAGACTATCCCGTTGCTACAGTACCGTTGCAGCATTAATGATATGCGAAATTAACGGTGCTCTTAACTAGCGTGGACATAGCATTGATGATGGGTCTTATCCAACCTTGCACTTCGTGGGCTTGGGTTTCTAATGGCCCAGCATATATTATAAAAAAATTACATTGAGTAAATTGCATGGGCATGGATGGAATGAAATAAACAAAAACCAGAGCATGGGTATACGAATTGTTTTGATTACTGTGTATAGAATGTGAACATGTATGCTACAACTTTGGAAATGTACGTACATAGAGAGTAGCAAACCAAGTGAGAGTCTAAACGCAAAGGCCACTAACATACCTACATGTATAGATTAACAAAATTGAAGCCCAAGAATGATGGAGAACCACTTTGTTTGTTTATCTTGGATTTGCAATCTAACTTTGATACCTGCTTGAACAACAGATGCAATTACAAGGGTCCTCCCTACTGTGGTGGTGGGTGTCATGGAAACCGCATCAAGTTCTCATTGTACCGACATGCCTTAAGTCTAGCAATAGGGCCGAGTCACAAAGCCGTTCCTGGCCAGTTGCAAGGTTGTAAGAAGTGATGGCACCGTTTCTTCTCAGCAGCATCTCGTCGTTCGGGGTGAGGTACAGGAAATCCGTATGGGGCATTCCTAAGAAAAATAAGGTTAGAAAAACATGGCGTGGAACCCATTCGCCGTCATCTTGCAACACCCACATCTCTCCTGCTGTTTCATAGAAATGGAAGTATCCGAGTGAAGATCCAGCATGAGCCAGTATGAGTACTTATCCGAGTGAAGATCCAGCATGAGCCAGTGTGAGTACTTGTTGAGTGCAGCCAGCGGTCAAATTCCGAATCAAGCACTCGTTCGTGGCCAGATCGAACAAAACAAGGCGCAATGCGGTTGCATAGCGAACCTCTGCAAGAACATAAAGAACCCCCTGAAGCACAAGCATGTCTGCGTGTCAGGAATCAAACAATTGATCACAGGAATTTCTGGCCATTGGTCATGGTCAAACCCGATCGTCCTCCCGGAATTGGTTGCGAGCGAGTAGACTAAGTCGAGCACATGTAGCCCCTGCTCACGCGTTCAAACCCTAGCCCCAAATCTTGATACAGCAGATGAGCACGAGGGATGGCAGGGAGCGCTAGGGATCTTCGAGTGGTCGGATTCCGCAACACCAATTGTTCTATCCCCGTCGTCCATCTCGCCATGAACAATCCGTTGACAAAGCCTACGACCACGACCACCCGATTCCAATCATGGACGGGATTACCGAAGGGTTAGAATGTTTCAGTGCGGACGAATGTCCAATCCCAACTGTAGGGAGTTCGCGATTGGACCGCGATAATGCAAGAATCGCCAGCGACGTCGTTGTAGCGCTTGAAATGGATGTCGGATAAATAGTCGTCTTCGATCAAGCCTCGCCATAGCCTCGACACGTGCCGGAATCGGAAAAGTATTCTCGCCGGCAGCCATGTGAAGATTTCCTCCACCAATTCCTTCGGGATATAGAGATCGGGATCCATGGAGCGAGCTCGGTTTTCGTCGCCGTCGTCGTTGTCTGAGCGAGGAAGAGAGCGATTCACGCAGAAATCTCAACTGTTCTTCTTGTTTCTTTTGTTTACAGTTGGGAGAGCGGAGTGAATGAGAGTGATTTTGAGTTTGATGGCTGGTTTTTATTGTCAGAGGCGAATTCTGTTGTAACAACCTCTTCTCTTCTGAACTCGGTCGATGGAATCCTATAGAACAACTTCCCATTCGTCTTCAATTTTACCCCGCCTTCCCTCGAGTTTGCCGGGAATCATCACACTGCTCCCTTTCAAGTTTTCATTTGACTAGTTGACTTGACCAGTTGACTTTGGGACTCTAACTTTTCTCAAAAATGGGTTCTCTAACTGTAATTTAATCGGCTGACTCCAGTACAGTATGTTTTTTTTTTATCAAGAAACGGGATCGCCCCCTGCGAAAATTTTATTGAAACGAATCAAATATGCTCAAAATGAGCTACATAGTCCTCATGGAGGAGATTAACAATTGAAGGAATAGGAGAAGAAAAAACCATGAAATCATAATGAAAGTCCAAAGCTGAATTTGCTAAAGAGTCAACTGCTTTATTTGCTAGCCTAGGAATGTAAATAACTTGAATACGGTTCGGATCTTGCTGAAGCAGAGAGCGGCACTGGCTGATGAGAAGATAGTCCCTGTGTGGCCTAGGATGGAGATCATTCAAGAGCTTAACAGCCACACTAGAATCAGTGCAGACTTGTACATGAGCATGTGGCAGCTGTGATGCACGACAGAGGCCATGGTATATGGCCAAAAGTTCTGCCCGAACAGCATCACACACACCACACTTAAAAGCAAAAGCCGCTTGGAATTCCCCATGGCCATTACGGACAATCCCAGCCCCTCCCGCTAGACCAGGATTGCCTTTGGAGGCACCATCGACGCAGATTTGCAGGCAGCCTGCTGGGGGGGACACCAAGACGCTTGCGGCACAGGGACAACAGTGGCCGGGGACGGCTGGATGGAAGCCGAGAAGTGAAGGGTTGCGTCTTTGTAGGCATTGGCGATTGACACAACTAGATGAGATAGGCTTTGTACATCGTCTCGCCCATCAAACACTAACCCATTCCTAAACTTCCAAGTATACCACACCATAGTCGCGAAAACTGAGCTCCAATTATCCAAGCTGCTGATGTTGAGGAGGATCTAATCCTGGATATTCATGACAGCAAATAAATTCAGCGGCAAAGAGCTACCCGCCAGCGACTGCCATACGAGCTTGACCGCATTGCAATCCCGAAGTAAATGCAAAGGCGTCTCCACAAGGTTGCAGCGAGGGCAAGCGGCAAAATTCGCAATGTGGCGCTGGACTCGAACTGCGTTGCAAAGAAAGGAGCCATGGGCTGCTAAGAACAAGAAGTGGCGGGCCCTCTGCTGTGCAGCCACCTTCCAAATCCGACTCCAAACTTGATGGGAATTAACAGCATTCTCATCCCGAAGAAGTCTCATAGCCGATTTCGAAGTGAAAGACCCTGACTGAGATGGGAACCAGAAGAAGGAGTCATGATCATTCTCATTAGGCGAAAGGGAAACCGATTTTAACCTGTCCAAAATCAAGACGGGCAATTTTCCTGCGAGGGCTGCCCAATTCCATGAGCCACCGTCCCAGTAATCAGCAACAGTAGCGCCCAAGTCTTCCAAAGAGAGGTCCGAAATAGCCAAAGAGCTGAGAGGTGTCGAAACCAACCAGCAGTGATCCCAAAAGAAGGTTGAGGTCCCATTACCAACAGCCATGCCTATTCCCTTTAACAAGGTCTGCGAGCCGTGCACGAGGCCTTTCCAGGATGAAGAAGACCGATGCCTGTTCTGAAAGATATCAATGTCCAAGCGATGGCCACAATACTTTCCGCGAACAACTTGGCTCCATAAAGAATTTGGCTCTTGTAAAAGACGCCAAAAGAGGTTAGCTAGCAAAAACACCCTACCCTGTGAGTCAATCTCCGTGTTACTTGAAAACCATGATTAAATTACATTAACTTACGAATTTAAAATTAAAAAATTTACTACACTTTGTCTCAGAAAAATGATCAAAAGGATGAAATTTACAATTATAGATTCTAGCTTTTGACATAATACTTTCAAAAAATGATCAATAAATGTAAGTCAGTATCTTCAATATTTTTTGTTTAATTACCGATCAATCGATCATCCAACACTCTTTAGAACCGGTACATGAAAAATTCAGGTCAATAAAAACAAGTTGTAACAACAAACTTCTCAGATAATTGCCTAAAAATCCTAAAACTACACATAAATTTGGTTAAAACCTTAACGCTTAACACGTGCAGACAAAAGCATGCTAATAGCTGCAAGCCACAACTACGGCCAAACATTACTTAACCGAAAATATTTCACATATAAGAGATTTTTTTGCAGTTACATTATACTCCGTATTAGACTATCCCTATTTTCGAACATATATATGTTTGAAACATTCCAGAGAGAAAAAAAAAAGGAGAGGAGGAAAATAAGAATAAACAACAAAGGCTCTGATCGAAGAAATAACTAATTTAATGGCGTCCAAGAAGCTTCTGGTTCTCATCTCCTCCTTCCTCATCATTGCTAGCGTTGTCATCGGAGGTAATTAACACCAAATAATTAGTTACTACTACGTAATGGACAACTTAAACATGTTTCATAGAAGACTTCCTCTATGAACAAAAACTAATTAACCGTACCTTAATTGATTGATACATTGATCTGATTTGCAATAAGATTATGCCTTGATTAAGCTATTTAAGCGTGTGATCAAATTATTGCCCATGCCTAAGATCGATCAGATGAATGATTATCAAAACCATTATAGCTGATGATATTTTTAAGTAACTTGGCGAGAGGATATTTTTTATATGTTGTTTGATTCTTTTTATTAAAATTTTCAAATTGATAGAATATAATTTGTTCTTTTCTAATCTTAATGTACACGTAGAGGAACCAAGAAGACAGCTAAGGACAGAAGAGTTCTGCGAAAATGTGGGAGCATGCAAATCACAAGCTCAATGTGTGTCCATGTGTGATAAGCAAGGTTATGGTCATCGCCATAAGTATTGCAATCCAGACACTTCCAAATGCTGCTGTGTTATAAAAGAGTAAAACTAAAAACCACAGTTTTAATTAATTGTGTTGATTGTCAGTGTAATGTAATAATCCAATCTATTTACTTGATGTAATAGAGACATATGGCACATTCTCTTTTTTTTTTCTAAGGGGAAAAAAACATATGACATATTGGTTGTGCATGAGTATATACTGAAAAATGTAGTAGTGTGAAGACACCTTATCAAGTAGTCTATATAACAATTCTACTGTCTGTCTCATATATATTAAGGTGCAAATTTAAGGTATACAAGGGTCACAACAAAAAACAGCATGATTTAAACACCATAGACTGCAAGCACCAATCATTAAGTCAATCAACACAGCACTTACAGTTCAACCTGTGGCTGAAATCTCCAAGAATCCGATTTAGTGACTAGGGGACGTCATCGAGTATGAAAGGGCCAAGTTTACCGGTCCTGAATAAGGTAAGGAACTTCTTTGAAACCAGCGAACGAGCTTCTACTGCGTTAGGTGGTACCCTGAGCGCCTTCTGTAACAGTTCAAACTGCTTCTCGATAATAACCTCCATCTTGTTCTCATCTTCCAAATCCCCATCAAATTCCGAAAGAGATGTGGATAGCACGCGCTGTACTTCTGTCACGAGATCCTTCACGAAAACAAACAAATTGTAACTTACAATCTGCTGTGGGCAGAAATGAAAAACAAAGCTGCAGAGGAATATATTTGATGTCAAACAGCAAAAAAAACGCTACCTCGATATAATAGACAGCCGAGTTGTCTGGTGGTTTCCTCTTGCTTGGCAGAAGGTCTTCAAGATCAAACTGATGCTGATCTGCTGAGTTCTCTTGGAGTCTTTCTATCTTTTTGTCACTCCAGCGCTTCCAATGAAGCGGTGTTCCACGACTGTTTAAAATGGCTAGCAGGAATTGAGCAATACGCTCCTCACCGACAACTGAATCCTTGATACAACCTTTTGAGACATCAATGAACACAAACACCTCAGACATGAAAGTTCACTAAACATACGGAGTTTTTCGTCAAGACTATGTCAGGGACAGACAATTCAGCAAGATTTATTTTTGTAGATGACAGTAACAAGAATATTTTACATTGGGTCCTATTAGTCAGGAAGAATGGAAAAGTTAAGGGAAATAGGTCATAGAGTTACCTAACATAATTTATTTAAGCCTAAGTGTGAGAGAAAAAAACATTTAGCAGAGACATAGACCTGAAAGGGCTAGCTTTAGACCAGTCTCGATGTCCGGTATACTGGGAACTAGTACACCAGGTGTGTCCTGGACATAAATGCTGGGATGATGAGCAATCTGTGCAACAAAGAAAGATAAAAAGGTGCTTATCATCCGACAGAAGAAATTCTTGACTAGTACTTTGAAATTAAAAGCACAGTGGTAAGAAACTAACCACAAAGAAACAATTAGGATATGAAGTTGGAAACTATGGATGCATGGTTGAAAAGAGATTGTAAGCGTAGAAGCATCATTATGCATTAGGTGCAACAGAATTTAGTATAAGTGATTTGTGCATTCAAGGACATTCAAATTTTTAAAAAATGCAGTATTTAATTAAGCAAAAACATGTGATGTTTGGCATACGATGCATTGTACTTTGGCTATCCAAACAAGACTTAAACTGCTGCATTATACGATATACCACTTAAAACATGCTGTAAAAAGGTAAGTTTTATGCATCCAAACACAGACATTGTCAACATGAGAAACAGCACACGATCTTTGTTATACGTACACAGCAAAAAAATAGGAAACACAATTCCTGTACCAGCAAAAGAAGAAAGAACGAGCGATATAGAAATACTGGACAGACCTTAAATCCAGAAATGTCTTGTGTTACTCCAGGCAAAGGTCCCACGGTTGCACGTTTAAGTTTATCCTGCACTAATGAAAACAATTACGATGATCAATTACCTGAAAGAAACATGTAAGCTCACTAACACACCAGACAAGTAAAAAGGATTATTTGGAGATCCTACCAGGAAAGCGTGCTGAGGATATTCGATATATCGAGTTAATGAGAGCAGACTTGCCAACATTGGGGACACCAACAACCATCACCAGAAGAGTCGGCTCCCTATTAATACGTTCTTTGAGTTTGAACTCCACAAGGTCAAGAAGCTGGGACACGGAAATCCAACAGTTAGATGGCCGATTACAAAGGTCCAAGTATCAGCCAGTTAACCTGTCCAAACCATCAATACAGCAAAACTAATCATCCTAAAACCAAATTAAATCAAGAATTTTCAACCCCTTAACCCCTAACTTTTGACCTTATGCACTATGAGATTCAAAATTAACACTAACAACCTTCCAATCAGACAAATTAATAGCAAAAAAATCAGTAACCTTCTTAACGGAGCTCTTGCTGTGCGCATTAATGGCAATACAGTCCTGATTGCCCGATTCGAAATGATGAATCCATTTCTACACAAACAAAAACAAATAGCTAAGCTTCAAAACGATCAGAAACTAGAGGAACAGAAAACTTTTGAGTCCAGGTGTCGAAAGATTACATGCATAATGTTGGGATTAGCAAGGTCCTTTTTGTTAAGAGCGATCAATTTCCTCTTCCCGGCGAGCATAGGCTGAAGGTCCTCATTTGCGGAAGACAACGGAATCTGTAGCAAACAAACAAAACAAGTTCATTTGGAAACCTAGAAAGAAGGCGCAAGGAAACAGAGAAAGAGAGAGATGCAGAGCAAAGGGACGAACTCGAGAGTCGCGGACTTCGACTACAAAGTCGGCGACCTTGAGGCGGTCTCGGATTGCGCGGGTGGCGGCGGCCATGTGGCCGGGAAACCAGTTGATGAGGCCGCCGCCGGCGTTGAAGGCCATTTCGCCGACGCTCTTCTTTACTCTAGCCATGTCCTTCTTCTCACTCTTTCCCGTCGAGTTTGCCGATGAAGGAAAACAAGCAACCCTGAAAAAGGAGGAGACGAGAGAGTGGGAAATTGGGCTGTGAATGAAGGCCCGCTCAGAAAGCATATTGGGCTTTTTGTGACAATATTTAAGATTTTAAATTTGAGTCAAGACTAGGGCTGAGCTTTCAGATTATCCGATCCGAAAACCCGGATATCCGAAAATTTATTTTGCAAAAAAGCCCGATCCGTATCCGATCCGTATCCGGCCGGATATCCGCTAAAAATTATCCGATTGGATCGGATATCCGGAGCCGGATATCCCGGATATCCAAACTATCCATTTTAATTTTCAAGCAAAAAAATGTAGTATAATTTTATATTCAATTCATGTCCAAAAATCTAACTAGCTATAAAACATTATGTGAGATTAAATGTAAAGTTATAAACAAGAATTAATATTAACATACTGAAGCTATAATCAAATTCAAAGTCAAAATTATTATCCAGCTTAAGTTATAATTACTTAATTAGTATTATCCTGCGGTAAGAACTAAAAAAGTGGTAAAGGTAAGTTTAGGGTTTTGACCTAATAGTAATTTATTTTCACTTTCTACAAACATATTTTATATATATATATATATATATATATATATTTTCGGATATTTTCGGATATCCGAAAGACTCAATACCTCTATCCGTATCCGGTCCAAATATCCGGAAAAATTAGCGGATCGGACCGGATACGGATCAATTTTAAACGGATCATTTTGGATGCGGATATTTTCGGATCGGATCGGCGGATTTTCCGGATCGGATCGGGCGATCGGATAACTTTGCTCAGCCCTAGTCAAGACTCAAGAACCTAGAACCACGTGTAGAGAAGAGAGGGTTTTAGGTACACGGAGACTTCTTTTTTTATCGAAATACATGGAGATTTTTGAGTAGATTTCAGTTTAAAATGGGTTTTACTTTAAAATTATTAAAAACATTATTAATTAAAATAGTTAACAAGAAAATGTTGAGTTAAAAGATTGAGAAATTTTGATGGAAGCGCATACCTCCCCTATCTAAGTATGTGTTTGATTTATTTTGGGCCTTTTTAAGTGGATGGCAAATTAATAAAGTATATGAACTTTAAGTATGAGCCAATAAGATTTGATGGAACATGTTCAACCAAAAAAAAAGATTTGATGGAACATGTAAGGCCCCATTTGGTAACACTATCGGAATCGGATTGGAATCGGGAATCAGAATGGAATCAGGAATCAGAATGAACCATTACAGAGACATGTTGTTTGGTATGATGTCGGAATGAGCCGTTTATAATAATTATGGTTTGAAAATTCTTAAGATTTAGGGTTCATAATTATGATTTTAAGGGTTTATAACTTTTAGAAATTATTTAAGGTTCTGGAGTTTTTGGACTCAAGACGAGCAATTATAATTCTTGGAATGGATGATACCTGTCATTTTCGGCTGGAATCAAATTAGCTTGCAGCCTTGGAATGAGTTATTCCTGGGAATGAAATTGATTCCAGAATTATCTCTGCCAATCAGCATACTGGAATCATTTATTCCTGATTCTCATTCCTCATTACCAGGGAATCAAACCAAACGGGGCCTAAATGGGACATGCAAATGGGACAGTGGATCTTTAGCCGTATCTTCCATATTTGAGACTTTTTCTCTCTCCATCAATGAAGCTCATCGATCACTAGCACCTCAACCATGGTTGCTCCTCCATCATCTCGTCTTCGTCGGATTTCTTCGCGTGTCGCCAACGACAGCCAATTTTCCACCGACGTCGAAAAATTTGGCTTTGTCATGAACAAAATTTCTGAAACCCTAGCACATGCCACCACCTCCAATGGAGATTCTTTCCGGCTCTTCAGACTATTGGAATTTCCTCCGCTCTCTTCCTTCTTCACACGTTCTTCCTATTTTTCCTTTAGCTTAACTCGATTCGTTTGTTTACAGGTCGATAATATGTTTGATTTGATGAAATTGAGAACGAGAAGGTCAAGATGGACAACGACTACAACCACGGCGCCGACAACCGAGGATAAAGCTTCTCCGAGGAAAAAGCTAATCGTTAATGGTTGTTTGTACATCTATTAGGATAGAATGAAATATTTGTAAATCTTTGTATTTCTTTATCTTTAGCATAAGATAAGATCTTTTCCTTTATTCTTATCTTGGGCTCCAAGATTGTTTTGTACATTATATAAACTCAATTGGGTTCTCAATGAAATATACGAATCATTCACACAAACCTTTATATGGTATCAGTTTCTTTTGCTCGATCCTAGGTCTTTCTCCAAGCAATGTCGGCTGATTCTCAGCATGGCTTTGCAATATACTATGGTGGTAATCTCATTAGTTGGGAATCAAAGAAGCAGCATGTTGTCGCCAAATCAAGAACAGAGGCCGAATATCGGGCCATAGCCTTCACTACAACCGAGCTAATCTAGATATAGCAACTCCTTCTCGAGCTTCATGCACCTTTGGTTCGGCCTCCTATCATTCTATGTGACAATCTAAGTGCTATATATATGAGTGTTAATCCAGTTTTTCATCAGCGGTCTAAGCATATTAAAATTGATTTTTACTTTGTTCGCGAACAAGTTGAAGATGGTTCTTTAATCGTTCAACATGTTCGTGCTCAAGATCAAACCGCAGACATATTTACCAAGGCCATTGGGACAGCTCGAATCATCCAACTTCGCTCCAAGCTTCATGTTCGTAATCCGCCATAAGCTTGTGGAGGGTATTAGGATAGAATGAAATATTTGTAAATCATTGTATTTCCTTATCTTTAGCATAAGATAAGATCTTTTCCTTTATTCTTATCTTGGGCTCCAAGATTGTTTTGTACACTATATAAACCCAATTGGGTTCTCAATGAAATATAGGAATCATTCACACAAACCTTTATGACATTTGTTTAATAAGCAAGGTAAAACTCCGTTTTGTCTAACCTCTGGATATTGAATTCACGGCCTGCTTGCACGATGTTTTGATAAATAACATAGGCGTAGAGAATGAGAGTCAAAGCAAAAAAATATTGAGGATGCAGGAGGAAACTAAGAGTATCTCACTTCATTTGCACTTGTACACTTGTGTATCTTGTTCCATTCTCCAACCCTCACATGCGTATTAGATTGTGTTAATAAACTAAACTTTTACCTCATCTCATTGATTATTCTTGTGATATGCAATGCTCTGTTTCTAGGCTTTCGTTTCTTGTTAAGGAATTGATGTTGGGTGCCTGGGTATGAGATGTTAGTGTTCACAAATTGAGACACATAATTGAACTGCATTTGAATGTGATGCAAAAGCTTTTGCTTACAACAGGCTTGCAAATGGTTGTTTTTTTAGCTGGCTCATTATGCTCGCTAACAGATGATTACTAGTGTTGCGACCTAATGAATTGTTGAATTTTAGGAGTTTGATTTCAAAAAATACACTAATTTCTTGTAAATTCTTTTAGATGGAAATTCAATTTTTGAGCTTCAAATATTCGGATACTTTTGGTATTGTAATTGCTAATGATTGGTTGATCTGGTTTCCCTGGAGTTCAATCTCTCAACTTTTACCGTATTGTAATATATGTTTATTGATGGGGATGATGATAAGCTTGACATAGGGTTTAACCATAAATTGACTATACGAACTACTAATTGTATTACTATAGGGTATGCATTAATTAAGTGTCATCACTCATCACTAATTAATTTATACAAGTGACTATTTTTAAAAATGTACTTATGAAGAGTCATCACTCAATTCGGTGAATATTGTCACTTGTGATGACAATTTAGTATCTTTTGATAATATGGTGATAACACTGATTCCCTATTGTTTGATTCACCGAGGAGGCTGCAGTTGATGCAACTCACTATTACATTGCTTGAATTTGATGAACTATTGTACTAGTAGTATATTGGAAGATACAAGTGACTATTTTTACATGTGTATTTGTGGAGAGTTATCACTCCATTTCCTTTATATTGTCACTTGTGATGAAAATTAGGTGTTATCAAGAAGATCCTTAGATAACATTGGTAATGACTTGTTAGTGAGACTTTTTGATAACATTCGTGATGATACTTTATAAAATTGTTTTGTTACACTTGGTTAATTGAAACTTGTTTGATGACACATTATAGAAGTGTCATCATTGTCATTGATAAAAAAACTAGTTTCATCAAATTTCATGAGTGTCACTAAATTTTATAGGAGTGTCATCATTGTCATTGATAAAAGGAAAACGATTTTTATCAAATTTCATGAGTGTCACTAAATTTTATAGGAGTGTCATCACTGTCATTGATATAAAGAAAACGATTTTTATCCAATTTCATAAGTGTCACTAAATTTTATAAGAGTGTCATCATTGTCATTGATAAAAAGAAAACGAGTTTCATCAAATTTCATGAGTGTCACTAAATTTTATAGGAGTGTCATCATTGTCATTGATAAAAGGAAAATGAGTTTTATCAAATTTCATGGGTGTCACTAAATATTATAGAAGTGTTATCACTGCCATTGATAAAAAGAAAACGAGTTTTATCCAATTTCATGAGTGTCACTAATTTTATTGGAGTGTCACCATTGTCATTGATAAAAAGAAAACGAGTTTCATCAAATTTTATAGGAGTGTCATCATAAGAAAACAAGCTTCATCAAATTTCATGAGTGACTAAATTTTATAGGAGTGCCATCATGGTTATTGATTAAAAAAACGAGTTTCATCAAATTTCATGAGTGTCACTAAATTTTATTGGAGTGTCATCATTGTCATTGATAAAAAAAACGAGTTTCATCAAATTTCATGAGTGTCACTCAATTTTATAGGAATGTCACCACTATCATCGAGTGATGACAATGAATCGAGTGATAGAGTGATGTCAATCAGAGTGTCATCACTTTTATCGAGTGATGACAATGAATTAAGTGATCGAGTGATTACGGTCATATTGTCGTCACTCAATGAGTGTCATTACTATCATCGAGTGATGACAATGAATCGAGTGATAGATTGATGACAATTGTCGAGTGATGATAGTCAACGCCAGTCAACAGTCGGTCAACTAGTGGAGTGAGAAAGTGGTTAGGGTTTTTTTCCTATTCACCTAATGATAAGCATACCAAAAACATAAACTAAAACTCTAAAAAGAAAATAATGAACCTGTCACAAAAAAGATTAAAAAATCCAAGATTTAAGATTTATAAAATCTTTCTATTATTAGCCCCTTATAGTATGTCCTTAGAGCATCCCCAACAAATGTGCTAAAAGTTTTTCTAAAAATGGAGAAGCAAAAGCTATTTTCTCCAAATTTTTTCTACCTTAATTCCAATAGCTTCTCCATTTTGCAGAACATAACATTTCTTATTTAAGTCTAACCACTTATCTATTTTAAGAATTCAATGTTTATTAATTATTATTTTAATTTAATTGAAAGAAATGAAAATATAATACAATCTTACTTTAAAAATACTTAACTTTTTATTTAAATAATAAAGAAGTAATTATACTAAAGAATCATAACGTAAACAAGGAAATACAAAATTATGCATTCACAATTAGGTGTTGGAAAGACTACATATTATTGTTTAATGGTTTTAGGGTCAGTACCGATGGACTAAAATATTTATGACTTATATACACATAAACTCAATAAAATTACGACTTATGTGCGCAAAAAGTTCACGCATTCACGAGAAGCTATGCTAATTAAAACTATATATTTTAATATATATGATGAATTTGCATTATATATTTAACACTAAAGGGAAAGCCTAAATTTTAGGCTCAATTCATATAAACCTTCTATTATTAGCATAAATGCATTTTGAAGAAAGAAATAATTGCCATAAATGCATTTTGGAGAATCCCCTACATTTAGATAATAAAGTGCATTTTTTTCCTTCTTCTCCATTATGGAAAATGAGATGGAGAAGCTCTTGGGGTAAAAAAATGAGCTCTAATCGCCAAATCCCTCATTTTCTCTATAATAGAGAAGTTGTTGGGGATGCTCTTAGGGCACATAGTAGAAAAATTATTTATACATTTGCTTATAAATAACCAGACCTGTCAATCGGGGTGGGTCGGGTGAGTTCGGATCGGGTCGTAGCGGGTTCGGGTCAATCGGGTTATGGGTCAAACTAGGTCAGGTCATTACGGGTTTTCGGGTGGAGTCGGATCAACCCAATGAGTCAAGAGTAACAATTTTTACCAAAATTTAAATAAAATATCATTTAAATAATAAAATATAATAATAAAATATTTTTTAAATAATAAAATATAATAATAAAATATTTTTTAAAATATTTTAATAATAAAATATAACAATTTTCAAAATAAATTTTATATATTGTCATATAGTTTAAACCATAAAAAATTGGATCCGACCCAACAGGTTCGGATTTAGCCCAACGAATTCGGGTTTCAATCGGTTCGGGTTGAAACTAGGTCACGGGTCTAAATTTTCGGGTTGAAAACCAAAAGTTTAAGGTCGAGTTGGGTCGGGTTTGCGGGTCAGGCCAACTTTTGACAGGTCTAATAACCAATTAGGGTATATACTTATTACTCCCTCCGTCCCGGAAAGTTTGTCCATAAAGCGCATTTGCACGCGGATTAATAAAAAGTGGAAAAGTTTGATAAATTATGGGAAAATGTGTTAAAGTTGATGGAAAGGGTATAAAAAGGAGTAATTTATAGGATTGATTGGGGATAATTTTGTAATTTTATAGGAAAAAGTGATAAAGTTGAGAGGAAAGTTGGATAATAAGGGTAATATATGAGATTGTATGAGGGTAAGATTGTAAAAGTGTAGTGATATAAATGGAAATAAAGTAGAGATGGACAAACTTTCCGGGACGCCCGAAAAGGAAAGGCGGACAAACTTTCGGGGACGGAGGGAGTACTATATACTTAAATCCTCCTAACAAATTCACAAACCTCCTTTGGTCATAGTGAAGTCCGGTCTTCATCCTCTCGATCACATTCTTCTTTGATTTTCTACGTGACATGATGTCATGCAAAGACCAAATCCAACTTTGGTCATAGTGAAGAATCTTCACTCTTTTCTCTTCCTCTTTTCATATTTAATAATTATTTATTCACTTTCTTCTTTCAAGGTCAAATGTTGGTTAACCACTGCACATGCTCTTAGTTCACTCCCTGAAAAAGCATCCGAAGATCAAAAAAAGGGAGGCCATTACCCACGTATCATTCGACTCAAACCGACGACCTTAAAATAAGTTTTTTATTTTTTATTTTTTTTTGCAAAAGATAAACTTTAGGTGCCCTATCGAAAATAGGGTCAACCTAAATCATCCTTCCGAATGATTGTACTAAATCCTTTCAAGAGGATACAAGTGTCCGGACTTTGGTTCTCGGGAATATGGAACTAGTATTTCCATGGTTAGGGCTGACGAAGCTGTTGTAGGAGTCCATAAAGGAATATGGGGTGCGATTTTTAGCCAAGAAGTCTACAGCTTGGTTACATTCACGAAAGCAGTGAAAAATCATCACTCCCGTGAAACTCTGAAGGGTGAGTTAACTGGATAATGGATGCAATTTCTCAGGGGATCTTCAAGATACACTTGACACTATTGATAACTTTTAAGTTATCACCTTCAATGATAATTCTCTGGAGATTAAGCGAAACCGCCCGTTAAAGAGCCTTCAAAAGAGCAAGCGCTTCGGGCCTAAGACTCTCCCTAACTGTACTATATTAAATAAAATCTACATACATTCTAATTATAAGGTTTAAGAAAGCTCAAAAAAAATATCTTTACCAACCATGGGCAGTTGGGCACGGCACTGTATTGATCCACACCTTTACTCTTGAAGGAAATTGGCCCTTCAGGACCAAACGCGTAAGTATTGATTGGTTGCTATTGCCAGCGGTATTCAAGTATCATGCATGGTCAGTGTCATTTTTTTTTTTGGTAGAACATGGTCAGTGTCATTTAGACCGGACGTCAAGTGTGACATGCGGTAGATGTGATGTCACATATGCATTCAATTCCCGGCCGGCAAAAGTTAATTCAAACTAACGTAATCCTAGTTATTGTACGAGATTTGAATAGTATATCTTACCTACTACTTCCTCTGTCCCGATTTGTTTGTCCAGTATTTCTTTTCGGGCGTCTCTTTTTGTTTCTCCACTTTCTATTTATATCTACTCTTTACCCTTATTATTTTACTCTCTCACATACTTTATCTCTTTTCACCTCAATCAATCACATATTTTACCCATACTATTCAACTCTCTCACCTACTTTATACTAGTTACTTTGTACCAACTTTCCCAATTAGCCATACTATTTTATATCGCTCTTAAAACCCGTGCAAATTATCCTTTTGAACAAACAAAAGGGGACGAAAGGAGTAGTAAACTTGGAACATTTAACATTCATTGTCACTTCAATTACTTCTTTCCTATGCTATGGTATATATGTATCCGTTTAATTAATTTCTTGGAGCACCAAATTGATTAATTTCAAGTATAATGGTAACATGGTTCCATGGAAATATCAATCACTTTCAACCAAAAAAATAAATAGAAATATCATTTACGTATATAATCACCAAATTGATTAATATGGTAACATGGTTCCATGGAAATATCAATCACGCATATAATCACCAAATTGATTAATCTAATCTAACCTACATGTTAAGTTGGAATATTTTACCATTAACGGCTCTCACTTCAATTGATTCATTCATGTTATAGTATATATATTTTTATACTATTATATATTATTTTTTCATATCTATCTACATTTAAAGTTGTATTTTTTTTGCATTAAAAGCCTTAATTGAATTCCCTTTAAT
Organism: Polygonum aviculare; assembly: GCA_934048045.1. Lineage (NCBI taxonomy): Eukaryota > Viridiplantae > Streptophyta > Magnoliopsida > Caryophyllales > Polygonaceae > Polygonum > Polygonum aviculare. Next base: position 13,385,798 of record OW204032.1, on the reverse strand, counting down.
TAATATATATTATATTCAATCGAATATGACATTGTTAGTATTAATTTATTCGGTAATATTTATTATGATTGTATTGTTGTTACTTTATACTATATATAATTTATTTTATCTTCTATTGTTATTATTTAATATTATATGTTATTACTTTAAAATATATATGATATAATTTATCTTATTAAATTTGTTTCCGGTTAAAGTGGTATTAATAATTAAATTATCATTATTAAATGTATTATGTTACTCCTATTGAGAAGTACGTGGAAATATTAAATATTATCTTATTGAATAATTTTTTTATTAAATGATGCGGCCTACAAATTGAAAAGGTTTATTTAATTATTTAATAATCATTCATTTTTCTTATTATAACTTTAGAATATATATGTTATTGAATTATATTATACATGTATGCATTATAAGATTTATTTTATGGCAATTAATTCCATCGTAATGATTTAGATCTCACTTTTTCTTATTAAAAGTTGAATGCTATATCATAAAAAAGTTATAAGAATCTTTTCTTAATTTATTTATCGAGTTAGTGTTTGAATTTCCAATGTCAATATTATAACTAAAAAACTTATAGATTAAGGGTATAGTTTTTTGATATTTAGGGATTTGTAATCTTAATAATACAAAAAGTATGATAATAATGTCATTTCAATTGTTTAACCAAGACAATATATTGCCTCAATGTAAAAAAACAATTGAAATCATAGATATAAACAAAAATCATACAAAACTACCAAAATAATACTCCCTCCGTTTCAAAAAACATGGTCTTTTAGACAATTTAGGTTGTTTCAAAATACATGAACATTTTATATTTTTTCCCTCATCTTTCTATTTATACCCCTAATAATTAACTTTATCATAATCATTACACTTTTTCATATTTCTCTAAGCAAATAATTGAGTCTACATTCTATAGGGGTAATATAGGAATAACATATTTTTCTTAATATATGTGCAATCCTCAAATGGTCATGTATTTTGAAACGGAGGGAGTACTAAATAACCGTCCCGAGCAACGCCGGGACTAGATGTCTAGTTGATCTTATATATAACTAGATTTGTTTTTTGAATTACATAATTAAGATTTTTTTGTCTTTTTGATAAAAATTAAATTGATAAGATATATACAATCGAATCGTTAATTATGAAATAAAAGAATAATTAACATATTAATTAAGAAATAAAAGATTTTGACTATTTGAAAAAAAAGTCTATTTATATAATTATCGAAATTTTTTCTTCTTAATTAATATCTTGCAAATAAGATTTGTACAACTATAAAAAAAAACTCTATATTTACCAATTTTTATGAAAAAATCTCATTTATCTAAATAGACATGGCGTGGGTTTATAAATGAATATGATGTGGCTTAATAAAATATTATATGGAAAAATATATATATATATATATATATATGACATTGATAAATAGATATGATGTGACTTAATAAAAAATTAACTAATATTTGACACGGAGTAACGATAGACTCATACACCGACATGTGTCAAAATCTTAGGTGGAGAAATGTGAGGACGACACGTAGAAAAATCTTACGTGATGCAGTATGGTTGCTCTAAATCTTATGAATCATATATATACATCGATTCAAAATTTCTACTCACTTTGTCCCATTAAGTTTGTCCGTCTCTCCATTTTGGTTGTCCCAAAAGATTGTCCATTTATCAATATCTTTCCATATCATAGGTTTACAAGAGATGAGAATAGGTTACTAACCCATGTCATTCTTGAAAGTATTTATTTATCCTAATTTAAAACTTGAAGGAATCCCCTTTTTAAGTGGTTTTGATGCTACATATTTTTAAGTTATTTATATCCAACATTAAATTTTTTTACCCAATTTTAAGTGATTTTTGACTAATTAACGAAAATAATTAAGGCTACTTTGTTATATTTAACATGTACATTTTTACAACTTGGAAGACATTATATTATATTATCTTGATAACTCTTGACCAAAAAAAATATTATATTGATAACTTTTATTTTCCAAATTTTACAAGCCTATAAATATTATATTCAATATAATCAAGTTCCCTTATTAGTTATGACGCTATCGAAATAAAATATTTAACACGTTTATCTAGTTTTTTTTTTTGTTCTCCTCGATTAGCAAAAAGAAAAAAAGAAGAAGGAAAACATATACAAAAATGGAGAGCTGGCAAGAGTCGAACCCGTGATCATATACTCTCCTTCACTCATTCGGACCACAACAATATAAATAAGCAATAACAAGAGCTAGCTCATAACAATCACAGATTCGACACGTACGTACGTAGTACACCCTCAAGCCTTTTAACTGAAATTACATTCTACGTTCTAATAAAACCAAGAAAACTCGAGTGAACTAGCGAGCTTAAGCTAGTCACACCATGCCTACATCCACGCCTCTACTCGTCAGTGTTGCCCTGCGCGAACCCGAGCTGGTGAGGCCCGCGAAGCCGACGCCTCGGGAGGCGAAGCCCCTCTCGGACATCGACGACCAGCAGAGCCTTCGGTTCCATGTCCACATGATGCAGTTTTACCCTGCAGGGGGACGGCACCAGGACAAGCGCGACCCCGCGAGGGTGATAAGGGAGGCGCTCGCGGAGGCGCTGGTGTATTACTACCCGTGGGCGGGCCGGCTTAGGGAGGGGCCCGCCGGGAAGCTGGTGGTGGACTGTACCGGCGAGGGGGTGATGTTCGTCGAGGCCGAGGCCGACGTTGAGCTCCGGGATATACGCTGCGGCGGAGACGGCGGGTTTCTTCGCCCGCCTTTCCCCAAGGAATTGTTGCTTGATGTGCCTGGCTCGTCTGGTATTCTGGACTGTCCTGTGCTTCTCATTCAGGTAAACAAGCAGATCGAAGTACACAGGTTCAGTTAAAAGCACAAGCTCTTATCTACAAATTCCCTCTTCCACACTTTTTGTGTTTTAAGTATTACTGCCTACTGCCTAGTTTTGTAAGAGAGGATCTTCTACTCTTTCCCTGCTCCATTCATGCTTCATTTTATTATTTATACCACAAAATCATAACAAAAAAAATTATAAAAATTGTTTTTTGTATTACGTACTGCCTCCTTAATTATAGACTTGTATCATTTTATGATATAAATTTCTAGTCAATATTTTTTAAAAGTTATAAAATGATTTTTCCCATCATTTTAATGCAAAACAATATTATTCATAATTTTCTATAATTAAAAATGTGCAAATATATATGACTAAACACTTTTATCATGTATAATTATTTTATGGTATAAATAAGAGAGTGGAGCATAGAAGGGAGTCAAGGCCTCAACGGGGTAGGGAGAGGAGTAGAAGATCCTCATTATCTTTTTCTTGTGAAAAGATATATTTTTTCATGTTGTATAAAGTTATCTTATTTTATAAAAATAATTATATTCTACCAGAGTCATTCCTTAATTCCTTCTCCCACGTGCCTTTAATTTTATACTCCGTAATTAACAATGATGTTGAGCTACAAATTATTTGTTTTCTCCCCGAACTAGAAAATTAAACATATACTGTACGTATACTTTCTACCAAAAAAAACATATACTGTATACTCCGTACGTATTAATGTAGGCACTTAACTTTATGCGAAAATCCCTAATCTAAATAAAAGAAAGCAAAACGACACATTAAGAAAGTGTACGAAAATTCGACCAAAAAAAAGAAAGTGTACGAAAAAGAATGAAATCATGTGAATATGGATGGTAACTCGATGATCGATGATATTGTGTAATGGGACCATCATCTTTCTATAAAACATATTGTGAATCATCTAGGGCCATCCGGGAAAAAAGTGTCACTTCTTGAGCTTAATCAATGGATATGACGTCATTTTAACTAAAGGACCATAATCAATATTTGATGTTGATTTTAGTGAAACATAAACCAAAAACTTAAACAAGTGAACTATAAAAACAAGTATGGGAGCTATAATAGGTGAGAAAGGATGCGTATAAAATGAGGTTTATTGTAGCTTTTTTTTTTGTAATACTCCACGTACCCGTCCCATAATGTTTGTCTATCTTTCTATTTCGGTTGTCCCAAAAAGTTTGTCCATCTTTCCAAAGTTTCCATTTATATTACACTTTTCTTACCATATTACCCTTATTCATTCTCATATATTACCCCCATTACCCAACTTTTTCATCACCATTATCACTTTTTCCTATAAATTAAATTACAAAACGACCCTCATCCAATCTTATATATTACTCTCAAACTCTTTTTAACATCTAGTAAAGCGCTTAAGCATAGATAGCTGGAAGAGGGGCTAGTGGGGTCCGTGTCCCCATTTCCGCCCGAGTTGAAATTCATTATTATTTTAATTTTAAACTGTTTTTTAAAATATAAAATTAAAAAATATAAATAAATTACATTAGAATTAAATAGTCTAGTTGGTTTAGTGTTAATTTGAGTAATAATAGAAAAGTATATTGTTCAACTCTCATTAATACCTTCACATTTTGCTGGTCTTTTTATGACATTATAGTAGATTTAATATTTATTTTAATTATTAAAACTTTAATTAATATACGATTAGTTTAAGTAATACAAAAGATATTAGTTATATAGGGTTAAGAACTTATATATGTATTCTCTATTAGTATTTTAAGTACACTAGATAGCAAAAATGTACTATTTTATCAAATTGTAAAATTTAAATGATTTAACATTCGTTACTAAAAAAATAAAAATAAATACTAAGAATGATATCATCACCATCCACCAACGACATTTTTACCTAAATCGGCAAGTATAAATTATGCCCACACTTTCGTAAAGTCCTACATTTATTAGTTCGAATAGATATCTAGACTAGTATTTAGAAGCCCTTATTCCAATTCTCACGGTAGTGTCTTTCGTTGGAAAAAATAGTATGAAAATTAACTTGTCTTAGATGTGTACATTAATGGACATCCATCATCCATCTGGTTTTCACACGGATTGGTCCAAAATTTTGGACATTTTTTTTAAGTACCGGTTATAACCCCAGGCTTTGTCCGAGATCTTTTGAAATAAAATTTAAAAAATATTTTTCTCAAAAAAAAGATTTAAAAAAATTTATATATATGATATAAATATTTTAAATATTTTAATCGAATTTGATCAATAGATTTATTCTTTGTGTATAATATCTCAATCTTGTATTTATTCCAAAATTAAAATAAACGACTCATCAACTTGACTTAATTAATAAATTTATTTTTGATACAATAATATGGTTTTATAAAAGTATAAAATCATCTCCATATATATTCGATAATTTGGATTATTATGATAAATGTGTAAATTTAAGATTAAGAAATTTAGAAATATTTCGTGTAAACCTATTGATCAATGTGTAAACCTATTCGATATTTAAGATAAGAAATTAAGTAAGGGCTTGTTTATTTTGATTATAGGCCCAATTGAGTACCTACATGGATATGTTTTTGCTCCAAATACACATAGACATAGATCTATACAAGTAATTGACCCGCACCTTGTACGGGGTGTTATTTATTTATTTGTTACTTTATACAACGAATTTGTAATTAATTTTTATAAATATTATCATATGTATACTTTGTTTTAAAATGACATTTATCTTTTGGATTATAAAATAACATAATTCTCGTTTATAATCAACTATTTATAAAAATAATTATATACTTTATTTATATATGAACTATTAAGAAATAAATAAATAAATAAATAAATATATAATTAAATGATCGAGGCAGAATGTCACGAGATCAAATTTATTATAAATTTTATTAAACAAATATAGGTAATAAATAATAAAGATAAAAAAAACTATCTTGTATATGCATTATTATGGTTCGAAAAATAATTAAAATAAGTAAAAATAGGGATTGAATTATCCAAACATGAATTTTATTTAGCTATAAAAAAACAATGAAATGAATTTTATCCATCAAGTTTGTGGTTGTTCAATAAGAATAATATAGGTACACAAACCGTAAAAAAAGAGAAGATATGTAATTAATTTTGTACGTAATTAAGTTTGTTCAATGACAATGATCTGCGTAATTAATATGTAAGTAATTTTTGATGAGATACTAATTTAAATAATATCGGTAGGAAATGAAATTAGTTTTGGTGTTCATAATTGTTTTCACATAAAAAAAAGATATGATAAGAAAATTTTTCCAAGTAGTGTAAGATAAATGATCCAATTCAATAGTTAACAAAATAATTTATATAAAATATATTATTTTAGTAAAAGGGGTGATGAGGCGCAATATGGTGGTTGAATTTGCTTCCGCTTTAGTATATAGCAATAGATAGATAGATTTATGGTATTTGGTATATGAATAAAATCAATAATTTATATAGATACTATTTATGTGATCTTTTATTTAAAAAAATAAAGATGGAAGAATATAATATACGTGAAAGTTAAAAATATATATTCATTTTAATTTGTATTCAAAAAATAAAAAAAAAATTACTTCCATATATTAGTCTTTTTTTTGGTTGAACTTCAATATATATTAGTCTTGAGTAATAGAAATATAAAAGTTTTGATTAAAAACTAATGTACAACAATCCACGTCAGTGACGTCACCCCAATGAAGATTACTATTTTATGGTTATACACATTTTTTATTACTTTTCTATACATTAAATTGATCCAAAATAGTCTTCTGGTTCGATCAACTATGAAACCGTATGCTAATCCAAAATAATTAAATAGTATAATTCCATATGATTATGATAAACAAACTTTTTTGAACCAAATGTTTCAAAAGTACGTTCACACCAAGAAAATATATTTCCAAATGTTATAAATATATTTAGTTTATATTTTATTTCAAAAATTAAGATAGAAATTACAAGGTAAATATCTATTTGTAATCTATAAAATCTATATTACATAGAAAAGGATAAAAAGTTAGTATAAAAGTCGGTTTTTAAAAATAAGATACATGCTTTATAAAATCATAATGATAAAACTGCCCGTGCTTTAGGTTTAAAAGTATACTAGCAATTGACCCGCACCTTGTACGGGGTGTTATTTATTTATTTGTTACTCTATACATTGAATTTATAATTAATATTTATAACTATTATCATATGTATACTTTGTTTTAAAATGACATTTATCTTGTGGATTATTAAATAACATAACTCTCGTTTATAATAAGTTATTTATAAAAATAGTTATATACTTTATTTATATATGAACTATTAACAAATAAATAAATATATAATTAAATTATCGAGGAAGAGTGCCATGAGATAAGATTTATTAAAAATTTATTAAAAAATATAGGTAATAAATAATAAAGATAAAAAATTAAAATAAAATTATCTTGTATATGCATTATTATGTTATGAAAAATGAATAAAATAAGAAGTAAATAAAAAATAGGAATCGAACTATCCAAGCATGAAATTTATTTCCCTATAAAAAAACAATGAAATTAATTTTATCCATCACGTTTCTGATTTTTCAATAAGAATAATATAGGTAGACAAACCGTAAAAAAAGGAAGATAAGTAATTTATTTTGTACATAATTAAGTTTGTTGAAAATATTGTTATGAGTGACAATGATCAGCGTAATTAATATGTAATTAACTTTTGATGAGTTATGTAATTTAAATAATATAGGTAGGCAATGAAATTAATTTTGATGTTCATAATTTTATTGACGTAAAAAAATATAAGATAAGAAATTCTACCAAAAAATAGATAAGAAAGAGAAAATTTTGTAGACATTATAACCTATATGGAGGATAAAAGATAAAATTTCCAAGTAGTAGAAAGATAAAATTTCCAATCCAATAGATGACAGAATAATTTATATAAAATATATTATTTTAATAAAAGGGGTGATGTGGCTCAATATGGTGACGGAATTTGCTTTCGCTTTAGTATATAGTAATAGATATTGATTTGGTAAAATTTTAGGAATGTAATTAAATTTTTTATTGGGATTAAAAAATGAAATTTTGAAAAGCTTAGTAAATAGACTATTCAAGAGTCATTAATGGACAAAGATAAATGGTACTTGATGAAAAAATGGACTTATTATTTTTTAAGGCAGATTCTATTTGCACACTCCTTTTTGTCTCTTTGCATTCTGCACCACGGAACTTGGTGGCGTGAAAATCCCACGGAATGTTGTGGTGTGAATGGTAAAACCGGATCCCGGACTACCCGTTTGAGAAGTTAGTGGTGTGGACGTCCACTAAACGTGGTGGTGTGGACGCCCACTAAACATGGTGAGTTAACTGATTATCTTAGCATGTAGAGTAGAATATATATATATAAGGTAGAAACCTCAGAATCCTATTATTTTGGAATAAGATGGAAACCCTAGAATATTTAGGTAGCAATATCTTCAATAATAGGATTTTTTTCATAAGGAAATTCAATAGAAAATGTATATCACGAAAAATCCGGTATCTATATTATTACCGTTAATAGACACTATCGTGGCCGTTTTAAAATTTTCAAAATCTTTACTCCACGCCATCGGGTTTAGTGGCGTGGACGTCCACGCCACCAACTTCTCAAACGGGTAGTCCGGGATCCAGTTTCATCATCCACACCACCATGTTCTGTGGGATTTTCACACCACCAGGTTGCGTGGTGCAGATAGATAAAAACGAGTGTGCAAATAGTACCTCAGTTTTTTAAATATGCGTTTCAATCTCATACCCAAAATATAGATAGGATATAAGAACCACATACTTATTGAATTTAAGATATGAGTTTAAAAAAAGTAATATTCATGTACCAAACTGCAAGTATGGACTTTTATTCCCAAACTAGTACATTCATTCCCTATTCCTACCTGCCAAAACACCCCATTAGTTGTTTTTAGGTTCAATTGTACAAATTCGTACGAGTGTTACATTATACTATCATATAACACTTGCAGAATATAAAAAGCCTTCAACTAAGAACCGTAATATAGACCGATAAATCATTATTCAACATTCCACCTATTAAATATTACAAATAGTTTAACTTGATTAAATGTTCTCTACAAATTCAATACCTTAAGATAAATTAATGAATGAACGTCAGGTACCACAAACTAGTATATATTTATCCTAACACTTGTTCGCGCCACTTTGTTTCATCTTGCATCCAATCTTTGAGTCTGTCTGGGAAAACGTCAGATAACACGGTTGAGATGTGGAGGATTTGTAATGGCGATACGCATGAATCACACCATGGCAGACTCGGCAGGGCTAGTCCAGTTCATGACCTCCATCGCCGAGCTCGCACGTGGCAAATCCCTGCCGTCTGTGATGCCCATTTGGAGGCGCGAACTCCTCCTCTCCCGAGACCCACCACGTGTGACGTGTAAGCACCGAGAGTATGATCAGGTCGAGGGCACCGTCTTCCCCCACCACTATGAAGGCGATTTGGTGATCGAGCGCTCCTTCTTTTTCGGACCCGCCCAATTCTCCTCCCTCCGGCAGCTCCTGCAACCACGTCTCAAGAGTTGCACCACCTTCGAGTTGTTGTCTGCGTTTCTATGGCGGTGTCGTACAACTGCCTTGATGTTTGATCCCCGTGAAGAGGTACTATTAAAACTGTAGTTCAGTCAAGCGGTTAAACCTGTAAAAATAGTTCCAAAATTTGACAAAAGTACATATAACGTTGTTTATTCTTTTCCGTTTTACGATGAAGTTGAGACTTTTTTTTCAACAGGTACGATACTTCTGCTTAGTCAACGCTCGGTCAAAGCTCAACCCGCCACTACCGGCTGGCTACTACGGCAACGTCTTTGCATACCCTGCTGCGGTCTCCACGGCAGGGGAGCTCTTGGGGAACGAACTGGACTACGCGGTGGAGCTGATCAAGAAAGCCAAGGCGGAGATGACGGACGAGTATGTGAGATCGGTGACCGACCTCATGGCGACTCAAGGGCGGCCCCTTCTCACGGTACCGGGGAGTTGGGTAGTCTCTGATAATACAAAGGCCGGATACCTAGACATTGACTTCGGGTGGGGGAAGCCGGTGTATGGTGGGCCCTCGTCGGCTTTGGTCGGACCACTTCCGGGCCCCATCGGATTCTTCGTTAAGGGGACGAATGGCTTGGGTGAGAGTGGCGTCTTCATTCTGATATGCTTGCCTGTCCCTGCAATGGAAAGGTTTGCTAGGGAGATCAATAGTGTTGTTGGAAATGTGAGCTTAATTAATTAAATAGAGGTTTTTTTAATGCATGTCTAGATACACTATGACATGTTTAGTTGGATTAATGGTGTAATTTCGTATCTTGTACGTGATTTGAATAAAAATTTAAAATTAATATGTTTTCAGCTATAAATAATATAAATAATATACTGATCTCATATATAAATAAAATTTATATATAACTAAGAATATGTACTATAAAATAAGTCATTGAGACTAATTGAGAAATTACAATCATATTCATTTATATAATCATTTTCAAAAATAAAGATTACGATCATATATATAATTAAAGGGATAAACTATATTCAATCAAATCTTTAAATAAAAATAAAAGACTAATTAACATATTAGCTAAGAAATGTTTTTTTAGTATTTGATAAGAATTTAAGGATAAGCTATATACAGTCAAATTTTTAATTAAGAAAGAAAATACCAATTAAAAAGTGAAAGATTTTGACAATTTGATAAGAATATCTATTGACTGATATATACTTATCAAAATCTTTCCTTTCTTAATTACTATCTTAATTATTATCTTATAGACAAGATTTGTACAACTATAAAAAAATATTTTATAAACAATCTTTATATTTATCTTTCTGCTAGGAAAAAATCCGATTTACATAAATAAAGACGAAAAATAGTAACTAGGCATTTGGAGAAATGTTATGGGGCGCTTACTCGCTTAGGATGTAGCAAAATTTTATAGAGTAATTAGCCAATTTTTTGAAAAAAGCCCCTAGCCTAAAAATAACTCACGCGCATACCACTTCTACCTTATCCGCAGATCCTGTCATCACCCACCATTTCATCACTTAAGCCCTGCCGTCACGTAAACCCAATCATCTCATAAACCCAGTTTGTCATCACGTAAAACCAAGTTGTCATCACTTAAGTTTTTAAAATTTGTCATCATTCAACTTGTCATCATCTATTTTATTATTATCATCCAATATGGCATAAACCTTGTCATCACCCAACATGTTATCGTTCACCTGGTCATACATACAAAAAAATGTCATCTATAAAAATATAAAATTTTCACTTATGACACATTCTCAATTAAATTTATACAGAAAAATAGAAGTAATGATCTTTAATTAATACATTGAATATTTTGTATCATTTAGGTAATAAAAATTTCAATCATGTACATAAAGTTGTTAAAAGGTCGGTTCAGTCAAGTTCAAGTTCGTTTATTTCATGTTCGGGTTGTGTACATTTTTCGAGTTAATTGGGTAGCGGATCAAGCCGGATCGGGTCATGAAATGTCACCAAGAGATCCGTGTCGATCTAACGGGTCAAGAATATCAAGTTTTTTATAATATTATGGTTTAAAACATATTAGTTTAATAGTTTTTATAATAAAATGTAATAATAATATTAAAAATAAATGTAATATATTGTACATATATAAACAATCAGGTCAACACAATGAGTGCGGGTTGAATTCGAGCTTCAACTTTCGGGTTTGTTTTTTTCCTTTGACCGTTGATTTTTTAGTCGAGTTTCAACCTTAAAGTTTTCGATCGGTTCAACTTTATAGGACAGGTAATGACAGCTCTATCTTTATACATTCTCCTACTAAAAAATTTAAGGTAAAATTATCTTGGATTAATTTCACTGGATAATAATTTTAATTTCACCAAAATAGAATGTGCACAATAATCATGATTCTAGAAGGACGATACCTACCTAAAAAAAATCAATTATGTTGTTTATATTCTTAAATTTTCAACTTGTAACAATTTAAGATAACAAAAATTTTACAAAAATTGATTGAAATCCTAAATATATTTTATGTGAATATTCACCATTATTTCTTATCAAAATAGGTAATTTGAAGACAATAAAAAAGAAGTTGGAATGGTGTAATCCATATTAAATGAGACTACTTAATGGTCATAGTTCTATTAACTAGTATTCAAAATAAATAAGAATAAGATAAGAAAATGTAACATCTTTTAGTCTTAAAAATTGATATTAATGAGAATGGGGATTATTATTCTACAAAATTAATTAAAATAACCTTTTACTTATAAGGTGTTTGTCAAACCAAATAAATAAATAAATAAATAAATAAATATATATATATAGCAAAGTTTTGCTAATACAAAGGTTGATTGTTCATAAAAAATCTTGTTTGATAAGATAATGATTCAATTATGTAGACTTATATACATAACATTGATATATAAATAAAATTATACATAATATATGGACAAATAATATACGAAAAATATAAATTCTTTTAAATAATATAAAAACTAATTAATAAGATCCCGTATCATGAGCAATGTATACCTGGTGTGTTCAAGAACACTAAAAAGGCGGGTCAATATCATGTTAAATGTGGCCTTTTATTAATGCAAAATACTAGCAACGTTTTTGGCAAATTTTACTTAGTTCCATGTATTTAATAATTGAATTTCATGATATGATGTAAAAGGTCAGAAAGCCACCATAGTGATATGCGTAAACGACTGAGATTTTTTTATTTTTTTTGAAACAATGAGCTACTAGTTACAAGATCAAAATTAGGCTACCTGAATATTACAAGAATAACCTAAATCATCACAACGAATAATCTTACAAAACTAATCAAATAATAATGGAAGTTGACCGAACAATATTCGTAATTGGGATACTGGGATACAGACAAAGATGCAAAATTGAAGCCCAGAGGGGCACTATGGTCTAATTCGTACGTCTAGAAGCTTACAAAAAAACCACCTAATCAAATCTTCTTTTTCAGTACACGTTCCAATTTCTTGCCCCCAAATTCTAATTGGTCCAATTACCAAAATGCTAATTGGTCCAATTATGAAAATTCTAATTGGTCCAATTATTAAAAAAAGGTAAATATGATTCTAAAATTTGAATAAAATTAAATGCATGGATGAATTAGAGTTTATGGGACACGAGAGTGAGATGTGTAACGGGGCAGAAGATTAGGGTCGAAAAATCACCACTCTTAGACGTACGAATTAGAAGCTTACATTCATCACCTTCCTCTCAATTGCAAAAACTACTTCCTAACTAGTGGCGGACTTACATGGTGCCCACTGGGATTTTATAATTTTTTACTATATATATCCACCTTCGTTTCAAAATAATTATTTAAATAACATTTGTATATATATTAAAAAAATAATTGTTTTCCTTATATTACTGATATCAACGTAGAATTAATTATTTGTATAAAGAAATATAGAAAAACGTATATGATTATGATAGAATTGATTATTAGGGGTATACATGTAAAGATATGGGAAAAAAATAAAATAGAGAAATACTGTGAAATAACAAAAAGTAGTGTTATGAATAACTATTTTAAAACGGATGGAGTATTAAAAGCACATATATAAACAAACATATTAGTCATAAACTTTAATTGAAATGAAGTTATTTCGTTCGTAAAAAAATTATAAGAAAAAGATGGTGAAATGTATGTTTAGTGAAAATATTAAATGTTAGCTAAATCTTTATAAAAAAGAGATGAATTTTTGTGTATAATATTTCTTGAGATCCACTTTTGGTTAAATAAAAACTTAAATTTGTTTCATTTTCTTTACTCAGATTAGTACTAATTTTATGCTTAGATTAAACTATTTCGGTTTATTCTAATGATTAACACATTGATCAAATTTCTAAGTTCTAACTTGTTTTAACGATTATACTTAAATTAAACTATTTAGCCCCCTCTGACTATTTAGCCCCCTCTGACCTAAGTTTCTAGGTCCGTCACTGTTCCCAACCCATATAATTAAACACCAATTCAGAAGGATAATCATAGTGTGGATTAGCACAAAAATCCAGTTTCATAGACGATATTCTTTAGGATATCAATAATATTAATCTCAAGGAAAATTGGTTTAAAATGGACGTGCTCCATTGTCGTTTAATCTAAGACTCATTACAACATAGGTGGTACAATGAAACGTGAAAATACAAATTGGAGAAGTCGTAAATTAATCTTAAACGAGAACAGTGTGCGAAACCAAACCAAACAAATGTACGTAAAATGGCCACCCTATTGTCTCTATTAATAGTACCATGTTCAACTACTTACTACTATATATATATATATATAAATCAGCAATATCACGCATATGAATTCATCATAGCCACAATTCTACCCTGCCCTTTACGTACACTAATCTCACATTCCAATACTAAGAAATTAGCTAGGTTCATCAATATGCCGAGATCCACCACAACTCCCTTAGTCTTGACCGTGGCACGGCGCAAACCCGAGCTTGTGAGGCCCGCAAAGCCGACGCCTCGAGAGCTAAAGCCCCTCTCGGACATCGACGACCAGCAATTCCTCCGGTTCCGATTCTCCATCATGCAGTTTTACCCTGCAGGGAGAGGAGGTCAGAACAAGCGCGACCCCGCAAGGGTGATAAGGGAGGCGCTTGCGGAGGCGCTGGTGTATTACTACCCATTCGCGGGCCGGCTTAGGGAGGGGCCCGCAGGGAAGCTGGTGGTGGATTGCACCGGTGAGGGTGTGGTGTTTGTCGAGGCCGAGGCCAACGTTGAGCTCCGGGATATAACCTCCAGCGGAGATGGCGGGTTTCTTCACTCGCCTTTCCTTAAGGAGTTGTTGCTTGATGTACCTGGCTCGTCCGGTATTCTAGACTGCCCTTTGCTCCTCATTCAGGTATGGTTAGCTTATTGACTTGGTTAGTTTGAAATGTCTATATATAGTGTCCATTTTTTACCTTGGAAAAATGAATGGCCACATGTCAAGAGTGTCCATCATTGAGTTTGTTAACTTGATATGTCGATCATTAGTGTTCATTTATATATATAACACACACAAACTAAAATTTGGAGAATTTTAGTTTTGCAATATATACCTCTAATTAATATTTGTAAAATTTCAAAAGAGTATATCATTAGGTTGATAACTAAAATATAATGGATATTAAAATATAATATTTGTAAAATTTCAAACGCGCTTGGCGTATCAGTTTACTGGTTGAGCACTCATCGGTGTGCCGTGAGATCTCGGGTTCGAGACTCCAAAGCGACGATTTGTCCTATTTCTATTTAGAACCAGATGCTCTAGACGAGCCCAAATAGTACTTGCAGCGACCCTAATTTTTTCCTTATCCCCAAAAAAAATTCCACAGAACTATAAACTATTGGGAAGTGTTGTAAATTGCATAAGCTGCGGGAAAATGGCAGGTAACACGATTGCGTTGTGGAGGATTTGTCTTGGCGTTACGCTTGAATCACACCATGGCAGACGGGATAGGCCTCCTCCAGTTCATGAAAGCCATCGCCGAGCTTGCACGCGGTGCATCGCAGCCGTCCATTGTGCCCGTTTGGAACCGCGAGCTCCTCCTCTCGCGGGACCCACCACGGGTGACGTGCACGCACCGCGAGTTCGACCAGGTCGAGGGTCCCGTCTTCCCCATCCACCACCAAGCTGACTCGGTAATCGATCGCTCCTTCTTCTTCGGGCGTGCCGAACTGGGCTCGCTTCGACGCAGCCTACAGCCCCACCTTAGGACCTGCAGTACGTTCGAGTTGTTGTCCGCGTTTCTATGGCGTTGCCGTACAACTGCTCTCATGTTCGACCCTAGTCAAGAGGTACATTTGTTAGTCATCTTGGCTCGATCATTTGGCTTGGTTTCCCATTGCTATCTTTCACGTGGAACATTGATTTCCAACATATATATAGGTACGGTATCTCTGCTTAGTCAATGCACGACCAATATTGAACAATCCGCCACTACCCGCCAGCTACTATGGCAACGCCTTCGTATACCCAGCAGCGGTTTCCACGGCAGGGAAGGTCTCAGGGAACAGCCTAGACTATGCGCTTGAGCTTATAAAGAATGCCAAGGCAGAGGTGACAGAGGAATACGTTCGGTCGGTGACCGACCTCATGGCTACCCAAGGGCGGCCCCTTTTCACGGTTCCAGGGACTTGGTTGGTCTCTGACAACTCAAAGATCGGATACCTAGACGTTGACTTCGGGTGGGGAAAGCCGGTCTACGGTGGACCCTACTCTGCCATGGCTGGACCTGCGTTGGGCCTCAGTGGAGTATTCATCAAGGGGATGAATGGCATGGGTGAGAGCGGCATCTTCATACTAACCTGCCTTCCTGCGCCTGCGATGGACAGGTTTACTGAAGAGATTGAGGGGGTTGGTGAGAAGGCGAACAGTTTAAGGTCTAATGTTTGTTCCAAGCTATAGAGGCACACATGCATGGAGTCTTTTACAAGCTAACTTAAATAGAGATAAGTGCCTACTGCCACAAAATTCCCAAAATGAGTTAAGGGTTATAAACTAATCAAAAGAAAATGAAATGTGAAGACCCTAGTATATATGGGTTGGTGATTTACTTACACTAGTGTCTTGACAATCATAATAAAATGATTAGGGTTCTTATAAAGGCGGTTTTGTTTTTACCTTTTCCTACATAAATACTAATCCTAATCAATTACCAAGGCTATAGGTTTGGAGGGTCTCACATTTTAGCTTTGTATTTCAATTGGATTGTGCCTTCGATTCACGCCTGTTTTTGAGTGAGTTTTTTATTTCTATTTTGGCTTTCCATTTGGGCCTAATTTTTTTTTCTGATATGTTTAAAATTAAATTAATATTAATCCCAAGACTACAAAATAATCCTTCATCTCAGCTAAGTCCACTAATATTAACAAGATTAGATTAACGTGATTGTAACATTCCTATCTAATCTCTAAAAAACTGTTCGTATAAAAAAAGAAGGATTCTGAATTCTCAGCTAATTAAGTTCAGGTATGTATTTCGATTTCCTTCCTGCATGAAAAACAAGATCGATTTTATATAACTATTTGTAATGATGTTATAATTTGTCGTGTTTAGTTCGAATGAAATCCGAAAAGTCTGAATTCTGAATTCGTGGAAACAAGCAATAATGAAGGTGGGTACAAAGAATATGTGTTTGAGTTGATGGTATTAAATGACGAAGATAATGTTCAAGATGTAGAGGAAACAAACAATGATGGAGTTGAAAATGGTGTAATGTTGAGGCCGAAGTCAATGACGAATATGTTTGTTGGATCGTTAGTCAGAAATACAAGGGCGTCCTTAACAGAGTTAAGGTCGTCCTTCACCAGGATGTCCTTAATAGAGATCAAGGACTTCCTTGGTTCGCAGCGGAAATCAAAAGACTAAACAGGTTAAGACAATAAGTAAGGAACGCTTTTGATTTATAGAGGAACCACTCAAGTACCAACTAGTCCTTGAGTGTAAACCTCTACCTCCTTTGAGGATTTTGTAATAGCTTTTTCCTTTCTTATTAAGTTTCCTTACAATACACTGGCGAGCAGTTACACTTCTCTGGCACTTAGACTGGCGTCCCTAACTCCACTAGTAACAACCCCTTTAAGCCTGTAGAGTAACCTAACTTAATTTCTCTAAAGGAAACTATCACCTCGTCCTTACAGTTCGTCGTAAGGACTCTCTCACTCTTTTTGTTCTTTTCTTTTACAAACAGTTTGTGATTTTGTTGAACGCTTCTCGCTCGATCTAACACCTAAGTCTCACTTGATATTGAGTTTGTTCTTGGTGTTCTTGGTGTTCTTGAGCGACTTGACAAATTCTCTGAATATTCTCTGAAGCGTCACATCACAATAAATACTCTGGGGAGTATTTATAGTGACATTGGGAAAGGGCAACTTTATCTCTGACGATCATGCCCTTGGGGACGTTGCAACAGTAATCGGCTTCCACGTGTTGCTCTGATGATCAAGGAAGCCTACTGGCAATTCTGTTAGGCTTGGATGCGGGATCTTCTTCCACGTGGAGATCATGATCAAAGCTTGTCTGGTGATGTCACTTTGTCGGCCAGCTTTGAAGGACTCCAGTGTAATGATTAAGGACGGTGTCCTTGTTTGTATTTTACCAAGCCGTTCACTGAAGGATGTAGCGTCCTTACTTCCTGAGGACGGCTACCTAATCCTCAACTTGTTGCCCTTTTCAACATGCGTTCCTGAAACACTTGGACAACTTTATTAGATCAAGGCGAGTTTGTCATATCAAAACTAAGGGACGCTGGGCACAATGTTAATTACTGAAGGCGTCCTTAACATTGTCCCAACAGTTTCCCCCTTTTTGATGATGACAAACTCTGGGCAATAAACATTTTGCACTTAAGCTCTAGCATGCTTTGAAAACTCAAAGAGCGT
This sequence comes from Polygonum aviculare, assembly GCA_934048045.1. NCBI lineage: Eukaryota > Viridiplantae > Streptophyta > Magnoliopsida > Caryophyllales > Polygonaceae > Polygonum > Polygonum aviculare. The sequence goes on along the minus strand of OW204032.1, from coordinate 13,367,417 downwards.
CCTTTCAACATTTCGAAATAATCTACAGGCACAAGTTTTCAATATTTGATCTAATCTTCCTTTTGGATTTTAGGGAGGGGACGGCTTTCTAAATCAAATATTTCTTTGTTAAATAGCGTCCCTCTTAAACTTAGTTCCTTTCACTGAAATTTCTCCTTAACACTTGCTTATTCTAGATAACTATTAAAGGCGCATCTCTGCAAAACTACACTTCCCCCTTTTGGCATCATCGAAAAGGATAACAAGCTAGCTTAAGGACGATAGCACAAAATCACAATTAGAGGCAAGAGAACGCTTAAACACACATATGCACACAAACACAAGAATTGCCATTGAAACGAAATGTAGTCATTACAGACAAGCAGACAAGTGTTTGAAAAACAAAAGAAGCACAGGCAAAAATAATGAGGGAATAAAGAGTTAGGTGGGAGGTGATCCAGCAGGACGGCTTTGATCATTGACATTGGCGTCCGTTGCAGCAGGTTCCTCTTCCTCTTGGGTGTCTCCCTCTGTACTATCCCTGTGAATTGACTGAACTAGCAGCTTGATCAAGTCATTTTGTGTCTTAACGGCCTGAAAGTAGTGGTAGTTCTGTTGCATGGCAGCGTTGTTCTGTTGAATGATGGCGTTCCCTTGTTGCGCAAGAACATTTTGATTGTTAAGGATGAGGGCGTACAGCTGCTTTTCAGAGTATGCTTCTGTGTTGGACGGAGCAGGAGAGCACTGAAAGTAGGACGGCTGTTGAATAGGAGGAAGATGAGAAGGCGAGAAGTTGAAGTCCATCTGATCGGCATTAAAGAAGGACGACAACTGATCAACTTCAGCATAGCGAGGAGCACGTTCTTCCTCAGTATCAACTATCAAGGGAGGCTCAGAAGCAACAGTCTTCCCTTTCTTTGCAGCTTCTTGTCGAGCACGCTCGTCCTCAGCAGCTTTCTTAGCAGCTTCCTGCCTTAGTCGTTTCTCTTCAGCTCTCTTGGCAGCCTCTTCTTCTTTCTTTTTCTTTTCAGCCTCTTTTCTCTCTTTCTCAATTTGCTTCCTAATGGAGGGAAGCTCAAGGCTGTGCTTTATCTCCAGGACGCCATACTTTTGATCCCATGGCAATCCCAGAGTAGTTTCTTCTCCAAGAGTGTAAGCATCGTTCTCGATTAGGAGAGCTTTGACTAATCCTGGGTAGGGAAGAGCATGATTCTTCTTTGTGCACTTGGCCATGTGCTCGATCATTATTCTGGCCAAGTTGATCTTTCTGCCTTGAAGGAAGGCGTCCAAGAGTAGACAGTCAATAGTTTGCACAATCGACTTCTTCTCCTGCCTGGGGACGATAGTCCTGCAGATCATATAGTGTGCCATAGCACCAGTGTGAGACAGGACTGAAGCAACCCGGTCATTTGCATCTGGAGTCTTCCCATTGAAGATTCTCCGGAATAAGGCATTCAGTGCCTCGCCTTCTATCCCAAAGCCGGAAGCCGGAACTCTGTGCAAAGCGTCATTTCCTGGACGCTGTTTGTCTAGCCCCATCAGCTGGCGGATGGTCTTCTCAGAAAAAGTAGCAGACTCTCCATTTGCCAAGAACGTCCCTGTGCCATTCTCGATGTTGATATTGAGAGAATCATAGAAGTCCTGCACAAGTTTGGGATCAACCTTGACGTTCTCTTCTGAGATCTTGAGCCACCCTTGAACTCTTAAAAGGTCAACGAGATCCTTGGCCTCAGAAAACTGGCTAAGGAAGGCTTCATCAAAGACTAGGGGAGGAAGAATATGCTCAGACTTCTTGTTTTTCTTTTTGGGAGGACCAGAAGTGCCGTCCTCATTCTCTTCTTCCTCATCCTCATCTTCATCTTCATTATTATCTCCTTCCTGGAGATTTTCATCAGCTTGTCCCTCAGATGGACCAGCTGCGTCCTTGGACGCCTTTGTTTTCCGTGGACGCTTTCCACCTTTGCCTTTGGGAGCAGGCTTGTCTCCCGCGTCCATTGGGACGGCTTCCCATGGGGGAGTCTCAAGAGCATCAGCAGAAAGTTGCTCATCGAGAGAGAGAGAGTCCTCTTGTACCACATTGTCGCGTTGATTTGCAATTTGGCGACAAAGCTCTTCGTCCTCAGCAATCTGCTGTCTTGTTAGTTCGTCAAGGACGATTGTTGGAGAGATCTCCTCAGAGTTAGCAGAGCCAAACTCCGCTTCTATGGAGTCGTCCATCTCAGCTGAGTGGCCCCTTGATTTGGGAGTGGGAGGGGCGGAGGGGGAAGGGGAATTTTGAGGAGATGGGGATGGGGAGATGTCCACATCAGGGAAGGCCTGCTTTAATTGGAGAAGGGTAGGGTCAGGCATGGATGGGTCGAGAATGTCGATTGGTGAAGGTGAACATGAAGGGGTGTCGAGGGGAATGGGATTGGGCTTGCCCTTGGCGAGCTTTCGCCTTTTGAGGGGTTTGGGGTGAGGACGGTCATGCTTGAATTTGGTTCGCTCCTCCACAATAGGTGGAAATCTGTCAAAGATTTTTGTGGGTTGGGAGGAGGAAGCCTTTTGTGGGAGAGAGGAGCGGATAAGACGAGATGGAGGGGGAGTAGTTTTGGTGGTAATAACTTGGGGAAGGGATGAAGGAGAAAAGGGATTGGACTTTGGTTTTACTAACCTTTTCTTTGATGCTGTGGGGGGAAGATCCACAAATCGGGCATTGGAAAGGTCTGGGATGGATTCAATCAAGGGGATCCTCCAGTCTTGACCTTGGAACGCCTCTAAGAAAATGTTGGTGCCTCCACAGAAGGGAGCGTCCATTCCCCCTGTCTTCCTCAAAACGGGCACCACAAATCGATCCAAGAACGTCCTCAGATTGCGAAGACGGACTTGATCCTTGCAGTCCTTCATGTAGTTCACCACAGCAACATAGAGAGTGCGTGGCTTTGTGTCGATGAAGTCCTTCAAGATCTCGTCAATCTGAATTTCTGGAGGACCTTCGACGTAAAAGTTCCTCTTAGCAAGACGCTTGCGCTTCCCACTCAAAGACAAACCAGAAGTGTTCATGACCCTTGACATTCTGAGCTGATCGGGGAGAGGTTATCGGAGACTGATCGGAAAGCTAGAGAGATGTTGCCGGAAATCTAGAGAGAAGTCAGAGCAAAACGGAGCTTTGAGATTTTAGCGTGCGAAAGATCTGACAGCCGTTTCAATCAATGTATTTATAGGAGGTTGGTCAGGGGCACGCTGGTAACTTCCTCATTTCAAAATTCAAACGGCAACTGTTCAACTTCCAAAAAGGGCGCGTTCCGAATGAACTTGTACTGTACTGGCGTCCTCAACTCAGATTATAGCTGTCGTTCACAGAATTTACACATCCTTCCTGGGATCACCTTAGGAACCAATTTGAAAACTATGCAAGTACGTCCCGTAAAAGAAAAGTGAAGATCATAGGACGCTTTTGCAAAGTTTTCGGCTAGGGAAAGCTTAGAGTTCCCATCATTTCGGCTTATAATGAGGGTAGGGTGATCAGTGAAACTCTTTTTCAAGACAAATAGAGAAATTCAAAGGCGTTCTCATGATATGCACACAGCAGTTTTAGACTAGCGTTCTTGCAAAAGTGAAATTAGTGCATAAAGTACTTAGCAATTATGTAATCAACTAAACATAGCCAAGCATTGAGGGAATAGCAGAACGGGACTTGCTACTTAAAGGTTATCATCCCTAAGAGCAACCTGAGATGCTCAAAGGGACGTCTATCAAGTGCTTTCGTAAAAATATCAGCTATTTGGTCCTCAGTCCTTACATGTCCCATGCTAATAATTCCTAGTTCCACATTATCACGCAAGAAATGATGTCTTATATGAATGTGCTTTGTGCGAGAATGAAAAACAGGATTCTTAGCAATTTCTATGGCACTGGTATTATCACATAAAATAGGAATAGTTTCAAGAGATATACCATAGTCCTCAAGTTGATATTTGATCCAGATAACTTGTGAACAGCACGAGGCAGCAGCAACGTACTCAGCTTCCGCAGTTGAAAGCGCCACAGAGTTTTGTTTCTTAGATCCCCATGAGACTAGGCATGAACCAAGAAACTGTGCCATTCCTGAAGTACTTTTTCTATCAATGACATGTCCAGCATAGTCAGCGTCAGAGTAGCCAACTAGTTTGAAGGACGTCTTCCTGGGATACCAAAGGCAAAGATCGTCCCGTCCTTTGAGGTAGCGGAAGATCCTCTTGACTTCTTGCATGTGGGACTCCTTTGGATTTGCCTGGAAGCGTGCACACAAGCAAACTGCAAACATGATGTCTGGACGGCTTGCGGTCAGATAGAGCAAAGAGCCAATCATTCCTCTGTATAGCTTTTGATCAACGTCCTTCCCTTGTTCATCTGCATAAAGACGTGAATTTGGGGAACAAGGTGTTGCCATTGGCTTGGACGTATTCATCCCGAATTTCTCCAGCATTTCACGGACATACTTTTGCTGATGAATGCGCGTCCCATCTTTGAGTTGATTGATTTGAAGTCCCAGGAAGAAGGTGAGTTCTCCAATGAGAGACATTTCAAATTCACTACTCATTAAGGACTTGAACTCATCTACAAGTTTCATGTTAGTACTACCAAAGACTATATCATCAACATAGACTTGGGCAACTAAAATGTCCTTGTGAACTTTCTTAATGAACAAAGTTTTATCAATTGAACCTCTTGTGTAGCCATTAGACAGAAGAAAGGACGCAAACCTGTCGTACCATGCACGAGGAGCTTGCTTGAGTCCATAGAGAGCTTTCTCTAAGTAGTACACATTATCTGGATGAGAGGCGTCCTCGAAACCAGGCGGTTGAGCAACATACACCTCTTCCTTGAGTTTTCCATTTAGAAAGGCAGTCTTGACGTCCATCTGAAATAGCTTGAATCCTTTGTGTGCGGCAAAGGCAATGAGAAGACGAACGGCCTCAATTCTAGCAACAGGAGCAAAGGTTTCATCATAGTCAATGCCTTCCTCTTGCTTGAATCCTTGAGCCACCAGTCTTGCCTTGTTCCTTGACACACGACCACTTTCGTCGAGCTTATTTCGGAACACCCAGCGCGTCCCTATGATATTTTTTCCTTTGGGACGAGGGACGAGAGTCCAAACTTTGTTCCTTTCAAACTGGTTAAGTTCTTCTTGCATTGCTTGGATCCAATCAGCGTCCTGAAGTGCTTCTTTGATATTCTTTGGTTCCACCATAGATACAAAAGCGTTGAACGCACAGAAGGCTAAATTTGCACTTTGGGACTTGCTCGCAGCTGATCTGGTTTGAACTCCTTGAGCTGGGTCTGAGACAATCTGAGAAGTTGGATGATCTTTTGAGAAACGGGACTCTCTTTGAAATAGTTGAGCAAACCTAGGATCAATGTCATCATCTGAAGATGCATCCTCGGTGTGTTCCCCCTCAGAGAGAGCGTCCACACCTTGACCTTGCAGACTTGATTCAGCCACATCTTGTTGAATTGGAGATTCACTTCGAGAAGGAACTCCTTCAACAATACTAGGAACGTCCACTGAGACTTCTTCATGATTTGAAGTGGCGTCTTTAGGAACATAATATTTTCCAGAGGACCCAAAATCAGCTTCGTCTTCAGAATCGTCCTGCTGTTGTGAGGAAGAGCGTTCTTTCTTACTTGGTTTTTCCTTATGAGAAACGCTCTCCTTGAACACAACATGAATGCTCTCCTCAAGCTTTAGAGTCCTTTTGTTGAAAACTCTATATGCTTTGCTGGTTAGAGAGTATCCAAGAAATATAGCTTCATCACTCCTTGCATCAAACTTTCCAAGTCGTTCTTTGTCATTGTTGTGAACAAAGCACTTGCATCCGAACACCCTAAGATAATCAATGCGAGGCTTCCTTCCATTCAACAATTCATAGGACGTCTTTTTGAGCAGCGGACGGATCATGGCACGATTGATGATATAACAAGCTGTAGCAATAGCTTCTGCCCAGAAGTACATAGGAACGCCATTGGCTAAAAGCATAGTCCTTGCCATATCCTCCAGCGTCCTATTCTTTCTTTCCACAACACCATTTTGTTGAGGAGTCCTTGGAGCTGAAAAATTGTGTGAGACACCATGTTGATCACAGAAGACCAGGAACTCTGAATTCTGAAACTCCATTCCATGGTCTGATCTTATGGCTTTAAGAGGCGTCTCCAGGGCAACTTCCACTTGTTTGATGAAGACTTTGAACGCATTAAAGCAATCTGTTTTGGAAGCCAAGAAAAGAACACAAGTGAAACGAGAAAAATCATCTACAAGAACGTAAATGTACCTCTTTCCACCATGGCTCAACGTCTTCATTGGTCCACAAAGATCCATATGAAGGAGTTCCAAAGGCTTCTTTGTGCCGACTTCGTTCTTAGATTTGAAGGACGTTCTTGTTTGCTTCCCTTTAATACATGCTTCACATTGTTCAATCTTCTCAGGATCAATTTGAGGAAGTCCTTTCACAAGATTTCTTTGATGCAGTTTGAGGATTGTGCTTAGTCCAGCATGTCCAAGACGACGATGCCAGAGGTCAGCGTCCTCCTTTGAAACAGATAGGCACAACTCAGATTTTGGCTTGAACTCTTGATTGAAGATGTAGACATTGCTCTGGCGAACTCCTTTGAGAACAACTCTGTTGGACTTCTTGTTGATCACGAGACACTCCTTTGAGTCAAATGTGACTAAATTTTCACCTTGGTCACACATTTGGGAAACACTCAGGAGATTGAAACCAAGTCCTTCAACAAGACTGACATTTGTTGCTTTGATGGACGGATTGAGAATAGCAGTTCCCGTCCCTTTGATCTTTCCCTTGCCCTTATTGCCAAACGAGACCGTTCCTCCCGTGGCACTACTCTGGATAGAAGTGAGATGGATCTGGCTTCCTGTCATATGATGTGAGGCGCCACTATCAATGATCCATGGGCGTCCCCTCACTTCCACCTGCCAAAACAAAGTTAGTTTTTGGCGACCCAGGCAAGGTGTTCCTTACCTGGTTCGTTACAGAAATAGAACTCTGGTTCTGGCATGTAATCATTAATGTTCACATCATTTGAAGTAGCATATCTGCGGAAAGAACTCCTAGAATGTCTAGAACGCCTAGACTTAGTCTTAGGGACGGACTTATCATTTTCAATGTTAGTCCTAGCAGCTTTTCCTTTTTCAATGTCTTCCTTTAGTTTCAAACACTCATACTTGTAGTGATCTCTTTGACCACAATACCAACACGTCCTGTAGTAAGTACCGAGGTAGTACTTCTTATTTGGACGTTGGATCCTGTTTTGTTTCATCTTTTGAGGGTTGCAAACTTTAGAACCTTCCCTTTTAGCAATTTTCTTGTAAATCCTATGACCAGTGGAGTTAGTATAGTAGTCCTCTTCACCTTTCTCTCCACTCTCTAGGACTCTAATTCTATCAAGAAGATTCCTGTTTTTCTCCCTCTCTTGTTCAAGTTCTGTGGATTTACTAGCCTCAAAGTCACTTGGGAGAGAGTTCTTAGAATCAGACTCATATCCTAGTCCCCTTTTGGCTGGGACAAACATCATAGGTCTAACTTCTTCAACTACAGGACTCTTTCCTAGCACTTTGACTTCATCCCTAAGATTAGCGTTCTCTAGCTTGAGACACATTAATTCAGTTTTCAGGGATTTAACTTCTTCACATGAGGACTCTAGTTGAATAGACATAGTACTGCAATTTTCACATTCAACAACAATGTTTTCATTTTCAAGTTCCAGTTCATCCATTCTCTTTTGCATAATCACACTTTCTTCCATGATTTTTCCAATGAGTTTTATGAGTTTAGTTTTAGAACAACTTTCTAAGGATTTCATCATAGACTCACGGGTTACCTCATTTTCAGATTTGGGAGCGTCCTCCTCATCAACTGTGGCGTCCTCCATAGCCATGAAAGCCACTTGATCATTATCGAAGGCGTCCTCAAGAGCAATGTAGGCCTCTTCTTCATCGGGTTCTTCATCATCAGAACTCATGTCATCCCATGCAGAAGCAAACGCTCCAATGAGTGCCTTTGTCTTCATATCCTTTGAAGACATTCCTGTTGTACACTTTTTAGCAAAATGTCCTTTCTTGTTACATTTAAAACAAGTAAGTTCCTTCATCTCTGCCTCTGTGTACTTGGGACCTTCCTTCTTGGGCATTTTATGCTTGTTGAAATGTTTGCTTCTTTTTCCAAAAGAACGCAGAACTTTGTTAAAAAGAACAAGTCCTTCCTCTTCTTCAAGCTGTTCCTTAGACTTGCTTTCTCTTTCTTTCACAGCTTGAACTCGCATCTTTTCACGGTTCTCATTCTTATTGGCTTCCACCATCATAGCAAGTTCTTGTTGACGACGAAGATACTCAGCGTACTCTGGTGTTGAGGTCATCAAAGCAATATCTGTTTGAGGATTTCTTGCCAATTCAGCCAAATCGGCTTCCCTTCTTGCTTCATAACCCCTAAGCTTCCCATAGATCTCTTCCATATCCAGGGTCTTGTTAGCGGTGTTTTCCTTGAACGTGGTTCTATCAAAGTTCCACTTTCCTGTGAGTCCATCAATGATTATTCCAACTCTGTTCCTCATTGAGACTTCAGCTTCTGGGATACCCAAGTTTCGCATTTTGGTCACAAGGGCTTCAAAGCGACTTGAGTAGTCCTTTACAGATTCATTAGGCAGCATTCTGAAGGCATAGAACTCCTTTTTAATTTCAAGCTTGACATCTTCCTTCATCTCAGCTGTTCCTATGTGGTACTTTTCGAGAGCTTCCCACTGTTCTTTTGCCGTAGTCAAGTTGCTGACTCTGATGGCGTCCCTCTCACAGAGAGATGCTTGAAGGAAGCATATAGCCTTAGCGTTCGTTTCCATAAGCTTGAATTCATCAGGACCCCATTCATCCTCTTTGTCTTTCTTGTCTTCAGGGACTTTGAGATCACCCTTCATGATTACCTTCCAGCATTGATAATTTGTGCTTCTGCAGAAATTCTCAAATCTAATTTTCCAGCGGTTGAAGTTGCCGTCCGTCAGGCGCGGAGGCTTCACGAACGAGATTCCAATGGGTTCCATGTCCATCTTAACCTGCAACTCAGTAAGAATCTAGAGCGCCCGCTCTGATACCAATTGTTGGATCGTTAGTCAGAAATACAAGGGCGTCCTTAACAGAGTTAAGGTCGTCCTTCACCAGGATGTCCTTAATAGAGATCAAGGACTTCCTTGGTTCGCAGCGGAAATCAAAAGACTAAACAGGTTAAGACAATAAGTAAGGAACGCTTTTGATTTATAGAGGAACCACTCAAGTACCAACTAGTCCTTGAGTGTAAACCTCTACCTCCTTTGAGGATTTTGTAATAGCTTTTTCCTTTCTTATTAAGTTTCCTTACAATACACTGGCGAGCAGTTACACTTCTCTGGCACTTAGACTGGCGTCCCTAAGTCCACTAGTAACAACCCCTTTAAGCCTGTAGAGTAACCTAACTTAATTTCTCTAAAGGAAACTATCACCTCGTCCTTACAGTTCGTCGTAAGGACTCTCTCACTCTTTTTGTTCTTTTCTTTTACAAACAGTTTGTGATTTTGTTGAACGCTTCTCGCTCGATCTAACACCTAAGTCTCACTTGATATTGAGTTTGTTCTTGGTGTTCTTGGTGTTCTTGAGCGACTTGACAAATTCTCTGAATATTCTCTGAAGCGTCACATCACAATAAATACTCTGGGGAGTATTTATAGTGACATTGGGAAAGGGCAACTTTATCTCTGACGATCATGCCCTTGGGGACGTTGCAACAGTAATCGGCTTCCACGTGTTGCTCTGATGATCAAGGAAGCCTACTGGCAATTCTGTTAGGCTTGGATGCGGGATCTTCTTCCACGTGGAGATCATGATCAAAGCTTGTCTGGTGATGTCACTTTGTCGGCCAGCTTTGAAGGACTCCAGTGTAATGATTAAGGACGGTGTCCTTGTTTGTATTTTACCAAGCCGTTCACTGAAGGATGTAGCGTCCTTACTTCCTGAGGATGGCTACCTAATCCTCAACTTGTTGTCCTTTTCAACATGCGTTCCTGAAACACTTGGACAACTTTATTAGATCAAGGCGAGTTTGTCATATCAAAACTAAGGGACGCTGGGCACAATGTTAATTACTGAAGGCGTCCTTAACATTGTCCCAACAATGTTGAAGAACAAGAGCACAACAACACATAGGTGAAGCTGATTTGGAACCACTTGTTTGTTGAGTAAGCATGATTTCATATCCCATGACTTGTTTGTTTTGATGAAAGTTCTACAAAATTACTTGATTAAGAATGAACATGCATAGAAAGAGGAGAATTTGAGTTTTTTTTGAAGTTCTAGCCATTGATTACCTTGTGAGATTTTGACCCTTTCTAATGCTATATTTGCATGATTTTCTTGAGTGTATCTCTTTACTTTGCTTAAATTCTAGAACTTGCATTGAGACTCTTTTTCAAGACCACATTATATGTTTTAGATGCATGATGTAAAGATGAATGAGGCATGATTTTATTTAGCTCATATTATTCCTTATCTGCCCTACGATATACCCTTGTTTTGTAGCCCCTTTGTTTGAGCCTTAGCCTTGTTTCTAGCTCCACATAATGTTCCTAGCCAATTAAGCTTGACCCTTATCCAAGAATTAGGATTTGAATAGGGAGTTTTTGTGAGTTAGTTAATGTACTTTGGGGATTGTGGAAGATATAAGGAGTGTATTTGGAGAAAAGAATGAAAAGATGATAAAGATTTTAGAAATTCCATTGAAAAATCTTATAAGAGAAAGTTCGAAAGATAGGTGATTGAGATGAGTTTTTTGTGGAAAAATTGCATATATGTCTTGTAGAAGAAAGCAAAGAAGAATGACTCTCGTAGTTTGGAAAGAAAAAAAAGTGATTAAAAGAATTAAGTGCTTGAGTAAGAATATGAATTGAGAAAATAAAGGAGTTGATGGGAAGGAAAGGTGAAGAATGAGTTGGACAATTGATTGAAAAAGTGTTGTGAAGTTTGGGTATTTAGTTGATTCTAGTTCCCGGATTTAGCACCACAAGGCCTAAAGTATTTCCCACCTAATTGTTCATTACCTTGGCCCCATTACAACCTTGAAAAGACCTCATGATTTATGTTATGTATTTAAACATTTGTGGTAGAGATTAAGGACACAGATGCAAGCTTATGGTAGCTGGCATTCAAAGATGATTTTTGAGTGTAACACATGTCCTTAAACACTTTGAGTGATTACTGCAAACACATATCTTGGTGAGGGTTTGAATGGATGAATGACTCGCTTTTTAAAGCTTTCATATTATGTATGCAATGATTTCTTGATTGAGTTTGAATCACATTTGAATTGGAATCTTGACTTACTTGTTTGTGGTGTGATTTGATCTTATGTCTTGCTTGAGGACAAGCAAGGTTCAAGCATGAGGGAATTTGATAATGCATATAGGACATAGGTGTTAGAGTATGTTCTATTCAGTTTTGAATGTATTTTATGTAGATTTGTCTTTATTTTGTAGTTTAGTTAGCTTCTCCTCGTTGTTAGGTGTCTACGCTCTTTTGTGATGATTTGCATGTTGTTAAAGAGCTAGAGCGTAGATGTGGTGATGTACGAAGTTGGTGACTTGAATAGGAACACTGGTTCATTGGAAAAGAACTCAAGGAAGTATGCGAATCGAGTGAAGAAAGCCTTCTCAATAGGCAAGGCGCGAGATGAAGACCCAAGGCGCGGTTGCGCCTTCCCTTGTCTGGTCACGCCCTGGCTATTTGCGCTCAATTGGTGAAGCGCAAGATGTTTCTTTAAGGCGCGGTCGCGCCTCACCAGATATGGCTGCGCTTCACCGCCGTGTCGTGAGAAGATATTTGGGCCGCCTTTACTTTGACTTGTTGACCGGATTATTTTAGGGTAGAGTTATTTCCTTATTTTAGGATGTTTTATCCTGGGAATATATTGTTTTGCCTTAGGATAAAGGGGGTTTTATGTTTTTTTGATTATTATCTTGGAAGAGAAGAAAGGGAGATCTTGGAAGGGAGAAAACTTAAGAGCCCTTCTGTAAGTTTTCTCAATGGAGTATTCTTGCTAATTCTCTTAATCCAATTAATTTGTTGAAGTTATTGAATTTAATCATTGTGAGATTTGATGAGAATTATCAAAGCTCATTGTACTTAATTGAATGAAATTTGACCTAGGATTTTGTTAGCTTGATCACCTAATTGAACTTCTAAGTTGAACTATTCTTAGATCTTTTTAATTACCGATTGGAGTTAATTAGATCACATTCACAAGTAAGAGTCTTTAATCCTTTTAGAGTCGATTGAACTAATTGAATTAGAGAGGAATTTCAACCGCAATTCATATGAATGTCTGATTGCTTTATATGTTTTGTTTCTATTGATACTTGATGCTCTTTGCTATTGCTAAATCGAGTCTAGGAGATCTTCTTGAACATTTAGTGATAAGGGTTGGTAGCACCGATCGGTTCTATTGACTAGACTAGGTTCGAAGTTTGGTTTAAGATTTCATGAAGTTAAGTCTTATAATACCGCAATAGATTAATCAAGGTGAAAAGGGAATGATGATAATCGATGATCAATGACCAATTCAATGATGGATACAAGTTAATTGGATGCTTCTCTTTGATTGATTTCATAACAAATTTGCTCGCTTTGTTTTTAGTTATAACTAGATTGTTAGATAATCTTCCTAAAATCCCCCTTTTTTACATTTGTAGTACAAAATGAATACAGGAAATCTGAGTCTTTATGGTACGACCCTTGCTTTCACTATAGTATTCTTTGAAAGTTAGGATTTTCTCTGACAACGCCTTTACCACGATAAAAAAGTGCTCGTCAACCAAGCCATTGGGCACATACACCTCAGGACGCCTTCGCTCTCTTGTGTGCCCACGTTCCCTGGCCACTATCATGCACACGCCCGGGCCGCGCCCAGGCTGTGTCCCAACCGCGTCCTTGCTCCTTTACTCCCTTGCTCTCTAGCCCATGTCTTGCGCCCCAAGGAGCCCGCTAGCGATGCCGTGTTCCATGCATGTCCGGCCAACTCTACCCAACTTGGGCCCCAAGACACCACATCTCCCTTCTTCTCTTTTGCGTCCAAGCAACGTGGCCCGATAGCGTTCCACGCTGCTCAATAGACTCGAAAGTGGCCCATGGCCTGAGTTCTTGTCTTGCATTGCAAGATACTTATCCTAGCTAGATATAAGATAGAATTTTAGCTTGTTTTTATTTATAATTTGCCATTCGATCTAGGCTTAATGTTAGTTAATTGGTTCGAATGGATTGTTTTCATTATTTTCTATCTTTTTAGCTTAGCTTGGAAAAAACTCTATCTTTTGCATGAGATAGAATACTCCCTTTAGATAGATTTTCTCTTCTTATTAAACCAACATTGTAACTTTAAATTGATTAACGCATAATAAATTACATTGATTGGTTTAGTCGAGTCTTCTCCTAACTCCAATTTATGCTTTCGAACACCTTGATGGAGCTCGAGCTCGCCCTTCAACAAATCTCACGTGAGTTGTCCTTGTTCGTTTATAACCTTGTTGAACCTCAAAGTTGAGTCCTAACATGGACTCTTCACTATGCTCAATCCCCATCACGTTGGAGATTGCATATCACTCGCTTCCGCCAGTTCCGAGAGATTTCCACGTCAATCATGTTGCCCTTTCGCCCACGAGGAGGACGAGAGCGCATCAACTGGTATCAGAGCTTAGAGATCATGTGAGTCTCGAACCACCTTCTTGTTCTTACATTCGTGTGTCTTTTCCCCATCCTTGTTTGTTTTTTAACCTAGGTTCCATATACTACCGTCGATCCATCTAGATATCACCCGAATTTTGTTTTTCTTGCATTCATAAAATTATAAAAATAAATCCACCTTGCTCGATTTCTTGTTCTTACTTGTATGTTTAGGTTCAATTAATTGAGTATTGCATTCCATCCTTCGTAGAGGAAAATCCATATGACTGTATCTTGCTCAATTTTGCATTCAAAAAAAAAGAAAAACTTAGTGTGCATAGCCAAAATAAGGTAAGCCACACGAGAGTTACATAAAAAACGAGAAGTTCGCTTTGGTTTAAGAAAGCCAAAATAAGGCAACTCAAATCACACTCATCAATCACATTGCTTCGACTCCCTTTGCTTGCGTATTGTTAGTTGAGCTTTATTGCTTCTTTTTGCTTGATCTCGAGAGTGCCGAAGCCAACCTCACCCAAAGCCTTACACACGAGTGTTCGAACTTTTGGGCGAACTTGACTTAGACATCTTGAGGCCCAGCCTTTTGTTTCCTGTTGATAGTATCGATGGATCATATTTCAAACAGGTCACCTTTGGGGTCGCAAGGAGGAGATGGAGGGTGATTGATACAGGCTATTTTGTATAGGTTAACTCTTAGATTTTGAGATGTTATTGAGAGTGTTTAGGTTAGATTTGAGCGATATTGTAATACGAAGACCGAAGATACAGGTTATGAAGAATCAAGAGTTCATAGAGCTTAAATGAAGAGTTCGCCACTGCATGGATACGCGGTCGCGTTGTCTATGACGCGGTCGCGGTGGTGTGAGGCGACGATCATGAAGAACCGTGAAGGCCGCAGTCGCGTTGTCTATGACGCGGTCGCGGTAGAAGCCGACTCAGCCAAAGCCAAGTGAAGACCGCCGCGGGCGCGGCCAAGGCGGCGCGGTTGCGGTGCGTGCCGCATTCGAGACGGACGAAATCCTGTCTTTTCTATCTTGTTTCCTTTCTGATCTTTTCATTTCCTTTCTTATCTATCTCGAAGAGCTTGTTCTTTGGGCTATTTAAGGGGTACCTTTTCTAGGTTTTAGATATCTCTTATCACTTTGTGATCAATTGTTCATTCAATAAAGATTTGTGCTTTCATTGTAATGGAGAACTAATCTCCCTTGGAGTTTATTCAATCAAGGAAGCTTTGTTATGAAGTTGTGAAATTCTGGTAACTTCTTTATCCCTGGGTCTTTATTGATACTCTTGTGCTTCATCCCATGATCTCTGTGTGATTATATGAGCCTGATCAACTTGTTTAATTATCATAGATCTATTGTTTGAATTAGGATTGGTTGTTGTATATGCTTCTTTTCTATTCTCGAAACAACTCTATTCTAGGACCGTGGACTAGTTTAGCGAAGAGTATTCAACCGTTTAATTGTGCATGAGATTCGTAGCTTGATTGCATGATTTGATTTCCTAATATCCTTGTTCTTTATGCTAATTCTAGGTTAAGCGTCCTTGCCTAGGGTTATAGAATTGCTTGGACCGTGGACTTGCGATTATTTATGATCAGAATTGGAATTGACCTAGGCATATAAAGAAGTGGATGAATTCATGATCAATGGATTAATAAAGTGTAATTGATTGAATGAACTCTACTTGCTAACTTTGATTGAAACATCTCTCAAACCCCCTTTTGATTACTTTGCATGAAAACCACTAAAATCGGATTAAGAAACTGATTCCTTTAGGTTCGACCCCATACTTGCTTACTATACTGTTGTGTGTTGCATGTTTGGGTTTTATCTTTGATTTTGGCACAACGACTTTAGCCGAGTCAGTGATGATAGCATTCACCAACAAAATCAGCAAAATCCACAAGATCCACCACCACCACCACCACCACCCATTCCAAACGCTCAAGAGATGACCTCCATACAATACATCTCCGAGCAACTGAGGGTGCTCGTGCAACGAACTCGTCAGGCCAAGGAGCACAATATATGAGCTTTTAGCAAGGCAACTTGCCGAGGCCAATGCTAGTCTCACACATAGTATACAACCTCCTCAAGTGCAAATCGACCCAACAGTCCAACAACAAGCATCCGAGGCGGCAAATTTGTCGCATAGGTCCCTTAAAGGCAAGGACCCTATGCCAAAAAATCAAACACCTTTGAACCGACTAGAGTTCATACGTGAGTCACGCGCTCAACATGATGGCCCGAGGCGCACGAACGGCCACGACTCACGTCCACACAATGTCCACATTGTAGAGGACACGGACGAGGAAACACTCGAGGCGGACAACCGACGCCTCACCATTTCAAAGGCCCGACGCTCCTATAGAGTGCCACATCCGACGCCCGCACATCCTAAGCAAGGTAATCCCCAAAACTTTAGTCAATCAGATTTGGGCACTAACGAGTTCAATGTGGATGATTATCAAGATACTTTCTTAAGGATTTATTAAATGATTACAAGATACGGGCACCTACGTCCCTTGACACATTCATAGTGCGAACACCCCTCGGCGGTTGAGCGGGCATGGGTCATGACCTTACGCTAGCGAAATTAGAATTTACGACCTAGCGGAACTTTATTGTTTATTTAAATAGGTCTTATGACCTTAATCACTTGATCATTGCACTAGAAATTAATTCACACAAGATAACACACATATGAGTCCACAAACATCGAGACCTAAGTCCGTAACTAGCGCAACTAGAACAACCTACAAATAATGATCGATAAATCTATACAATAGAAATATCCTAGGTTGATTTTATTCACACATTTAGTTCCCAACAATTCATGAAAATACGACTTAAAGCAAATCATGCAAGTACGAAATCATGATGAAAAGAACCAAACCACTTGCCTTGAAATCGAAGCTTGAAGAAAATAACTCAACGGAATGAGGGACGACGAAGACTTAGATCTTTGGTAACGATCTAACTGGAAAGACAAGGTAATTCAAAATAAATCATTACAATTTATTTTGGAGAAGAATGTTAGAGTTTATATCATTCATAAACTCTAACTCAATAATAACCCTTTAATAGTTTATGTTATATTATTATAAATCTTGACTTTTAATATATTAACTTTATTAAGAAATTTCTTTACTTGCCACTATATATATATATATATCCTAATAACTTTTATAACCAATTTCCTTTAACTATATTAATAATTGAATACTTATAATATATAATATCTAATCAACTTATTATACTTTAGTTTACAAGGAAATGTCATTATATAATACTTATCATTAACTCATCATAATGTTATTATCATATTATAAAGGATATCATATTATACTATCATTAGGTCAATATACTAAAACACATACTATATGAATTTTACAAAAGTTTCCTAAGTAAGATTTACTATCCCATCTATATATAACACATCATCTTGTATATATATACACTCTTATTATATAGTCAACTAATAATAATAGATCTAGCATTTTAATCTTATACCTATGTACATATATATAAGAACTACATTTTCACATAAAACAACACTTTACTATTTTCTTACACAATTTTATTAACCTTATTAATATGACTAAAAATATTATTATTATTAATCTAAGTTATACAACTAGGAAATTGTAATATTAATCAATTAATTTCATTTAAATTAAATTAATTAATTAATTAATTAATATTATTTTTAAATAAACGAGATCAAGCCGGTCGGCCGGGCCGGGTCGGTCCCGACCGGTGCTCGGGTTCACCGGCCAAACCACCCCGATTTATGCCTAGAAAAACAGAGCGCGAGCAGTGAACTTTACCGGCTCCTAGCGGTGGCGTCTCGCGACGGTTGACGGCGTCGAGCACAGATCTGGAAAGAGGGGAACGTCGCAAACACTCAAGAGGTGACGGCGTCCGATTTGGTGGCCGGACGGGGGAGAAAGACGGCGTTGAAGTAGGCTGCGCGAAAATAGGGCTGGCGTCGGGACGTGGCTGAAATCCGCCGATTCCGAGCGATTTCAAGAGCTTTAACCTGCGATTTTTGAGAGGTTTTGATGAATTGGAATGTGGTCTTTTGATTGCTATCGATATAACCTTTTATAGTAGATGAATCGGCCTCGAATTCTTATCCACAACGCCGGTTACGAGCTCTTGAAGGCCCCATTGAATGCCCCTCTTTAATTTGACGATTAGGACGAATTAAATCGTCTTTAATCGCAATCGGATGTTTAAGACGATGCCACGAATATTCCTTTTTGCGTCAACGTCCTTATCCTCTCCCGATTCAAGCTCAATTGGCCACAATTCCGTCCAAGTTCAAGAACCCTAACCGAAGCTTATCCAAAAATTCGGGATAACTATTGCAATTAATCCACCCAATTAATTGAGGGCTATTGTAGTAATGGACGAGAGGAATCCTATGCAACTTACGGAATCCATTTTCATGGAGAAATGAAGGAGATGTGAGCGATTGAAAAATCGGGTTTAAGTTGGGGAAGAAGGGTTCGTTTATGACCCCAAACTTTCAAAAGTTGCAAATATGCCCTTATGACATAAAATTGCACACTTATATTATATTTTATGTTATATAAATTATCTTTAACATATTTATACATAACTTATATTATTTGTACATATCTTTATCTTCACTACATTTGTACATAATATGTACATAGCTTGTTATAAAAATTATCTTTATCTTTAATATAATTGATTATTACTTTTGATTTTATACTACTAACACTTGTATTAATTTATAATATGAACAAGGGTTATTATTTTGACAAATACTAATAACAAATTATTATTAATATTTTGATATCATGCAAAGGTAAAATTACATTTTTACCCTTACGGAAAATAGAGGGTTATTACATATATAACGCCGGACCTAAAAGGAAATTAAAAACAACTCTGTGTGGAAAAAACCGCCCAATCATTGGTCCAAACTAAATTTTGATGCTTCTAAATCAAACAATGGCGTAACACATGCCAGGTTCATCCTTCGTAATTATTCTGGGGTTATTGAGTCGATTGGTCGTCAGCAGCTACCATCTATGTCAATAGTCCAGGTTGAAGCCTCTGCCCTATTACACGCTCTTAGAAATATTAACCGTTCACAAATTCATAATTTAATCATTGAAGGTCATAACTTAATTGTGATTGATTCTTTAAAATGCCAATGGAAAATCCTTTGGTAACTACATTCAATTATAGCTGATATCAAGAATATTATTTCGATAATCCCCTGTGTTTTATTTTATCATTGTTTCAGGAAATCTAATGCTGCTACTGATTTCCTTGCAAGAAGACCAGTCAATCTTCAAAGTCTTAATGTAGCCATCCATTTGTCATCTTCTTCACTTTCCGCTTCTAATTTGTATGTAACTCAGTCAAGGTGTTTGTTGAGTCAACAACCCTTACTGTTTAATTATTAAAGATCGTCTGTCATGATAATTCAGGCTAATCTTATAACAGATAGATGGCCTAATTAATTTTAGCTTGTTAGAGCTAGGAGCTCCTCAATAAAAAAAAATAACACTAAAGTCGGGTCAATATCATAGTAAATGTGAGACGGACAATGATAAGGGTTTGGAAAACGAGTGAGAATTTGACAACCATTTTTGTGAGACTATAAAATTCTGGTGTGACAAGACAGATGAATGATATACACATTTAAACTCTGTATACACATTTTACTCAAAAGTTAAACTTAATAAGTTGAATCTATTATATATATTTAAAACCACTAAGGTTTAGAGTCTTCTCATTGCGCCACCTCAGCATTTTACACATGTCACTCTAAGATTACGCCACATCAGATTTTGCCACGTGTCATCGTCATATTAATTTGAACAGTTTTTATTTTCATTTAAAACAATCTTATATTACAAAAAATGTGACATGTCATTTACACATGTAACACATCATATTATTTTTTGCCACATCACTTACACATCATTTTTTATTTTCAGAAATTTACAATTTAAATATAGACCAATTCAGAATTTTTATTTTTATTTGAATATGGAGTAGTGTTTATACATATACATATGTCATTTCAAGTCATACACATCTATATGAATATCCTCCATCAACTCTCATGTCCAGTTCTTTTATCAACATCCTCGATTGTGTCACCGCCATCGATACCTTCGGTGTTGCCTTCAACGCATGTGACGTCTCTCTACCATCAAGCAAACGAAGAGTTTGCCCCCTCTAACAAACAATAGCAATTAAACATATCAAAGGAAGAGCTACGTACAATGGAAGCCATAAAAAAAGCACAAGCAGCATAAAAATCCATAGAAACTACCCTTAGTGTGCGTGAGATTTAGAACGAGGACAATTTTATGCTGTGCATGAAAATATATGACATTTTTCTACACTTTATATTCCGGAAATCCTTTTTTAAAATCAGTTTTATATTCTATCATTGCAAATTACCCATTTTTTTATATATTTTTTGGATAATAAAAAAAAATGTTTGACTTATATTTAAATACAGAAAGATTTGATATAAACAAATCTTAAGTAGTTACTATTGCTGCAAGATTTAGATAACAAACTAATCACGGACTAATATTGCTCAAAAAATTAGGGAGTAAGATATTTATAGTTAGTGTATATATCCTTCTATATAGGGAACAAATCTTAAGTAGTTATTGTTCAAAGATACTCTCTTTTTATGGTTAAGATCGGTGATTCAAAGATAAGGGTATACGTACACACCTATAGTATTTTATTTTCCTAAGATCTCCATCGCTCTTTTATTTGTTCTAACTTCCACTCCTAACTTTTCAAACTATATATATTTTTTGTCACACAAATATATTATATTATTATTGTAAAACATAAATTATACTACATATTCAATTGATTTAATCACAAACCGAACTTCTTTTTATTCAGATGAAGTTTATACAAAATCATTTCTTTCTCTATTCATACAAGTCCAAAGATCTCCAATTTATAGAATGACATTTCTATATTTAGTTTTTTTTTCATTAGCTTATAAATATGTTTGTATTACTAAGACTAAATATCAATAAACATATTTGATAAAATATATGATACTCTTAAAATTTCATAATTTAGTTAACCAAATCTTGCCAAAACCAAATTAATCATTGAAATTGATTTTATCATCTATTTTATAACCAAATAAAAGATATTAGATGATATGATCATTCTTTCCAAATTTAAGTAATTGTCAAAATTAAGATTTTGAATTACAATTTGAAATCTATCAATAGGATAATATCAACAAATAAATAACTTTATAAGCATTTTTAACTACAATTTTAAGCATTATCAGTAAAAGTTATGTTATATAAATATTTTTCAACTTTTTCGTGATGGTTTTATACATTTTAAAGATTTAAAAATTTTTGTGACGGGTTTAAACATTTTTCCTTTTATGGTTTTAGTTTCTAAAATCGGAAAACTAATCATATGTCTTAAGGTTTTTTTTTTGGTTGAAATCATATGTCTTAAGGTTATAGGTTAGAACGATCGTTTCTAAAATCTAGATCTATTCAACAAGATATAACAAGATGCATTATAACAAAGATATTATTTCGAGTAAAAACATGTACAAGAAATTCATGTAATTCGTACGTGGAGTACTATCTAAGTTATTAATTTATCTTACGTTCAAAGAAAAAATTGTAATATATTAATAATTTTTGAAGAAAAATTATCCAAATAACCAAGTTACTACTTAACTAATATAGATATAAAAAAAATAAATTTTACAACATCCGCGCAAGGCGCGGGAAACTTCACTAGTTTTGGCACTAATTATATAACAAGGAAATTATTTTCTTGTACCCTCCTTTGTATGATAGAAGCCAATCTTTTGTTCTGGCATACGTCCACCTTCCTATCGCCAAATTCTAGTTGATCCAACTATAAAAAAAAAAGTAAATATGAATTTCTAAATTTTACATAAAATTAAATACAATGATCAATTAGAATTTATGTGAGACGGGAGTGGGACATGCAAACGGGAAGAAGATTCAGGTCGAACAACCATCACTCTTCGACGTAGAATTAAAACCCTACATGCACCATCTCCCTCTCAATTGCACAAACTACTTCACAACCCATATAATTAAACAACCTTAAGAAGGATAATCATAGTGTGGATTAGCACAAATATCCAGTTTCAGAGACGATATTCTTTATTTTAGGACATCAATAATATTAATCTTAAGGAAAATTGGTTTAAAATGGAAGTGCTACACCGTTGTTTAACTAATCTAAGACTCATTACAACATAGATGGTACGCTGAAACGTGAAAATACAAATTGGAGGCGTCGTAAATTAATCTTAAACAAGAAGAGTGTATGAAACTTAACCAAAAGATGTACGTAAAATGGCCATCCTATTGTCTCTATCAATAGTACCATCTTCAACTACTATATAAATCAGCAATATCACGCATATGAATTCATCATAGCCACAATTCTACCCTGCCGGCCTTACGTACACTAATCTCCGTTCCAATACTAAGAAATTAATTAGCTAGGTTCATCAATATGCCGAGATCCACCACCACTCCCTTAGTCTTGAGCATGGCGCGGTGCGAACCCGAGCTTGTGAGGCCCGCAAAGCCGACGCCTCGAGAGCTAAAGCCCCTCTCGGACATCGACGACCAGCAATTCCTCCGGTTCCGATTCCCCATCATGCAATTTTACCCTGCAGGGGGACAAGGTCAAAACAAGCGCGACCCTGCAAGGGTAATAAGGGAGGCGCTCGCGGAGGCGCTGGTGTATTACTACCCATTTGCGGGTCGGCTTCGGGAGGGGCCCGCCAAGAAGCTGGTGGTGGATTGCACCGGTGAGGGTGTGGTGTTTGTCGAGGCCGAGGCCAACATTGAGCTCCAGGATATACGCTCCAACGGCGGGTTTCTTCACTCGCCTTTCCTTAAGGAGTTGTTGCTTGATGTACCTGGCTCGTCCGGTATTCTAGACTGCCCTTTGCTCCTCATTCAGGTATGGTTAGCTTATTGACTTGGTTAGTTTGAAATGTCTATATGTAGTGTCCATTTTTAACCTAGAAAAACGAATGGCCAAATTTCAATAGTGTCCATTATTGAGTTTGTTAGCTTGAAATGTCGATCAGTAGTGTTCATTTATATATAGAAGCACACTCAAACTAAAATTTAGACTATTTTAGTTTTGCATTATTTACCTCTAATTTATATTTGTAAAATTTCAAAATTTTATAATACTAGAGGTTGATAACTAAAATATAATGGATATTTTAGAATTCCCCAAAAGTATAGGAAAATTCTGTAAATTGCATAAGTTGTTGGAAAATGGCAGGTAACACGGCTGGGGTGTGGAGGATTCGTTTTGGCGTTAAGCTTGAACCACACCATGGCAGACGGGATGGGCCTCCTCCAGTTCATGAACGCCATCGCCGAGCTTGCGCGTGGTGCATCGCAGCCGTCCGTTGTGCCCGTTTGGAGCCGCGAGCTCCTCCTCTCGCGGGACCCACCACAAGTTACATGCACGCACCGCGAGTTTGACCAGGTCGAGGGCCCCGTCTTCCCCCTCCACCACCAAGGCGACCCGATAATCGATCGCTCCTTCTTCTTCGGGCGTGTCGAATTGGGCTCGCTTCGAGGCAGCCTACAGCCGCACCTCAGAACCTGTAGCACGTTCGAGTTGTTGTCCGCCTTTTTATGGCGTTGCCGTACAACTGCTCTCATGTTCGACCCTCATCAAGAGGTACATTTGTTGGTCATCCTAGCTCGAGCATTGGGTTTGGTTTCCATCAATTGCTAGCTTTGACGTGGGACTTTGATTTCCTATATATAGGTAAGGTATCTTTGCTTAGTCAATGCACGGCCAATGCTGAACCACCCGCTGCTACCCGTCAGCTTCTACGGAAACGCCTTCGTATACCCAGCAGCGGTTTCCACGGCAGGGGAGCTCTCAGGGAATGGCCTACACTATGTGGTTGAGCTTATAAAGAATGCCAAGGTAGAGGTGACGGAGGAGTACGTTCGGTCGGTGACCGACCTCATGGCCACCCAAGGGCGGCCCCTTTTCACGGTGCCAGGGACATGGTTGGTCTCTGACAATTCAAAGATCGGATACTTAGACGTGGACTTCGGGTGGGGAAAGTCGGTCTACGGTGGACCCTTGTCTTCCATGGTCGGACCTGCATTGGGCCTCACTGGAGTATTCGTCAAGGGGATGAATGGTGTGGGTGAGAGCGGCATCTTCATATTGACCTGCCTTCCTACGCTTGCAATGGACAGGTTTGCTGAAGAGATTGAGGGGGTTGTTGGGAAGGCAAGCAATTAGAGCTCTAATGTTTGTTCCTAGCTATAAATGAACACATGCATGGAGTATAGTTTCATGATTTCACTTTTTTGAAATAGGTAAGAATTATACGATCTCTCTTACGGGGGCCGGTCTAGAGCATCCAGACAGATGAAAACGTTAAGTTCTGGGTAGTTGGTGATGTGGGAGGTTGGGTATACGTGGTTCATTTTAGCTATTTTATCGGCCACATCATTGCACTCCCTAGTCACATGTCGGATGCTAATTGTCTCAAAATTGTGGATTAACACCAAAATTTCCGCAATGAACATTTCAATTTCTCATGGACTTGTCCCTATTCCACATGATGCATTAACAAATGTGAGATTATCTCCCTCAATTACTAGTTGTAATACGATCTTTATTACTTCTTTAATTCCTTCTCTTAGCGCACGAGCTTCAATATGTACTATAGAGTCATATTCATTTTGTGCTCTCTATTGAACTTAATACTATACATATATAAATATATATATATATGGTGGTGGCATGGTGTTCTCTAGGGCTGTTCATTGGGCCAAAACCGACCTGAACCGAGAAAACCGAACCGAACCCGAGAACCGAACTCGGCAAAAACTGGAACCGAAAACCGACCCGAACTGGACTGGATCGGTTCGGTTCGGTTTTGGTTTTTTCGGTTCGGATTCGGTTCTGCCCGACTGGACCGAACTATGTAAATTGGATTTTTTTGGTGATCCAAATAAAGAAAAAAAAACCGAAATCTAATCCGATCCAAACGGGAACCGAACCAAATAAAACCGAAATGGACCCGATCCAAACAAAACCGAAATGGACCCGATCCAAATATACGAGATCAAACCAATCAAACCAATCAAACCATTAGAGTAACAACAGATTCAACATTCATAAGCTAAATTCAACATTCATAACCTATATGCTTATGCAAATTCAACATCTATCATAATTAAAGCAACATCTATCATAACCTAAATTCATTCATGACCTGAAACAATAGAACTCATTTCCCCTAACAAGTAACAACAACAAATCAACAATGTTCAGTTGTTCACAATTGTTATTTGTTGTAGTGAAGCAAAGCAAGAAGCCCCAAATTCAACATTCAATTGTTGCAGTGAAGCAAAGCAAGAAGCCCCAAATTCAACACTGTGCAGGGCATTACTGTGCAGTCGCTCGGAGACAAGAACAAGTGAAAGCATTACTACGGAGTCGCTCGTCACTGTGCTCAACGACAAGAACAAATGAACAAGCAAGAAGAAGACCGAACCAACCTCGGAGAGAGACCGCGCCGTCGCTCGGGCCGCAGGCTGCGTGAAGGCTGTGCAGGCCGAACTCGCCGTCGCTCGCGTGCGACTCGTGAAGGCTGCGTGCAAATCGTGAACTCGTCGCCGTCGCTCGTTAAGGCTGCGAAGACCGACGAGGTCGAGACTGTCGAAGGCCGACAAAGGCGAGGACTCGAGGGGCGAGGCTGCGAAGGCCGACGAAGGCGACAACGGAGGGCTCGAGGTGAGGCTGCGAGTAAGGGCTCGAGGAGTCGAGGACTGCGAGTGAGGTGCGGGGGGCAGGGGGCTAGGGTTGTGAATTCAATCAACGAAGGCGGAAGTTCTCAAACCGATCCAAAAAAAATCCAACCGACACTTAACCCGTCTAGGGTTTTTTTTTTAAATTATTTCGGTTTGTTCGATTCCGAGGGTGAACCGAACCGATCCAAACCGATCCAACCCGAAAACCGAACACGGGAAAACCTAGAACCGCGGACCGACCCGAATTACCTTGGATTGGATCGGTTTTTCCGATCCAATGAACAACCCTAGTGTTCTCTATTGAACTTAATAGTATACATACATATATATATATATATATATATATGGTGGTGGCATTGTGTGGTGGCGGCAGTGGTGTAGAGTGATGACGAGAGCATGGTGTGACTGCAATGACATGCTTTAAGAGCATGTGCAATGAAGGGGATTACTCCTCCTCTTTGTAGTCTCTCACCTCAAAGAGAGGATTCTCTTTGTTGTACAATACAAGAGAGGATTCCTCTCTTGGGAGAGGATGATACTCTTTGTTGTAGAGAAAAATAGAGAGAAAGGGATATGAGGAGGATTGAGATAGTGAAAAATGACGTGGATGAAAGAGAAGATGATGTGTCAAAAGGAGAAGAAGAGAGAGAAAATCAAGAGAGGAATCAAATTTCTCACCATTGGTTATGCTCTAAGGTGGAGGAAATATGGTGGATGATGAAAGAGGTGATAAACACTAAAAGTACATAAAAATCCCAACATTGTGATCTAAATATACAAATTAAGATTTATGAGGCAAGCTTTGGAGAACCGGAGTACTCTGATCATAGCCCGCCTTTGTTGATAATTCTTGGAGATAAAGAGAAAGAGAAAGTGCCTTTTCGGTTTAATAATGTCTAGGCGGATCATCCTGACTTTTGCTTGACAGTTAGTAATGTTTGGAGTTTGACGAATGCTAGGGGAGTCAAAATGTTTAAGCTGGTCAGTAAGCTTAAGAGCCTGAAAAAGCCTCTCAAACCTCTTCAGAGGAGCAAGTTGGACAAAATTGAAGAGGATATTAAGGATGGCCACTGCAGACTTTTAATGGTTTAGAGAGAAATTCAGATTAGGCCGCTTAGTAGGCCAGGGTCTCATGGCTTTGGAAAAATATATTCTTCATAGTCTCAAAGGTCAGCTGAGAATGAGAAGATTAACGCTGCAGCAGCTTGCTAAAGTCCATTGGCTAAAGTATCAGGATTCTTGTAGTAGCTATTTCTACAATAGTTTAAAGCAAAGATCAACTAGGAGTGAGATTAGTTCTTTGGTGAATGAAGATGGTGTCTTGATTCAAGATGAATATGAAATTAGATAGCTGATTGTGTAGCATTTGGAGGATTTTCTGGGTAAAGCAGATCCCTGTAGTGCAACTGATATGTCTATTCTCAATGAAGGCAAGAAGATAGGGCCCAAGGAAAGAGATCTTATGGTTCCAAACTTTTCCAAGGATGATGTGAAGTCGGCTTTGTGGAGCATAAGCAAGAATAATGGCCTAGGGCCTGACGGATTTAATGCTCATTTCTTCAGGAAAGCGTGGAGCATTATTGGGGAAGAATTTATTGATGCTATTTTGGGATTTTTGAAACAGGGAGAATGCTGAAAGAAGTTGGAAATATTGTAATTGCCTTGATCCCCAAAGTAGAGAATCCTAGTGTAATTGGTGATTATAGGCCAATTTCCTGCTGCATGCAGTGTCATCATCAAAATGATTTCTAAGATGATTGTGTCTAGAATGCAACATGTGCTGCCCGACATCATTGTTGAGTCTCAAGGAGCCTTCATAAAGGGGAGGAGCATTAAACATAATATTGCAATATGTCAGGAAATTGTTAAATGTTATGGAAGAAAATTCATAAGTCCCAGATGTGCTCTCAAGATAGAGCTTAGGAAGGCCTATGACAATTAAGGTGAATTGGAGCTTTTTGTTTCAAGTTATGGAAGGTCTTAGGATTCCACTCTAGGCTTATCCATTGGGTTCGTGAAAGTGTTGAGAGCTACTAGTATACAGTGAAAATTGGTAAGAGCTTCTATGGCTACTTTAAGGGGATGAAAGGTCTCATGCAAGGGGATCCCCTCTCCCCTTACCTCTTTGTGATCATCGTGGAATATCTGAACAGAGCTTTTAAGAAAATGGCGGTGTGTTCTAACTACAAGTTGCACCCGGATGTGCTCGAGTTGGAATTGTAAACCTGAGCTTTGTCGATGATTTGTTTATTTTCTCACATGGAAGTAGGCGATCAATACAGGCTGTGAAAGAAGTCCTTGCTGAGTTTCGTAATGCTGTTGGATTGGAAATTAGTCAATCGAAGTCGCAAGTCTTCTGTGTTGGATTAAGCGAGGATGAAAGTGAGGAGATCTCGAACCAGCTTGGGATGGAAAAGGGTATGCTGCCAGTGAAATACTTAGGCGTTCCATTGTGTAGTACTCGGCTTCAGAAGAGGGATTTTGAGGGTCTGATTCGGAAGCTCAAAGGGAAGGTTAATTCATGGGCATGTAGGCACTTGTCTTATGTTGGGAGATTAGAAGTAATGAAGGCAGTTCTCTATGGAATCCTTATTACTGGTGCAAGATCTTTCTTTTTCCTAAAAATATCATCAAGGAGATCACTAGACTGCTTAGAAACTTTCTATGGAGTGGGGGTTGTGAGGGGAGAAAAGCCCCTGTGACTTGGAAAAGCTTGTGCAAACCAAAAGAGGAAGGTGACATTGGCATAAAGGATATATGTACTTGGAACAAAGCGTGTTTTGCTGAATTAGTGTATGATATTATCAATGAAGGAGTAGAGGGTTCAATTTGGCATCAGTGGGCGCATAAATCTCACATCAGGAATTCAGTTTTCTGGAGCTTGAATTGCAAGCAGAACGCGAGTTCGACGTGGTTGGCTATCATTAGAGTGAAGAATGAGTTACTTGACTCTTTGGAAGAACCGAATGGTGCTGCTGTTTTGTGTGCTAGAAATGGGAAATTTGATGTTAACTGTTATGTATGAGAAACTTAGAGATCGTGAGAACCTGTTGATCGGAGCAATGTAGTGTGGCACAAGCTGAATACCCCTAGATTGGCCTTTAATGCTTGGAAGGTCATCTTGGGTGGTGTCATGACTGAAGATAGATTGCACCGTTTCGGCATTACTCCTGATGATCATTGTGTCTTATGTGATGAGAACAAAGAGGAGAGTAGAAATTAAACCACTTATGGTTTCAGTGCAGGTTTTCGAGAAAGGTGCTGAGTGGTATACTGGATTGGGCTAAGCTGAGGCGAAGGGTTATGAATGTCCAGGATTGGCTGCAGCAAGTTGGCCAATTGGGAGGAAAGAAGAAGTTGAGGAACACCCTATGAAACCATTGCATTTTGTATGGTGATGTACTTTGTTTGGCAAGCTAGAAATGGTATTGTTTTTAAGGATGAGAGAATGGATACTGATGTTTGCATAAGTATCAGTATAAACATGGTGAGAAATTGCCTTAAGGCAAGATGGAAGGTTAAGAATAGAGAGGCTAGAGGCCATTTTTGCTTATCTAGCTAGGAGTTGAAAGTGATGTAATGTGCTAGTTAAGCTAGTACTCAATTTTGTAATCCCATTTTTTTTAATAAAATAACCCCTTTATTTTAAAAAATAAATACAAATTAATTTAATATACGATAAACTCTAAAAGCTAGATTTTATAAATCATAAACTAAGGGGCATCCAAGTGGACACTAAGCTCTTGTATCGTGTTTTGCATAATTAATTATTAATGAAATTTCATGTCTTCTTCTTCCTACCTATCCCTCTGAGTTCTTTTTCTTCCCTCCTCTAATCTCTCTTCTTTCTCTTATCTCTTTCCTTTCTCCTTAGTCTCTCCTTAATCCTTCGGGATACTATAAATGGTTGTTTTAACCAAACTTAATTATGAGCCGAGCAATTATAAGGGTTTACCTTCTATACGTGTTCAACAACACAAATGCCGGGTCAATATCATATTAAATGTGGCATTTTATTCATGCAAAACACTAACAACGTTGTCGGCCAAAAAAAAAAAACACTAACAACGAGTGCGAATTTAACAACCATTTGTGAGGCTATTAAATTCTGATGTGTCATGATCGGATGAATGTTATGTCAATTTTAGATCAGTTTTAGATTTAAAGTATGTATACACATTTTATTCAAAAGTTTAACTTAATAAGTTGAATTTTGACTCTAATTATATATTAAGGATACTTATTTCTTGTAGCCTTCTTTGTATGATAGATTTTTCCTCCAAAGAACAAAAAATCACCGAAGTAAATTTTCTGTTCCAGTATACATCCACTTTCCCGTCGCCAAGTTCTGATTGGTCCAACTGTAAAAAAAGATTTGAAGTTCTAAATTTTGAATTAAATGAAGTACAAGGATCAATTATAATTTATGGGAGACGGGAGTGGGATGTACAAACGGGACAAACGATTCAACTCGAAAAACCATCACTCTTGGACGTAGAGTTAGAACCCTACATGGACCACCTCCCTCTCAAAGTCTCAATTGCATAAACTGCTTCCCAGGCCATAAATTAAACAACCTTAAGAAGGATAATCATAGTGTGGATTAGCACAAAGATCCAGTTTCATAGATGATATTCTTTATTTTAGGACATCAATAATTTTAATCTTAAGAAAAATTGTGTTGGGATGAGATTGTGGCCTTCCCACATCGACAAAAAGATTAGAAATCCACTAGCATATAAATAAGGTGAAACCCCTACCCATTGGCTTAAGCTTTTGGGTAGAAAGGTGGATCCAGACCTTATGTACGAAGTGGTTAAATTTACCCCGACACGTCACCAGTTCTCTCGGCCCACCGGAATTTCACATGTTATCAGAGCCTATTCGTTCCGGGTCCGTTTCTTCCTGGCTATTTGGGCTCGGGTTTAGCATTATGAGCTACCCGCCCGTTCATTGGGTCGAGTTGGCTATAAAGAGATTGAGATGTCACCGCCCGTTCTTTGGGCTCTCTATAAAGAGAATGAGATACTAGACCCGTCTGTCCAAGTGCTAACTAGGCCAGGCTAGTTACCACTTGACGGGGCGTGTTGGGATGAGATTGTGGCCTTCTCACATCGACAAAAAGATTAGAAATCCACTAGCATATAAATAAGGTGAAACCCCTACCCATTGGCGTGGTTAAATTTACCCCGACACGTCACCCAGTTCTCTCGACCCACCGGAATTTCACAAATTGGCTTAAAATGGAAGTGCTAGACCGTTGTTTAACTAATCTAAGACTCATTACAGCATAGATGGTACACTGAAATGTGAAAATACAAATTGGAGACGTCGTAAATCAATATATATTATAAAAGCCGACCGTTTTCGAGCCACCACGTTGATTCTGGCCCCGCTTGATTTTAATTTTTTTTTAACCCAATTAGATAATAACAATTCTATATCTTTTTTTTCTTAATCATCCAATTCTCAATTTTATCTTTAAAAACATACTATCTATCTATAATATTATTTTCCTTAAATAATTTCAATATATATATAAACATGAGAAAGACTCATGTAAGAATGAGTCTTACGGTAGGAAATAAGAACGAATCTCGTTCATTGATCATACCCGATCTGTACGGTTAATATCACTTCATTCTATACGGAAAAAAAAAGAAGGAAAAATAACTTCCTCTCCTCCCGCATCTCACTTCCTCTCCTCCCGCATCTGCATCTCCTCCCTCCCCTCCTCCATCTCCCTCCTCCTCACCTTCTTCCCGCGCCTCCTCGCCGCCGACCGGACGAGACCGAGTCCAAGCCGGCATTGTCGATCATCTGCAGTCAGGGAAGCTCCAACAAACCCTAGCGAAATGCATAGAGAAATCCGGAATCGGCCTCCACTCTAGCAAACCCGCCACCGTCAGATTGTGGCCGGAGATGGCCGGCAAAGGCCGCTACTTCGCCCTTTCTTCTAGCCTCGTCCTGGCGTCCATCGATTGCGCTGAGGAATCGCCTTTGTGCACCACCCTCTCCTCCTCCGGGTGCAAGATTCGCACCGTCGAGCATTTGCGTTCTGCTCTCGAGGCCAGCGGAGTCGACAATTGCCGTGTTGAGATCGCTACAGACTCCGGATGTGAAGATCTGGATGTTGAGGTGTGTCCCCTTTCTATGTCTCCGAACTCTGCGCTCAAACTATGGTGATGTTTTGTGATAGTTTCGTGTGGTTTGCACTTTCAATTTAAAGTGTGGATGAACGGTGTACCTAGTGTATTCCGTAGCAGATTGGCATTATTTACCGGCGTACGAATATGTGAAAAATGAAATTCAAAGAAGCACACACAGTTTATAGGCTCAAAATGTTGCTCCAGAATGCTCAATGCATTTAGTTTTGTGATGGATGTTGAGTAGATCCATTTGCGGCCTATTATTATGTCCCAGCATAGCATTGAACTAATCTGAGAATTTGAGAATGATTGAGAAACACAGAGGTCAGATGGACAGTAATTCTGCATATAGAGAGAGATTAGGAAGAGAGATTAGACCAATAAGACTATAAATGGTGAAGTTGATAGTGCATATTATGATGCTGATAAGAAAATGTCTTGTGTTTTGATGTTTGAAGCATTGGGAGATGATAGGAGATCGTTTAGCTATTACAAAGCAATCCCAGTTATTGAGAAGCTGCCTTTTAAAATAGAGAGTGTTGAGCAGATAAAGCATTTGCCTGCAATCTCTAAGCTTACATTACTCTGTGTTGCTCTGCTGAATTGAATTGACCATATATGTATTCTCGTGTGTGTTCTTTGCGGTTAGGGTTACGCTAGTTTTTGAGTTTGATTTGTGGCTTTACAATTAATTCAATAGATTGTGACTCCAATCACTTTATTGTTTGGGATTGTGACTACAATTAATTCAATAGATTGTGACTCCAATCACTTTATTGTTTACAATTACCGGCGATTACCATAGTTGCTGGCTTCCTAGCTAGCTGAGTTCAATTCTTAATTAATTAATTCATGCAAAGGATTACGGATAGTGTGTTTGTGCAGTTGATTGTGCTTTTAAGTCTCAGTAAGTTGACTTTCTTTGATGAAAGTAGTTTTTGGAACGATCTTCCAATCAATTGAGTGGTTATTGTTTCTTATGATGCATGACTTATTGTATGATTTTGGTGTGCTTTTTGAGTAGATCGATCTGCCTGTTTGTGTTGTGTGTGTGATTTATACATATATGCTCAATGTATAAGTGTGAATTTGAGTTTGATCAATTTCCGTGGACGAGCAAATTTGACCATTGAGTTGCACAAATTTGACCATTGAGTTGTACAAATTTGACCATTGAGTTGCACAAATATTTGATGAACAAATTGACCATATAATTCAACACATTGGCAATAGAGTTGAACAAATATGAATGAACAAATTGACCATTGAGTTGCACAAACTTGACCATTGAGTTGCACAAATTTGACCATTGAGTTGCACAAATATTTGATGAACAAATTGACCATAGAATTCAACACATTGTCAATAGAGTTGAACAAATATGAATGAACAAATTGACCATTGAGTTGCACAAACTTTATCATTGAGTTGCACAAATTTGACCATTGAGTTGCACAAATATTGATGAACAAATTGAACATGGAATTCAACACATTGGCAATAAAATTGAACAAATATGAATGAACAAATTGACCATTGAGTTGCACAAACTTGACCATTGAGTTGCACAAATATTGATGAACAAATTGACCATAGAATTCAACACATTGGCAATAGAGTTGAACAAATATGAATGAACAAATTAACCATTGAGTTGCACAAACTTGACCATTGAGTTGTACAAATTTGACCATTGAGTTGCACAAATATTGATGAACAAATTGACCATAGAATTCAACACATTGGCAATAGAGTTGAACAAATATGAATGAACAAATTAACCATTGAGTTGCACAAACTTGACCATTGAGTTGCACAAATTTGACCATTGAGTTGCACAAATATTGATGAACAAATTGACCATAGAATTCAACACATTGACAATAGAGTTGAACAAATATGGATGAACAAATTGACCATTGAGTTGCACAAACTTGACCATTGAGTTGCACAAATTTGAACATTGAGTTGCACAAATATTGATGAACAAATTGACCATAGAATTCAACACATTGGCAATAGACTTGCACAAATTGCCAAAGCGAAACAAACTATACGAACTTGGACTGCTATAAAATATGACATGAATGCCAAATTGATCATAGAGTTGCACAAATAAGCAATAGAGTTGCACAAATATGGTTGCACAAATCGGCCATAGAGTTGCACAAATCGGCCATAGAATTGCACAAATACGGTTGCACAAATAGGCCATACGGTTGCACAAATCTGGACGCCCGTGCCATTTTCCGAAAAATACGCCCGTGCCGTTTTTTTCCCTTTTTTTTCTTGAGCCCTTGATCTCTCCTCATCCAATGGCTATGATTCATTCCTATTTCCTACCATAATAATCATTCCTACTGGATCCGGACCCTAGATGCATATCTTTAACTTTTGATATGCTATCGATCTTACCAAATCATATCACATTTACAAAAAAAATTTGTTAAGAGTTGCACAATATCTTAAATTTTATTTTTTACTCTTTTTTTCCTATTTGGACACACTTTTCTATCTTAGTATGTGTAATCGACGTTGAGGACTCTAAAAAGGAAGAGGGAAAGTACATAGAAGGAGGAGGAGATGGATAATAATCATCGATCGGATGCGATGAATTTGGAAGAGACAATTGACATGCTTGGATCCCTTGACGATTTTGAGAAATTTGAAACAAAGTATGAAAGAGAATCTAATTTGGTAGAAGTTAAAGTCCAAGTGGAAGAAGCTAGATGCAAAATAACTTGAAGATGTCACCGGTTGATTAAATTAGTATATATATATATAATTTTAATGTTGTGATTCACCTCATATTTAAAAAGTAATTGATTTTTTCACCTTATTATTTATTAAATTAGTATCTTTAATTTAAAAAACAATTGATTTTTTCATCTTAAATAATTTTTATACTTAAGTTATGTTCTACTATATTTTTTAACCTAATATGATATTATGATATCAAAAACATATTATCCGATCTTATTTGATTTACTATGACGTACATTACCTTAATAAAACTATTAGGTACTATTTGTGATTAAATCAATAGAAAACATCTTTGAGATATTATAATAAAACTTATATTATATTTTTTCGTATAAATATTCGATTATAAAATGCTGAACTATAATTTAATATTTTAAAGTCAAATTGTCATGCATGGCGCGACAGGTAAAACTAGTTAATCTTAAACAAAAACCTAAACAAAAACATTGTACGTAAAATGGCCACCCATGTCATCATTAATAGTACCATGCTCAATTCAACCAAAAAAAAAATAGTACCATGCTCAACTACTATATAACTCAGCAATATCACGCGAATTCATCATAGCCACAATGCTACCCTATCTTTCACGTACCCTAATCTCACGTTCCAATACTAAGAAATTAGCCAGGTTCATCAATACGCTGAGATCCACCACTACTCCCTTACTCTTGAACGTGGCACGGCGCGAACACGAGCTCGTGAGGCCTGCAAAGCCGACGCCTCGAGAGCTAAAGCCCCTCTCGGACATCGACGACCAGCAAAGCCTCCGGTTCCAAATCCCCGTGATGCAATTTTATCCCGGGGGGCGAGGTAACAACAAGAGCGACCCCGCGAGGGTGATAAGACAGGCGCTAGCAGAGGCGCTGGTGTATTACTACCCGTTCGCTGGCCGGCTGAGGGACGGGCCCAGTGGGAAGCTGATGGTGGATTGCACCGGCGAGGGGGTGGTGTTTGTAGAGGCCGAGGCCGACGCTGAGCTCCAGGATATACGTTCCGGCGGGTTTCTTCACCCGCCTTTTCCCAAGGAGTTGTTGCGTGATGTGCCTGGATCGTCTGGTATTCCGGACTGCCCTTTGCTCCTCTTTCAGGTACTCCCTCCGTTCGTAAATCCTAAAAGGACAAATATATGTCGTTAACCACGATTTTCTGGTTCAATAATATTTAGTATCATTTAACATATATATTTTATCATAATTTTTCCAATAATATCCTTATAGATTAAATATAATTACATAAATGTACACCAAAAGGAAAAAGATCTTCACAAGATTGAGGATGTTTTAGTAAAATATATAGTTCTTTAGTTGTATAGACAAATTCTAAAACCTTAAATATTTTTGATCGGAGGGTAGTATTGTTTTTGTTTTGGGGATAAATACGTCGTACTTCCTATAAGGATTTATTGGCTTGTTTCAAAATTAATATTTTTTGGTCGCACGGATGTTTCAAAATTAATTTATGATAACAACAATAATAGAAACGTACTGCACGTATTTATGCAATCAGTTTGTGCGGTGGAAATCTTCTGTCCCTTCTTAGTGTCCCTTCCTTGTATCCCCTTCAATTTGATTGATTAATCTGTATGATTTTATTTAAACAAAATTAATTTTGGATTAGATAATGGGGATGTGAACCAATAGAATTTAAGGGATATATGGAGACGACACCAGGAGGGGAGATGTTGAAGTGTCAATTGTGTCCATTTTTATCCTTACAAAAACGAATGGCCACATGTCAATGGTGTCCATTATTGAGTTTGGTAGCTTGAAATGTCGATCAATAGTGTTCATTTATATATGCATTTCAATCAATAGTGTTCATTTATATATGCAAACACAAGCTGAAAAATTGGACAATTTTTTTATTGCATTATTTACCTCAAATTAACATTTCTAAAATTTTCAAAAAAGTATAATACTAATTAAGTTGAACCTAAAATGTAATGGATATTTTAGAATTCCCCAGAACTATAAACTATATGAAAACGCTGTAAATTGCATCGGTTGCGGGAAAATGGTAGGTAACACGGCTGGAGTGTGGAGGATTCGTTTTGGCGTTACGCTTGAACCACACCATGGCAGACGCGACAGGCCTCCTCCAGTTCATGAACGCTATCGCCGAGTTTGCACGCGGTGCGTCGCAGCCGTCCGTTGTGCCTGTTTGGAGCCGCGAGCTCCTCCTCTCTCGGGACCCACCACAGGTGACGTGCACGCACCGCGAGTTCGACCAGGTCAAGGGCACCGTCTTCCCCATCCACCACCAAAGCGACCCTATAATCGAGCGTTCCTTCTTCTTCGGGCGTGCCGAACTGGGATCACTTCAACGTAGCCTGCAGCCACACCTCAAGGCCTGCAGCACGTTCGAGTTGTTGTCCGCGTTTCTATGGCGTTGTCGTACAACTGCCCTCATGTTCGACCCTCATCAAGAGGTACATTAATTTGTAGTTCGTCCCGTCCGGGCTCAATCATTTGGCTTGGTTTCCAATTGCTAGCTTTCACGTGGGACTTTGATTTCCAATATTTATATAGGTCAGGTATCTCTGCTTAGTCAATGCACGGCCAATGCTCAAACACCCGCCGCTCCCCACTGGCTACTACGGAAACGCCTTCGTATACCCAGCGGCGGTTTCCACGGCTGGGGAACTCTCAGGGAACGACCTAGACTATGCGGTACAACTTATTAAGAATGCTAAGGCAGAGGTGACGGAGGAGTACGTGCGGTCAGTGACCGATCTCATGGCGACCCAAGGGCGGCCCCTTCTCACGGTGCCAGGGACTTGGGTGGTCTCTGACAACACAAAGCTCAAATACCTATGCATTGACTTCGGGTGGGGAAAGCCGGTCTACGGTGGACCCTCGTCTGCCATGGTCGGTCCCATGTTGGGCCCCATTGGGTTCTTCGTTAAGGGGATGAATGGCATGGGTGAGAGCGGCGTCTCCATACTGATTTGCCTGCCTGCGCCTGCAATGGACAGGTTTACTGAAGAGATTGAAGGGGTTGTTGGGAAGGCGAGCAGTTGGAGCTCTAATCTTTGTTCCAAGCTATAAATGCACACATGCATGGAGTATAGTTTCAGAATTTCATGTAGTTATACATGTTGCTTTTGTAGCAAGTATCATTTCTTGTTATGCTAGCTTTTACAACCTAACTTAAGTAGAACTTTGGTAAAATAATTTAGAGCTCGGAGAACGTGCCAGCCACGCGCTAGGGTTTTCTCCTCAATCATAGTTTGCTTGCTATTTTTCTCCGATGAGCGGGTCGTCGGCCGTTCATGGAGGTGGCCCAACGGAGGGTTCGGGTGGAGAAGGAATGATCGCAAATGGAACTAGTAACTCCATTGTAGTGCAAATCCTTGCCTTGGGAGCCATGACAGAAGACAGAGCATGGAGGTATGTCGTGCAAGGAGATGAGGGAATGGAAAGACTAGTGTTGAAAGAAGAATTTGTTCATGGAAAGATTGCTATGTCGTTTCCCGATGGCCGGTGAGGATGGCGATCCCATTTTCAACATAAATACGGAAGTGCTTCAAACCCTTGCTACTGCATGGGAATCTGCCATAATTATCAAACCCTTTGGAACTATTGTCCAACATGCTATCTTGGATCGTAAATTGCGTGAGCTTTGGAAACCTAGAGGGAGAATCTCAGTCACGGATTTTCCTAATGGTTATTATGTAGTCAAATTTTCGAAGGATGAAGATTACTTACATGCTCTCATGGATTGTCCATGGATGGTCTTTGGGAAATATTTGATTATTCGTTCTTGGAGTCCAAAGTTTAATCCTTTTATGGATGCTATAAATACAACTCCGACATGGATTCAGATTTTAGGACTCCCTATGGTTTTGTATGAAGAAACCACTTTAATGCAGCTTGCGGCCGAGTTGGGGAGGCCTATTAGGGTTGATAAAAAGACTCTTTTTTCCGATCGTTGCCACTATGCCAGGGTCTGTGTTGAGATCAACATTACTAAACCTCGGAAGGGTATCGTCACAATTAATGGTTGTCGCATTCAAGTCGAATATGAAGGCCTTCACGTTATTTTCATTAAATGCGGGAAATATGGTCATCAAGAGAGTCGATGTCCCATCATTTTTACTGTAGGTATTGAGTAGCAATCGACTACTGATCAACCTCAGACTTCTCTGATAGCCCAAAAGTAGTGCACGCTTGGTCCTGCAGACAACGAATCTCGGTATGGACCATGGACAATGGTCCAACAACATCGTAAACCAAAAGCAAATACTACCAACCAATATGATAACCCTGCTAGTAGGAAGAATGATAACCATTTTGTAGCAATTGTTGAGGTTCAAAACGAGTTAGGGAATGAAGAAACCGGAAAGGGAAAATCTGTGGTTGTGGAGTAAACTGTAAATGAACATATAGGAGCCCCGGTCTTTGGGGATCCTAAGGGCAAAGATGTTGTTGTTGCTATTGTGACTCCAGCCAACATCAAATTTCTAATAGCCAAAACTCACGAGTGAGGGGTGGCAATGGCACTAACTCGAAAGGTAACAAAAGGTCGAATAGAAGGGCAAGTAAGTAGACTAATTTCTCCTTATGGACTTTTATCTAGCACCCACGAATACTACTATAGGAAAAAGAGCTAGAACTTCAGAGAATATCACTGCTAGTGTTGTGGCTCAAGGTACGACATAACCAAATACTAGTATGATAAGCAACGTTGGTGGTAGTCGACTACTTGATAACACCACTTCTAGCTTGTCTCCCCAAGTCCTAGTTTCCGGGTTTGTAGCGCCTGTAAAATCCCCCCGGGTGCCAATTAATTGCATTTTTTAGAGCCGTTTTGGGTCCGGGAAACCGAGTTTTCGGAGAGCGGCTAAGTATATGTCTCGTAAATACATAGTTGATATTTTAGCAGTCTTTGAACCATGCATTTCAAGCAATCAAGCGAAAGAAGTTTGTGATTGGATTGGTTTTCCAGACAGTGTTCGTGTGGATGCTAATAGGTTTTCGAGCGGTATATGGCTCCTTTGGAATAGGATGGTTGCTGATTTGGAAGTTATCAAACTGAGTAAAGGGTTTATTCATGCTGAGATAACAAGAGGTAACTACAAGATCAAACTGTTTGTGATTTACACGCCACCAACGTCGGGTAAACGCAAACTCCTTTGGAAAGAGCTGACCACTATAACAAACTCGATCTTAGACCCGATGATTATTAATGGAGACGTCAATATCATGCTGCACACTTTAGAAATAAAAGGTGGGTCCGAATTACTCTCCGAGGACTCTACTAGTTTGAGTGAATTTGTTGATAGTAGGGGCCTCATTGATTTGATATTTTCTAGACAGCCCTTCACATGGTTTAAAGGTAAGACTCCTAGGACGTTTGTTGCAAACGCCTGGATCGGGTATTTGCGAACCCTACAGGTAGACTTCTTTGGCCTCATGTAGTTGTCCGTCACTTTCCTCGCCTTGCCTCTGATCATACTCCGTTGCTTCTCTCACTTGAACCGCGAATGGTTTTCAATAGATTTCGACGCCCGTGTCGATTTGAGGCTGCATGGATTACCCATCATGGCTTCCTTGATTTTATCAAAATCTCTTGCCGCCAGGAGTTGCCTACTTATGTGGCCCTTTCAGAATTGAAAGTGCAGCTACTAAAGTGGAACAAGCGGGAGTTCGGCCATATCACTAAGAGAAAAGAAGACCTTTGTCGTCAGATTGAGAACATTCAGGTGAGGGTTGGATTATTGCCTTCAGATAATGCATTGATGCTTGAATCTCAACTAAACGCAGAACTTGAGAAGGTGCTCGAACAGAAAGATAATTCTATGGCAACAAAAATCACGTATTCAATGATTGCATGCAGGAGATCGCAACACTCGGTTCTTTTATAAGTCAACCATAATTCATAGAAAGAAAAATAGGCTAGAGTCAGTTTGTGATAGTAATGGCCGTTGGATTGTTGATAACAAGGAGTTAGAAAAGCATTTTGTCTTCTTTTTCACTAATATGTATAATCTTACACAAGAAGAGAGAATCCAGTGCAACATTGAGGGTAATTGGTTTCTGGTGTTGTTTGAGGAGGTGTGGCAAGAGTTTGAGCGCCCGATTGGGGATGCTAAATTTGCGCAAACAGTAAAGATCATGGGTGCCCTAAAAGCACTGTGTAGAGATGGGTTCCAACCGATTTTTTATCAGAAATGTTAGCCAACAGTTAGAGAGTCAGTCATTCGTTCAGTCCATCAGTTCTTCTCCACGTCTAAGTTGCCTGAGGGGCTCAACGAAACTCTTATTACACTGATTCCCAAAGTGGATGAACCGGAGAGAATTAGTCATTTTCGCCCGATTAGCTTATGCAATGTGTTATACAAGATCATCATGAAAACTATGGTTAAACGAATGTTGCACATCCTTCCTCTAATCATTACTCCTACTCAAGGGAGTTTTCTGCCGAGAAGATTGATCTTTGCCAGCATTGTAGTGGTCCAGGAAGTTAATAATTCCCGAAAGTTGAAGAGAGATAATAAAGGTCGAAGTTGCTTAAACATGATTTAGAGAAGACCTACGACAGGATTCGTTAGGACTCTATTGTGGATATTGTTCGCGAAGCTGGTTTCCCGGACCCATGGGTTTCTTGGATTCAGGAATGTATCCAATCGACCACTTTTTGCCTTATTTGGAATGATGATATGATATATGAATTTTTGCCTTCGAGGGGAGTTCATCCGGGTGATCCTATGTCATCCTATGTCACCTTATCTCTTCGTTTTATGTATTTAGATCATATGATATGTAAGGCAATCGCGATGAGACGTTGGAAACCTATTCAATTGTCGAGAGGAGGGACTGAATTGTCACACCTTTTGTTCGCGAATGATATAATCTTGTTTGCGGAAGCTTCAGTTGAGTAGATAAGGGTCGTGAAAAGTATTTTAGATGATTTTTTTAGGTTTTTGGACAATGGGTTAATCCTTCCAAGTCTCGTATCTTCGTCTCTGAGAATGTGAGTATGGATCTCAAGATAGCCCTATGTGTTGAGAGCGGTTTTGCATTGACGATGGATCTTGGTCAGTATCTTGGTTTGCCTATATTCCATGACCAAGTTAAAAATGAAAGGTTCGAACCTCTTATTGAGCGCGGCCAAACCTGTGCTGCCATCTTTGCATGTTTACACAATGGTCATAGTTATGCTCCCGAAATAGACATGTGCAAAATTGGATAGCATTGTGGCACAGTTTGTCTAGGGCGGTCCAGAAGGTCAGTGACACATTCATCTAGTAGGATGGGAGGAGGTGTGTAGGCCAAAAGAGCATGGGAGTCTAGGTCTTATGAAGATGGCCGACCTCAATTTGGCTCTTGTGGGTAAGCTCGGCCAGTGCTTTCTCACCGATAAGAATAAGTTGTGGGTGAAGGTGATGAAGGCGAAATATGTGACTTCAGTTCAGAGTGAGAGGGCAAGGGCCTTGTATATTTGATGTAGTCTCAAGGAGGGTGTCAGCCAAGTGGTAACCATTGGTTCGAAGTGGTGTGTTCGTGGAGGGTTAGAGACTCGGTTTTGGAATGACAAATGGCTTCTTGACTCTTGCTTAAGTGGTCATGTTGTGGCTCATTTAGATCAAAATTGTTCTCGTATGTCTGTTAGGGACTTTGGCTGCCAGAGGGTCAGTGTAATTGGGTTGTTCTAGGTCCTCTTTTGCCGGAGAATGTGCAGCTTTGACTTGCTTCAATTAGCCTTGATGATAATGCAGCTGAGTCAGATGTGGTGTGTTGGGGAGAGTTAGATGATGGTAATTTTTCAATAAGGTCAGCGTACAAACTGATCAGTAGGGGTTCTATTCCATTCTCGACTGATGGCCCGGTTTACAAGTGCATTTGGAAGCTTCAAGGGCCGGAAAGGCATCGTATTTTTCTTTGGCATGTTGTCAAGAGAGTCATTCTTACAAATCAAGAACAGACGAGGAGACATATGAAGAATGATGCTACTTGCTCAAAGTGTGTGAATGAGGAGGATTCGTTGATCCATCTCTTATGGGATTCTCCGATCACTAACCACATGTGGCATGGTCTTCACCCTCCTCTTTCTAGGGAAGTTTTCTTTGGTTTAGATTTTGCTTTATGGATTCGCCTTAATATTACTTGCATAATTCCGAGATACAATGATCTA
The DNA here is from genome assembly GCA_934048045.1 of Polygonum aviculare. Taxonomy (NCBI): domain Eukaryota; kingdom Viridiplantae; phylum Streptophyta; class Magnoliopsida; order Caryophyllales; family Polygonaceae; genus Polygonum; species Polygonum aviculare. The sequence continues at coordinate 13,324,807 of OW204032.1, read as the reverse complement.
GAGTGGGCGGAGATTTTCACCATGGCCATTTGGTGGTGTTGGAAATGGCGTAACCTATTTGTGTTTCAGCAGGGAAATTTTGGCGGTGATCGAACTAAGATTATATGGAGCTATGGCTTGGAGTATGCTCGGTCATTGGATCCCTTGAAGTCGGTTGCTGAAGTCCGAGTGGTAGAAGAAGTGAGCGTTTGATGGTTGAAACCAAGGACATGATGGGTGAAGCTGTATATTGATGGCTCCATCAGAGATGATGGGTTTGCTGCAGCCGGTGGAGTTATTCGTGATGAGAATGGCAATTGGTTGGTTGGGTACGCCCATAATATTGGCATTCGTACGGTGCCAATGGCGGGGATATGGGGAGTAGCTCAAGGTCTTTAGCTTGCTTGGAGCAAGGGCTACAAGAGGGTGTCCCTTGAGATGGATTCATAACTTGTGATTCTACGTGCCAAAGCATAATTCGTAGAAACTCGGATGTTCATTTTCGTCATGTTTTTAGGGAAGCAAACTTAGTAGCAGATTTTCTAACGTCTTTAGCTTTTTTCAGTTAACATTGGATTTCATGTGTTGTTTGACCCTCCTAAGGGTGTTTGTTCTTTTTGCTTAATGGTGTTAGGGGTCGGGTTATCCCTCGCTTGAGGATTACTTACCCTTTCTGAATATTAATAAAACGCCTCTTGAGGGTATGGAGACTACCGTCTCTTCTTCTACCGAAAAAAACTAACTTAAATAGAGATACGTTCCTACTGCGAAGATTCCATTCACATCCATTCGAACTAGTTCGAATGGAATCAAACAATGATGATGGTGGTTATAATGAGATGTGTTTGAGTTGATGGTATTAGATGAAGAAGATGATGTTAAAGATGTAGATGAAACAAACAATGGAGTTAAAAACGGTGGTGATGTTGAGGCCGAAGTCAATAACAAATATGTTGAAGAACAGGAGCACAATAGCTCATAGCTAAAGCAGATCTCGAAAATGTGAATGAGCCTTGTGTAGAGATGGTGTTTGAATCGGCTGGAGTTTTGTTCCAATTTCTACATGATTATAGTATGCTGAAGGGTTTCTAAATCTGGATTAGAAGTTCAATCTTGAGAAAGGAAAAGGAAATTGATCAGTCTGAGGCAAATTCTCACAAAGATGAATATACTAGCTATATTCGAATGAGTATTGTTTGTACAAAAGAAGGTGAACTGATTTCTTCATCTAGGAATCCTTCGAAGTCAGCAACAATTGCTCGATGTAAATGCTCATTTGTTGTGAATGCTAGTGTGTGTGGCGACGGTGGCTCATGAAAGATAACGTCGCTTAATCTTAATCGCAACTATGAGTGCAACCCTAAAAACTAAGTTTTTGTCCAGCTATAGACACATTAGTGAAGGCAATAGGATAATCATGTTGGACAACGATAGGGATGGTATTTGATAGGCACATGTTAGGTAGTGTTTTAGAGCATGTTTAGTTAGGATTTTCATTGGTTTGGTTTAGTTTTAGTTAGTTTTGCTAGTTTTATTAGTTTGTAGAAAGATTCGGATATCTACACTTTGTTATGCCTTTTGATTGTAGATGTGAAGACAACAAGTGTAGAGGAGGCGTATCCAAAGCATTAGAGAAGGTGAGAAGGGAACCAAGCCATGATATTAGCCCCAAGAGTTGATGGGAAAAGAACACTTGGGTCCGGACTATGTATTGGAGTTGTTATTTCGACATCTTTTGCTTGCAAGGGCTGGATCTGGAGCTACAGTAGTCTGATTGGGATGATTTTGGTATCATTGGAAAGCTAACTCGAAGAGCTACAATTCATCTTTTTACTCCGAGTCCAAATTCCTACTAGAAGTATGTCAAAACAGCCTCTGAAGTGTCATGTGATGACCAGTGTTAAAAACTCAGGCAGGAGGTTCGTAAACTCGCCCGAGTTTTGGAGGAACAGCCCGAGTTTCAACACCAGAGCCTCTGCATTGAAAACTCAGGCAAAGCTGCAGAAACTCGCCCGAGTTTCCATGGTGCATGCCCGAGTTTTCACCCGTGTCGACGTGAACGAGATTTTGTACGGGTCTTTGGGCTTTTGGGTTGAAACATCTTTTAGCTCGTATTTTTAGAAACTCTAAGATATATTTTTAGATATTATTTTCTAGGTTTGATTATCTCATTATTCTTGACTTGAGAATTATTGTTGGAGCTTTGAGAAGAAGAAACCTCTTTGGAGAAAACTTGTAAGTTTTTCAATGTCTTTCAATAACTAAACCTCTTTTGCTTGACGAGTTAATTGAAGTTGTGAACGAAGTATTATTGTGAGATTTGATTGTTCTTAATTTGCCTTGACTAGATTGTTTTCTCTGTGCTTAATTGCTTGAATTTCAACCTAGGGTTTTATTAGCTTGATCACCTAATAGGATTTCTAGGTTGAATTATAACTAGATCTTTCTAATTACCGGTCGGTGTTAATTAGATCATAAGTAGAATCTTTAATCAATCTAGGACTGGTAGGACTAGTTGATTAGAGAAGAGAATTCAATTGCATGTTATTTGGATGTCTGGTTGCTCTGAATGCATGTTTATATTGATGCTTGGATCTTAATGTTGTTGTCAAGTTGAATCTAGGAGGTCTCCTAGGTTATTTGATAATTAGGGTTGTTAGTACCGGTCGGGCTAATAACTACAATTGAAGTAGGATTAATAATTCCATGAAGTTGGGTTATTAGCATTCCGCAATAGATTAGTCAAGGTAAAAAGAGAATTTTGATAATCAATGATCAATAATCAAGTTCACAATGGATATTAACTAGTTGAGCATATATTTCTCATATTCTACAAATCACTCTTAGTTTTGCATGTTTAATTAGTTTAGTTCTTAGATTAATTTCTAAAAGCCCCCCTTTTTACTCTGAGTAGCATAACAATAAACACTGAAACTTGAGTCTCTGTGGGATCGACCCTTACTTCCCTACTACATTCCTAGTTGGGTTGTTTGGATTACTTTGATCGGTATTAGGGCGACTAAAATACCACTTATCAATATTCGTGTGGCTAAGAACTTCAATTCTTTTGTAGCCCGATATAGAGGCCATGCTAAAGTCCCATTCTCCGAAGGCATTGTTGCAATGCAATCAGTTTGGATAAAAGATTGAAAATCCGTATGGGAGATTTTGTTGTCATGAGGGATTATTTTGAAACTATGATGACAAAGTCCTCAAACTTCTTCTACAGTTTCGATACAACGGACAAAGGCATTTTAAAGAATGTATTTTGGTCCGATGGACGTACCGGCCGCTTACAAGAACTTTGGTGACAGTATATCTTTCGATACCACATACATCAAACACAGATATAGAATGTCGTTTTCTCCGTTCATAGGAGTTAATCACCACGGTCAATCAATAGTACTAGGGTTTGTAGTGTTGGGAAGTGAAGATGTTGATAACTACATATGATTGTTTAGAACATGGCTGACATGTATGGATAACAAAGCACCACATGGCATTATAATTGATTAATTCAAAGTGATGGGTAAGTATTCGAACTTAATTCTAACTAAATTTTGTTAGATATGTTCTATTTGTAAGTTCTGCTTTTTTTTCTATCATAGTTGGCATATCTTAGGCTAAGATTATTATATCCTTTATACATAATGATAATCTCATAGGTGATTTAGCCTTATCTTTTGTTCAGAAGAAACTATCCTTGAGGTGTTTCCAACCACAATACACAGGTGTGGTGTTTATGGCACGTTATGAGGAATGCTAAGAAAGACATGGAGAAAATCAAGGACGTTGAACCATGGGATCAAATCGCAAGTATATTGCACAAGTCGTTGCATTTCTCATACTCAGTGGTTGAACTTGAGAGGAAATGGGAACAATGGATATTTGATTTTCGATTGCAAAGGAGCAACTTGTGCAACACAATGTATGAATACAGAGCAAATTGGCTGCCAATCTACTTCAAAAGTGATTTCCAGGCTGGAATGTCTACTACGCAAAGGAGTGAGGGCATGAATTATATATTCAAAGGGTTTGGTAATGACAACACATCCGTACAAGAGTGCGCCAAGCAATATGGATCTGCAATGGGCAAGTGTGCAATGGCCGAGGATAAGGACTCATTCGATACGATAAACAGGCTTTACAATTGTGCCACCACGCATGAGTTTGAGTCTACCTTCCAACAGGTTTATACAACCAAGAAGTTTAGAAACTTTTAAGAAGAAGTCAATAACTTCAACACAGATCAGATAAGCGATCAAATGAAAACAAAGGTTAGGGTGTAAAATGAGAACATATATGAGACATTAGATTTGGAACATCAACGGTGTGGAAGGCACCGCATGACCTTTCAATATTTTTAAACTCAAGGGTAATTTTGTCTTTATGCACATCAAATTAATAACTCAATCTTCCATCTCCTACCTTTCAAACGTACAATCTTCAACCCACTTTTCGATCGACTCTTCTTCATAATGCTCCCTTCTTACTTCTTCTAATTAATTTGCTCGATTCTTTTATTAACTTCTGCCCTAATAATGTCTTCTCATCATGAATTTTGGTAAGCATTGTTTTACATGAATTCAGTTTCACATTTTTTTTTCAAATTTGGAAGTTAGATACATCGAATTGCATATATCTAGTCATGGTTATGTGTTCTTTAGACCAAATTTCATTGATTTTACTCAATTCATAAAGATTGTATATGCTTTGCAATCTTAAATTTTGATTTGAAAATAAAGGATAATGTATTGCCCACCATGTGTTTGATAAAATGTCAAAATGGATAACTCAAGTTTCCCCTTTGTCATTCTCTAATTTCAATTGATTCTTCTTTGATGAAATAATTGTATTCTTATAGCAAGTTGGTAACAACTGTATAACAAGACGTGCAAGTTGGTAACAAACTGCATAACAAGAAATCGTTGCAAAGACATCGACCTTTCCTTTTTATGAACCTTTAATTATATATTTATGAACCCATACTTTTATGGTTATGAACCATATTAAATAAAATTTATTTACATATATTATTATGATAAGAGCGTTTTTATCCATTATGATACCTAACTTTTAGTTACTAATTAGAGGCAATTTGCCATCATCCCAAATTCAAGTTGTCATTGTATTTCCTGATGTCATGACTAATTCCAATTCGTAGTGATGATTTTGGGATCTCGGTCCCAATCTAAGGGAAATTGTGGTCTTTGAGGCGGAAATGTATATACTGAACTTGAATCGGTAATTAGACATGCTTTATAGAAGTAATTATTGGATTATGTGTACGTTTTTCAAGGATAGTGATCTAATTTGATCATCTGTTTCACTATTTGTTTGTGCTAATATGGACAAACTCTGTTGGAATCAACTAAAATTTGATGATATAAGGAGTTAATTCTTTTAGATCAATCACTCATAAATAACCTTTTTTTGCAATGTCTACTTCACTTATCAAGCATTGTCTATACCACTTCATGTTGGTTACAAGACATGAACCATAAGAAGAACTATCATTAAAATAAACTTACAAAAACATGAACCCATGAAATACTATTTTTGAAAAAAAATACACGACACAAATAAGAAGTTTTACGAATTATATTTCATGAGCCTTATTGACACTTTACTATGAACCTAATTGTATATATACATGAACCTATAGAATATGATTTATGAACCATAATTCATAACATAAAATAGCAAGTACCATGAAATCAATTTCATGAATCTTATTCTGAATAGCTATGAACTTAATTGTACAAAGACATGAACCAACGTACCAACTTTTATTAATCAAAAGACATGAATAGAAAATTAATATACTATGAACCTATGCTTATAAAAACATGAACCAAAAGAACAAATGTAATGAACCAAAAGACACATAACCTCAGATAAAAAAAACAGCTAGTATGACTTAAAAGACGTTAACTTCAAAATTAACCATTGTGAATAATAACCTACAAAATCATAAACTAAGAGATGAGTTATAATGAATCAAAAGACATAAAAAATGAAGACATGTAATGAACAAAAAGACAAAAATCATGAATTGAATTAGCCTATGTGGGATTTGAACCCATGTCTATGTGCATGTGCACATTGCTCTGCCATTTTAAGCTAATAGGCTATGATATGACATGAAATATACTAATATTTATAATGAACCAAAGCATGCAGATAAGTGAACCAATATAACAAATATTATGAACCTGTAATATCCATGAACCGTATGACCACTTGTAATGAACCGCATCATACAAAATCATGAACCCATGATACAACTAATGTGAACATAGACATTTTGCAAACATCATGCACCTTTAACCATATTAAAGAGGGAAAACACAGTAAAGAGGGCAACACAAAGACAAACACTAAACATAAACCACTAATACCTGCATCTCTTTAACCTCATCGCCCTCATATCCGATCCTTAACGACTTCCTTTGCGGATTTTTGGCCTTTGCCTGCTTGATGAGACCATCGCCCTTCTTCACCTCCCTCATGACTTCAAATAGGAGCGAAGATGATGAGAAAGTAGTAGTAGGAGAAAACACAAAAGGATCTAATTGAGGGTTCGATAGAGAAATCGTGGTTTGCAAAAGTGATACGCTTTGGGACAAAGAATTAGTTAGGGATCCCCAACTCTCCAATTTCGATTATGATCGCTAAAGCCTAATTCTAAGCAAAGACACTCCGTACAAGAGATATTCACACTCGAAAATCCATCAGGACTCTTCTCGGAGCCACCGTTGTTCCTCTCGGAGCCACCAAGACTCTTCCCTTTCATTGGAATTTGAACTAGAAAAGGATGGTGGTGGAGACAGGAGAAGAGATATATTTATGGTGGTCGAAGAAATCAAAATCGAGCAAGAATAGAGAAGATAGGGGCGAAATTAATCAATGAGAAGTTAGGAATCTAATGGGGGAGAGAGGATAGAGAAGAGAGGGGTGAAATTACTCGATGGGAAGTTGAGAATCTGATGGAGGGAAAGAGAGCTTGGTATCATATACTTTTGGGGTATTTTTGTCCCCTTACTTAAATATATGTTAAAATTACACTATATGCCACCGTTCTTACTTGTTTTATTTTTCCATCAAACCAAATTTTTTAGATCTCAGCCGTTCACTTGTTACATCCGACGGTGTTAATTGGATCTCATTTTACACTCTATGGTATAATTACACCAGAGCTGTACTCACACGTATCATGAAAGATGTAATATTCTGTTTTTTACGGTTCCGTTCCGTTTCGCAAATATGCCGAGTTTTCGCAAGTAAAATAAATTCAACAAAAAGTCCTAAATTAGTTATATGCTAAAAGTCTAGGCCTTTCAAATTAATCTTTTAACCGAAGTACTCTATCCAACAATTATGATAATGTTTCATTAAAAGATAATGAAACTAGTTAAGATTTTGATCCTCCGTTATATAGCCTAATCGATCCCTTTTTCCTTAATGAATTAAGCACGTTCGTAGCCAAACTACATGTAACTTCATCTTTCCGTTCGTCCAAGTCCGATTCGTTCCGGTGAGTTCTGTTTTTCTTTTGGTTGTCCCGGTAAGGGTTGAGGTCGGGTTACGGTCTTAGGTGGTTGCCGTGGGTAGGCCGGCGAGCGAAGTCGAGCGGGGCGAGGTGTTGGGCGAGAGTAGGGGAGCGGTCGTCGGGTCTAGGGTCGCGGATCATCGGTAGCGGCCGGGGTCGGGGGATCGAGGTTGGGGCCCGAATCGGGGCGTGGTTCTGGGGTGGTCGTGGGCGTGTGCGAGTCCGGGCGAGGCGGCGTAGGTCAGAGAGAGGAAGAGCGGGGGATCGGAGAGAGGGCTAGCGAGAGGGGGTCGGGCGAGAGGTTGTGCAGGGAGTGGAAACAGTGAGGCCCAGGTGAGGGAAGCTTAGATGGGAAATCGAGAAAAAGAGTTGGTATTGGAAAGTGGGCAATAAGTGAGGATTAATTACTGAGGGTCGGTTTCGGGCCCAATTCGAGTTTGGTTCGGGGGTCGATCCTTATTCTACAATAAATTTCGAAGCAATTTTAGCAATTGTTGAACCTTAAATTCGTTATTAAAATATTCAGGATCTCGGAGTAATTCTTGTTAATTTTCTCAGAAAGTATTTCGGACTCGTCGCTTTTCAGGTACGTTGTTCTGCGACTTGCTCGACTAGGTGGTTCTATTCAATTTTTGTTGGATTACGTGTTGTGCTGGTAGGATTGGTTTTGGGGAATTAGTCCCTACAACTGGTTTTCAAAAGGATTTTATCGTATGAAAATTTTTCACGTGTTTTCTAGTGTGTTGGCATCTACCGGTACGGCCTTGTCTCGGATTTTCGATGAGAAGGGGACTTCTAGAGGCATGGTCGTATGGCAAGGAGAGCCCCTTCAAAATTTTATAAAAATGTATTGGCGAATGCTCTAGTAGAGGCTCGACCGGGGGTTAGAAGTGTGTGTGGAACGGAGACTGGCTGGAGGATGCCTTAGATGCGGGTAGTGTGGGTGGAGGCCATTAACACTACTCGGCGCGGGACAGTGTACGGTGGAGGCCGTTAACACTACTTGGCGCAGGAAGGATAGGGTGTGTATATATATAGTGTGTGTGGGTGTGGGTGTGTGAATATGCATGTTAAGAGGACTTGAAAATCTGATTATGCTAGTGAGTTGAATATGTGTGACTGATTGGACTTAGGATTGGACTAGAGCGATGCGTGTGATTGCGGACTTGGTTGCTGACCTTAGAAACTCGTTTTTGAAACGTTCTACTAGTACCGTATGTTTTCTGACTTGGATTAGGATAGTAGCTGAACCCTCGGGGAACTATTTTTCAGACTGCAGGTATCTAGGAATCCGTGTAGGGACTTGGCGGATTGGTGGTGCGAAGCGGCGATACGTGTCATAGAATGGTTTGGGGTTTTGGGAAGGGTTATTGCTATTCTAATTTATGTTATTGTTTGAATTATCTTGTATAGTTTCATATTGTAAATTGTTAGTTGATGTGCTTGGGGTTTGGGGAAGTTCGTAATTATTAGTCTGGTGTGGAGTTGGGATCATGAACTGTTCTGTAAAAGTTTTCTCTCGTAATACAAGTTGGATGTTTTTCAATGTTTTCTCTCCGTGCCAACGTTGCAAGATCCGAATGTTCTGTTGTCGAACCAACTTCGTAGCGCCTCGTGAGGTCTACTACCGAGTAACGCCTTGTTAGAAAGACAGGGTGTTACAAAAGAGAGTATGCAAGTAGTTGGTAAACTCAGAGTTTATGATGTTATGGTCAAGTGGTGGGCTGGTGACGTACCTAAACGCATGAAATTCAAGGTTTCTCATGAGCTAGATGATAATAGTGTTAAGTGCGATTGCCACAAGTTTGAATTCACTGGAATTATGTGTTGCCACACACTGGTTGTATACATTGTGGAGCCAGTCAGATTGGTCCCTCATAGGTACATCTTGGATCATTAGAGGGAGGATATGCCAAGAGAGCACATAAAGATTAACGTTCCGTACTACACAATAAATTCTTACATATTGGGTGTAGCCCAAATCATAAAAATCATTAAATATTTTGTATCGATTTTAATCAAAAGAGTCAAAAGGGGAATAAAAATAAGAGAATTTTGCACTAAACCACCCGTTAAATAGGCGAAGTTACAAATAACCACCCGTTATACACAAATTTGTTTTAAATCACCCAAAACTTCAATTCCGTTAACAAATAGCCACCCATGGCATGATTCCGTTAAAATTGTCGTTAGATCGCGTGCACTTACTACTTTGTCCTCAACTATTCCAAACATTTACACATCACCACGCGGTTTGGGCATGTTTATTCATAAAAACTAAAGAGGTCCGGTTCAAGTTAAATATAGTGTGAAAACCGAAATCTCCTTCTTCACCCACCCTCCTCCGACTTTCTCTGCAATTTAGATATGCAACTCCTCCCCTGACGCCCTTCGTTCGCCGGCCACAACGACCTCAATTTTTTTTATAATTCACATAAAAATAGGCCGCCAACACTATTTTTTTCACTGTCTAGTAATTCACATAAAACTGTGTACTTTTTTCAGGCTTCTAATTCTTGCTTATGCAGTGGCGGAGCGGGGAGGGGTCCTAAAGAATCCGGTGACCCCTCAACCCGCTAGAGAGTCAAGTATTATATCGGAGGAGCAAAGCGCCGGTATGGAAGAAGTTAGGGTCGGTGGCGTTTTTTATTTTAAAGAAGCTTCCAAAACGACATCATTTTGATTGTTTTTTTAAATACACCAAAACGGCATAACGACGTCGTTTTGGGATTGTTTTTTTAAATACACCAAAATGGAAAAATGACGTCGTTTTGATTAATTAAAAAATAAAAATAAACTCCAAAAAACAGAGTAACTTGAAGGAGGAGAAAGGTTTGTTTGACTTTTCTAAATTGTCGTCCAATCGGACCTTGCCAGCTGCCATGACGCCACTCGTCGGGCCTGATCGCCATCGCTCCTCACTTCCTCTGCGGCTTCGCTATTCGTCCTAGCCTTTCACAATTTTCACGCTCACACCCAAATTGTCCAATCTGTACATCATTGTTAAATTAATAGTTTTTCTTGGTGGCCTTTGCTCTGGTTCTATCATTGATGATGATTTGGTGACTAGAAGTTGAGGCCGAACTGTACTAAAATGTTTTTGATTGCTAACCCCAACCGAAGAGTCGCTTGGCAAAAAAGAGAAAAAATCCAAACCTTAATTTTGGGAGGTGATCGATTGTGGTTTAAAAATTAACATTAAACTAGTTGTACTCGTCGTGCCATGCACGACTCGTGTTTTATAATTTTCTGAATATTATATAAATATAATATTAGTGTCAAAGATAAAAATTGTTAATAAATCAATTTTAAAAATATAATTTACTGAATCAATTGTTAATGTTAGTGTTTTATAATTGATTTAGTATACTGTATTAAAATTGATTTAGTATCAAAGATAAAAATATAATTTATTTAGAAAGTGGGGCTTTCATTTTAAAATTATTTTATAAATTAGAATTTTTTAAACTATTTCGTACATAAATAGATTAAAAAGGTAGTTGAAAAGGTAAGTTAACTAATATGTATCTTTTATAGAGGGAGATTTTAAAGATAGATCATATTGCTTTAAAGAAAAATATTAGATGAATAGAAAAATGATAAAATCAAAGATTAGATAATTAAGGAAATTTTAAATACAAATATTATGCCTTAAAAGATAGATATTAGATGGGTAAGAAAAAAGATAAAATTAAAGATTGGATAAATAAGAAAAATAAAACATATAAAATTGTTAATGGAGTGGGGCCAGAGTTAACGTGGAGGCTCGAAATTCTCCGACTTTAATATATAGTATAGATTCGGTAATTTTGGATCATAGACGTTTTAATTTAAAAGCATTGAAAATGAGTTATTTTGTAGCATTTCCACGGTATGAAAAGTCGGAGGCTAAACCTTAATTTTTGGAGGTGATAGATTGGGTTTTAAAAATTAACATTAAATTCCGTAATTTTGGATCATAGGCGTTTTAATTTAAAAGCATTCAAAATGAGTTATTTTGCTGCATTTCCACGGTATGAAAAGTCGAAGACTAAAATTAGCTCGTTTATAGTTATAGATATGTACTAGTATCAGTCTCCGTGCCTTGAAGGCACAATTTTGATATAATTAAAAACTTATTTTGAATTTTATATAATGTTATCCAAACGAATAGTTTGATATAAAATCTTGTATTATTTAATTTAATTTTCTTCTTATGAGATTTATTTTAATGATATATTATTTCTATTATAATATAATCTTTTAATTGAACAAAGTATATAATTTTAAATGGAAGCTCGTAGATAAGAATATTTTTAGGAAAATTATGTATAATATTTAAAGTCCAATTTTTTTAGAAAAAAAATAAAATGCAAATCAATATATAAGAAGATTTCTAATGTAGGGTCTATAATGAAATTTAACTAATTAAATTATTTTTAGTTAAGATGTGTAATATGGTCCAATGTAGAGTTGACATGTATCATGATAATTATTATTTTTAACTTCCGCTTTAGTGTATAGTTATGATGAACATTAGAATATCATGATCACTTGTATTTAATTTTAAGAGACTTTTTTGTAACTACTTTGATTAGAAACATTATTATAATATATTATTTTATTTGTGACCCCTCTTAAAAAAAACTCTAGCTCCGACAGTGTGCATACTTGTGTGTCTATGTATATATATAGATTCTTATCTCGTGATTAGAGGTGTCAAACGGGTCGGGTCGGGTGGATTCGGGTTCGGTCTTTTCGGGTTCGGGTTGAGTATGAGTTCGGTCCAATCGGGTTACAAGTCAAGCCGGGTTGGGTCTTAACAGGTTATTGTGCGGGTTCGGGTCGACCTAACAGATCAAGAATTTGAATTTTTAATGATTATTAAAATAATATTATGATTAAATAATAATATTTAATAATAAAATATTATTTTTAATAGATTTTAGAATAATATTTTATTTATAATAGGTTTTATGATAAAATATATTATAATATTTACAAGAAATATATTTATTCTACATATATATAAAATATCGGGTAGGTCGGGTCGGTTTCGGGTTTCAACCTAATCGGGTTCAGGTTAACCGGATTCAGTTTTTTTTCTTTGCTAGCTACTTTTCGGGCCGGGTTTCAACTCTAAAATTTTCGGTCAATTCGGATAAATTATTTAGATTAATTTTTCAGATCGGGTGAGGTTTTAACAACTCTACTCATGATCAATACAAATAACACGTTAATTCATCTTATACGTCTACTTTTCTATCACCTTTCTGACCAAACACGTAAGTACCTGCCGGCCTTATTCAAATTATTGAATCAGAACAAATGTTTCACGGTTAGTGTCATTTTGACGGACGTCAAGTGTGACGTATATAGAAATGATGTCATATATGCATTCCATGACTTGCGTTTGCGTCAACCGTCATCTTGTATCTCATTTAGCGGTTGGTAGTGATTCAATATCACTGTTTTGCAAAAAACGCCGGTTCAAAATAGCTAGACAGTTCAATAATAAATTAACAATAATAATAAATGGATTACGTCAGCAGTTAATTTACACCGGTTCAAAATATCTCGAAAGTTCAATGTATTATTGTTCCCAACAAAATACAATGGTCACATGACGGAGACCTTATTTGTTCTCAACAAAATACAATGGTCACATGACGGAGACCTTATTTGTTTTTGGTAGAGAAATTCATTTTGATACCATTTTGGTTTTATAATTTCTTTTGGTGCCACGACAAAGAAAAAAAAATTGGTACGCTTTTGGTTTATACATTTTCCTTTTCCTAACCAAAACTCTATATAAACTCATTTTACATAAAAAAAAAATCGTTTAAAGTTTAAATAAAACCAATTTAGAAAATGGTTTGTCAATAACTTAGAAAATTAAATATGAAAAAAGGAAAGAACTTTGGCATAATAGTTGGTTCAATAAAAAAAGTTTGACCAACTCTTAATAAAGTCCAATGGAATAAGCTATATGGCAATATTTGTTCAATACAATTTCAGTTTAAAATTCAATAAAAGAAATCCAATGGAATAAACAACCAATATTTATTGTCTAAATTATTTTTTATTTAAATTTTAAATGGAAATTGTATTTTTTTGGATGAAAAACGAATTTTTTTTATCTGTGGATGAAAAACGGATTTAGATATGGTTTTAGATACGAAAAAAATATACAAACGACAGAGGTACCAAAAGGAAAAATACGTTTTTCTTAGGGCATCAAAAGAAATTGTCAAGACTAGAGTAGTACCAAAAGGAATTTTCCCTTTCCTTATTAGTCCCTTTTATTATTTAAATTAATAAAATTTGAATATTTTATTACATTTTTACTTTTAAATTAATAAGATTTAATTCCTAAAATATACAAATTCATATAATCTATTATTATTATTATCTATTACTATATACTAAAGTGGAAGCAAATTCTTCCACCATATTGCTCCACATCACTCTTTTGTTAAAAGTATTAACTTATTAAATCTTACTTTTATCATATTATATAATATATAATCCTAATTTTATATATATTTTTATTAAATTATGAGTTCTAGTTTAGATTTTAAGCTATTTAATTAATAATTTTATCCTAACATATAATTCTCAATCATATTTTATATCTATTTAATTAAACAAAAGATCTATCCTAAGCTTTTTATTTAAAACTTAATTTTACTAGTCAAGTGATAATGTACATATTATAATCTAATAATTTTTACCCATTTAATTAAATAGTATATATTAATTATAAGTATTTTTTATAAGATTGTTTTTCAAAATATTCAATGGTAATAAATTCTACCACTATACTACACGGTTACGCCACATCTTTCTTTCAGTAAAATAATTTCTTAAATATATTTACTACTAGTATATCATATTAAAATCTCAATAGCAATATTAATAAAAATATTAGATGATATATTTACACTACATATATCTATAACATTACATACTGATCCACTTCCTTTATTGCTTCACGACATCTAGTTAAAATAAAATTTTAGATAAAATAGATTTCTTAAATTAAGATAATGATTTGTTAATATTTTTATTGTATATTTACATATTTCTTATTTAATTAATTTTTAACAACATAGTAACATATATACAAGGTAATTTGATTTTATTTTTATCTTATTAAATATTCTCTATATTTTTAATATAACACTATAGTAATCTAAGTTTTTATTTAAAATTTATTGATTTATTTATATAAGTTAGTTTATGTAATTTTTTAAATGCCAAAATAATTTTATAACTTTTTAATAACATTTTATTATCCATCTTATTTTTAATACCGAATCCACCCGATCCGATCGACCTATTCGATCTTTTCGAGTTCGGGTTGAGTGCGGGTTCGGGTCAATCGTGTTACAAGTCAAGCCGGGTCGGGTCTTGACAGGTTATCGTGCGGGTTTAGGTCGACCTAACTGGTCAAGAATTTAAGTTTTTAATGATCATTAAAATAATATAATGATTAAATAATAATATTTAATAATAGAACATTATTTTAAATAGGTTTTTATAATAATATTTATTTATAATCGGTTTTATGATCAAATATATGATAATGTTTACAATATAATATATTTATAATCGGTTTTATAATGTTTTCGGGTTCGGGTCGGTCACGGGTTTCAACCCAATCGGGTTCGGGTTAATCGGGTTTGGTTTTTTTCTTTGCTCGCGACTATTCGGATCCGGTTTCAACCCAAAAATTTTTGGTCGGTTCAGGTCGATTTTTCGGGTCGGGTCAAGTTTTGACATCTCTACTTTTACCCATTTAACTGAATAGTAGATTCATTATAAGTTATTTTTTCATAATTTTATTTTAGGAGTTTTTAAAAATCATCAATGTAAGCAAATTTTACCACTATATTTATGCTTTATCTTCTTTTATCAAAATGATATAGTATTAAATATATTTTTTAGTATTATATTATGTTAATATCCCAATAACAATATTAGATCATATGTATAACCTAAATATATTTTTAGCATTAAATATTGATAATATTTTAGATAAAAGATAAATTTCTTAATTAAGTTAATGATTAGTTAATGTTTTTATTTGATATTTATATATTTCTTGTTTAGTTATTTTTTTGTAACATAATAACATATATACAAGATAGTTTTGTTTTCTTTCTATCTTATTCAATACTAGTTGAAGACCCGTACCATGTACGGGTAATGATCATTTTTTTTCGTTAATTTGTGTATCTACTATAATCTATACTTATATATTAATTCTTATATATAAATAGATTAAAATGGGAATTGAAAAGTTAAGTTAATTAATATGTATCTTTTATAGAAGGAAATTTTAAAGATAGATAATAGATGAGTAAGAAAAAGGATAAAATTAAGGCTTAGATAATTAAAGAAATTTTAAAGATAAATAAGTTGCCTAAAAAGATAGATATTTGATGGGTAAAAAAAAAGATGAAGTTAAAGATTAGATAATTAGGAAAAATAGAACATATAAAATTGTTAATCAAGTGGGGCCAGAATTAACGTGGAGGCTCGAAATTCTCCGGCTTTAATATATAGTATAGATTCTCTATATTTTGAATGTAATCTTGTATTAGTCTGAGTTTTTATTTAAAATATTTTTATCAATTTTAATAAAATTTGATAATGCATTCTTATCTTATAGAGTTCTCCCTCGAGATTTAGGATCTAGTAAATCTTTCTCTTATGGTGAAATGGATGTAGGATATTGGACCATTAGATCAATAATAATTAACGGACAAGATTTTATTAAAAAAAATGGGTGTAAATTTCATTATTAGATGCGTTGCACCGCACCAAATCCTCCGATCCCATCTTGAGCAATTTTTGGAAATAAGTATACCTAATATCTTTTTCCTCTCTCATAGTATATAGAAATCACCTTCTTTCCACAAATTACCAGAGAGAGCTTAGAGCCTTCTGTCATTGAAATTGACGAATAGAGATTTAAGTCAATTGAAGACCACCATTGTTTTTGCTTATAGTTTTTATTGATGAGGTTAGTTTGAATTTTTAGAATTTACAGTTTATATATATTTTTTTGGTGTTTATAAGTTTCGATTTTTTGAGCTTCGCTTGTTTTTGCGGTTTTATAATTTCTTGTAATTTCTACAACCTGATCACCAACTATAAAAAGTAACAGTAAAAAGACACTCATGAACGGTGAGTAATTCAATCTAGGTTTTGATGATTAATTTTATTTTCAATGTTGAAGTCTTCTACAAAATTGATTTTGTTAATTAGACTGGCAATTTAAATTAAGGGTTTATAATAGCACGGAGCAAAGAAAAAATATTGAAGTCCTCGTATCTATTTTTTCAATTGTTTTTGATAATGGAGTAGAATTTTTGGAGTAGATCATATATGAATTTTGAAATTATTGTTCCTTAATTTTATAAGCTGGTTGTGAGAAGTTTAAGAATTTTGACTGGCTGTTGATTATTGTTATCTAGTTTCAGAAATGCATTCAAAAGTATTTATTTATACGATTGATGCCTTATTATGGGTTTTTTTATTGTAGGAACTGATCAATATCTCCAAAATGTAAGCAAAACTCCAAGATGAAACTTGTTAAAGGTGATATATACTCTTTTACTTTTATTTTTGTTTGAATATGTCATTATACTTTTTGAATTGGTTTGGACAGTTCATGAATTATAACGTGTATGAACCGAATGCATGAATACTTTAAATATATTATATATAATTTTGAACTTGAGTATCTTTGCTTATATATTGAATGCAGGAGAACATCGTATTGAATATGTTTAATGTTGCATCGAATTGTTTTTGTTTTGAATATGTAAACACATTTTTTGAATTAGGTATGACATTTCATGAATTCTAGCTTGAATGTTTTGAAATCTATGAATTTGTACACGTATCGGCCTGAATTAATTGTGTATGTTTATGAATTTATGAAATCTAACATCGGATTAAAGTAATGGATTGAATTTGTATGTATTCAATTGGAATTTGTATGTGTATCGGCCTGAATTGTTTGTGTTTGTTTCTGAATAGATGAAACCTAACACCTGATTATAGTAATGGATTGAATTTGTAGCTAATGGATTGAATTTGAATATGTAGTAATGGATTGAATTTGAATACGTACGCATATTGTCATGACTTAGTGATGTTTATATCTAAATATATGAAACCGTATGGTGGCATATCAGTGAATTTGTGAAATGATTTTAAAATTAGTGCATTGTTTGTTGATGTGAGGGTTTGACATTTTAATATGAACTGTTTTTGAAATTAGTGCATTGTTTTTTGTTGTAGGCTTTGAGGAAACAATGTCTCCAAAGAGGTAGTAAAAGAGCAAGAGAAGTTATTGTGGTTCCCTGTTAGCATATTCAAGTTTCAAAACATGTAATACTTGTTGGTTGTATTTGGATGATTATTAATTGAATATGCGATATTCCATTCTGAACTTGGATTTAGTTGAGTTAACATCAATTTTTCGAAATACCAAAATCACACATTCAAACAACACGCATAAATATTCGTCGCAAGTCGACGTATGACTGTGAAAAAGCTCGAATATAATTTATAATTTATTGAGCACATGGAACATGCATTCAGTCGGGTTGAAACTATCGGCAATATTCAAAATATTGTGAGCACTCAAAGTATATTGGACATCTATTAAAAAGTTTGAATACAGTGAACTGAACATGTAATATTTTTTTCTAAACATAAATTTAGTTGACTTGCATATTAGCAACATTATTTAAAATATCAAGAAAACAAATTCATAGAAAAGACATAAATATTCGACAAAAACTATATATTAGAGAAATGTGTACGATTATTTTCCAAAAATGAATTTAGTAGGCTTTAATATTAGTGATAATATTCCAAATATCTTGATTGCAAATTCAACGTTCAATATATTTATATTTGGTGTAGTTTCGCCTCAAATAAGGCAATATAGTTTGAATTCGACAAAGCGTATTACATATTCAAACTACACCAAATTACAACAATCTTTGAATAATATTCAAAAAATGTTAAAGCATATTCAATCATGTACATGATATATTCGGATATTTGTATAGTTAAATATTAATATAGTCGAATATTGAAACATCGTACATGATATATTTGGATTTTTTAATTTTTCTTTTCCAAGAATTTATGCAATCCCTTAAATGTAGGAACTTCCATTTTAATGATTGTATGTTAAATCTCATAATTCACGTTCAGATTTCTTTGAATTGATATGGATTTTTTGATTTTGTAAATAATAACGAAATCCCTATATTAAATGAATTTCCTTTTCTCTTAAATTGATTAAAATTGCATAAATTAAGCCTACCTAAACTACTATATTCCGTCAATCATGACTCTCGATTTCTATTAAACGTTGTATATTTGTTCATCCGTTTCACTATAAGAGGTGTTTTATTTGAGCCTCCTTCTTTTCCTCGATCATTTAAATATATATATATTTATGTATGTGAAAAATTTAATATATAAATAAATTTATTTTTATATAAATATTTGATGTTATATGACAATTATGTTATATTTTGATCCAAGAGATAAAGGTCATTTTAAAACAATGTAGACATATGATAATGATTATAAGTATTATGACTCGTATCTCATATTTGTAAGTTATATTATAAATAGGATATGAAAGAGTGAAAATGTATAATAAAAAATTTAACATAACTTGCTATGTAAATACTTTTATTTTCTAAAAAAAAGGGAATTTGTTTTCAAATTTGTATTACCACAATTATGAATATCAAATGATAAAATTATAAGATTATACTCGATCTAATTAAACAATCATTTTAGTAAACAAAATTTACTTACTTTTCAACCTCTAAATTTTGTCTATTTTAATTAATATACATCATTCCTATCATGATAATTTTGAGACATTAAAGGTCAATATAGTATAACATGGTATTTTTTAAGTCTTTTTTAATTTTTTGTTATATTATTATATATCAATACTATAATATTTATAAATATGAGGCACAATTACAATGAATGATTATCTAATAAAAAATGATATAAAAATTTAGAAATAATAAATGGGTCTATTATGCTTCTAATGGGTCTAATATATTAATAATCTTTATTTTATTGTGAAAGATATAAGTTAAGTTATTATGAAATAATATGAAAAAAATTTAACTGTTTAAATATAAGGTGAGGCTAAAATCAAAGTGATGCCTTAAAAACAGTCAACTTTTATGATATATATTGATTGATTATAAAATCATGCATGTTTGAAATTTTATAAGTTAAACCCAGCACGCACTTAACTATTTCTCCTTAATAATTAACTAGTTTAACCTCTGTACCATGCACGGACTACTGTAATAAATGTATTAGACACATTGGTAAGAAAAATATTATATCTACAAAGCACATTTATTTGAATAAAGATTTAATTAAAATAATTTATAAATTATTGTAAAGATATTTATGTATATGATTTAAAATCTAAATTATCAAAATAAATATATAAGATTTCAATTAATAAATTTTATTAGATAAGGTAAAATCTTTTTAATCAGCCTGATCGAACGGATGAGGATGCCCCTCATATAACACCTTATAAGCTCCGCGCGAAGTCACCTTATAAATTTCGCATGATAACTACGAGATTTTGCAAATTTCGCGTGGTAAGCAAAGTTTTTCGAGATTCCGCAGGGTAACCTTGAGGTTTTGCGAATTTTGTGTTATAACCTCGGCATATTATGAAAAGCTAAAAATATATAAAATTTAGCCTTAATGTTTACTTAATTGCATAAAATCACCTTATGTTTCATTTTTTCAACAAAACTATCAAATCTATTTTATTAGAACACCTATGATTATGTTTATAGGAATATATATATTTTTATTTAATCTGTTTCAATGTCACTACATGCTATTATTTTACAAAATAAATGAATTTTTGTTATTATAAAAAGAACCACATTTACCAAATTTTATAATAGTTGATATTTTAAGGGAGTGTTTTTTAAAAGTGGGTGTACTAATTCAAGTAATATATTTTTAAAATAATTAAAAATTAGTTTTCTAAATATAATGTACATATATAGTAACATGTAAAATGTGCAAAAATAATAAGTTTTTTTATGACATGTACAAATTTAGGCAATTTTCTTCATTTATAAAAAAATTAAAATTTGAAAATAATAAACCGTATGTGTATCTACTAGTGATACTTATCAATATCATTAAGTATTTCAAGAAAATAGATTTGCTACTTTTGTTGAAAATATAAAACGTTGGGTGATTTTAAGCAATTAAGTATATATTATGGTTGAATTTTATATATTTTTAGTTTTTTTATAATATGTCGAGGTTATAACACTGAATTTACAAAACCTCAACGATACCACGCGGAATCCCAAAAAAAATTGTGTGGCGGGTGAAATTCCAAAAAATCCTCGTAGTCACCGTTCCAAAAATTCCGATCTTAATTCATCACTCTACTTACCACAACAATATAAATCAGCAACCACAAGAGCTCATAACAATCGTGTAGATTCTACGCGTACACACCCTCAAGCCCTTTGCGGAAAATACATTGTAAGTTCTACTACTACCCACTAAGAAAACTCGATCGAGCTGGCTAGCTTAAGCTAGTCACGACATGCCGACATCCACGCCTCTACTCGTGAGTGTTGCCCGGCGCGAGCCCGAGCTCGTGAGGCCCGCAAACCCTACGCCTCGGGAGGTGAAGCCCCTCTCGGACATCGACGATCAGCGGAGCCTCCGGTTCCATGTCCCCATGATGCAAGTTTATCCCGGGGGACGAGGCCAGAACAAAAGCGACCCCGTGAGGGTGATAAGGGAGGCGCTCGCGGAGGCGCTGGTGTACTACTACCCGTGGGCGGGCCAGCTTAGGGAGGGGCCCGCCGGGAAGCTGGTGGTCGATTGTACCGGCGAGGGTGTGGTGTTTGTCGAGGCCGAGGCCGACGTTGAGCTCCAGGATATATGTTCCGGCGGAGAGGGCGGGTTTCTTCACCCGCCTTTCCCTAAGGGGTTGTTGCTTGATGTGCCTGGCTCGTCGGGTATTCTGGACTGCCCCTTGCTCCTCATTCAGGTAAACACAAGAAAATCAAAGTATACAGTTCAGTTAAAAGCACAAGCTCTTACGTACCTACTACAAGTTTCCTCTTACACACTTTTTAATTTTTATGTCCAAGTAGTACTCCCTCCTTTTCTTGTTGAAACTTGCGGTTTTGTAAAATTTGCCTTTTAAAAATAAATCACCCAAAAAGTCACTCCTTGAACAACCATAATAAATTTAGTATGTATATTGGTAAAAAAAATATTATGTTTATATTCACTTATTTAAACAAAGATTTAATGAAAATAATTTTATAAAGTATTATAAAGATAGTATTTATGTATATGATTCAAAGTCTAATATCACAATATAAATATATAAGATTTTCAAATAATAAATATTATTTGATAAGGTAAATTATCTCTAGATAGAAAAGATCACATTGTTATTAAATTAACCTTATTTTTATATTGACAAGATCATATATTATTTAGCTAATTTAGTAATTCTAGACATTTTTTTATTTGTATATATAATTTTATAAATAAATTGTATGAAATCTAGTTGGGAAAATTAAATGGATTATTTCATTATATTTATGCCATGTAGTGAAAACTTTTGTGAAGACTTAAGTTCTGCTTTATAATATAGTGGGATAGATTTCTTATATTGCCTTAATTATTTGTTTGAAAACATAGAAAATAGAATTCTACTAGGTAGGAAATTAGGATATTACAATACACGTTTAACAAAAATAAAATTCCGAGTTATACTTCAAAAATTACTTTATGATTTTATTTGATTTTTATTAGGATATTATTTAAGGATATTTAATATTTCTTGGATAGTCTAAATTATATATTTGAAAAACTTATTTCTGAGTTATATGTCAAAAATATACTACATTTGTTAAAATTTAATTTATCTAGGTTTTTTGTGTGAAAAGATCATGGTTTATCAATATAGATATAGATTCTTAGATACAAAATCCTATACATATTGATATAGTTAGATTATTTATTTTTAAAAATTCTGAATTATTTTTAAACAATATATTATATTTGTAAAGAAGTTTGGAATTATATATTATAAATTACTTTTCAATTTTCTCTTGATTTTTTGTTTGGATGAAAAGATCACGTTTTAGTAAATTAGATAGAATATCATATAGATAGATATAGCCTAGGTTATTTGTTTTGGCATTAAAAAATAGTCTAGGTTATTTGTTTCAAAAATCAAAATTATATTTCAAAGTTATAAAAAAATTGAATTTTATTTCAAAAATAATTTCTGTTGAAGCCCGAAAATCTCGAACTAAATACGAGACAAAATTATTACTAACTCGCGGGCCTTTCGGCGCGCTAAAAACCGGCTCGTCTTGCTTTGAGTTCTCCCGCCCCCCTTACTTAGTGCGTTAAAACGTGCTTAGCGCTTTAATCTTTTATGTCAATATTATTTATCTCGTGCACCAACGCAGTGACAGATCCGGGTATCAACAATTTCATAGTTATACTACATATATTACTATCCGATTTTATCTTGATTTTTTGTTTAAATGAAAAGATCATGTTTTTTTTAAATAATAATATTTAATTGAAGATCATATAAGTTATTGTGAAAATGAGGATCCAATGGATTATTTTATTATATATGCCATGTGGCAAAACATTTTATGAAGAAATTGAGTCCCTTTTATAATATAGTAGGGTAGATGACCAACAAAATATATACTAGGTGTGTTGATTTTAGTGAAACATAAACCAAAAACTTAAATATGTGAACTATAAAAGGAAATATACGAACTACAACAGGGATGCCTTTGAAAAGGAAGAATTTATAGTAGCTTTTTTGTAATTTACATATTTTTGCTTAATGATCATGTATTTTGTTTGTGATTAATGATTTATAATTTAAAATTAAACGGGGAGTTTCATTTGATTAAACTCCAAAATATTAAATTAAGTTGTATGAAATAGTATGAAGCCTTTGGGTATCTACTAAGTGATTAAAGTATCTAAACCAATATTCAGATTCCCTTATTCCAAATCTCACGGCAATGTCTATAGCTGGAAAAGATAAGACTGTATGAAAATGAAAAATTAACTTGTCTGGATGTGTAACATGAATGGACATCCATCGTCCATTTGGTTTTCAAATGGATAAGGTGAGATATTCGTAAGGAATGCTTCTTATCTGTTTTTTGGTTCAATTGTATAAATTTGTATAAACGTTTCAATATATCATATATATAACACTTGGAAAATACAAAAGGCCTTCGAAAACCAACATATAGACGGATAAATCATTATACAAAATTCCACCTATTAAGTATTACAAATAGTTTAAATTGATAATATACATTCTCTACAAATTCAATACTCCATACCCTTTTTTTAGTTATCCACTAGTTCATCAGAGCTTCGTCAAGATAAAATAAAGAATAACCGTCAGGTAACACGAACTAGTATACGTTTATCCTGACACTTCTTACGTTTGTGCCACTTTGTTTCATCCTGCATCCGATCTTTGACTCTTGGAAAATGTCAGGTAACACGGTTGAGGTGTGGAGGATTTGTAATGGCAATACGCATGAACCACACCATGGCAGACGCGACAGGGCTAATCCAGCTCATGACCGCCATCGCTGAGCTCGCACATGGCAAATCCCAGCCGTCTGTGATGCCCGTTTGGAGGCGCGAACTCCTCCTCTCCCGCGACCCACCACGTGTGACATGTAAGCACCGAGAGTACGATCAGGTCGAGGGCACCGTCTTCCCCCACCACTATGAAGGCAACATGGTGATCGAGCGCTCCTTCTTCTTCGGACCCGCCCAACTCTCCTCCCTCCGGCAGCTCCTACAACCGCGTCATAGGAGCTGCACCACCTTCGAGTTGCTGGCAGCGTTTCTATGGCGGTGTCGTACAACTTCCCTGATGTTTGATCCCCACGAAGAAGTACTATTAAAACCGTAGTTCAGTCAAACGGTTAAGTCTGTAAGAAATGTATGCACACAAAAGTATATATAAAGTTGTTTATTCTTTCAACAGGTACGATACCTCTGCTTAGTCAATGCTCGGTCAAAGCTCAACCCGCCACTGCCGGCTGGCTACTACGGCAACGTCTTTGCATACCCTGCTGCGGTCTCCACGGCAGGGGAGCTCTTGGGGAACGAACTGGACTACGCGGTGGAGCTGATCAAGAAAGCCAAGGCGGAGATGACGGACGAGTATGTGAGATCGGTGACCGACCTCATGGCGACTCAAGGGCGGCCCCTTCTCACGGTACCGGGGAGTTGGGTAGTCTCTGATAATACAAAGGCCGGATACCTAGACATTGACTTCGGGTGGGGGAAGCCGGTGTATGGTGGGCCCTCGTCGGCTTTGGTCGGACCTCTTCCGGGCCCCATCGGATTCTTCGTTAAGGGGACGAATGGCTTGGGTGAGAGTGGCGTCTTCATTCTGATATGCCTGCCTGTGCCTGCAATGGAAAGGTTTGCTAGGGAGATCAATAGTGTTGTTGGAAATGCGAACTTAATGAAGTAAATAGAGGTCTTTTAAATACATGTCTACATACAGTACGTACGATGTTTATAGCTCGATTATTAGTCCAGTAATAACTAAGAATCTAATGATGGGGTTTTATATATATATTGGTGGATCGCTATATAGATATGTAATGTGGAATGTACCCAAAATCAAGTTGGAACAAAACAAATTCAACCGTACCAGAGGCCTTGAATTATTAACCAACATATCCCAACCCACTTCGATTCGAATGGACGATAGATACATTTTGGATGGAAGTTGAGTGATGCACGAAGTAGGAAGTGGGTTTGTCAGAATTAAGATGGTTGGTGGAAGATGTAGTGACCTCTCCCTCTATCGTTGATCAGTGGCTTTTTATATACGCAAGGATCCGATTGATTATTTTATTAAAGATATAACACGTGGTGTAATTTTCTGTAAAGACTTTATTTTCGCTTTATGATATAGACAGTATAGATAGCTAAATACCCGTAACATAATGTGCAATAATAAGGGCATTGACAAACACTGTACGCTCCAATACTAAGAAACCAGGTTCACCCATATCCATATGATATGCTCAAATCCACCGTTCCCTTAGTGTCAGTCGTGGCACGGCACAAGATCAGAACAATCCGCTTGATGACCAACACAGCCTCCGAAGAGGGTGAAAGCAAGAACAAGGGCTTGCTACACATGGGAAAGTACTTTATAGCAAAAAGTATATTTTTATTGTTTTGGAATTAGTGAAACTAGTTAATTTTTACAAATTCGAGATAAAAAAAGTATAGTTTTTAACAAAAAGTACTTTCCAATTGAAAGTGTAGCAAGTCCAAAGTCTTCCCGTGATGCAACTTTGTTAATGACATTTTCTATCTCTTTCTATCTATCTTTCTTCTATGTTCTTTTTCTTCCCTCCTCTAATCTCTATTCGATCTTTCCCCTATCTCTTTCCTTTTTCTTCGTCATCTCTCTTTAATTCTTCTTAATTAATCCTTCGGGATACTACAAATTACTGAGTATTAATTATTTAAACCGAGCTTAATTATGAGAAGGGCAATTATAAGGGTTTACCTCTTCTAGTTCTATACGTGTTGCAACAACACAAAAGCCGGGTCAATATCATATTAAATATTAATGTGACATTTCATTCATGCAAAACACTAATAACGCTGTTGCCAATTGTTTTTGAGTTCCATGTTTTTAACTTTTTAAGAATTGAATTTCATCATAAGATGTAACAGGGTAAACACGTCAACGTAGTGATACGCGTAAACGAGTGAGCATTCACATTTAACAAACCATTTGTGAGGCTATTAAATTCTGGTCTGTCAAGATCAATATGTCAGATTTTTAGATCAGTTTACATTTAAAGTCTGTATACACACATGTTAATTCAAAAGTTTAAATTAATAAGTTGAATTTCAGCTCTAATTAAATGTTAAGGATATTTATTTCTTGTAATCTATATAGGATAGATATTTTAAAAAACGGTTTTTCTATTGTACTCCCTCCGTCTACTTCTATTTGTCCATATAGCCAAAAAATCTTGTCTACTTCTAATTGTCCATATAGCCTATTTTGTCCACTGACTTCCAAATTTACCCCTCATTAATATGTTAGTTGAAGTCTTGTAATTTGTAAAGCTCATAGTATGTGAGGAGAATTAATTATATTAGTGATGATTTAATAAGGGTATTTTTGTAAAGATAAGATTGTCTTAATAATTGTGAAAATTCCTACATGGACAAGTAGAAGTAGACAAAGGGAGTATATCTTAAGGGCATATGATAAGCATATCTAAAACGGAAACTAAAACTCTAAAAGGGAAATAGTGAATCCGTTACAAAAATAATTAAAAACCCAAAAATTTAAAATTTAAAAATTCTTTCTACTATTAACCTATTATTGGCACGTGGTAGAAAAATCCTTTAAAAAATCACTAAAGCAAATATTCTATTCTGGTACATGTCTCACTTGTCCGTCCCCAAATTCTAATTGGTCCACCTATAAAAAAGAATAAAGAAAATGAAATTTTGGATTAAAACTAACTACATGGACCAATTAGAATTTATGCGATACAATCAAGAGCGCGGGACATGTACACGAGACAAAAGATTCACGCAGAAAAACCACCCCTCTTGGACGCACGAAGTAAAAGCTCACCTCCCTCTCATTTGCACCGACTGCTTACCAATACCTAGACCTGGGTACGGTTCTGTTTGAACAGGCGAACCGGACCGGTCAAAATCGGAACCGAACCGGAACCTTAACCTAAACCACCAAACCGGCCGGGCTAGGTTTAGATTAAGGTTCGGTGCTAAGCCACACTGGTGAACCGGCGGTTCAAACCGTCCGCTTCAAACCGGAACTGAAACCGGATAAAAACCGGCGGTTTACGAATTTTTTTAAAAATAAATTATACTTTTTTTAGTTTTAATTGCCGTGAATCGGCTAAACTGCGGGCGCGGTAGCTTAAACCACGACCACGGTTTCCTTCTAAATGAGAACCGCAGTCGCAGAATGTGGGCCGCACCCGCGGCCTCTTAGGAAAACAAAAAAAAACAAAAACAAAACTGGAACTAGACCGGAACCGGAACCGTCACCGGAGCCGGACCGAAACCGACTAACCGGGTCTCCCAAGGTTTGGGTTTAGGGTCCTAAACCCAAACCTAAACCGTTCTGAACCGGCGGTTCGGTTAACCGGGCACACCTCTACCAATACCAACTCATATAATTAATCACCTTGAGAAAGATAATCATAGTGTGGATTTAAGAAAAAATCTCTACATAATATGGCGGATCTGCTAATCTCTAAGAGCATGTTAAGGCCATCTACAATTCTAGTCTCTTACATTATAAAATAAATAAATCTCTTCCAAATAATGAAATGGAAATAAAAACCTCATTTTGAGCCTCTAGATAGAAACCCATTTTAAAGGGATTCTTAATTCTTTGAAACTTCTATTCACACTCAATTCACATTGACATCCCACATAAACACGTACAAAATAAAATGATTTATATATTCATCGAATGAAATATTAAGGATACATGGATGATTTTTTTATTTTATCTATCCAAAGACACCCATTTTGTATATATTTTGATAAAAAAAATTAGTATATGTGAAAAATACAAGTTAATAAATTATTTAAGAATGATCTTTGTATTTTTTCAATAAAACTTTATGTAATATAAAAATAAAATCAGTAATATATTTAATGTCTAATTTCATATGTAATTGTTTGGTGCTTTTATTCTCTATGTTTTTATACCATTGAGTTTTTATTTTCCTTTGTTTCAATGTTGTCCTATGTTTTTTATTCTAAGTGCAATAACATATGTCGTTTGATGTTTATATTTATTTTAAACTTCATACTTTAATTAAAAAATTATATAAATTACTCAAATCAGTATAATTAAATATTTAAATTGAATATTATACCATATTATTAAATAATGGTGGAAATCAAATAAAGAAATTAACTAAATAAAGATAAACATAGTATAAAGATTGTGGGTTTTTAAGAATATAGTGGAGATGTGGGTTGTGGGATAAAGTAGAAATGAGTTTTTAAATGAGGTGGAGGTGTGAGAAAATTGAGATGAGGGGTTAAGAATTCATTTTCGGGCTCACCCTTGCGGATGGTCTAATATGTAGTGTTTCTAGCATCCGTATTAGAAAGTTATTATTATTATTATTTAAATGTGAATGGGCAAATGAAAGAGGAACATCCATGCTAGATCTTCAAAATAGAGCATCTCATTTTAAGTTGGGGACTGCTTATATTCTTTTTTCTGAATAAGCTGCAAAATGCCACATGTGGCCATATGATTGGACAACGTGTGGTTAATTTAAATTTTAAAAAAGACCATTTTTGGGAAATATAAACATATGGTAAGAAAATTACAATAAATCGAGTTTTTTGTCCTCTAATTTTTTAATCCACTTTAAAAAATTGTATATTTTGGGGTATTTTAACCTTAGAAAATAATTATGTTGATTTGTGTTATTGATGAAATTTTATTGATTGGGTTATTCTATGGTTTTTTTTAAAAATTGTGTTATTTTTTGGCTAAACAACGTAGGATTGGCCATTTGTTTTTGCTGGTTTGTGATAATAGGGAGAAATGTAGATAGTCCATAAATTAGATTAGTTATCCATGCCATTAGTAAATTGATGATTTAATCCATTGTTTGATGATACCAAATCCATAATAGGATATTATATATGAATACAAATATTTTTAAAAGTACTATTAATTAACTACATTATTAATTAATCAGAAAATTGAAGTTCTCTTTTAGTAAAAAAAACCTTTTGATTTTAATAAAAGAATGACTATGTTGATTTATGAGTTCACATTGATTTCGGTCATCTTATGTTAGGGTTGAGTGTGAGTTCACCTCATTAAAATTTATGGGTTTGGCAAACCCAACAAGTTAAGAGCGTCGACTTACTTGTATTTAAAAAATTCTATCACTAAATAATATTTAATATTAATATATTTTAAAACATACATGTCATTTTGGTTGGTTCGGTCATTTTGAATTTGAGTTAAGTACGAGTTATGGTCAATCTGGTTATGAGTCAAGTTAGGTAGAGTCATGACAAATCATTGAGCAGCTCGAGTCAATCCAACGAGTTAAGAATGTCGAATTTTATATGATAGTTAAAATAATATTAAAATTAAATAATATCATATGATAATATATTATATTATACTCCCTCCGTCCCATATTGTTTGTCCAAAAGGACAAATTTCACGGTTATTAATGAGATGTATAAAGTTGTATTGGAAGTTGAAAAAGTATGATAAGATGGATAAAAGATGAGATTGAATAAGGGTGATTTTGTAATTTAATGGGTGTAAAAGGTATGGAAGAGATAAAAGTAGTTGAAAAAGTGGGTAAATATGAAATTGAATGAGGGTAAAATTGGAAGAAAGTTATTGCTATAAAAGGAAAGTGGACAAACATATTGGGACAACGGAAAAGGAAAGGTGGACAAACATTATGGGACGGAGGGAGTATTATAATAAAACTAGATTATAAAAATAAAAAACGATTTAATTTAATTTTGTAAATATGTAACTTGAGATTAAGTCAGTTGGTTTTGTGATTCAATTCAATTGACCACGGGTCAATCAATTTTAGATTTTCCGTTGACCTAGGGTTTCAAATATAAAATTTTCGGTTGATTCAAATCGGTTTATCGAGCTGAGTTGAATTTTAACTGCTCTAATTTAAAATACGTTTGTATATATGATTGTTAAGTTAATTAATACCCTATTAACTTTTTACTATTTAAATTATAATATATTTGTCATATATAAATCAATATTATCATTTTTATTTAAAAAGGTCCCCGATAAGGCCACGGATATAACTAGTTAATATGTTAAACGAGAACGTGTAT
The DNA here is from genome assembly GCA_934048045.1 of Polygonum aviculare. NCBI lineage: Eukaryota > Viridiplantae > Streptophyta > Magnoliopsida > Caryophyllales > Polygonaceae > Polygonum > Polygonum aviculare. Next base: position 13,294,266 of record OW204032.1, on the reverse strand, counting down.
GAAACCTTAACCAAATTGAAAAATGATTGTAAAATGGCCACCCTATTTTTTTTGGTGAGTGGCCACCCTATTGTCTCCGTCAATAGTACCATGTTCAACTACTATATAACACAGCAACATCACGTATATGAACTCATCATAGCTAGTAGCCACAATTCTAGCTACCCTGCCCTCTACGTACACCAATCTCACGTTCCAATACGAAGAAATTTCATGAATATGGCGAGATCCACCACCACTCCCTTAGTCTTGACCGTGGCGCGGCAGGAACCCGAGCTTGTGAGGCCCGCAAAGCCGACGCCTCGAGAGCTAAAGCCGCTCTCGGACATCGATGACCAGCAAAGCCTCCGGTTCCAAATCCAAGTTATGCAATTTTATCCCGGGGGGCGAGGTAACAACAAGCGCAGCCCCGCGACGGTGATAAGGGAGGCGCTAGCGGAGGCGCTGGTGTATTACTACCCGTTCGCGGGCCGCCTGAGGGAGGGGCCCACCGGGAAGCTGATGGTGGATTGCACCGGCGAGGGGGTGGTGTTTGTAGAGGCCGAGGCCGACGCTGAGCTCCAGGACATACGTTCCGGCGGAGCTGGCGGGTTTCTTCACCCGCCTTTTCCCAAGGAGTTGTTGCTTGATGTGCCTGGCTCGTCTGGTATTCTGGACTGCCCTTTGCTCCTCGTTCAGGTATGGTTAGCTTATTGACTTTGTTAGTTTGAAATGGGCCTAAATGCTAAATTAGTATCAAAAAGTGGCACTTTTGGACACTTAGGTATTTAAAAGAAATGATTGGACAAATGAGTATTATAAAACAAAAGATTGGACGGTTGAGTACTAAAAACGCAAAAAATTGTCATTTTGTTACAACTTCATCAAAATAATCAAATTTGCATGCAAAACACACTTGTGTATTAATTAAAAATGTTACTCTAGGCTAAGCCTAGTCTTTTTATTTATAATTAACAAAAGTAATCAAAATCGCAAAAAATTTTAAACATTTAATAAATCATTTATAAATAAAATTTCCATGCAAATAAGAGTTTAATTTGCTTTAAATAATAATTTGATTATATCATCATAAATTATAATATATGTATTGATTATTTATCATGGAAATAATATATTTGATGTTGTTCATTTGCAAATACATATGTAAGGTCAATAAGGATAACGAGAACATCGAATTGTGCTATTAAAGCAAAACAATTAAAACATATTTCATTAAATATATTTATTTAGAAGCACGTTGGAATAGATATTTATTTCATAATTTTAAGAATTTTAATTAATAATATGTGGCTAACTTCATATGAACCTTTTAAATTGAAATTTTAAAGAAAATTTGAGAATTGATTAATTTTAAAGTCATATAAAAGATCAATTTCAACAAAACTGATTTTTTAATGAAAATCATTTTTTTTAAGTCGAAAAAATACTTAAATGTCCACTTTTTGTTTTTATAATACCAAAATGTCCAATATTTGTTTTTATTTTTATCATACCAAAATGTCCAATTTTTTGTTTTAAATACCAATTTGTCCAAACATGTTTTTTAAATACCCAAGCGTCCAAAGGTGCCAATTTTTAATATCAATTTGACATTTTGGCCGTTTGAAATGTTAATAGTGCCCATTTTTAACCTTTGAAAAAGGAATGGGCACATGTCAATAGTGTCCATTATTGAGTTTGTTAGCTTGAAATGTCGATCAATAGTGTTCACTTATATATACAACTATACAAGCACACACAAACTAAAATTTGGACAATTTTAGTTTTGCATTATTTACCTCTAATTAATATTTTTAAAATTTCAAAAAAGTATAATACCAGGTTAAAATATAATGGATATTTTAGAATTCCCCAAACTATAAACTATATGAAAGTGCTAAAAATTGCATAAGCCGCGGGAAAATGGCAGGTAACACGGCTGGGGTGTGGAGGATTCGTTTTGGCGTTACGCTTGAACCACACCATGGCAGACGCGACAGGCTTGCTCCAGTTCATAAACGCCATCGCCGAGCTTGCGCGCGGTGCGTTGCACCCGTCCGCTGTGCCTGTTTGGAGCCGCGAGCTCCTGCTCTCGCGGGATCCACCACGGGTGACATGCACACACCGCTTCAAGGCGAGCCTGTAATCGATCGCTCCTTCTTCTTCGGGCGTGCCGAGCTGGGCTCGCTTCGACGCAGCCTGCAGCCGCACCTCAGGACCTGCAGCACGTTTGATTTGTTGTCCGCGTTTCTATGGCGTTGCCGTACAGCTGCTCTCATGTTCGACCCTAGTCAAGAGGTACGTACCTTTGTTCGGTCATCTTGGCTCGAGCATATATCAATTGCTTGCTTTGACGAGGGACTTTGATTTCCTATATGTAGATACGGTATCTCTGCTTAGTCAATGCACGGCCAATGCTCAACCACCCGCCGCTACCGGCCAGCTACTACGGCAACGCCTTCGTATACCCAGCAGCAGTTTCCACGGCAGGGGAGCTCTCAGGGAACGGCCTGGACTATGCGATTGAGCTTATAAAGAATGCCAAGGCAGAGGTGACGGAGGAGTACGTTCGGTCGGTGACCGACCTCATGGCCACCCAAGGGAGGCCCCTTCTCACGGTGCCAGGGACTTGGGTGGTCTCTGACAATACAAAGTTCGGATACCTAGACATTGACTTCGGGTGGGGAAAGCCGATCTACGGTGGACCCTCGTCCGCCATGGTCGGACCCGCATTGGGCCCCATTGGGTTCTTCGTCAACGGGAAGAATGACGTGGGTGAGAACGGTGTCTTCATACTGATTTGCCTGCCTGCGCCTGCCATGGACAGGTTTGCTCAAGAGATTGAGGGAGCTGTTGGGAAGCCGAGTAGTTGGAGCTCTAATGTTTGTTCCAAGCTATAAATGCATGGATTGTTCTCAGACATCAAAATGGGGCCTCAAGTTTCAGGATCTCATGTAGTTTTACTTGATGCTTTTTCCAGCAAGTATCAGTTAAAAAAAATCTTGTTATATACTCCGTATTTGTTATATATCAGTTAAAAGTCTATTTATCTCTATCTACCACTATATATATATAATGTTATTTATTAATTGAATATATAAACTATTGTCTAATTGGTTACTTAATAAGTGTGATTTCCATATTTTTTTCAAGGTATCTTATTTTTTCATTCGATTTTATTTATATGAATAAAATAAATATAAAATTTTGGTTTTCTTTGTCTTAATTTTTCTTTTTACAGTTATGTACCACTATTAAAAGCATAAGTTATTTTAACTAAACCATTGTAAACTATGAAAGTAGCAAGTACTTTATTGTGCCATTGTTTAACAAGTTTACTAATCATGTATATATTTTGATTTAATTAAAATTTTGTATTATTCTTAATTAAGTAATTAATTAATTAATTATAGTTATTTCTCATTTTTCTTGCACAACCCTCACTATTGCACAAACTCCTTCCCAACCATATAAACTAGTACAAATCCTATACCATGTACGAGTAATGTGAACATCGATCCGACTTAATCGATCCGATATCGAATTTTGACCTGTGCCTAATTTTTACTCAATAGTGTACAACCCAAACCCAACAGACCCTAAATCGAACATATTGGCCTATATATATGTATTTATTTTTTTTATAATTTAAATTATGGAACAGTTATTTTAATTAATTATCTAGAACCTTCATATAAGGATAAAATCTCTTTTACCTAAAACAAAATTTTTTAAAATAATTTTAATGAAATATATGTTTTCTTAAGATACCAAAATTAGGTAAGATATAAAAAATACTAAAAATTGGATAAGATATCAAGTGGGTGTAAAGATAATTTTTTGGGAAACCACGAGGTTTTGCGAATTCCGCGTGGTATACAAAGTTTTCCGGAATTCCGCAGGGCGACGTTGAGGTTTTTGAGTATTTAGACTTTGGATCATACTCATACACATGAATATTATTATAATATTTTATAAATTATTTTAATTAAATCTTTGTTCAAATAAGCTAGTAAACTTTGTAGACGTAATCTTTTTCTTACTAATGTGTCTAACAAACTTATAACAATTAGCCGTACATAGTACGGATGTTAGGCTAGTTAGGGCTAAATTTTATATGTTTTAGCTTTTATAATATGCCGAGGTTATAACATGAAATTTGCAAAACCTCAAGGTCATCATTCGAAATCCCAGAAAACTTCGTGTAGCACACAAAAATTTTCTAATTTTTAAAGATACAGTTATCAAAATAAAATCATTATTATATTCAGCCTGCTATAACGCAAATTTTCACAAAGATTTGGATTTTATAATATGTAGACACGATGAAAAAGTTAATCATAGTGTTGATCCAAGAAAAATCTCTAAAACATACTATACATAATACATAATATCGCAGATTGCTAATCAAAGTAGTTCAACATATTATTAATACTACACCTAGAAGAGATTGGACAGAAAGACCCAGTTTCATAGATGATATCCTTTATTTATTTATTTTTTGGTCATATGATATCCTTTATTTTAGGACTTCATTAATGTACGTAAAATGATCATCCAATTGTCTCTATCAATAGTAGTACGGTACCATATAAATGAACAATATCACGCATATGCACTCATGATGGCCATCCCTAGCCACAATTCTACCCTGCCCCTCTCCGTACATTAATCTTATGTTCCAATACTAGGTAAGAAATTAGGTATCAATATGCCGAGATCCACCACCACACCCTTACTCTTGACCGTCGCGGGGCGCAAACCCGAGCTCGTGAGGCCCGTGAAGCCTACGCCTCGCGAGGTGAAGCCCCTCTCGGACATCGACGACCAGCAGAGCCTCCGGTTCCACGTCCCCGTGATGCAGTTTTACCCTGCAGGGGGCCGAGGCCAGAACAAGCGCGACCCCGCGAGGGTGATAAGGGAGGCGTTGGCGGAGGCGCTGGTGTATTACTACCCGTGGGCGGGTCGGCTTAGGGAGGGGCCCAACCGGAAGCTGGTGGTGGATTGCACCGGCGAGGGCGTGGTGTTTGTCGAGGCCGAAGCCGACGCTGAGCTCCAGGATATACGTTCCGGCGGGTTTCTTCACCCGCCTTTTCCCAAGGAGTTGTTGCGTGATGTGCCTGGCTCGTCCGGTATCCTCAACTGTCCTTTGCTCCACTGTCAGGTATTGGTTTTGTGTTAGGCATAGATCAATCATTCAGTTTATAAGTTTGAAATGTCAATAGTGCCCATTTTTTTGTAACCGTAACAGAAAGGAAAACTTATGGCCACATGTGAATAGTGTCCACTACTGAGTTTATAAGTGTCCATTTGAAATGACAATAGTGTCCATTTGTACAAGCAAATAATTAATCTCTCTGGAACGTACAAAGCTTCATCATAGCAGTTGAAACCCCCTTGAACGATGTAAATTGGTATATCTTGCGGAAAATGGCAGGTAACACGGCTCAGCTGTGGAGGATTCGTATTGGCGTTAAGCATGAACCACACCATGGCAGACGGGGCAGGCCTCCTCCAGCTTATGAACGCCATCGCCGAGCTCGCACGCGGTGCATCCCAGCCGTCGGTGCTGCCCGTTTGGAGCCGTGAGCTCCTGCTCTCGAGGCATCCACCGCACGTGACACATGCGCATCGCGAGTACGATCAGGTCGACGGCCCCGTCTTCCCCTATCACCACCAAGGCGACCCGGTAATCGAGCGCTCCTTCTTCTTCGGGCATGCTGAGCAGAGCTCGCTTCGACAGAGCCTGCAGCCACACCTTAGGGATTGCAGCACCTTCGAGCTGTTGTCCGCGTTTCTATGGCGGTGTCGTACAATTGCTCTGAGGTTCGACCCTCTTCAAGAGGTAATAATTATTCGTCTGGGCTCGATCATTTGGGTACTATCCGTAGAGGCTTAGCCGCTTGACTAGAGTTTTGTACTTATGACGTACGTTGGACTTTAATTTCCAATAGGTACGATATCCCTGCTTAGTCAATGCTCGGCCAACACTCAAGCACCCGCCACTCCCCGCTGGCTACTACGGCAACGCCTTCGTATACCCAGCAGCGGTCTCCATGGCAGGGGAGATCTCGGGGAACAACCTAGACTACGCGGTAGAGCTTATCAAGAATGACAAGGCGGAGGTCACGGAGGAGTACGTGCGGTCGGTGACCGACCTCATGGCGACCCAAGGGCGGCCCCTTCTCACGGTGCCAGGGACTTGGTTGGTCTCTGACAACACAAAGATCAGATACCTAGACATTGACTTCGGGTGGGGAAAGCCGGTCTACGGTGGACCCTCGTCCGCCATGGTCGGACCCGCGTTGGGCCCCATTGGGTTCTTCGTCAAGGGGACGAATGGCGAGGGTGAGAGTGGCGTCTTCATACTGATTTGCCTGCCCGGGCTTGCCATGGGCAGGTTTGTTGAAGAGATTGATAGGGCTGTTGGGAAGGCGAGCAGTCGGATCTCAACCGATGTTTATTCCAAGCTATGAATGAAGTATACAAGACCTTTGTAGTTTGTTCTCAAACATCTATATATGGAGCCTCACTTTCAGGATCGAAGTCCAGTTTCTCACTTGTTTGCTTTTCTAGCAGTAATCAGTTGATTGCAATCTCGTTCTATGTGTGTGCATATAATGATATAAGTTTATCCATGTTTTTACAGAAACCAGCATTCCTTGGTTTGCTCATTTCTACAAACTTTAATTAAAGATTAACAATCCCAACGGCCAAGAAATGATCGAATTAGTTAGAATTAAGTGAGACCAAGTGATAGGAAACTGAAACATGAGAGCGACAGTAGAGGCTCTATGCATTCATTCACACCTGTTGAGCCCAATTCATGAGCTTGGCCGTTGCTATAGTTTCTGGAAGCTGAGGCATTTGACAGAAGCCATGAAGACGTCAAAGACGAGAGAGAACTGCAAAGCCGTTGCTCTGAACAACACAACTAATACAAACAACATCCAAAATCCAAACAAGACAACTTATGCATGAAGCCCCTCTGTCGCTCTCATGTTTTAGTTTCCTTTTAACTAGTCCCTCTCATTCAAAATCTCTGAAGCTACCTCTAGAGGCGTAAGAAACTGCTTGCATGAGGAAGAACTGCAACAACACAACTTATTATTCAAACAATCATCCATCCCTAAAAATCCATTCAATGCCAATACACCCTGCAAAACGGAAAAGGGAAAGTCCCGAATCCGGCTTAATTAAATACGCTCCTATTGAATCCAACGCCCTTCTATTGTCATCTCTACCCCTTAACGCTCTGCTAACTCTACATCCTGACATACCCCAAACAGTAACCTCTTCCAAAAACACAGACACTACTCGGAGACAGCACTCATCTACCATCTTTACTTGCATCTCCGCTTTGTTTCACCATAGGCAGCCACCCCAAGAACAGTAATGGTGTACCCACCAATGCCAACAACAGTGACGGGATTCCTGAACAAAAGAATGGATATGACAACTGCAACAGCGCCCTTTGCATTGCCCAACACCTGGTGATCATACCACAAAATACTCAGCAATAGGAATTTGCTACAGCATATCTTTGGTTGCGAGAGAGTGAGAGAGGGAGCGGACCTGGAGAGTAAGCGCACTAGTGTGCTTAGTTACCAAGAAGTTGGTCAGGTTGGCTGAATAAGCCATTACGGAATTGACCAGTAAGAGCAGCCACATGAACTTATGCTGAACACCGAGCGTGACAAACGTTTCTAGCACGTTTGGCTCCATGATAAATACAGCAGGGAGTAAAGCAATAACTGCAATTGGCGCCATATACAGCAGCAAGTTCATCGAGTTCAACTTCTCCCTGACATTAGTTGAATAGGGCTTCAGTGCTAGAACATTTTACTCAAACACTATATTACATGCTTTACTTATCGAATTGGTGCCCAAAAAAATAAAAGACTCACCCTTCTGAAGAGAGCAAGATCCCCTGGAGAACAGATTTGAAAGCCCTGGCAGCTGTTGCACTAATACACATGATGAATCCATACAAGTGAAAACTTGGCTCCCCCTACCAAATTCCGTAAATATGCAAAACTTTTTAACTCTAAACAAGATATCGCTTCAGCAGAAGATACAGAGCAGATTGAGAAAGGTAAAACATTTTTCTTAACCACACTAATACTGCCATATATTCAGCAATGAAGAGAATAAGAAACAGATAGGTAATCTTTCACAGACAGCTTATTCATTCATTCATCAGAATTAAGCATCCTCTACACTGCGACTTAGCACTATGCAAAATCCATCAAGGGCAACTCCGTCATAGATGAAATCCGGATGACCATGAAACTATTTGGAGAAAGCAATATCTTCCTAACATCTTTTCTGCTGGCTTTTCTAAAACAAGACATTATCTTCAAACACCATAATCATCAACAATTCCAGCTGCTCTATCAGATTCTGATGTGGGAAAGAAATCTAGGCATTTTCCCCAATTCAAATAGACACTCAACATAGCATGATCATATACAGATAAAGAGACAAAGGCATATCAAAGCTATTCCGTGATCTCAGCAACTACCCATGCTGACAAATCTATATATGCACAAGCTACAACAGTGTACAGATCTGGAAGTCATTTGAGCATAAACTACAAGAATTCAAATCAAACCAGCAAAACGGAAGCATCAAACTCAGATCTACACTAAGAATTGAAGAAGAAGAAAAGCATGAGTTAAGCACACACATACCCCACTGGCAATGACAACCCCGCCAACAACAGGCAAAAGGCAAGCATAAGTAACCCAAGCCTCCCTCTTGAAGGTCATGAGGTAAGCAAACAGGGCGGTGAAAAACGGCGTCGTAGCGCCCACGGCCTGATTGAACGACACCGGAAGGTACCTGAGCGAGATATTCCCACCGACAACGGACCCACAAAAGACGAGGCTGAGGGTCGCGATCTTGAGGAATTGGGCCCTGGATTTGAGCCTCTGGAGGGGCACGATCTTGAGGAGGGCGATGGAGACGTAGCTGAGGACGCCACAGGCTGACATGTGGCACATTGTCAGGAAGATCGGGAACCCGAACCCGTAGTTGGAGAGGAGGAGCTTGTTCAGGAGGAGGACGCCGATGTTGGATGAGTACCATAGGATTATTAGGGATGCTATGAATATGGCGTCCTTCTTTTGTGTCATCGCTCTCTCTGGATTTGAATCCGGGGGTTGTTGTTTGTTTGTTTTTTGGTTTTTTTGGGGGGTTGGATTATTTTGAGCTCCTCTCTATGGAGCTCCAATGGCGGATGGACCAGGAAAGGGGGAGGATGGGATTTCCGATTTGGGATTTATATAGTCAGATTTGGAGTTGTGTTGTTGTGGAACTCTAGGATATGATCCTGTGGCCCGTGTTCTTCAATTTAGCGGAGTTTGTGGAACTTGTTTTGGGGGGAGTAACACTGTGATTGATTAGAAGTGCAAAGGTCTGATTTTTCTTTTCTTTTCTTTTCTTTTCTTTTTATGTTTTTTTTTCTTCCCGGCGGGGAGAATAATTGCGGAATGTACTGTAATTGGATCCACGGAAATAGAGTTTAGACCAAATCTTTGAAATCGAAAATCTTTTAATTAGTCTAACAAGTGCGTGTTGGACCTCCCATTTGGTGGCACTTTGACCTTGACCAAAAAAATTAAAAATCAATCTGGTGTTCAAACGGTCAAACCCCAAACCGAAAGACCATTATCTAAAAAATATGTTTTCCTTATTAGTCAAGAATTAATATATTAGACGGTTTGGTGCTAAGAGGTACAAGGGTCGAGTTGATCGGGTAAGTCGGTTTACCTGATTTGTGATCCTTGTTGGATGCGACATGCGATCAGGATTTGCTACCGAAGATGGATTTCTCGTCGTCAAAACAAGAAACTTTTGGAGATTTGGGCATTTAGGGTAAGGATAGCATATCTTGTAACCGTGATTAATCTAAACACAAATGATTTTAAGACGACAAAAGATAGTCCTCTCCATTCTCCAAGGACAACAACTACTTCGTTTGCCCTAATTAATTACCACAATGTTGTTTTCTTGATCCTTTGTTACAACTATACCGTGTCTAAGCGCAAGAGCTCGTGTTTACAAGACCAATGGGAAGTCACACTTGCCAACAAAATGTCACCCTATTATGGAGTTATGATCCATCAAACTTCAATGTATAATGTCCTTGTTGCACTTGGTCCATTTTGTCAAAATTTTGTCAACATTCTTTAGAGGGCGATGATCAAGTTGTCATCATCCTCATTTTTTTTTGTTTCATACTAATTTGTAAGTGTTTGTTTAATATAATCATTAATATTGATTATGACGTTTAAAAACTTTGGAGTATATTGTCATTCAAGAACATCTAAAAAAATTGTATGTTTGTCATTCATGACATTTTAAAAATAGTTGCTCATTGAAATAGAAGAGAAAGTTGATCGAAGTCACATTACCCAAAAAATTGACTCGACACTTCAAGAACAATTCTAAAGGCGATTTTCATTTGCAACAAGGTTGATGCAAACAACTTTTACTCATAATGTAACAAAATAAATTTGGAATTTCACTTAGTAAATTAAAAATTAACTTTTATACATTCAATTAAATAAAAACTCTCCTAAAGTGCATTCTTCTTTTTCTTAATTTCAAACTTTTTTCATCCTAAGACAATCTTTTTAATTGTAACACAATGTTATGGTTTTATTCAAACTAGTGGAATAGATTTTGTAGACAAAAAAAGAAGAGTCCATTGTCACGGGTGAGAGATTGGGTTGACTCCAACTTGTAAGCATTTAATAGTGTATCGTTTGAATTAGCATTTGGATTTTACGGTTATAGATGTAGAAGCAAGAGTCAAGAATTAATGCCCGCTGATTGTTTTAGCACACCATGTTAGATTTGATAGAGAGAAAATGATTGTATTGATTAAAATTCTGTTACAGAAATGAGCTGGCTTATATAGCTAAAGCTCTGGTCAAAAATTCAACGCATTCTCTTACAGAGAATTTGTTAACTATGTATTACATCCTATCACCCCCCCTCAAATTATGCAGGGTAGAGTCTAGCATGCCTAATTTGTGCAAAAAATCAGTCAACTTGTAGCCAGGAAGCTGCTTTGTGAGGATGTCTGCAGGCTGCACAGAAGTGGGAATGTAACTCACTGAGATTAGTCCTTCCAAGAGCTTCTCACGAACAAAGTGGCAGTCCAAGTCTATGTGCTTGGTTCTCTCGTGGAAGACAGGGTTCTTTGCGATGAAAATAGCCGACTGATTGTCACATTTGAGAGGAATCGGCTTTATATCTGAAATACCAAGCTCAGCAAACAATCTACTTAACCAAGACAACTCTGTGGTAACATGTCTCATCGACCTGTACTCAGCCTCAGCAGACGACAAAGAAACAGTCTGTTGTTTCTTACTTTTCCATGAAATTAGAGTATCACCCATGAAGACAACATATCCACTCACAGATCGTCTTGTGTTAGGGCATGATGCCCAATCTGCATCACAGTATGCCTGCAACTTGTATGTAGGTTTAGAGCTGAAAAATAATGCTTGACTTTGTGTACCTTTAAGATAGCGCAGGGTATGCATAGCAGCCTCCATATGTACTGAACGGGGTGCTTGCAAGAATTGACTGAGAAATTGTATGGGATAGGCCAAATCAGGTCTGCTGTTAACAAGAAAGTTTAATTTCCCAACAAGCCTGCGATAAGATGTTGGATTTTCAAGCAAATTTCCAGAATTAATAAGAAGCTTGTTGTTCAACTCAAAAGGACTAACAACAGATGTACAATTCTGCAAATCATACTCTTGTAACAGCTCAGAAATATACTTTTGTTGACTCATCAGCAATCCACCAGAAACTTCAGTAAACTGCAGCCCCAAAAAATAATGCAAAGACCCCAAGTCTTTGATTTTGAATGTAGCATCAAGATAGTCTTTCAAGGAAGCTATCTCAGTATCATCATCACCAGTAAGTAATATGTCGTCAACATAAATTGCAACAAAAACTGAGGAAGAATCAGTCTTCTTATGAAATAAAGAATGATCATTAGGAGACTGAATATAACCCTTAGCTCTTAATGCAGAAGACAGTTTAGCATACCATTGGCGAGATGCTTGTTTCAATCCATAGAGACTCTTGTAAGCCAAGAGGAAGTCTCATGTAAACTTCTTCATGAAGGTCCCCGTGGAGAAACGCGTTATTAACATCCAGCTGATGCAATTTCCAACCTCTTTTAACAGCAACACAAATCAATCCCCTGATGGTAGTCATCTTAACAACCGGGGAGAAAGTTTCATTGTAATCAATGCCATGTTGTTGTGTGAAACCTCTGACAACAAGACGTGCTTTATACCTCTCTATGGAGCCATCAAAACGATGTTTTACCTTGTAAACCCATTTGCAACTTATTGCCTTTTTTCCCTTAGGCAATGAAACAATATCCCATGTTGCATTGGCATCCAATGCTTGAAATTCAGCTGTCATTGCATCTTGCCATTCCTTATGAAGAATGGCTTGTTTATAAGAAAATGGTTCTGTTGTGGGTGGATGTGTTTGTGGATAAGATATGGAAGGAAATGCCACTGTTGAAGTCAATGTGTGACAGCAAGAAATAGGAGAATGGTCAGTGGCAATGGCTTGACAAATATAGTTTTGTAGGTAAGAAGGTGGATGGTGAACACGAGTAGATCTCCTTAATTCAGGAGCTGGAGATGGTGAATTTATCTCAGGAATAGGAGATGAAGGTGGAGGCAAAGATGAGGATGGAGGTTGTGATAAAGGTATAGTGATATCATCAACACAAGGAGGTTGTGATGGCCAGGCTTGAGATGAAGTAGGTTCCTGAAAAGGTAAAACAGATTCATGAAAGACAACATCTCTTGATGTAATGACTTTGTTGCTATCTAGAAGAAGAACTTTATAAGCTTTCTTCCCAAGAGGATATCCAAGAAACAAAGCAGAATGAGCACGAGCTTGCAATTTATCCCTTCCTTGCTGGAGAGTAGAGACAAAACAGAGAGAACCAAAAACACGAAGATGAGAATAGTCTGGTTTCCTGCCAAATAAAACTTCATATGGCGATTTGTGCTTCAGAATAACAGTAGGAAGTCTGTTGATTATATGCACTGCTGTCAATACTGCTTCACCCCAAAATCTGATAGGAAGCTTAGAGTGAAATAAAATAGCCCTGGTTACTTCAAGAATATGCTTGTGTTTTCGCTCAGCAACTCCATTTTGTTGGGGAGTAGCTGTGCAGCTGGTTTGAAGAGAAACACCCATTGATGTTAAAAATTCACTAGCTGTTTTGCCTGATCCCAATTCTAAGGCATTATCAGTTCTAATAGTTTGTACTTTGTAAGAAAACTGTCTTTCAACCCATATAATGAAGGCTTTAACAAAACTGAATGCACTTCCTTTAGTAGACAATAAGTGAATCCAAGTTGTTCGAGAAAAATCATCAACTACTGTCAAGAAGTACTTGAAACCATCATAAGTAGTATGCTTATAAGGACCCCAAACATCCAAGTGGAGCAATTGAAAAGGATGAGAAGTAGTAATCTGACTAGTAGGAAAAGGCAAACGCTGCATTCTTGCTTTAGCACACACAGTACAAGGCTGGTCCTTTAAACTGGAATCCAGATCGCTACAACAAATCTGTTTCAACTTGGAAAAATTCAAATGACCAAATCTGGCATGTAATACATCATAAGAGATGCTATTATTTGCAAAAGAAGTACTAGAATTATGAGAAATACTAGTAACAGTTTGAATAGAATCAGGTGTGGAATCTTGAAGTAAGTATAAGCCCTGAGCAGCTCTACCAATCATCAAATTCGTCTTTGAGACCGAGTCCTGTAACACACACTTATCATGTGAGAAAATAATCTGGCTACGCATATCAGAAACCAGTTTAGAGATCGAGATCAAGTTGCAGGTGAATGAAGGCACAAAGAGAACATCTCGAAGAATCAACTGTCCTGATAACTGAACTGAGCCAGACTTGTTAACATTCACAACATTTCCATTTGGTAAAGTAACAGAGAGAACTCGATTAATCGGCACAACATCATTCAGCAAAGCCAAGTCACCACACATATGATTACTTGCACCACTATCTAATATCCAAGCAGCTGTAGGAGAGGAAAAAGAAGGAAGAACCTTACCAGCAAAGGCAGAAAACTCTTGATCCTCAAACACGCTTCTCTTGGCATTAGGTTTGTCTGATATCAGTGCAAGAAGGCGATTATACTGTTCTTGAGAGAGTGTTGGTGCGGACTTAGATTCAGCTTGTCCTGCAAATTCTTTGGATGAGCTCTCACCAGATTTATTGTTTGATTTCTTGCTGCGAGACTTATAATTTTCTGGAAATCCATTGATGAAAAAACATCGATCAATGTTGTGGTTAGTCTTCTTGCAATTTGTGCAAAATCTGTTTTCAGTCTTCGAATTAGAACCACTGGAAGATCCAGAAGATCCAGAAACACCAGAAGATCCAGAAGTCTTCTTGTCTGAGCCACCAGAACCACCAGAAGAACCACCAGAATTGTTCATCTTAGCGTGCATAGCGGATGATTCAGACAGAATTTGAGAAGGCCTTTGAATAGACCGTTGTTTTTCTTCCTGCAGAAGTATGCCATATGCAGTGTCAAGGCTTGGAAGAGGAGTCATCATGAGGATGTTTCCTCGAGCAGCGATGTATTCATCACCAAGCCCCATCAGAAAGTGTAGAAGTTTCTGGTTGTCTTCGTAATCAAGAATCGCCTTAGTGGCACCACAAGTACAGGAAGGTAATTGCCTCATACTTGCGAGCTGTTCAAAAATCGTCTTCAGCTTGGTGAAATACGAAGAAATGGAATCCGAACCTTGAGAAAGCGAGATCAAGTCCTTCTTGAGCGAGAAAAGTTGAGCGCCATTGAATCTTCCAAATCTGCTCTCCAGTTCCTCCCAAATATCCTTGGCTAGGTCAGTATAATTGACCGAGCTTTGGATTTCAGAGGACAAGCAATTGAGGATCCAAGCAACAACCATGTCATTGCAACGCTCCCAGAGATGAAAAGTTGAATCTCCGGCCACCGGTTTTGGAGTCGATCCGCTCACGAACGTCCACTTGTTCTTCGCCGAGAGAGCTCTACGCATTGAACGCTTCCAGTCGCCAAAATTTGCTCCATCGAATGGCTTTGAAACGAGGATCAAGCCAGGGTGATCAGATGGATGCAAGTAAAGCGGATTGGAAGGATCTGTGCCAGGAGACAAGACTGGAATTTGTGGCGAGGAATTTGGCGTAATTGACGCCGGATCTGGCGAGGAATTTGTGGTGGAGTTCGGCATTAATGGCGGAAATCAACAGCAATTGCGGAAGTTTGAGATGAGGGAAAACCTAGCTGATACCATGTTAGATTTGATAGAGAGAAAATGATTGTATTGATTAAAATTCTGTTACAGAAATGAGCTGGCTTATATAGCTAAAGCTCTGGTCAAAAATTCAACGCATTCTCTTACAGAGAATTTGTTAACTATGTATTACATCCTATCACACCATGGCTTGATATGCTCTATAGGGTGACATTTTTTAGGTTATTTCAATTAGGCTTTTTTCGGGTCTTCTTTTAGATTTCTTTACGTGAATTGGGGTCAAGACTTGACTTCTATGTGCGCGAGGGTAAGAAAAAATGTTCAAAAAGCATGGACCATAAAAAAGCACATGTTCCCACTATGACTCTAAGACTACCATCTCCCTTATGAACTCTGCCGTTTCCCCTCCCACCCGCTTACTAGCCTGGCAAAACGACGTCAAGGCTTATTGAGTAGGGATTGGCTCGTCCGTTTCCGACAAATTTATCGGGAAGCAAATCACGCGGCGGATCATCTGGCGGTGGCTGCTCACAACTTTCCAATTGGGTTCCATGAAGTTGACATAGTTGATCAGCATCTGTATCTTTTGATTAGGAATGATGTAAGGGGAGTGTCCACCCCTAGACTTGTTGGCACATAACGCTTCTTTTCCCTGGGAGCTGCTTTGCCCCTCGACCAAAAAAAAACTTAACCATCTATTCAAAATATGATAATTCGAGGCTTGTGATTCAACTCTGTTCTAATAGAAAAAAGAATTTGCTTATTGTGTGTCCTTAGAACCCCTCTATTTAGGGTTGGTTGCAATCTTTCCTATATAATAAACACTATGCAATTATATTCAAAATAACTACAGTAACATAGTGGTAAAGCCTACCTCTAATCATCATAACTATATACTAAAGCGGAGGTTAGATTTATTATTTAGCCCGACACGTGACACCTCCTTATTGGACCGCGTTATCCATCTTTAATAAAACAATTCACTTTGTTTGATTGGTTGAAATTTCATTATAGACCCCACATTAAATTTCTTCTTATCTAATTTTCATTTTAATTATTTAAAATTTAATAAAACAAGCTATAAAATTTTCAAAATAAAAACAAATCCTAACTTACCAATTTCTATCAATAATCAAATCTAATGGATGGCTATTGGTTAGATATCCGTATTCTATCGATTAGAATTTCCATTAAGATTCAATTAAAATTCTACCGTATCAATAAGTTAATTATTATAAATTTTATCTATATAAAATTTTCATGCAATTAGATTTCTTATAACGGGAATTAGTACGTATTAAAATTATAATATCGGATACAGTAGAATTTTTAATTAATATCTTTGAGTACGATAAAATTAATTTCGTAAAATTATTGATTTAGTAACTATCAGATCTTTCAATGAGTATTTTTTTGTTTAAATTTGATCGCTAAGATTTTAAAATATTTCAAAAAAAGAACTTGAGTATTACAAAAAACTTACTAAATATTTTATCTATGTAAATATTATATTATTAACTATGCTTTGACATATCTGATTAAAATATTATATTATAATATATCCAATTTATAAGATATATAACATTTAATTTATAGATAAATAACCAAAGGTTCTTAATTCTTTTAAAATACAACTTATTTTATTGGAAATATCTAAATGAAATTGGATATGCACAAAATTAAATAAGTAAATAAAAAAATTGAAAAACGATACTTTATAATAACAATTGATGATATATAGAACATGTATTTAATACAAGTTGTGCCCGGGAAAACATAGAATATGTATTTAATACAAGTCGTGCCCTCCTGGGCACGGGGACTATTACTAGTTATCCCATGGTTGGGGGTTTAATCCTTTGTAGCAACATTTTTATTCAAATTTTTTTAAAAAACCTACTGCATAATTATCATTTCGAGAGTAATTTCCACTTTCTTACTAAGGTTCGAATCTCTACAAGATAAGATTTAATAAATCTTAAAATTTTAGATTCTTAGTTTTTTTTACGGTGTATTATTTCTTCAATGCTAATATTGTGTTCTTAGAAAAACCGAAAAAAAAAAAACACATTACCCAAACTCCACGTGGCAGCTGAGGGAGCCTACACAGGTGGGCCCCAATTATGCAATGAATATATTCTTCGTTCTTCGATCTCCAACCGTCCTCTGGCCCCATTCCGCCTGTCGCCTTCACTCGCTATCTCTTTCAAAGCCAGTTGAGAGACAACTTGACTTGATTTCTTCTCCGCCTTCCCTAAACCCTAGGCGCTTCATTTCTTCTCTAAACCAGCGATCGTCCTCGGTCGCGCTTTCGATTCTCCCCCGCATTTCTCATTTCTAGGTTTCCTGCTCTCTCTTGTCTCGATTTCTAGGTAAAATTTCCTCCATGCTTCGTTGTTCTGTCTCCTGAAATCTTCTTGTGCTTTGGCCGTCGATTGTTTGCCGGAGTCAAAGGAATCGAGTTCCTTTTGTGCACGAGAAGCTGACGATCATTGCATGTATTTGCCACTATGCTGATTGCTTTAGCTGTCCCTCTTGATAATCGGTTCCGATCGTGAATTCTTGTTAGGATTCTGCTTATTGCTGTGAAACCATCATGTATGTGCAATTTTTTGTGTTGATCATGGATTGGCAATTTGTCAGAGGGTTTTTGGTTTCTGAAAGAGATGGGAAACATGTGTTTTCCAGTGAATACTTCTTTGGTCCTTGGTTTCTTTCATGTCTTTTTTTTCAAAATAAATAAATTAGTAAAGAAATTGTTTCTTCAATTTATTGTCTCTTTTCTTTCTTCAATTTGAACATCTTTATCAAATAAAATGTGGATGGTTCCGTACATTATGTTTTGCCCTGTAAATTTAAGGAACTCCTCAAATATGAAATATCCAATGCTTATTGATATGCAGAAAAATTAACTTTTGTAATCTTACTTCCATTTCTTTTATATTGTCTTAACCTCTCAGGGGAATGATGCTATGATTAATTGATTGAAGCCATGGATTTGGACCTGTGGCATTTACCAGGTTCTGTAGGCCGTCATTTTATTAAATTCCAATATTTATCATGCCTTTATATTGCTTTCATTTTGTGTATCATTCTATTGATGAGGACATGCCAGCCTTCTGTAATAGTCACTAGCTATTTATTCATTTTAACTTAGTTTCATGATAAGTTTGGCCTCTTTATCCAGTAGTCAGGCTTTTCCCATTACTTATTTTTGGCTGACATATTCGTTGCAGATACAATAGAGGAAAATGTTATTAACGAGAGATGCTCTGTTGAAGTGCTGAATCGTTTGATTGCAAAAGCAGATGAAGAAATTTTTGACCTTGAAGATGATTTAGCAATCCTGAAAAGCCAGCTCAGATGGACTGAACATGCTGAGCATGAAAAGTTATATGACATATGGTGTGCTACTTTCAGAGAGAAGATCACGTCCCTTAACAGATCACTTCAAACTTTGAGGAAGAGATGTGCACCCAACAACCATGCACTGAATGCATGCAATGAAACACATCACTTACCTGCAGAGAGAATACATGGCATCATTCGTGTTCTACTTGAGCAGAACTTTCCAACAGAGAGTAAAAAGGTTTGAATCCTATGGTGTGATGATGTCTACTAGCTCAAAATTCCATCATGGACTGGTTATTGTTTTTGTATATATTGTGGATATTTCCCATTTGATGCATCTAATGATAGGGGGCTATAGTATCTCTGCTTATTTGCATGTCGAAATATCGCTTATTCAATATGCTTGAAAATTATAAAATGGTGAATATTGTGGTTTCTTTGAGTCTATTCATTGCACACATGAGTTGCTGTAGAATCTTCCATAATCATATGTCTGAATTACCTTATATACAAGAAACATGACATATCTAATGATCAAGGTGTCAATTTTTATATATGCTATTATACACATCAATTGTAGTTCTTGATATCTAAAGCTTAGGTCAATCATGAAAATATGACCTCTGATGGATATCTAACAATGCACCTCATGTACGTCGGCCTTTTTCCAGTGAGTGTTTGAGACGAGGGTGGTGCTTTACATTACATTATTTCTGCATTGCTGTTGCTCAGTTTTGTATGTAGAGAAGTGAGCAAACCTATTTTCATGTTTTTATTATCTATGCTGCAGTTTTGTGGGCTAGAATTTACAAAAATTAGGTGAGAGTCTTATTTGCGGGTGGGGTGTTTATCTGATTGGGAGAATGTATTGCTCATTTCTGATCTACTCAGTCCCGGTGTGGAACCCAAAAGAACATATTTTAATGCTTGTGTGCCTGCATGTTTCTCAGGGCTTGAATGTTTCCTTTTCCTTTTTCAGCTCAAAGATGGGCAAAATAATAATCAGGAACCAGAACGTATTACGAACGTTGCAGAAGGTAATACAACTTCAGAAGATCTGGATAATATCAAAGCTAAGGAACCTGTACCTCCTCTAGATCTGGAAAAGGAAACTTCTAGCTCTAAGGTATGTTATGTTAATTTACATGCAAAAGCTAAATTGTTTTTATGATGGGACACCTGATATTTGTGAAAGCACCCCGGATTTGATAACATTCATCTGAGTTGGAACTATACTGTGGTGAAGGCGGCATGTGAACACTGCAGATTTATATTTCCATCAATAGTTCTTTGCCAATTACAATTGACACCTTTTTCTTTCATTAAGGGTGTATTTTTCTTGTTTTTAAAAGGACTAGTTGAAGACTCGATTTAATCGCATAATCGTAGATTTTCATTTATTGTGTAATGATCATCTCACAACATACTTTGTAGGGTACAAAACAATCATCGTACACTATACTTAAGAAAAAACCGAACGTAAAAACTATTTTATGTTGAAAATAAATCACCCAGTTATAACGCATGTATCTACCCAAAATATCAACTCATATCAATTCTCCAGCAAATATCTTGGGCCGAAGGCGATTTGTTAATTAAAGTAGTTTGCAGGGATGTATGCCAGCATTAGAGGTACGGGAAGAGGCTACTACTGTATCTGCAAGCTTGGATTTATCTAGGAAACCGGAGAATGAGCAAATTATTGGAACAGAGAACCAGGTAGCATGATTATCTATCCTCTGTCAAATCCTGTCCAATTACTACTGCATCCTTGAAGTGAATCCTCAGTGGGAACATTGTGCAACTCTAAATTCCTCTGTGACAAACAGCCTATGACTGCCCATGCAAAAAGGGCGAAAGGCTTGCACACCCATGCCAAAAGGGTGAAAGGCTTGCACATTCCTGATGTGAAACTGACAGAAATCCATGGACTTGCATCTGAAAAAAGAGAAACACCCTCGATATCAGAGCTAGACTGTCACAAGGTAAAGACTCTTGAAACTTGTGATGGTATAATATATGCGTCTAGCTCCTGCATTGATTTTTACTAATAAAGATCACCTGAAGGCTTACACCCTAAAAAGTAAATTTAGCACCAAGTATTCTGATTGACTTATTGTGATAGCTGAAAACATGGTAAGTATCAAATTTGCTTACACTGTAAAACTCCAGTGAGTAGGCTCTTTCACTTGAATGTAACAAAATTCAAACCTTATGTCCTAAGCTAAATGTCTCAAACATCAACCCCATGTTGTGAATGAATTTCCCAAGTCTCAGTTAAGGCGAGATTACGTCAAACTTTCTAGGGCCTGAATGGGATTATTCCTGAATGAAATATTGAAGGGTGTTGAAAAGTTGGAGAAAAGGTATTATCATTTTGAACCCTATTATTTATTCCCTGATGATGTAAACCTGAAGTCTGTGGATGCATCAACGTATTTACTGCTTGTAAGCAAATTTTATCCTTAAATGATGCATTGTCATGAAGAAGCGTTTCTGTAACCTTGTATAATGCTGTTCAGAATACCAATATTTTATTTGTCTTGATATGGTCATGTGAATGTAATAGAATCCCAACCATCCCTATTCTAGGAAAGTCACTCTCCAGCAGTCCACTCAGGGAAAAGGATTTGACGGAGGAGTAATACACTCCTTGTGTATAGCTGTTACTGTTGATTTCAATTGTTTAGTATCTTTGCATTATGCTGTGCACGATGTCATGAAAACAATTTGAATAGTTGGTTGAGCAATTGAACTTCAATTTTTCTCAGAAGGTTTCGGATAATGACATCAAAGGTGAGTCATTTGATTTACAAGGAGCAAAAACAGTAGAAGGATCAGAGGCTATCCTACACACTCTTGCTGATGAAGAAGAAAAGGGTGAAATTAAATCTCTTCCAAGGGCACCACCAGCACTAAAAAGAAAGAAAAAAGAAAGAAAGAAATCAGAGCCAAATCCAGCAAGATCTGAAATTGGAGATGTAGAAGAGAGGAATCAAAAGCTGTGTGTGAATGGCACGGATGATTCTAGCCCCAAGCGTTCACCAACTTCAGAAGAGAGTTCAAATAGAAATACAAGACATGTTTTGGAAAAGATGAATCGACCGCAATTGATTGCTATGCTAAAAAGTCATGGTATAAAAGGGTATAGTAACATCAGAAAGAGCTTGATTGTGGACAAGATTCTTCTGGAGAAGCTTAACTAAGGTCTGTGGAGATCCATTTTGATAGAGGTTCGTGTATAGTATACATATGTCAAATAGACTTGGGATCCTCATGTAGCAACATTGGAGGTAAAGCACTATACTCTTTTGTGTTGTGTTTTGGTCTTTGTAACTTGACGTATATAAATGAAGCATGCTTGTCCTAAAGCATCATTCCTCTGTAATAGTGTCTTGTTCAGGTTGCATTTGTTGTCAACTTGTCAAGTGTACAAACAAGTATAAGGAAGGGGAAGAGGGCATTATTTACAGCCCTTTAGTTCAGTTTTTTGTGGCAAACAGGAAAAATCTTGCCTATTTCAAGCAGGGGCCTGCACACATTTTGTGCAACAGTAATAAGTGTTCAACCTCTTTAGGAATTTTTGGAGTTGATGAGTGTAGCTCAATAACTGGAAATGGGTATATTTGGAGTTGATGAGCTCATTATATATAAATCATTGAGCAAGTCTTATTTTTTTCTTTATTTTACAATCACTTCAAACAAATCTAGGAAGCATTCTATCTCTTGGAACAATCATTGAGCTAACTATATGATATATGGCTCTTCCCCTTTTTTCCTGTTATTGCTACTGTATAAGGTATCGAAACTGAAATAAAATGACAAAATATTGGACAACCCCTAAAAAAAGACGTATCTAATTAAGTTTTTAACTGAATTACTAGAACTCAAAGTTCTCATCCGAAATAATGCTATAAGAATAGGATGAACCATTGGTTTGTGATTCACCATCACTGAAGCTCTTAAAATGGTTAATAGAAAAGCTTCGTTGACCAATAAGGCAGGTCGACATATGTACGAACATATCTTTAATCAAGTGGCATAACAACTGTATAATTTTATAGGATGATCATCGTGGCTAACCGTTATTATTTATCAACGGCTTGAGCTATTTCAACACAATTTTTTCTTTTATACTTTTTCCAAAACAATTTTAACTCAACCGGCCAAAAGCTTGAACTTTTATAAAGCTTGCTTATTTATTGAAAAGTCATAAAACGAAGTGTTGGCTGTTTATGCAAATCAAGAAGCTCATAACAACAGTAACATACTTCTGAGTGTACGCGTGCTGATTATAAGTACAACCCTACAATGGAAACTAGTCAAGAATTTAAGCAGACTCGTCTATATAGATAGCATAATGCTGTAACACCAAAACAAAACTTTCCAGTTTATCTAAATTAGGACTGCTTTATAACAATATTCATCTGTACAACAACACTAGGATGACTTCTACTCCATGTACCCCCCTATACATCCACATCTAACACAGCAATGTTCCAACACTAGTACCTGAATGAATGGATCTATACATTTACTTCAAAAGATCAGCAGCTACCTTCATTTCGAAGACAAAACAGAAAAACCGGGTCTGGAGCTGCTGTCGCCTTCTGACGGAGATCTCTCTCTCGTGATAAAAATCTTCAGTGCCCAGCACAGCAGTGCTGTCATACACCGTTAGATGATGGGTTTTGCAACTGCATGATATTGGTTGCTGAATCCATGGCCTCATTGATGCTCTGTCTGTCGTTTTGGCCTCTTGGGTTTATGTGGTTTAGGCTCCTGGTCATTGAGCTCATAATCCTGTGGGAATAAACCATGATCACTCATTCCCGTGCTTGAATCTGTGCCTTTTATAGCTGCCTCGGTTGTCTTCCCCTTTGATTGGGTTTGTTTATCGCTGTTGACTCTCCTCTGCACAATCAACGCTATTCGTCATTTAAGGCTGTTGCTACTGTTCTTATTGTTCTATTAGAAAACAAATGATTAGGATTTGTTTGTTTAAAATCCTAACTAGTTTCTGTTGACTTGCTAAACACTGCTTGGACATTTCTTCCACTCAAACCACTTATGCAGTATAATTCCAGCTCAAATGAACAGTTAGGGATATATTGCATCTTCATGTGGTAAGAGCTGAAGAATGTAAATTAAAATAACGTACCTTCTTAGAGCTAGATTTTGCCTTTTCTGGTTCTGGAGTGGGTACAGGTTCCGCAGCTTTATTAATATTATCCAGATCTTCCAAAGTTGCATCACCTTCTGCATCTATCCTAATGGCTTTTGGCCCCTGTTTCTTCTTTTGCCGATCCTTAACCTGAAAAAAAAAACATATAGTGATGAATGAAGGGGGGAGTTAATTTTAAAGATAAAAGAAGGCGCCTTGAGATCCATTTTGACATTGACCTGTTGCAATGGACCTTCCCTCAACTTCTGCTCCAACTGGGCATCATCGAGGAGTAAAGAAACAACGTCTTCTGGAGCCAATAAATCACCCTGGACATGTCCTCCAGTCATCACAAGCTGTTGAACAGTGTTTTTCTGACTCGCTCTCTGTAGAATCTTCTCTTCGACTGTTTCTTTACAAATGAGACGGTAGACTGTAACCTAAACAAAATCAATACAATCACCTCAAATAAATATAATTCATATACTCTAGAAAGGCATACAAAGGATCAAAATAATGTAAATTAGAGCTTAAGTGATTGAAAATGCTAGGAAGGCAACTAACATCTTTTGTCTGCCCAAGACGGTGAGCTCTATCCATAGCCTGCAAATCTAGAGTTGGATTCCAATCACTTTCATAGAATATGACTGTATCAGCAGCTGTTAAGTTGATACCAAGCCCTCCTGCTCTTGTACTAAGCAGGAAAACAAAAATATCACTCCTGCATACGACAAAAATCACATGTTTCACTTTGTTAATGTAAGGAACCGGAAAGCAATACAGAACAAAGCTTGAATATATACAAAATGAATCACTACCGCAGCTGGAAGTCATTGACCATATCACGTCGGTCCATGATAGTTGATGATCCATCAAGTCTAAGGTACCTATATTTTCTGTAATTCATGTAGTCCTGCAATAGACAGATGGATCAACAGTGAGGCTCAAACAAAAACCAATAAATCAGTAATGAAGCAGGAGGATCATTCACTGTTATTTTTGCAAGATTACATATAATATGTTTAATTCCACGAGAGATTAAGTTAAGCATATCATGCCCACACGCAAAACCCAAGGTCTATGCTTCAACGGAAGATGAGTTCTTAAGGTCTTCCAAAGCCGAGTTCTAAAACTTATTTAACCAAGAATATAAATTAAGTCTAACTTCATCATTACAGGAATCCAGAAAGATGGACTTGTCACCTAGAAATCAGAAAATAAAATGCAAGATAAAGGGGCGAAATCAAGCATTTCAGTGGATCAGTACGAGCTTTAGTTAGGGTTAAAAGGCCACAACATGTGACAGCTGACTCATTTTCCGTACCACAAAATTAGTTTATACTAATAAAGTTCATTTTCTATGACTGGTTCCCATCCATAAACTGTACAGCCTCGATCATTAAAACATTATATATAACACGTCTTTAGCATAGACTCATCAAGAATAGTACTTTAAGTAGGAATGTAATTCAGCTTTTGAAAAATAGTTGCTTCCCAGTGAGAGTTTGTGTTGCATGCCACATTTACAGAGCCCCCATAAAAAAAAAAAGATTTAAGTGGAACCACAAAAGTACTCATTAGTACTCAAACAAGGACCAGCAATTACATTGCCACAAACAAGTACTAATAAACCTTAATAATGAAGCTAGACATACCTCAAGAATATTGAGCATTTTTGTCATTTGTGCAAACAAAAGAACCCGGTGGTTGTTTGCCCGCAAACGCTTCAACAATATATCCAAAGTCTGAAGCTTCCCTGAATCCTAGATTTTCAAGAAGGGTGTGTGGTCATTAATGGCTAAGGAAACGAAAAAGATAATTAGAGATAAGAGAAAGGAAGAAAAGTAATCATACAGTGAGCAATTTTGCCGGGTCAAAGCTCCGCATGGGTGGACATGAGCCAAATATATTGTATGTAAGACCAAGTGCAGGGCGTGAAACAGGAAGTTCAGAATCTATTTCTTGGATCAAATGAGGAGGACTGCAAGGTTTTTGTGGTCCATTAGAATCAGATGTGCGAGCAAATCCAACAAAAAGTCTTTTAAACCACGGATGATGTAGTTCTTCAAGCATCTGGTAAGAAAAGCTTCTATCTGAGCAGCATGCATCAATCTGTCAAAGAAACCACTTTTAGAAAACCGTAAAAACCAATATCTAAATCACAAGATCAGCTGGACAAATTGAATTTGTGCAAGGATTACCGGTGGAGCCCTAGTTCTTGGGATAAATGTATGTGCCGAATGAAGAACACCAATATTGGATAAAAACCTATCTTCATGAGAAACAACCAGAGCTTCATAAGGAGCATCGCTAGGACCCGTGGCAACTTTCCTCCTTAATAATCTAGTATCTGTTTTTGATGGCATAAGAAGCATCTTAGTCACAGCTCTGACCTTTCCCTTTTCTATTTGAAGATCATCTCCAGAATCAACTAGCAAGTCAACAACCGTTTCTAAAGAATTCTGGTCCTGCTTCATTAATGAAAACATGAGCCGCTCCATGAAGGACCCATTTGCCAGAAATGTAACCTCAGCGGGTGATAAATCCATCAAACGAGTAAAACCAAATGCTCCACTTCTGTATGATGGCCCAAACATTGTATTCTCTTGAGGTAAAGCAGACCGATATATAGTTCCAGGCGTAAATATATTGAAGTATTTCTCAAACGATTCTCTCTGGAGACCACATCCAGCATCAGAACAAATTGACCCAGAAGACTGAACAACATCTCGATAGACTAGCTTTGGCATCTGGTAGAAAAGGCATAGTTAGTTTTGACATATACATGCTACAGAGAAAATATTTGATGGAGACTTGGAGAAATACTCGATTTAAAATCTTCAGGTGCTCAAATTATTTAGCTCCATACATATATGTTAAAAACTTGTACTTTTTGCACATTCTCTTGCATAACCATGTTAAAAGTTAAAGCTAATTGTATCCACTAGTCAAAGGAAAGAAAAAGACAAGAAATACGAGGTCCTAGTTTAATCAATTCAGACTAGAAAAGTAGGGAGGCAAAAGGACACTTTTTGTAACTCGACATCTTTCCCCTACATTGTTCCAATTTCACTTAATTTGCGTAGCCATCCATCTGTTGACTTCCTCAAAGTAAGCATCAAGGTATAAATGAAGACAGCATCTACTTACTCTTAGCATGCAGTCTAATATTCCCAGAATGTAAAATAGAGGTAACGATATTAAAAAAAAAAGAAATTAGAAAGAAGCAAGCCCTCAGTACTTTACTTTATAACCCAGTGGAGTTCCTCTTCCGGGGAATCTGGGGGGTCAGGATGGGGGCACCCCTGGCTTACGCAAAGGGGGTGCGCCCGAAAGACCCAAAGAAAAGAAAAGAAAAGAAAAGAAAAGCAAGCCCTCAGTACATATTAGCTAAAAAAATTCCAGCAAAATTTTTTCTAAAAAAGAAGTTTCCTTGAGTACCTGGTAGGCAATAGGATTATGGCCACCAGAGAAGGGTATATCTTCCGGTTCTCCAAAGGCAGGTGGAAGAAGTGGATTTGGAATCTCTGCAAAATAGAAGTATGTGCTACCCTCATTTCTTTCAAACAACTCCGGATGATTACAGACCTGTGAAAGCATGAAATGGATTAATCTTAAGCAGTACTTACTCGAGGATAAGGAGCTGACCCAAGAACTGATTATAAGTTACGTATACCTTACGTAGCTGGATAACAATATTCATCAGATTGAGAATTTTCTTTTCGTTTAGCCCACGACTGTTATCAAACAGCTCAGCAAGAGATATCTTATTCTTTATAGCTTGATAGAATGCTTGTTGCCGAGAGCTCAACTTGCAGTGCACTGTTATCTCGGTCTTCCCAGTCAACTCAGTGACCACATCCTTCTTTACTCGTCGCAACATAAAGGGCTTCAGAACCGCATGCTGTTTTATTATACAACACGTCAAGTGGTTGAAAAGGCACAAAACAAAACAAGGCATTGAACAAACTTGTTTATAGAATACAAGATAATAATATCATATCCTATACGCATCTAGAAGAAGAATGCTCACCAATCTATTAAGCTGGTGTTCATTTAACGTGCCTCCATGTTCTGCATGGCTCTCTATCCTGGATCACATGCATCTATTATTAGTATACAGTGTCATTGAGAGCTTATAAGTGCCTATTATTAATCAAGAGAAGTAGTTAGTTACCCTTTGGAAAACCACTCATTAAATTGCTCATGACTATCAAAAAGTGTGGGCATGATAAAATGTAGAAGAGCCCATAGTTCTGCCATATTGTTCTGGACTGGAGTCCCAGTCAAAAGCAAGCGGTTTCGACAATTGAAACTGAGCAGTGTCTTCCATCTTATACTGCAAGACAGTATCACACAGGCTTAGGTATGATTACTAACATGGAAATTATTAGTTAAACCAAAGGTGCCTGGGAAGGTATTATTGCTACTCCCAAATGCATATATAAAACTAGATGGCACAGTGAAAGGAAAACAAGTAACCTTGTGGCACTCTTAATTGCCTGTGCCTCGTCCAGCACCATGTATTGCCATTTCACACGCTTTAGATATTTCTCATCAGTAACAAGAAGCTGGTAGCTGGTGATAAGTATATGGAATCCAGAATCCCTATAACATACAACAAACAGAAAAAGATACTTGTAAACCACAGCAAGAGATAATACCAAGATTTAAATGCATAGACACTGTTCAAACAAGGCTACGTTATGTTCCACAAACAATTAAAACAATAAAAAGTAATAACGGCCTTAATATATATACAACTCCACACATTCCCCAATATCTCAGTGGTTATTTGTATCAGCCCTCAGATCATGCATGTACGAGAAAAAAACTATCAGCATACGTATGGAATAGAAAACCTATCAGCATAAATACAACGCTTAGATGGAGGCACCATGCTATGAGCAAAATTTAACAATGTAACTGGTCATGCAACCCTGTCCCTGATTTGTGTTTAAGATTAAAATGGTGTCAGATAGCACGATTGAGTCAAGATCGATTGGGTAAGTGGACAAGCAAGAAAGTGGTTAGTTTAAGTATCCTAAGACGTGAGCAGAATAATACTGAAGTGCAGTAATCATTACCTACGATAAAGACGCTTAGGGTTGATGTTTTTCCTGAGTATCTGCCGCTCTTGGAGCCCACCCCAGTATGGAAGTGTTTTCAAATCAGGGCAAAATCTACTGATTTCATCAGCCCAGTTATTCAAGACTGAAGCTGGAGCAACAACAAGAAAAGGACCCCATATATTTTTCTCCTGCACAAAGAATTATCAGCCATCTATAAATCCTCTGCAAAGCAAACTGATATTGATTAACTTGTCTTTACCTCAGCTAAATGAGCCAAAAATGCCATTGCCTGTATCGTCTTCCCCAAACCCATCTCGTCAGCAAGAATACCATTAAGGCCCTGATTGACCAAAAAAACAGAGTAAATTTCAAATCAGTAGAAGTATAGACAAAGAATATTATAATTAAGATACCAACATCCTCAGCTGGGTACAAATCAGTAGAAGTAACTTAATACCTGCTCATAGCAGTTAACCAGCCACTGGAGGCCCTTTAGCTGATATTCCTTAAGTAAACCTTTGAACAACTCCGGTGTTTGGACGGTTGATGTTACAGGCATTGTTGATCTGAATACCATTTATTTAGAGATGTGAGTAATCAGTAAATCAATATATCATAATTGTCAGACGAAGCTAAAAGACACTCACGGATGCACTAGATCAATATTGCTCGTTCCAGCAACAGAGGCATCTTGTTCTAAGTCCTCCTTCTCAGTAGATTCCCGCAATAGTGAACATTCATTATCAAATGCACTGGTTAGCTTTTTCTGCTTAGAAACTGCATCTTGAGCAGCTCGCAAAGCCTCTTTTTTAAGTTCAGCATCCTCAGGATCCTCTTCTTCTACTGCTTCATCAACTACCATTTCTTGTTCATTTTCTATTTCATTGACCCCAAGTTCAGATGGTTGAGCACTTGGCTTGTTCTGCATAAAATGACTGAAAAGTTCTGTTTGTGACAAAAGAAAATCAAGCCTTTTCTGTTGTCTTTTAGCTTCATCAAGCTCCTGCTTACGCTTCCTAGCTTCAGCATCTTCCTTTTCCTTTCTTTTCCTCATCTCAGCCTGCATTTGGTACATTATAGAAAATACATATGATAACCACAAAGAGCGGCAAGTATAAATACCAAAAATAATATTTATGCAGATTTGTCAGTTTAAAATCCTGTCTCGGCGTGAAACTATAGCTAAGAACTAAAAGGCAGAAATATTTGCCAGGAAAATTTGTGGTCACTGTCATTTCTAATTCCATTATAAGACATCTTATGTCCAAATGCAGAATTTCCATATCCATTGAAAACACAAAAAATATACAAAAACATAGTTCTTTCAAAATCTAGGTTATGCGAAAAGCCAATTAAGGATAGCATTTCCTAAGAAAATTCAATTCATGTAACAACGTTCCAGTTAAATAAGAAATTTTATGTTAACAAAGCAACCAATAAAAGTAGAAGAATATCATTTGGAAGCGTTTGAGTGCTTATAAAAGAAGAGAAAAGTAATTTACCATCTCCTTTTCTGCCTTCTTCCAATAAACCAGCATGTCTCTGGCCAGCTTCCTTGTGCGAATCGGAGCACCCCTCATCAATTTTAGTGATCTACTTAATTTCATTTTTACCTATAGAAGAAACACGGTGTCAGAGACACCAAACAGCTAATGATTAAGGTTATGACGCAATATGAAATTAGCTATAGAGCAGTCCAGAAAAACTTACTTCTTTTTGACACATTTCTGCAACCCGTTTTGCATCCATAACCTGCTTTCTGTGGTTGGTAGTGAAAACTCTATGATGCTTTGGAATATCTTTCCTGGCAATGCTTGTCCAAAATTTCCCGATCTTTTCTTTTTCATCTCTCTCAATAGCAGTAGGATCTTTCTTTAACTTTGTATTCTTTGGCAAGCTCCTTTCAATGATCTGCAAGTTCATGACAACATAAGAGATATAAATATTCGCCTAGGTTAACTTCTAACATGTCATGCCCTGTTACCAAAAAGAACTCGAGAAATAAGGTCAGAAAGATATGCTTACCTCATATGTGTCTCCTTTTTCCAGGACTTTCACAAAGAACACCTGCAATTGACCACCCTCGGTCAAAATAAACCTTTTTATCTTTCCAGCTGCACCTTCAGGAATAGTATTCAACCCAGCCTCGGTCACTCTCAGATTGAACTTCTGGGTTTGCTTATCCATAGACATGGACTTCAATTTTGTCTGAAGTGAGCCATATTGAGGTTGAGACTCTGCAATTGCAGCACGAATTTTGGGTCCAATTCTTCTATCAGAATCCATCATTGCAACCAATGACCCCAAATCTAGGGTTCCCTTCAGATAGAACTCCTCAATTCGAACATCAGAATAGCTTGGCAGGTTAATAGATGTTGCTAACTTATCATATGATGGTGGAATCTGATAGGCAATGCCCTCCCCAATATCTAAATATACAGGATCCTCCATAGTTCTGTAAAAACAGATTTCTAAAAGTAAGAAGATTTCAAGGACTAGATGAGCTATACACAACAGCTAAATTTTAAATTAAAATTTGATCATCTATCAGCAAAAGAAGCAAACCTGTCCAAACCATATTTTAGCGCATAATCACCATTCAGGAGATTGCTGAAGTTCTGTGGACTCCGATGAACATTGAAATCAGGTGTTCTATCTATTTCAAGCAATCCCTTGGGATTATTTCCCACCTTTCTAATCTTGGGACCTGATCCTGTTTTACTTTTTAAAGCTTGCACTGGTGGTGTCTTAGCAGATGTTGAAGATATGGATGGATCTTTAAGCCTCATCTTGTACCTTTGGAGAGGCTCATCTAACATATATTGATAAGGTTCTTCAGTCAAGTGGGTTTTGTAGTAGCCACTGTCAAGATCATCTTCGCTGTGCTTGGCCCTCTTCGAAGAGGAATTCAACTCGGGATCAGGCTCCATCCAATGCCTCTTCTTTTTCTTTGTCAAAGCTGTACCTCTCACAGGCATAACTCCATTACTATGCAAGGTGATTCCACCACCTATTAGCAACCAAAAACAAATGTAAATGAAAGAAAGCTACACAACAGCACATGAAGAATCCATCATAAGCCAATAACTTCTATTTGCGATGCTCGAACAAACAGATGATATGGTTAAGTATCACCCATTACTAGATGATTAAACAATTGAAAGAGAACTCTCTCCAACACAATGCAGCATGTGTAAAAATAGAAAAGTAAACACAAGAAGAGTATCCAAAGAGCCAAACGCCCTAAGTGTGCAGTTGGCTTACGAAGGGACTCTACTTTAAACTTTAAAGCGCTAAAAAGAGTAGTTGAATGGAGAAAATACAAGAGTAAGAGCTTCCACCTTGGCTGCCTCTACTCTCATCCTGACTGCTATTCCTGTCTTGATCAGAATCATCATCATGATGTGGTATCTTAAAATTCATCAAAGACTGCACCATAAGGAACCAAGAAACCAATAGCATTACCACTAAACCATCAGAAATCATATCCATTAACAATGCAACAGAAATTTACCACTAGTTGCAATCTTAGACTATCAGCCTAAAATCACAAGAAATTAACCTAATGCGAATGGATATCCCAATTACGCAACTGAAAACAGATAGCAATAGTCGAATGCAAAGAAAGCAACACAGAATTTGACAGCACAATCATCAAAACATATAAAAACCCTAGAAACACGAACCTCCAAATTGAACAGATTGGCGAAGGAGAACTGCCCCCTGGAATCCATGGGCGTCGGTGGAAGGACACTGGGAGGGGAGCGCAGAGAACCGGAACTCTGTGAGCATGGAAGTGGGGAGCAACCAAACTCCGAGAGACGAGAGAGCGATAACGCGAAGTAGGAAGCCCTAACCCTAGAATTCGAAGGGAAAGAGGAAGAGGGAGAAAGAGAAAGAGAAAGAGTATGGCGAGAGGTGGGGCAATAGGGAGTGCGCAGGATAAGGAGGGGAGCGCTGGGGAGGAAAGAAGCCGAGGAATCGTAGAGGAAGACGACCTGGACAGGAACTCCATCTACTAAACTGCGCCGGTAACCTACGCTACGCTCAAATTTGTAAATTTAATTTCCTTTTTATCCTTTTTGTATGTTAAGATCTTTTTGTTATCAGTCCTTGTCGTCCCGGGCTTGAGAGAAGAGGCTTTCTGCGCCGGTCTGGCGCTCTGCTCCACCAAACTTTTGAGAAGGAGAAGCTCAAAAGGTTAAGGGTATTAATGGAATTGCACGCAGTATTTAAGGCTGTGTCCTACCTATCCTCCGAATTCCAATTGTGAAATCAGTTCATAGGATGTTTTTTTGCTTTCGATCTGAACGACAACCTTGATCGAATGTGAAGGTGTGCTTTCGTCGATATCAGCTAAATATAATTTGTCACATGCCACCTTGATTGACTCTGGATAGATGGGATAAATAGTACGACACACGTAAGTTTCAAAAACGTACATATAATATGGTCGTTCATATGGAAGAAAAGTTGTAGGCACAGAGCAAGCACCTTTTTCGGCACGAAGAAGTTGTAACGCTAATGCGGAATGGAATGATTATGACAGTAGAAGAACAATTTATATGAGGAGGGACAAATGGCTGACATCCTGAAAACAAATGGTCAGACTAAGTAGTATTGTTGTAAAAGCAGAAGCAAAAAGTGGGTCACCACATATACCCATCCATAAAACGTATAGGCTATGTGACTAAGCACATCTATTGAATAGATGGCGGTATAATAGTGTCGTATTGGAGTGCGTTGCATTAGGTAGGGCTTATCTACTGGGGTGGGAAAAACAAACCCAGACATACAACAAGTAAAACCCAAAAAAACATCAATAATGTATTAAAAAAGTAGAAAAATTGGCGGCCTACTTATCCAAATGCAATTATTATATTCCATATAGATTTTGTAGAAACAAACTGAAGAATGAAAGATGTACATTCCAAAATGTCTTACAAAATTAAACCCAAATAAATCCGTGATCACATCGTAAACTGTAGGTATTGGGAAATCGGATTAACGGGTACAAATGTAGGAATCTCCATTTGGATCAGAGGTTTCTGATGAAGTCAATGAGGTCTCGATTGAAAAACCGCGGCCTTTGTTATGATTTCGATTGTCAAGACTCTCTATGCTCAATGGCCTTGCCTCTGTGAATTCAGACAATGAAGGTGTTCACAACCCAGAAATGACCATTAAGAACAAGTGAGAGAGATCAGATGTAAAAAGAGATGAATAAGCCAGTAGATTCGTAGGATGAAATTCGGATGCAATTGTAACACAACAAATGCAGAATGCAAACAGGAGGAGGTCTATATATAAGGAGGCCAACTCAGGTATTCAGACAAACACAATTGTAGACTCTATTAAACTCAAACAAAGAGCCTCGTGACACCAACAAAAACTACAATAAAATGTAACAAACCCAGTTGTCTAAAAAGGAGAAAGAGCATTGTTTTCACTTTGTACGTCCATTACCACAGTTGAATGAAGCTTTTTGGACTACAACACGAGTTAGGAGGCAGATTACGGAGGAAGTCAGACCTGAACAGCTTCAGTGGCGGGATTTTTATTCCACAACGATAATGTGTCTTCTCTCTGGCGAACACTTATAACAATACCACATAGCTCTTCACTTTAATCAAATTGCTCTCCAACAAGTGGCATCAACTATTTGGAATATGAATGAAACGATACAAACTCAAATTAGCTTTGAAAATTAAGAAGAACAAGTATTAATCTTATTGGAACCGAGAAGTTTTCTTGAAGAATATTAAAATTTGAAGCCACATGCTATCAAGCGTAGTATTTGTGGTGCTTGCAACAGTCCACTTGCCTAGATGTGCACATTTAGGAGCTTACCATTTAGGTTCAATCTTGATTTTGAACAAATGGAAATCTGCATTTACAGTGGACTTACTTGGGTTGAAAATCTGATTATACGAACTGCAAAAAGACACAAATTTGAACGCGGATAATCAATGACCACACCAGAAATCAAACTATGTTCATATATGCTTGCCCATTATACCAAGTTTGATCCACGATGCTAGACTAACCAAAATACAAGCAGGTACTTTAAAATATGTTGTCTCTCACACAAACCCGAAAAAAAATGAATATAGAAAAGTTATGCAATAGCCTCGTCTTTGTTCCTACAATCTAAAAAGCAATTACCACAACTAATAACCAACCACAAGCATGCCAATTTCCAAAGCAGTATGTCTTTTTGGATATCTTATAACAAGCATAATGAAGGATTGAAGGTCAGCTACACACTAATCCTAGAAAGATGATTCAAAGAAATCAAAACTAGAACATGCATACGCTAACCAAACAAAAAGAACAAATGAAAACCCTAGCTCGGCAAAATCATTCATACAGAGAGTGAATAGGTTTAATTACCACCAAAAATCTTCGATGGTGTCGAAAGAGTAAACCTTGCGAAAAGAAGTTCCTAAGGCAGCACACTATTTGGGATTCAACTGAGTGTCCAACCAAAATGTCCAAGCAACTGAAGCAAGCAAATAAAGAAAACAAAATCCGCATTACTTCTTGAAATCTGTATATCACAAACAAGGAGCATTTTCTAACGTCATCCAACACATCCACTAAGAGGACATTTTTGAAGTACTTCATGTTCAGAACATCCGTATATGACCTTTTCAAATTGATTGTACACAAAAAAAAGTAGCAATTAATTAGTATTCTTAGTAAAACAAACTTGAAAAAAATGTACATATGAAACCTGCAGTAATACCTGAAATGTAATGAAAAGGGTGCAGTATATTATGTAGGAGGCGTAGGATAAATCAAACTGAGGCACAACCAAAACTAATTTGCACAATTATTTCTACATGTGAAGAGGAATGAAACTGGTTGTTCATCGTGGGCAAAACTGCATGAGCACTTATAGGTCCTAAACCAAAATGTACGCACATCTGAAACCCCAAAAAACATCTACAAAAAAACAGCAATAGACCCATAAGCAACCTGAAGGTGTATAAACAGACAGGCACATGGACAACACTATGGCTGCGTTCGTTTCGCGTTTTTTTACCTGCTTATAAGCACTTAAGTGCTTATTTCTTAAAATAAGCATTCGAGTTATCTGTTTGGCTGGAAATTTTTTTACGTACTTATAAGCACTCTATTGATTATAAGCAACAAGAAAAATAATCAACAGGGGACATGATTTTGGGAAATCAGCACAACATTTCAACAATTGCTTATCTCAATATTCCCCTGGTACCCCCAACACAATACCCCTTCTTCTTCGCTCATGACCGATTTCTCCCATCTTCACTCTCCATCCATCCTCAAGCTCAACATTCTCAACCGCCACCGGCGCCATAACCCCGCTCTCCGATGCTCCGCCGCCGTCAGAACGCCGATCAACCTCTAGCCTCCACCACAGATCCGGCCGTCGGAAGATCCCCCTCGCCGCTGATCCACGACAAGCCGAGAGTCCTCATCGCCGAAAAGCTCGGGGAAGCCGGCCTGGAGGTTCTCCGACGGTTCGGCTGAACGTCGTCGGTCGCGTTGGCGTCGGGATCGACAATGTCGATCTGCAGGCGGCGACGGAGTTCGGGTGTCTCGTGGTCAACGCGCCCACCGCTAACACAATCGGCACTGCTGAGCATGGGATCGCGCTGACCTAAACGGCGGGCGGGAGCCGGCGATGGACGAGGTCGAGATCTGCGACCACCAGAGCCCCGGGAACGGCGATGGACGAAGGCGATGGACGAAGGGCGTGAATTTTCAATTGAAATGGAATATAGGGTTTCTGATATTCATTTGTTTTTTATGTTTTAAAAATGTTTTAAGGGCAAATTGGTCAAAACACAATCAACTGTAAAATATCAGCAAACCATCTAACCAAACGCCCTATTTTTTATTTCAAATATCAGCTTTCAATTTTAGCAGAGAATATCAGCATTTTATATCAGCGTCAGCAATCGATCAGCATCAGCAATTGCTTATTGAAACGAACGCAGCCTATGTTTTATGCAAACTAAAGATACATTTACGTAAAACAAGTAAGATAGAAATTGTGTATTTTCTTTAAAAATGTGAAGGACAACATACAACACAGATTTGTAAGAAAAGGACAGAAATGAATGTAGGGAAAAAACATAAATAGTATACATATGTATAGTAATAATTGATGAAATGTTAATCTGTTGACCCTTATATAAGGCAAGTGTCACGGAAGTGTAGGAACAAGAATCCCAGCTCGACATAGAACATCAAGAGATACCACATTTACAACCTTGTTCTGTCTGAATGTGTTGTAATGAACTTGAGGTAAGAAAACCGTAAGACATGAGCTCTTTTTAGTCCTAGAGAAGGCGACATATATTTATCCATGCGAGAAACAGGGTTGTGTAAGATACACACAAACAAAATCAAGTGTCTGACCTTGAGATTTATTTATAGTCATAGCAAAGCACAATTTGATGGGGAATTGCTTGCATTCAAACTGAAAGGGATAAACATTTTCCGGTGGGCAAAGATTAATTCTTGGAATAAAAACCCGTGTACCCTTATTATAACCAACAACTATCTCACAAACAATAACATCTCTGCGGAATGCTCGGCAAATAAGACGTGTACCATTACACAGGCCATTAGATGGATCGAGATTGCGGAACAATATAACTGGACAACCCTCTTTCAGAATCAGCTCATGAGGACTCATTCATGTAGGATGCAAAAAATTGAGGAATTCCGTAGTGAACAACCCACGGTTATCGTCAACTGTCGCATAAAAAATGTTATATGTATGTGCAATTCCAGGAAATTCCTCTATAAATGCAGCATTAATAGCATCAACTCCTTCATTTGTTGGAGTCAAAATTGCACGGGTACCAAATATGTTGGAATAAAAAGCATTGTTTTTCATTTCACGAAACATAATGTCTTTCAAACAAGAGAAGGATTTCTCTTCAATAGGATAACATTTTATGGACAGTGGCAGTAAAACCTTATCGTTCGAAGCTACCTGTAGTTCTCCATTTCCAAGCTTTAACAAAAAGTTAGCGAACTCTGGATCAGAAAATGCCCTAATGTTGGTTTGCAATTTGAACTTTTTCAAGGACGGCCATAAATATGAGCTAACCAAACTGGCATTAACAACATCAGCCTGAGATTTGTGTGGTAAGACAGGCATATCTGTCTGAAATTGCCACCGAAGACGACAATCAGCTTTTCACCGAAGATTGTATTGGAATTACATATATCTCTTAGCATCCGGTCTACGGCTTCAATGTCTTCCTTATTAGCCATGGAGGCCTCATCCCAAATAATGAGCGCAGCCTGTCGTAATAAAGAAGCTGACGCAGACTGTTTTGATACATTGCACGTTTTCATACCATGTTGCGTTATTGGAATCTTGAATCGCGAGTGCGCTGTTCTTCCCGTAGGCATATTGGAAGCTGCAATTCCAGAAGTGGCAGTCGGAAGTACAATTTTTCCAAGCTTGCGGAGCGCTCCATATAAAGAACAATATATAAAGGTCTTGCATGTTCCTCCCGGACCATCAACGAAAAAAGCTCCCGACAAGTTGTGTTCCACATGATGCATAATGCAATCATATGCACATCGTTGTTCAGCGTTCAGTTTCATATGAGCATCTACGTATTCAGGAGGCACAAGTGCATCCAATGCATCAGTTATATCTCGTGTCAGTTTGAACCCGTCTTTACCAAAACCAAAGTACGAATGTAAATTGAAATCCCTCATAGTCCTACCCATAGCTTCTACATAAGATGCAACATCTGAAAATGTTAAATTTAGAATCTTGGTATGCTGCCCTTTGTACCGATGAGAAAAATCTTCAGATAGAGAGCTGTAAAACTGTTCCCACAATCACGGGGGTCAATTCTGTCACAGAAAATTAGCAAAGTTGCAAATAATCTACGAAGAGCACCAGACATCTGAACCGCTAAGCTAGCTAATTAAAAAAGTCGATCGTTTTCGAGTCGTCACATTAATTCTGGCTCCACCGCATATTCAATACAAAATAGTTTTTATTTATATTATTTCATTTAATCTGATTAAATTCCCTATTATCTATTATGTATAAGATATAATCAAAATTTTGAATCTCGATAAAATATTCTAATTTTTAATATATCACTTATCTTTGTAACATTCATTCTAACATCATATCATATTTAATAGAAAAACTATTTTTCATTTTGTTATTTTATTTACTTAAATAAATTTATCATCTTTAAACTTAAGTTATATTCTATATCTACATGATCAACTATAAAAATAATGTAGATGACTTTTATCTTCGAAGTCATGTTGCAATTCGGGGGGGGGGGGGGGACTAACTGAAGTCGGGTTGATGGTTGGTGCCCCACACCATCAAAAGCAGAATTGGATCTTGTAGGAACCATATGCCATGTTTGGAAGGTTGAACCACTTCTCTTTTCAGTCGAAACTTAAACTCTCTTAAGCTAAACGGTTTAAGCATTGACTTACGTAAAAAGAGAAAAGAAAATCACTCCAGGGGGGACTAATTGAAGTCGGGTTGATGGTTGGTGCCCCACACCAACAAAAGCAGAATTGGATGTTGTAGGAACCATATGTCATGTTTGGAAGGCTGAACCACTTCTCTTTTCAGTCGAAACTTAAACTCTCTTAAGCTAAACGGTTTAAGCATTGACTTATGTAAAAAGAAAAAAAGAAAATCACTCCAAAAGTTTGTCATGATCAATAATTGTCATTATCATCTAAGCTCGACTATCACGCAATATCTTGACTGAGACAAAGTGATTCTACAATGGCTTTGAACCCATAGTTCTCATCATCGAATGTGTGATGACCTTTGATATAGTCCTTCAAACATATCAATATGAACAAGGGAGATGAATGAAAGGAAATAGGCAGAGTGCTCGGAGACCTCACTTGAGATGGCAATGATCGGGGACTTGGGTACATTGGGGGCCGACCTCTCGACTTTTTTAAAGTCCTTATCAGTATCATCCCATCCATAAAGATTTTTTTGTTTGCACTATATTTGGATCTTCCCT
Organism: Polygonum aviculare; assembly: GCA_934048045.1. Lineage (NCBI taxonomy): Eukaryota > Viridiplantae > Streptophyta > Magnoliopsida > Caryophyllales > Polygonaceae > Polygonum > Polygonum aviculare. Next base: position 13,254,343 of record OW204032.1, on the reverse strand, counting down.
TTGGCTTCCCAACTCCGAGTTCTCGAATTCTACTATTCTTTGGTCGGGTTAGCTTATGAAATGCATTACCACACTTGTGTTGTTCATCAACTATCATATTCAGAAACTTATTATTGTAGAAGTTATTGATTAGTGATAGTTTTGCAGCATGGGCTCTATGTCAATTATTCGCCAAAAGACATGCACTGTGTTAAGGGATTGACGTCTCTTGGGCCACATAACATGCAACGATGTGGACACTTGACAATTCGTGCATCATCGATAACAACACAAACAATGAGGATCAATGGATTTATCTTCCCCCTTCTCATATTCATTTAATAAAAGCTTCATGCATTTATTTGATATAGTGTAGTTCAACAATCTGGAAATGTTAACCCCAACCAATTCAGACATCATCCTCAAACAACACCGATTCAAAAAAGCTTTTATCTAGTTTACTTGGATTTATACCAATGAGTGATTTTAATCAAATACAACGTTCAATCTCACGTGTCCTATAGTCAACCAATCTTTCAAAACTGAGTGTTGTTCTTCCAACCTGCAATAAGTAAGACATAATTAAAATTGTTTAAGGACACAAACGCATTCACTACCAACCTTTACAACTGCGCATACTCCGACCTGAACAACATGACATACTTCGGCCTTTATCCAAGAGTACATGATGACTTTATAGTTGGGATATATATGAAAAGTACTACCCGTTTGTCGTTCTACACTAAAGGGTCAAAATCGTATCGGTCCAAGTTGAGACAATTCTTGTCTTGTAAGGTTCAAGCCACTCGGATTGCCATATCGAACAACATTTTTCCTAGCCGTCAAACAATGATCTTTAATCATTTGAGAAGTATGTTGCAATCAAAACAATCTTGGTAATGTTCTTCGCTCTCCCTTCAATATTCTTTAGAATGTGAAATCTACAAATGAGGTGTTTCAGACTTGGAAACAAGGCATCCAAAATATTTATCAAAGGCTTCTCTCCATCTGTCACCATACAAATGGGCAGTTTTTGGGCAATCGGTAGGAGCGACGAGCGATGTCTACAAAAGACGGGGATGTAGTCAACGCGAGCTGATGACTCGCGTTGATTAGGAATTTCTAATGGAAGACCAACAATTGCAATGATGTATCCCCATCACGATGAAGTTTCAAAGATTACCCGGATTCGTTGAATTCATTAGTGTAATGCGTGTGCGGCCCAAAACATCTAAGGGCATCACAGGTTGTTATTGTCTCAAACTTTTGTGGCCTAAAAGGTCATAGTATTACGCTCCACCAACTCGTATACAAATTTTGCTACTTAGTTCCCTTTTTGGATGCGTCTTTGTATAGTGTTGTGATCGTTTATGTTATAGTAGCCTTCTAAGATCGTTGTAGCTCAAATTGTGTGGCACACAGCCACGATGTTGGCCTAATCGCACCCTTGTGTGGGTGTTGTTAGACTCAGCCAACCAAGTAAGACAAGTTACTCAAGGTTGACTAGTTACAAAGAACGAGGGCCTTGAGCATAGGACATCGTTGGGAAGGCATGGCTTGGAGCCCCGGCCTTCGCCTAGGCGTGCCCGGGCAGCGTCCGAGGCGCGCCCGTGTCAGAGGCACTTAGAGCGGTATCGAAGCTGCTCGCTAGGGGCCAAGCAGCTCGCTAGCGGGAGGGTCTGTTGGAAGCAGCTCGATGGCAAGCATGCAGCTCGGTGGCGACGTGCTCGTGCCAAGCGTGTACTAGGTGTGTGCTGGGAGTTGGCCCACGTGTGTCAGCATGTGGCATGTGCCAGAGCGTGCCCAGCGTGTGCCCGACGCCTGTGGGCGTGTGCCCAACGGATCTGATACAAGAATGATAGAGAAGATCATGAACCGACAAGCAAGGCCAAGACCGTTCCACAAGTCGCGAGAATTCAAGTTCAAGAAGGATTCATGGAGGAAGACGAGCTCAAGAAGAAGGCCTTTACCATTCAAGAAGTCCCGAGCATTCAAATTCAAAGAAGTTCAAGGCGGCTCGGGATCGACCATCAAGGAATCGACCACAACCAGCAGAAGGTCGCACCCGACCTCCATAGGGTCGCGGCCGACCCCCTGGTTGGTCGTGGCCGACCAATCCCAGGTCGCGGCCGACCTATCTCAGGGTCCGCGTGCGCGAGCGAATTCCTGCCTTTTGCTTGCGGTTCAAGTTTCCTTCTAGGGTTGCGTGTCTTTTATTGTTATCAAACTATTTCCATATTTTGGGTTTCTAGATTTGCAATTATTATTATAAGATATTCTTTATATCTTATAATAAGAATTTAGGGTTTCTTTTTCTAGGGTAGAATAAATACTAGAGTTTTTCCCTTATTTGTTTTTCAGCGTATTTTGAGAAGAGAACAAAGTTCTCTTCCTGCGCCCTTGTGATTTACGACATTGAGACTTGAGTTGATTTATGCAAGTTTGGCTTTAGTTTGATCAAGTGTTGTTTCGTGAAGATTGTTGATTGTGTTTCGATTCGAGATGTTCGAGGCTTATACTTGGTGCAAGGTCTAGATCCGTTTCCGTTCGCGATTGTGTGACGTCAAGGACCCCCTTTGTCATACATCAGGATGCAAGCAAGCAAATGGGCTCGGTCCACTCGTTTGGCGACACATAAGGGTCCGATAGACTTTCTTATGCTTTTCCTTTACTTAGCAACATTGTATTCCTTGGTTGGGATATAAAGTTTTGGAATTAGATATTTCATAGATAATTTTTCTCTTGTTTATCACTTTCATTGTAAGTTAGAGAGCTTTGTTCATATATAGAAAACCAGAGCTTACACTCATATCTCGTGTGTGTTCATCCTTTCTCACATCTGACCATACATCGCAAACTCAAAACTGAGCGAGGTTGACTTAGCTAGTTGTTGGAACGTGTCCAGCGATCTAGTCTAAGGCCGAACGGGTCTTGTGCGTTGCTTTTGGCATAGCCATCCGCGGGTTCGTTGCACATAGTCCCTCTAAGAAGCTAGTTGTGGGGCGGAATCCCCGCATAGCTAGTTAGCAAGTTGAGGTCTCATTCATTAACGGAATTAACCAAACAAATCGCTCCACCAACTAACATAATTAATTTGATCCATTCTTCATCTTTTCTTGCTCCGTCATTTTTTATACGATGTTATACGTCGATCATGGTCGGACCCCTCTCGAACCACCATCAAACTGGTGCTTCTCGACCTTCCTTCATCGTGCCGATGGTGGTTCTCTCTAGCTCTTTCCGCCACCATGTGGGCTTGTTTTCGCGGTCTACCTTTGAAAAGTCCGTAGAGAAACAAAAGAAAGCAGGAAAGAAGGAGAGAGCCAAAGCATAGACAAGAAGAAAGGAAAGGTTAAAGAACCATAAAGACTTGGAATGAAAAGAGATCCACTTGCACCTGTGAACAAGAACACTATAAGAGGACAGGGCAAGGTGGCATAAAGGAAGGGTGCCCACTCAAACGAAGGCATGCAGACTAACCAAAAGAAAAGAAAAAAAAGCGAAACGGAGGGGAAAAAATGATACGGAGGAAAAGAGTTATCGGATGGATAAGCGTCCCAACATTAACCCGGATTGATTATTACTTGAGAATAAAATTTTATCTATAGATTATAAATCTTAATGTTCCACATTTTATTCTTCCTACTCCCAAGGATTTATTTTATCAACCCATACACTTATCACTTATAGGAAATAGGATTAAATTATCAATATTGCATCAAATTTTGATATATATATATATATACATATATTAGTTTAAACTAATTATTTTTTTATCAAAAATCAAGGCTATTGTAGTGATGGCCTCTTCCGGAGCATCAAATGGTATATCAATGGTAAACAAATGCTAATAATCTCTAGAATAATCTTTTTGGATCTCGTCTATATGATTTGCAAATTTTGGATGACTATTGAGAGGTGGGTGTAAACTGAACTTGCTCTTATGGCAATGGAGCATAAGGTGAAAATCTAAGCATGTATGGGGTAGTTTGGACGACTGCACCAATACAAGACTTGTGAGCCCGAACATGCTCGGTGTGTAGGATGTAATTGCCCCAACTAAAATAGTAGATGAGGTCGAAATCTAGGAATTGGTGCACTCTATAAGTGAGTTGAGGATCCAAGTGCGGTCGTTGTTTAGCCACATTTTGATACGTACCCTCATCACTTATTTGAAGGTCATTGAACCCATTATATATCTCATTTTCCTCTTGAATCAATCGAAACAAAACATTTTGTTAATATGAGTCATTACGACAATGTAAGACACGGGTCATCAAGGCTAGCGGTGCGCTCTAGCTGTAATGGTCAGAACACTCTAGGCCTTAATGGTCGATGTCCTCTACTCACTATTTCGAAAAAACGAAATGGTTTTAAAATCAAATGAAATATGAACAAATTTATACATCCACTACCAAAAAAAAAAGAGCATTTAACTTTGATAATAATTAAAGTACCCCTCATTGCGAGATATTCTAATCGAGTTGTTCCCTAAATTGAAGTTATATGTGAAATATTCATAAGACCTTGCCAAGTTTTTTTTCCCGAGCGAGTCAAGCATTTTTTTGAGAGAAGAAAAAAGAACAAAAGAAGACAATGAAGAAGAAAGAAGTAGATGGTGACGAATGACGTAGATTAATGGGTATTTATACACTAATAAACATTGGTAGGTAGTACATTTTGCCAACCGTTTACACCAAATGCTAGTTTTTGGTGTCTAAAAGTGCTACTGCATTCCCATCAAAAACAATGTGCTCCTGCATAGGCCTTTAATAATAAGCATAAAGTGAGTATTAGATAATAGCACAATTAGTGGTTGATCTACTTTTGGCCACCACATGAAAGAGATTATAAAAAATAAAAAATTACAGAAAATTGAGTAATGACCAAAAATCAACTTGGTCTATCAATACATGTAACCACGTACACAATTTTATTTTGGCAAAAATGCCAAATTGGTATTAAAAAATACAATCTTTGAGCATTTAGGTATTTAAAAAAAAAATGGACAAATGAGTGTTAAAAAGCAAAATTATGGACGTTTGAGCATTTAAAAAGCAAAAATTTGCCATTTTAGTGCAATTGATTCTATAAATATAATCAAATTTAACTGTAAAGAAAACTTGTGTACTAATTAAAATGTTGTTATAGGTTAAACCTAGTTTATTTATTTATAATTAATACAACTATACTTAAATTTTTATTTGAAAAAATCAAAATTGTAAATGCTAAAACATATAGTAAAATGTTTAGAAATAAATTTTTCCATGCAAATAAAAGTTTTATTTGTTTAAAGCAAAATTTTATTATTCCATCATAAATTCATAATATATGTATTGATTGTTTAAAATGTAAATAAAATTTCCCATGCAAATAAGAGTTTTATTGATTGTTTAAAATGCTAAAACATATAGTATTGATTGCTCATTTGCAAAGAAATATATAAGATCCATAAGAATAACAAGTTCATCGGATTGTCATGCAAACAATTAAATATTTGTATTTTCAAAAAAAATTGAATAGATATTTATATAATAATCATGTAAATATAATTAATAATATATGGATAACTTCATTTTAAAATTTATAAGTTGAAAATTTAACAAATTTTAAGTATTAATTACTTGCACTGGAAAAACAATTTCAATTTCAACAAGAATAGATGTTTTGGAAGAAAGTCGGTTTTTTTAGTCTAAAAGTACTTAAATGACCTATATTTATTTGTTTAATACCCAAATGTCCATTTAATTCCTTTTTAATACTCAATTGTCTAAATATTGTTAAATGTCCATTTAATGCCCATTTGTCCATTTAATGTCGGTTTGTTTAATGTCCATTTAATACCCATTTGTCCAAATACTGTTATTAAATACATCCAAGTGTTCAAAAAATAATAATTTATTTTTCATACCAATTTAACATTTTAGCCATTTTATTTTAAAAAATGCCCTTACTTTAAAGGGCAGGCTAGTCACCTAGGGCGTTGATCCGACCTGGACGCCGCGTAAGCAATTCCCCCTTCCGGCAAAACCCCTCCTCGACCGTCCAAGTGGTGTGATGCATAAATGGCGTGTCGTCCATATTAAAAGCAGTTATTTTATTGATTAGACGGATTCTTGGTTCAACGCGCTAATCGGACTCCATTTATATACACCCTCAGGATACCAGATCTAGGATCCACGTCCCTCTACACCATGTCAGGCTATCCCCACAACAACCAACCCGGCTACGGCTACGGCGCCCCGCCGCCCGGAGCCCCCTACTCCCCCTACGGCGCACAACCCCCCTACGGAGCTCCCTCGGCCCCACACAAACCAGACAAACCACCGAAAGACTCCTACTCCCAGCCTTCCTACTACGGCGCTCCCTCCGCCTCCGGAAAGCCGGACAAGCCGCCCAAGGACGACTACTCGCACTACGGCGGAGGCTCGGCGCCTCCCGTGGCCCAGCCCTACGGAGGAGCATCGGCGCCTCACATGGCTCAGCCTTACGGCGCGCCTCCCCCTCAACAGCCCTACGGAAGCCCGTTTGCTTCGCTTGTGCCCTCCGCTTTCCCGCCGGGGACGGATCCCAGCGTGATCGCGTGTTTCCAGGTCGCCGATCAGGACGGGAGCGGTTTGATTGATGATAAGGAGTTGCAGAGGGCGCTTTCGTCTTATAACCAGAGCTTCAGCCTCAGGACCGTTCATCTGCTTATGTATCTCTTTACAAACACCAACTCGAGGAAGATCGGTACCTCTCGATCTCCTCTCCATCTCTTCGTCTTTTTTTCTGTGTTTCTTGTTGTTGTTTCCGCTTCTCGCTTGTGGTGAAGAAATTGCGGTTTCGAATTGGGAACTAGGGGTTTGATTGTGCCTGATCTTTCTGCGTTTGCTGTGGCTGACCTTAATTAAGCTTCTTATTTCTCATTGCCGTGTGATTCTTGTTAAAAATTATTAATTGCGTTTGTTGTAGGAGTTAATTAACACATAAGGTGTGGTTTTTGTTTGCCTTCTTTAGTAAACAAGAATATCAATATTACTAATCATTCTTTTGATGATTTCCTGATGCTAATTCATGTTAGTCGAGAATTGGACAACCTGGATGATATGAAGTGCGTTTGTGTAAGACTATCTGCATTTTGATGCTTATAAATGCTCTTGTAAGGTTAGATAGCATGTTCAACACTTGACTACCTTTGTATTAGATAACCCTAGAAAGTTGCAACTCTTCTGGCAAAGGTGAAGCTTGCTTTTACTAGATGAATGCTCTTGTTCAGCAATGGGTTTGGAGTACCATGAGCATTGGTTTATATAGTATCTTCCGTTGGAGTATACACAATCAGTTTTGTAAATTACCTTGTCTGAATTCACAGGTCCAAAGGAATTCACATCTCTGTTTTACAGCCTACAGAACTGGAGGGTAAGCCCACACAAACTTCAAACAGCAAAACTTCTCTAATACCCAGTTCGTTTCTTTCCCCTGCTTGATTGTTGACTAATTGTTTTCCTATTCTGCACAGGCCATCTTTGAAAGGCACGACAGAGACAGGAGTGGACAGATAGACCCTCCGGAGCTGAGGGAGGCACTCTTGAGCTTGGGATACGCTGTCTCACCCACCGTCTTGGACTTGCTGGTGCTGAAGTTTGATAAAAGTGGGGGGAAGAACAGGGCTATTGAATATGATAATTTCATCGAGTATGTCCATTTGATGTTTTTTTTCCCTGTTTACCCATCTATCATTGTTTTGTTAATCAATTAATCTGACGTATGTTTCATCTATTCCGTTTGCAGGTGCTGTTTGACAGTGAAGGGTCTGGCAGACAAATTCAAGGCCAAGGACACAAATTACTCTGGCTCAGCAACTTTCTCCTATGAGGACTTCATGCTGACTGTATTACCATTCCTTGTTGCCTAGGATTGCCTGAGTTTGTCACTATCGTAGGTCTTGCAAGGGTTGTTCTTTTATAAGCTTCTAAGCACTCTCGTGTCTATTTCCCATGATGTTAGAGATTTACATGCTCTACTTGTCTACCTGTAGTACTTATCAGTGCAATGTTTCTATCCAAGGTGTTTTAAGCGAGAACCAAGAAATGTCTATTGTACTTAACTCCTTATTACTAATAGAGGCTGTGATTTGTGGATGGTGTTAGTGTTGAGATCTTCTCTAACATGATTACAATTAATTCGACAGAAGAAGATGCTTCAAAATTATGAATCTCGGCTCAACATACATACAATAAATACATTATTCTCTAGCTCTAACAAACAAATGTTGACTATAAGACCCAGAAGCCAATGATTACCGGTGCAATCTTCTAATCAAGCTTATGCCTACTGTCCGTCTCATTAGTGACAGAGGATTTGTGATTTGTGCATTGTCAGTGTTGAGATCTCGTTGACGACAAAACTCAAAGTCAATGATTAAACAGGCAAAGATTTCCATGTTGAGGATCCAAAAAAGTCGGATTTCAACAAAACTTGCAAGACGTGCTAACAAATCAGTGAGCAGGTGCCAATCTGTCCCTTCTCACCCATCTTTCTGCATCGTCATAGCTCATGTTCAGCTTCTCAGCAAGGCCCCTGGCATGAAAAATATAGCATGAGCATAAAGAATCACATCACTGCTTCATTCTACAAGGCAGAAGCTGAGGCTGTCTAAATTTGACGGTGCTTAACACATTGATTTAAGTTTAGTCAGTCATACCTAACTTTGATGTTGTGTTATGAATCTTGATCTAGTAGGAAACAATGGCACGAAGCATTTGGATGATTTCCTTGTGTTAATTCATGTCAGTAGAGAATCAGAAAACCTGGATAATATGAAGTGTGTTGGTGTAAGTAAGACTATCTGCATTTTTTGATGCTCATTAGACAATCTCAGATATGCTCATTAGACAATCTCAGATATGCTCCAGAAAGTGCAATTTTTTTCGGTAGAAATGCTAATATCTTCTGGCTAAAAGGTGAAACTAGCGTTCACTAGATGAATTTTGTTGTTCAAGAAGTACTATAGGCATTTGTTTGTATATTGTCTTCCGTTGGAATATACACAATCAGATTTGTAAATTCCCTTGCCATTTCAGCAATCATATTGAATACTTTTGTCTGAATTCACAGGTCCAAAGGAATTTACATCTCTGTTTTATGGCCTACATAACTGGAGGGTAAGGCCACACAAACTTCAAACAACAACTTCTCTAATACCCAATTCATTTCTTTCCCTGCTTGATTTTTCGGTATTTGTTTTGTGCACAGATGATCTTTGAAAGGCATGGCAGAGACAGGAGCGGTAAGATAAACCCTCTGGAGTTGAGGGAGGCACTCTAGGACTTACTGGTGCTGAAGTTTGATAAAAGTGAGGATGAGAACAGGGTTATTGAATATGATAATTTCATTACTGGTACTTGATTATCATTGTTTTTTTATCATCAATGTGACATAGTTTACTACTTCCATTTGCAGGTGCTGGTTACAGTCAAGGATCTGGGAGACAAATTTAAGGCTAAGGACACAAATTACACTGGCTCGGCAACTTTCTCCTATGGGATCGCCTGAGCTTGTCAATATCATGGGTCTTGTAAGCGTTGTTTTTCTATGCTTTTAGGCAGTCCCATGTCTACTTCCCATGGTGTTAGAGATTTACATTTTTTTTGGTGAAAACAAACGTAGAACAAATGCATGGTTCTCTAGCTCTCCAACACAAAAAGGGTGACGATCAAACCCAGATCAATGATTACACAAGCATGTTCTATTCAAGTTTTAAGCATTAGTATAAAAGTTTGTCTACTGTCAATCTCATTAGCGATCGAGGTTGTTGTAATCTACGTGTAGTTAGTGTTGAAATCTGTATAACAAGATTACATGCAACTCCAGGAAAAGGTTCAGACTTCTGACAAAGGTTCGTGAAAAGCATGCATATAACAAATAAATGATTCTCTAGCACCAAGTCTCCAACAAACAAAGGTTGACAATAAAACTCAAAGTCAATGATTACACGGGCAATTACTTCCATTTTGAGGATCCAAAAAAAACTCAATTTCAACAAAACTTGCAAGACGCAGTTAACAAATCAGCGGGCAGGCACAGTCTGTGATGAATGCTCAATCACTTGGTTGACTAGTTTGTAAGTACGCCCTGATAGTGCTTTTGCGTGGTCTATGAGCTGTTCATAACTGCAAAAGAGCACACAGATGAATGATGTTGTAAGTTTCACGGGATAATACGGGTATAGCTAAAAGAAAAACAAAATAAGGGAAAAAGATATCTTACACATTCGGATGGTTTGGTTCCATCATAATAGCTCCTGACTCGGAATCAATAGTAGCATCCAGCTTTGAGCTTCGGATTAGATTCAGCACCCATCTTTCTGCTTCATCATAGCTCAGGTTCAACTTCTCAGCAAGAACCCTGGTGTGAAAAATATAGCATAAGAATCATATCACTGCTTCATTATACAAGGCAGAAACAGAGATTGTCTAAATTCAAAGCTGCTTAACATATTGAAATTAGGTTAGTCAGTCAGAGCTAAATTTGATGATAAGAAGCACCCAACCTTTCTCTGAAGCCTATTTGAATTTAGGAGTTCTAGGGAAAGTGTAATAAGTAACATTTATAGGCATGCAAAAACAAATAATTAAGAGTGCAAGTATACATGGTACTTATACGTTTAATGGAAAAACATATAAAGACTACACGTACCCCATGTCGATTCTTTGATGTATGCGGCAATAAGTCTCACATATAAAAAGCCGGGCATTTTCAAGGAACTCATCCCTTAGCAGCACAGTCGTATAACTGCCTTCCTCAACATGTTTGCCAAGGAATGGATCATTTAGAATCACCTAAAGAAATAAGAATTCACATAGAAGAGATAAGTTGATGACTTTGAAGTTAAATAAGCAGAAACACTGACGAACAAATTACAATACTGATATGGAGTAGCAAATACTAGATAGCATGTCCAATCTTTCAAGGCGATTCAGACAAATCTTACCTCCTCACACTCTCTCATCTTCTTTTGTGCACCATCGAAATCGTAGTTAACATAAACACAAGCCAAGAACTCTGTAATTGGATCTTTGTAGGAATATTGCTCCATCTGAATAACCTTGATAAATTCTCTAAGCTGAGGCCTTCTCCTCTTGTTGACTATGAATGCAGCAGCAAGATAGCGCAAAAGATGGGGTGCATGTGTTAGGATGGTATTTAGATACCTGAAAATGCACAATTTTTATCCAGTCAAAACATGATATAAGACAAGAGATGGGAGTAACAAATTCTACTCATGCAGGAAATTGAAGTTGGTTAAAAATTCCACCGCCAACATGCTATTACAAAAAAAGCTACACATAGAAAAACTATTGATGCATTCATCAGTATACTATTTCAGCAGCATTATCATTTCAATTACATCTGCAGGGAAGAAGAAATAGAATACATATCCAACAAGAAGAAAAATTAAATGACAGAAAAATAAAACAAAGATTGAGGCAAGGTAGACTGAAGTCAAGAGACTAACTTGTCTTGATTGAACAGGTCAATGATCTGTGTCCTGCCATTGTCAGTGTTGAAAAAGATAAATAAGCTCCAATGCATTAGCCAAGTTCTACTTTGAACCAGAGTCTGGGGAGAAGCAAAGCTCTGCAATATATACCCACAGCGAAAACATTAGATAATTTCTTTAAAAATAAGCCGTTTTATGAGAGTAATAGGTGCAATAATCAAGAATACATACCTTGGAGTCAATAATTTCCTTCAAACTATTCAGTTCAGAAAGGGCAACATCCCAGTTTTGCATCAAAATTTCAGCAGCGAGCTTTCCCCACAATGCACTAAGATTTCTCTCACTATTTGTACAAAGGGCCCTGTATTGGTACAGATAATCAGCAGCACCGGAGTAGTTTCCACACTCAAACTGGAATTTGGCATACTGATAAAGTGCCTCAATTTGCTCAGGACCAATCTGATGAAATAAAAAACAGTTCATACTAGTCAGTAATACGATTAAAGCCATAAAGGACTTGCCTTTCCTCAGTGGATCATTACAATAACAGGAAAGAGTGGAAGTGTAATTAACTTTAGATGCTTAAAACACCTAGACATAGACACAAGGAAATTGACTTCACCTCAGAACAAAATCTTTACTCCCTTTAATCCCCTATTTTCTATCAATCTTTACTAACAAGGGAGGAATAAAAAGTCCTATCATCCACATCAGCAAAGAATCATGTACAAAAAGTAGGATATTTCAGATCCTCTTAATCAAAAATTACATATCACACACAACCCCCCAAATCATCAAACATTCTTCCTAACCATTCTTAATCTACAAGATTATTCATCAAACATTCTTCCTAACCATTCTTAATCTACAAGATTATTCAGGCAAACAACACCCTATGCACACGACTAGCAAACAATACCAGAAGATACAGATCATGAGTCATGACAGCCACGAGAACTAGGTAAATTCCTATGAAACAAAAAGAGTTTAGATAGATCTAGAGGGATAACCTGGAAACGCTCTTGGAGCATCTGAAGGTTGTACTGCTTCTCTGCTCTCAATTCCTGAACCGAATTCGGATTCTGCAAAAACGTGACGAGAGGAGCAGCGGACTCCTCTAGGGCCTTGAGCCTGGCCACAACCTCCACCCTTCTCTCCATCATATCTACAATCAAACCCCACATAGACCGAAACACGATCAAAACAAATCGCAAAATACAAAACCCTAATCAAATCCGTAAAACCTAGAAACGGATTCCAGAACAAAATTCCACAAAAAGTTAGTACCTTGTGGTACTTCCTCGGTCTGGTAGAGGCTCTTGTGGATATCCATGGCGTAATCAACCATGTTCGTGTTGTTGAGAAGCTCGATTTTGGCCTTCAACAACTCCGGGGCAGGGTAAAACTCGCGCTCCTGAAGAAACTCGAGCAACGGGAACAGCAGATGCCTGTCGAGATTCGGTGCGATCTTCGGGGTTAGGTCGTAGGTAGCCATTGTCCTCTCCGTTCGCCGCTGGTGAGTTCTGAGAATGCGAGAAGGACGAAGGAGAGGGGGGCTAAAGTATGCTCGCAAACGGCGCAACAGAAGAGACGCAAAGAAAAGATAAAGCGAGAATATGGGCCGTTCTTTAATCCGAAACTTTTTGGGCCGGCCCGTTTTATAGACCGACAATTTTCCTTTTCTTCCATCTATCTATCTTTTTGTTTTGGTCAAAATAGTATCTATCTATCTATATCTGTATTAGTTTAAGTGTTTAACCATACAAATTATATATCTTTATATATATATAATCTCTATATATCAATATCAAAATAATATCTACAATTTTTGTAAAACTAATATCTATATAATCTATCAAGCTACAATTTATATAACTAATATCTATATAATCTATCAAAATAACTCTTATAAAATTATACATATTCATAGCTATATTGAAGCAAATCAACTATAAATCATTTATTAAATAAAAATATATATACTTATCTACATGAAATAAATTATTTGGAGGGAAAAATCATGATTTATGCATATCAAGTTGTTATGTCTGATTTTCGATCCCCGCATCATCGATTCTATCATAAAACTTGTCTAAAAACGCATCTGAATTGTTTTTGGTCAATTTCGTGATAGTTTGTATTGTTGGTGATGATTTTCAGACTTGAGATTATTTTGGGTTGAAAGTTAATATGATTATTTTAAGTTATTTTCCTATAATTTTATATTTTAAACTCAAATCATTCTATAACAGTACAAGTTAAGTTAGTTCTACTATATACTAAAACGGATGTTAAAAATAATAATTATCATAACATGTGTCAACTCTATATTAGATTGCATCATCTATCTTTATTAAAATAATTTAGCTGATGAAAGTTTGATTGTAGGCCCCACACGTATGTAAAATAGGAATATATATATATATATTATTGAAATTATATCAATAAGGAAACCTTAGGTTCCTATAGTTTTTGTTCAATTAAAAGAATACATCATAACTATATACTAAAGCGGAGGTTAGATTTAATATTTAGCCCGACATGTGACACTTCCTCATTGGACCGCGTCCCCCATCTTTAATAAAACAATTCAATTAATTTGATTGGTTGAAATTTCATTGTAGACCCCACATTAAATTTCTTCTAATCTAGCTAATTAATTTTTTTAAAAAAAGTTCTTTCTAATATATTGCTTAAAAAAACAATAATAATCACAACTAATTAGAGCTGTCAAAACCTGACCCGACCCGAAAAATCGACCCGAACCGACCGAAAATTTTTGGGTTGAGACCCGACCCGAATAGTAGCGAGCAAAGAAAAAAACCGAACCCGATTAACCCGAACCCGATTGGGTTGAAACCCGAGACCGACCCGACCGACCCGATATATTATATATATGTAGAATAAATATATTATATTGTAAATATTTTATCATAAAACCTATTATAAATAAAATATTATTATAAAAATATATTAAAAATAATATTTTATTATTAAATATTATTATTTAATCATATTATTATTTTAATAATCATTAAAAATTCAAATTCTTGACCTGTTAGGTCGACCCGAACCCGCCCGATAACCTGTCAAGACCCGACCCGGCTTAACCTGTAACCCGATTGACCCGAACCTGTACTCAACCCGAACCCGAAAAGACCGAACCCGAATCCACCCGACCCGACCTGTTTGACACCTCTACAACTAATTGATCAATTCTTATCCAATATACCGAATCTATCTAATATACCAAATAGTATAGAATAATCTTATCCAAAAAAATCTATCTAACCTACCAAGTCTATCTAATGTACCGTATGTTATCTCAAAAGAAAAAAAAAATGTACCGTATGGGTTATATAGACATACCAAGAAACATACTGTTGAGGTCCGAAAATCTCGAACTAACTACGGGACAAAATTATTAAACTCTCGGGCCCTTCGGCGCGCTAGAAACCGGCTCGTCTTGCTTCAAGCTCTCCCACCCCCCGCGTATTATTTTATTCTCTTTTCGGAGGCTTATAAGACTTTTTAGGTCTTTCCCGTAAAATAGTGCGAGCTCCTCGGAGACTCAAACACGTCGGGGCCCGTCCTTCGAGAACACGTCTCGGGACTCGACCTTTTTCCGATCCTTTATTACGTACCACCACCACCCTATATATAACGGAGGGAGCTGCCTGCTTACATTTCAATCCGTCGATGTGGGATAGGTAGGGTGACATGCCTGCTTGAGCTGCCTGCTCGAGCTACATGCCTGCTTGAGCTGCCTGCTCGAGCTACCTGCTTAGGTTTCCCTCCGTATGCAACTTTGCCTCCGTTACGCGTACGCTTATTCATTTTAGTTATTCGCGTACTTAGCGCGTTTAAAAGCGTGCTTAGCACGTTAAGAGTGTGCTTAGCGTCTTAATCTTTTATGTCGATATTATCGTCTCGTGTACCAACGCGGTGACAATTCCGGGTATCAACACAACCCCGTGACTCGGATGTCCTTAGTTTTTCAAGGACAAACGAGGCACTCACTTGATGCGCATACTTATGGTCAACGCGTTGTTGTAACCGGCTCGAGCTGTGCAACCAACTCGAGCACGCCTACGCGCGTCGCGTATCGCGTGCGGGTCAAACCCCGAGCACAGCTCGGCGGCTTGTCTTTAGAGTGCGATGGGATGTTTTGAGTTTATCGCGACTACGAGCGATGAAGTTAACTCGAGCGCGTCCTCGCGTTCCACGCGGGCCAAACCCCGAGCTCGGCTCGGCAGTTTGACTTTTAGAATTTGGATTTTTGTGTTTATCGCGACTACGAGCGATGAAGTTAACTCGAGCGCGTCCTCGCGTTCAACGCGGGCAAAACCCCGAGCTCGGCTCGGCGGTTTGCCTTATAGAATTTGGATTTTTGGGTTTATCGCGACTACGAGCGATGAAGTTAACTCGAGCGCGTCCTCGCGTTCAACGCGGGCCAAACCCCGAGCTCAGCTCGGCGGTTTGCCTTATAGAATTTGGATTTTGGGGTTTATCGCGACTACGAGCGATGAAGTTAACTCGAGCGCGTCCTCGCGTTCAACGCGGGCAAAACCCCGAGCTCGGCTCGGCGGTTTGCCTTATAGAATTTGGATTTTTGGGTTTATCGCGACTACGAGCGATGAAGTTAACTCGAGCGCGTCCTCGCGTTCAACGCGGGCCAAACCCCGAGCTCAGCTCGGCGGTTTGCCTTATAGAATTTGGATTTTTGGGTTTATCGCGACTACGAGCGATGAAGTTAACTCGAGCGCGTCCTCGCGTTCAACGCGGGCAAAACCCCGAGCTCGGCTCGGCGGTTTGCCTTATAGAATTTGGATTTTTGGGTTTATCGCGACTACGAGCGATGAAGTTAACTCGAGCGCGTCCTCGCGTTCAACGCGGGCCAAACCCCGAGCTCAGCTCGGCGGTTTGCCTTATGGAATTTGGATATTCGAATTTATCGCGACCACGAGCGATGAAGTCAACTCGAGCGCGCCCTCGCGTTCAACGCGGGCCAAACCCCGAGCTCAGCTCGGCGATTTGCCTTAACAACTGTGGAGTTTCGATGTTTTAAGGCTTTAAGCAGCTACGAGCGGGGTAACCGACTCGAGTGCGCCTATGCGCATCGCGCGCGTTAGCGGACAAACCCCGAGCGAGGACGGCAACTCGGGTTTTCCCTAACGACTGTGGAGTTTGATGTTTTAAGGCTTTAAGCAGCTGCGAGCGGCGTAACCGACTCGAGTGCGCCTATGCGCATCGCGCGCGTTAGTGGACAAACCCCGAGCGAGGACGGCAACTCGGGTTTTCCCTAACGACTGTGGAGTTTGATGTTTTAAGGCTTTAAGCAGCTGCGAGCGGTGTAACCGACTCGAGTGCGCCTATGCGCATCGCGCGCGTTAGCGGACAAACCCCGAGCGAGGACGGCAACTCGGGTTTTCCCTAACGACTGTGGAGTTTGATGTTTTAAGGCTTTAGGCAGCTGCGAGCGGTGTAACCGACTCGAGTACGCCTATGCGCATCGCGCGCGTTAGCGGACAAACCCCGAGCGAGGACGGCAACTCGGGTTTTCCCTAACGACTGTGGAGTTTGATGTTTTAAGGCTTTAAGCAGCTGCGAGCGGCGTAACCGACTCGAGTGCGCCTATGCGCATCGCGCGCGTATTGCTTTACAGAATGTGATTAGTGCGTTGACGGTAACTGTGAGCAAAGCTCAAAAACAGCCGTTGTCTAAATGGGGTCGCGGGCCATATGAGGCTTATTTAGTTTATTCTCGTTTCGGAGGCGTTATTTAGTTTGGCGTTTGAACTTGTGTACAACAAACGTATTAGTCAATTTGCTAATATCTCAAGGTTCATTGATGGCGTTCGCTGGGCGCTGGAATGCAAAAAGTGAGAGTAGCGCGTAAGAAGACACAACACCATACACCAGAGGAAGAGCCGGGCAAAATAAAACCCCGAGCCTCTTCCCCCAAGCCAAAAAGAGAGATCTTTTCATTAGCGTTCATGACATGCCAAGCAAGCGCACCACAAGAGATTTTACAAATTCACAAAGCCTAAAAACAACAAATCCTGACAAAAAGAACAACACGAGCAACCCGAATTCGATCGGAGTTACATACACGGTGACAGTTTTTGCACTTAGCGCGTTGGCAGTGTGCAACAGAATCAACGAAGCTTGCCACGCACTCCAGTCACGAACCCCCGCGTCTCCGGCAACGCGATAAAAGTGCGCTACAGGCCACGGCAACGGGCCACGCCAGAGAGATAAGCGTGACAGCAGGAGGCCGGAAGAGCGCGGTGGCGGGCCGGTGAAGACACGGCGGAGGCTTGTTAGTTTATTCTCTTTTCGGAGGGTTGTTAGTTTATTCTCTTTTCGGAGATGTTATTATGGGGTCGCGGGCCAAGGCCACGGGCCTAGGCCATGAGCCGCGATGGGGCCGCGGGCCAAGGCCGAGAGCCAAGGCCACGGCAGCGCGATGGGGCCTCGCGTCCATCGCGATCCATGCTAATTGAAAATGCATACTAATTAATTAAGCAAGAAAATATACTAACCTGCGCGATTCTTAACCGACGACCCGAGAGCATGAGAGTCCTAGGACGAGAAGGTCCCCACGGACGGCGCCAATGTCGAGGTCCGAAAATCTCGAACTAACTACGGGACAAAATTATTAAACTCTCGGGCCCTTCGGCGCGCTAGAAACCGGCTCGTCTTGCTTCGAGCTCTCCCACCCCCCGCGTATTATTTTATTCTCTTTTCGGAGGCTTATAAGACTTTTTAGGTCTTTCCCGTAAAATAGTGCGAGCTCCTCGGAGACTCAAACACGTCGGGGCCCGTCCTTCGAGAACACGTCTCGGGACTCGGCCTTTTTCCGATCCTTTATTACGTACCACCACCACCCTATATATAACGGAGGGAGCTGCCTGCTTACATTTCAATCCTCGATGTGGATAGATAGGGTGACATGCCTGCTTGAGCTGCCTGCTCGAGCTACATGCCTGCTTGAGCTGCCTGCTCGAGCTACCTGCTTAGGTTTCCCTCCGTATGCAACTTTGCCTCCGTTACGCGTACGCTTATTCATTTTAGTTATTCGCGTACTTAGCGCGTTTAAAAGCGTGCTTAGCGCGTTAAGAGTGTGCTTAGCGCCTTAATCTTTTATGTCGATATTATCGTCTCGTGTACCAACGCGGTGACAATTCCGGGTATCAACACATACGTAGTACCTAATCTTGATTTCGAAATAAAACAATAATAATCACAACTAATAAAGCATAAATATAACCCATGTAATTCTATCATCTTTTGGTACGATTTTCTTAATTATATGTCATTCTATCAAAAATTTGTATAAACATAAAGTTTATGTTTATAAGAAAATAATTAAAATAACTTTATAAGTATTAAAAATAATTATAAAATAAAAATAATTATAAAATAATTTTTTTTTATAAAAAAATGTATTCAATCCTTATACAAAAATTATAATCATATAAATCTTTGTTCGATTAAAATAATATATTATAACATAAATAATATATCATTAAAATAAAACCCATAAGAAGCAAATAAAATAAAATAATGCAATATTTTTTATTTTTTTTGGTCAAAATACCATATTTTGTATCAAACTATTATTTTGAATAACTTTATATAAAATTTAAAGTAAGTTTTTAGTTAAATCAAAACGTGCCTTGAAGGCACGGGACTGATACTAGTTATAAATTAAATCATGTACCATTAAAATAAATTTTATAAGAAATAAATTAAATAAAATAGCACAAGATCTTATATCAAACTATTTTTTTTAAATAATTTTATATAAAATTAAAGTAAATTTTTAGTTAGATCAAAATAATGTCACAATAATCCTGCTCTCTCCGTCTCTAATTAAATGATTTTTTTCTTTTACTTCACAGTTTACAAAGGAAACGTGTCAAGCGAGTAGGTGACGGTGCAAGAGCCTCCGAATCAGCGATGGGGATATCAGTATATCACACTTGTGACCAAAAAAAAGCGATGGGATATCACACGACGTCGTTTTGCGCCTCATTCTGCACACAGTCTTCTTCTTCATGGCTTGAGAAAACCCTCCGGAGAAGCTCAGCGAACGAAAGCGAGCCTTGCAAGTTGCCACCGCCTTAACGTACGCCACCAACACCACTGGTATGGCAATACTCTTCCGGTTTCTGCAACTTTTGTTTGATATGATGATGAAATCATTGAAGGAGATGGTTAGATGAATTCTAGAGCTTGTTTTCCCGTCGAGTAATTTTCAAATTGTGGAGGTTGCTGACTCGCTGTTACAAATTAAACACTGACAAACAATTATAGCATAATTTGTTTTGGTCTAGGGATTCTGAGTCAGGAGCTATTTTAATGTCAGTTTCATCAATGTTTTTCAAACAACAATTGTTTGATATTGAATGAGATTAAGGGACTGAATAGAGCAAGATAATTTAGGGATGTTTGTATTAGTCCACTTGCTGTCTATAGGTCATTAAATTTTTGTTTCCTGGTCGATTTCAAGCTTTCAACTTCGTAAGCTATGCTCCTAAGTCCTAACCAAAACCCTTGTTGATAAAACTTGGGTCAAGTTCATGATATCACTCACTATTTTTCCTTATGAAGAAAAAATGCATGACATTCAGAACTGATTTGTTATACTAGTTTCTTCCTACATTTGAAGATGCTGATTAAACATTGTGGCATAGTAACAGTTCGGAAAGATCCTTGACACCAGCTTTTTTTATTAATCACTGATTAGTAACTACTCAGTGAAAGCATGTTAATTGCATCATTTGCGTGTATCTATGAATGTTGTAATCTTGGCTGCGATATTGCTATTCTAACATGTATATTCTCTATCTCAGCTGGAATGAGTCCTGTTTATATTTATGTTAGATAAAATTATCTCAGCTAGGCACATGGTAACTATCTCGTTTACAGGACCTTTTCTCGATATTGCACCATTAAATTGAGGCAGAATCCATTCAAACAAGGAACACAGCTTCTGCAATTTGAGTAATTCGACCCTGTCATGGAAAGTAACTCTGCTGATCCCATAAAAGGTACTCAGTACGGCCTATATGCTTGAAGACCCTGCCATGGAAATAACTCTGCTACAGTTGTTATGGTCAGTTGGTCATGCATTGACAGTTTGACCCAATTTGCAATTATACATCCAGTCAGAAAAGTATGCAGAAAACCATACCATACTAATGTTTTTCTTCTTCCTGAAATGTACCTTCTTTGGGGCCGTAACAGATCATATATATAGTTCCTGTGTTCTGTAGATCCTTCTTTACTGCTGTAAGAGAGTTGTGGGTCTAATATAACTGTTTGGTTTGCTCTAATTTCATGTAAAGGAAAGTCATATGGTGTCTTGCAAGTGCATGATTGAAGTGCAAACTTAAACACTCAATGTGCTCGTTGCATTGCATAACTCTTTTCAATGCTTATTATTGGTCTGAAATTTCAATGTTTTTCAAGTCGAATGCTGACTTACAAATGAATTCTCATCAGATAAAAATATAATCGGTTCCAAGAATGAAGAAGCTAATGTGAAAGCTGCTCCTAAGCAAGGCACACATGCCGCAGAAAATGCTCGTTCAGGAGAAGTGAACATGGAAGCTACTATAACTTCAGAGGATGTCATACGTGCTGGAGGATTTGGAGCCAGGGATGAGTTGAGCAGTTTTCTGCCGGTTGCAAGCGATTCAACTGACTTCGAAGAAACTCTTATGGATGCGCGGGATTATGAAGAACCCCAAGGAGAAACAAGAAGACCTGGTCTTGGCTGGAAGGACGCAGCGGGTTCATAGTGACATTGCTATTTTTTAGTCGCAATCTACCCTTCTTCAATTGCTGTTTAAAGCAATTAAGGTATGCCTATATCAGTTCACTTCGTTTTTTTTTTCAAATGATGTTTGAATTATTTCTCATATATGTGATACTCAGCTTTCATTATGTTTATATGTTTGTGTTCGTAAGATTTTTTCTTACATGCAATTCTCATATATAGAAAATTCCTCAAGGATACGTACAAAGAAATAAGGTACAAACACTTCCGAAACAATTACTCGGACAACTCAAGAAACCATTCAATACCTCCCCAAAAGACTGCATTCCAAGAAACGGGGAGCGGTTTTTGTATGGATTTTTCTTCATGGTCAAAACACCACTTTTTTTGTATGGCTGTTAAACACGTAAACTCTTCACAAACTGATGGAAACACTTGATGGGAGCCTTCGTTAAGGCTGCTTGAGGCTGCTCGTGCTAAGTGACCTAAGCTGGGGAGATCCGTGATTGCCTTTTGAAACTGAACTCATTGCTTCACAGTTTAATGCAGCCCATGTAGACCTCATATTCTTATACGAATCTCCGCCTTCTTGAGCTCCACCATAGTCATAGAAATTGCTATGGTATTGGTCAAGATACCTAATCCTCTGCCTTGGTGTACTCATTGATCTCATCCTAGCCTTGGCTGATTCCGTAGTCGCCATGTAACTCGGGAAAATTCCCGAGTAGGTTGAGGGGCTTCCTTCCCCGCTCGACCTCTCCCTCATTTGACCCAGGGATCTCCTCGGATTCGAGAACGGGGAGTAAGAATCTTCTTCCATGGTAGAAGAATCATCTCGTCTCGAGATTCTCCTTTGCCTCAGTCTTAGGTTTTCTTCAATGTTGCTACTGGTTCTAGGATTTGAGTGGAAAGCTGATAGCAGATTATCCAGTTTTTCTCTCTTTACCCAGTAGCCTCGTCGATCACTGTATCTTTGAGATAATAGCGGCTCTTCTAGAATCTGAGCAAATTGTAGCTGTCTCTCCTGAAAGGATTGAAGAAGTGGTAGGGTTATTTACACTATCCAAACTACTTCTCCACTCAGTTTTGTTGCATAATTATGCTGAAGAAATAGAAGTTGGAGAGGAGGAAGATACCCGGTGTGAGTATGAGTATCGCTTCATCTGTTCCTTCCTGCTGACGACCTCTTGTTGCCTTAAAGACAGCGACTTTGTTTCCCCTTTCGTGTATATGCTATCATTCCATTGCCTCTCAGCCTTGAAATCCACCTTTTGAAATCATTCACACAAACAGAAGTTGAACAAGGAACCCTATGACTCAAAATGATTTCCACTTCAACAGTTTAAATCTATACATACCCTGATTGCTTCTCCATGCTCCATTTTTGTCTGGATAAATGGGTGAAACTTGCTGTTTCTGGTATTTGCATCTAAATCCAAAGTCCGAGTTCTTCCTACACATGCCAACTTGCTAAACGATGGTGATCTCTCAAGATCATTTCGCACTTGACGCCTCACAGCTTTCCCACGAGCTATGGCTTGTAGTCTGACCACACCTTTCAGTGCTTTTAGCGCCTTTCTTGCCTGTATATTGATTCAGAATGGCAAGATTCCTAGTTATCAAAATATAACCAACAAATCTCACAAAAAAATATAACCAACAATGGGTTTGCAACATTTATTCGTTTTTGTAAGATCAAAAACTACTGAACTGTTTTGAGAATAGAACAAAAAGCAAGCATTGTAGTTGTTTACCCAATGTTCGAAATGGACAATGTGCATTGTAAAACAGTGCGTAGAAAGTACCTAAAAAGCCAAGTACTTGAATTTATGGAGCAGAAAGAAGATGCTGATCTTTGCTCATTCAAACTAGGGGGCTATTGATGATGAAAGACCAATTTGTACCAGCAAAACTTAACCATCCTTGGAAGTACTATAATAATATGGTAGGTAAATAGGACATCAAAGCTTCATTCTTTGGCTTGCTAGAATTCAATGCAAACCCAACTAACATCAAAGCAATTTTTTTTTAAAAAAACAAGCATCATATCAAGAATGACTTACAAGATAACCCCTGAAAGCAGTTTGGATCTTAGTGGCAGCCCAGTCTTGTATTTCCTTCTCACTCCGGTGAGGCGTTTGAGGCATTCCGGTGAGACGGACTACGTCGGCAGCTGCCTGGGCGGCCGCCACTGCCGCCTCTGCAGCCGCTGCTGTCGCTCGGGCGACGTTAATGGCATGCTTCATATGCTCTTCTCTTGCATCTTGGAGAGTGGGTTCAGTTGCTGAGAACTCAGGCAGTTGCTTCAGTTTCTTGGACCTCCCAAAAATCCATCCCCATTTCTTTGCTTCCTATGGGAGAAATCGAGCTTAATCCAAAACCCGGAAAATTCAAAAACGCTCTTGAACAGTTGGGTAAGCAAATTAAGATTGTTACCTTATTTGAGTCAGGCTCAACTTCACAGAGGAGCAGTTTCTTCAAGATTCGAAATATCCACCTTGTTTTGGCCATTTGAAGGTTTTTTGGGAATGGCAGATGATGATCAATCAATAAGAAGAAAGACTGCTGCTTTCCTTTGAATTCATCCTACAATGCCAAACTGTAAACATTGAAATTGCCATATAAGTATACTATGACTGCCCTTTTACCAAGAAATGGGCAGAACTTTCTTGAGAGCTAAGTTTGGCCCCAAGCAAAAAGCAGTTTTGGGAGAAAGTGAGCAAGTCTACTCAGTGTTAAGAACCCTACAGACAATCATTTCTCTTCTGATTCCAAAAGGCAGCATTTATAGCCAATATCTTAAAGAATCTCACTGCAGTAAAAAAAGTTAAATCAAAAAGTAAAAAAATGTTTTGGCTCAATGACTCACTCCTTTCTTGAATCCAAAGAAAAATGCCCAGATGAGAGATGTCAGTTCTAATTAATCCGCAAAATGACAGAAATTAATGGGGAAAATATTGCCATTTTTGTGAAAGGGGTGATTCCTCATTGTTCCAATCTCTCAAGACAAAGCCCATGAAAACCCATTTTGACCATTTTGTCCTTGGAAAAGGATGGATCTTTTTCACCCCATAAGAAAAGGAAATTTGCAGATCATTGCTCTGTTTCTATATTGAAAGAGACTAGTGAAACAATTACCTCGGTGAAAATTGTGAGAAATTGAAATCGGCATGATTATCGTCGGAATTGAAATTGGGACGGGTTTAATGGCGGAAAATCAAAAGTGGGCACAGAAAGTGAGAGGCCATTGCTGATGCTGATTGTGGCTGTTTGGTGATGGCACTGAGGAAAGCTTCAGTCTTCTGATCGCTTTAAGTAGTGTGTGTATGTGTTGTTAACTTCAATGAGTTCATGTATATATTTATTTATTTATTTTTATATGTATATATATCAACCTTTAAATGATGAATTTTTTCAACAATCTCTCCCTTTTTCTCTCCATATTCCAACTGTCATTTTCATAACTGCCATGACCGCTTCAAACAGGGATCAATTTGCGAAAATGGCCCTCCCAAATAATTTATCAGGTGTCGTGGATTTGCATGTGATGCCTCACTCGATGATAAATCATAGAAATGGCCCATTAATAATTTTTGCATTTTTAATTTTGCGAAATTGGCCCTCCTAAATTATAAGTAGATCTGGGTCCGGTATCGGAATCGTTGGTGCTCGGTTCCACATTTTATGGAACCGAAACTAGAACCGATCCTTGGTCAGTTTCTCGGTCCTGGTTTCGAGGTTGGTTTCACCCGGTTCTGGTTTCGATCCCGGAACCGGTCAAAATTTTAAAAATTAAGAAAAGAGGAGAAACCGGGAGTTTTGGCCGGTTTAGAAGCGGGATCCGAAACTGGTTCCAAGGGAAGGAGAATTGGAATAGGAATCCGAAACCCGGGTTTAATTATAAGTTCTCTTTTTGATGATTTTGCTTTCTTGGAGCCCGGTGGCCTACCAAAACTCATTTTTCTTTTTCTTCAAATTAGACCCATATATTTATTTATATTACCAAAAATCTAAAGTTCTTTGAATTCGTCACTCTTTGTGAAGAAATATTTCAACACCACTTTCCTCTCCACTTTTGATCGGAGTATTTTGAAAAAATATGTTTTAAGTAGTCTTCAGTTCACATGGTAAGATTGAGTTTTTCCCCTCATATATATTCATACCTTTTCCCTTTTTTTTATGGTATTTTATATAATACTTGGGACTTTTAATATTGGATTATTCAAAAATAGTCCGCAGAAGAACATTTATACCACCTCAATTTCCAACCACCCCCATCATCATTCTAGATTTTAGTGTTAAAAGTTGAGTTATATTTGACTTACATTATATAAGAGGCCATGTATGCATTCATGATTAACAGATTAAACATCAAGGATATCTAGATGACCTAATTCTTCTCCATTTAGATTTTGATCCTGAAAAGGGAGCAATATGTGTAAGTTAAGAAGTATGATTCGGATTCTCATTTGATTACAATATATAGTTTAGATTTTCTTAAGCATCAGTTTTTTGACACTATATTTACCACAAATTTATTAATACCTGAAATTAAGGAGGAAACACCATTATTTAATACTATAATTTTTTTTGAAAAGGTAATGGTTAGGGACGTCTTAGAGCATCTTTTCGAATGAAAATAAGAAGCTATGGAAGTGTTGAGATAGTTGTGCTCGGGAAACTATATATGACCCATTTTTCGTAATTAGGTCGGCTATAGTGTTATTCGGAGTAGCATTTACCCACGTGAGAATTCTCAGCAGTTTCGAAGTTGAGTAAAGATACCATTATATCAAATCTTAGCATTTCTATCTCCTAGGGGCATCTCCCTATGGTTTGATAGCTTGGATTATTGTTAGGTTGTCTCTTTCTATTTCTATTTTCTTCGTTCCGAGTTGTATCGCTCTTCTAATTTTGTCTCGTACTGCTAACGCTTCAGTCTCTAGTGTCAATACCCTTGCTACTTGGTTGTTGCTATATCAATAACCTCACATAAAGTTCCTCTTATTATGGAGCCAAATGTCATCGTCCCATCTACTAACATTGATCCATCCACGTTTATCTTGTACCAGCCTTCGTCTGTTTTTTTGCCCTTTCATGTTTTTCTTTTGCCGCCTGTGCCGTTGGATGTTCTTATTCTTATTCTTTGGGGGAACCATTATTTAATATATAAACATAGGTTAAGTATGCTGCTTCAAAAAAGCTATTAATATTTGGGCAACCTTACATATAAATTTCTTTTGATATCCAGGAAAAGGCAAAGGTGGAAATTGAGCTGTTCACTGGGCCTGCCTAAACCATATCATTACCAATCACTTCCGGCCATTTATGTGGGCCGGGGAGGATACAATAAAATATGGCCCAATCTTTTGTTTTTGCGTGAAATACACTTCCTTTTGAGCTGGATCATGGCCCAACTAACAAGCTTTTTACTTTTAATGTTAGAAAATCGGAAATTTCGCTGGGTACCCTTGTACTTAAGCCAAATTCGCGTGGTACCCTATAACTTTCTAAATTTCGCACGGTAACCCTGGGCTTTTAAAATATTTCGTTATATGACCTGTCACTTGATTTAGCGTGAGAATGGTTAACGGAGGCAAGCGGAACATCGATGGCGGTGGCCTGTGTTGTGGAAGATGACGATTTTGACCGGAAAAGGAAGCCATATCTCTCACCATGTCAATTCAGATGAATCTGATTTCCAAGAAGCCCTCAAAACCCACCTTCTCCTTTCTCTCACTCTCACAAGTCACAACAAACAACACACCACCAAACCAAACCCCTCAAAAATGGCGTTTGCCATGAGCTTGGGAGACCCTTCCAAACCTGTCTCCTTCCTCGACAAGAACCAGTCCAAGTCACAAGTCCTCTTGCATCGGATATTGGGCCTCGACCTCGGCCGAATTTCCGCAATTCCAGCCAGGCCAGAGCCTGGCGCCGACGAAGAAGACGAAGACGGAGGGAAACGCAGATCCCAGGCTCGTCCGCACCATCATCCGCTCCTCCCTTTCTCCCTTGTGCCTCGTCCGCACCAGATCCCAGCCTCTCAGATCCGCTCCTGGTTTCCATGGCTCCCTTCTTCCGATATCCGTAACCACCTCTTACTCCTCTCCTTCTCCCGATTTTCCGGCTCTGTGAGGGGAAGTTGTTGAGGCTCAACTTGTGGATCTCAAAGTGTTCGACCTACATGAGGGATGCAGTCACCGATTGACGGCTCTACAAAGAGATTTGATCCCCTTTTTTACTCGCTTTTTCTCTTTTTTTTGGTCAAAAGTTGACGGCTGGGTCACTGAACGAAATATTTTAAAAGCCCAGGGTTACCGTGCGAAATTTAGAAAGTTACAGGGTACCACGCGAATTTGACTTAAGTACAAGGGTACCCAGCGAAATTTCCGTTAGAAAATCTAGTTTTAATATTTATACACTTCATCTATTTTCCTAATTCAATATTAGTGGCCTAATTTAATAGGAAAATGATAAAAAAACTATAATTAAATGAGCTAAAAGCAGCCTCTCAATCAGTTTAATAGAGCCATAAAGGAGTTGAGATCTGAGATAAGATACTAAATGGTTGGATTCAAGCCACCCATCAGCTTGAAAAAGTAGGTTTTTTTGTTCATGGGAGAAGTACTTTGGGTTCAAAACGATGATTTGTGGTACGGGTACATAAAATCGTATTTTGGTTCAATAATTAATGAAATTATGGCATGCAAGTGCAATGGTCATTACTATCATGAATCATCATTGCACACACAAGCACATCAATCTCATTATTAGCCAATTTTAATTTGGGTAGTCTCTAATCTCTGTGGTCGTAAATGAAACACCGCCTTCAGGTATTCTTACAAGATTTTTATTTATATATCTATATCTATTCTTGGTGTTGTTCGGGATGATTGCTCGATACTATCATACTACTTCAGTTGTTTTTTCCAGTTATATATATGTTTTCGTTGGCTTTTTTTTTTAATTCGAGCAATATATTGTCTTGTTTATATAATTGGAATAACATTGTTATCATATTTTTGTTCTATTAAGGTTATAAATCATTGAAGATCAAAAAATTATAAATCCTTCTTAAGTTTTTGTTATATTAGTGATATTAATATCGAAAAACTAACTTCATAAAGAAATTTCGAAATAAATCTTTTATTTTTTATAATATAAAATTACTTTTGATAAAAAATAATTATAATCCAAATCATTATTGTGGAATTTTTTGCATAAATAACCATGAAAAAATGACTTAAAATAATTTCAAGTATCAACATTCAATCAAAAATAATCTCAAGTTTGAAAATCATCACCAACGATACAAACTATCACGAAATTATACAAAAACGATTCGAAAGCGTTTTTCGACAAGTTTTCTAGTGAAATCGATGATGTGGGGATAAGAAATAAGACATAACAACTTAATATTTTACACTTGGTTGAAATATTCTCGATCGCCATATCAAGTTATCAACGATTCCACCGGGAAAAACGTCGGAAAATACTTCTGAATAACCTGGGCACAACTTACATAGATATAGATAGATGTTGGGTTGGGGAGACAACTTATATAATTATAAGTGGAGATGCACGAAAAATGTTGAGGTTATGTGTACAGTTCTTACTTTCAACAACAGCAACAACAAATTCTTAGTTACATCGTAAGAAAAAAGAAGTGCAAATATTGTAAAAGCCCTAAGCTAACCTGGGCCTGCCGTTATACAGGCCCAAGTTCTTACAACCGATTTGTTTTCTGTGAGGAAAGTTGGTCCAAGCGATGGAGGACGGACCTGCCTGCTCTCAGGGGAGAAGCTGAACACATCGCGAACAACCCTTCCTCGCCGGCGTATCGTCTCTTCTGCCTCGTCGTCAAACTCTACAAATTCGTCTCCAAAATTGCTGGGTTCGAACTTGTCAATTGAATTCCGTTTCTTCTAATTTGTTCTTGTTTCGAAAGATCCAAATTTCCCCTAGTTTTTGTTCCTGAATTGTGATACTTCCTGGCATGCTTAAACACAGTTTCCTTGAATGATTCTGCTCTATGTCTGATTATATATAGCATCCACTTTACTGTGCTTTGATTGTTGGGTCTTGAATCCAGTGGGGGATCATTCACTGATCTGGGTATAATTGTCAGTTGCCATGGACATAGATGGAGAAAACCCTGATTCTAATTCAGCTACAACTCCTCCAGTTGCCAATGATCAGGCAGCAAGTTCAGCTGTTACTCCACCGCCTGTTACAGGGCCTATTCTACCCCCATTGATGCCACCTCCAATTGCACCTCCTATGGCTGCCATACCCACGATTCCTCCACCGCCTTTAGCACCGCTGCCTATTCGCCCCCCTGTGGCTAGACCAATTCCAGTGGTGCAAAATGGTGAAGCCAAAGCAAGTGAGTCCGACTCCGATGAGGACGAGTCGGGCCCCACGAGGGCGACTCGAGCTAAGTCTGTTGACTATGAGATTAGTGAGGAGAGTAGGCAGGTGAGGGAGCGGCACGAGAAGGCAATGCAAGACTTCATGATGAAACGCCGTGCTGCGGCTCTGGCTGTGCCTACCAATGACATGGCCGTGAGGGCCCGGCTTCGGCGACTCGGTGAGCCCATCACTTTGTTTGGGGAGAAGGAGATGGAGCGGAGGGATCGTCTGAGGATGCTTATGGCGAAGCTGGATGCTGAAGGGCAATTGGAGAAGCTTATGAAGGCCCATGAGGATGAGGAGGCTGCGGGTTCTGCTGGAAAGGAGGAAGCTGAGGAGGAGACGATTCAGTACCCGTTTTATACCGAGGGCACGAATGAATTGTTGGAGGCTCGGTTGGATATTGCTAAGTTCTCTGTTTTGAGGTCTGCTCAGCGTCTTAATCGTGCAAGGAGGAAGAGGGATGATCCTGATGAGGATATGGATGCAGAGATTGATTGGGCCCTTGATCAGGCAAAGAGTTTTGTGCTTGATTGCAGTGAGATTGGAGATGACCGTCCGCTTACAGGATGTTCTTATTCAAATGATGGAAGCCTTCTTGCAACCTGGTTTGTTTTTCTTGTCTTTTGTTTCTACTTTTTTCTGTTCTTATACACCTTTCCATAAATTAATGATAAGATGATGCTATTAAGTAGTTTGTATATTCTCTTTTTGTTCTCTTTATATGATAGTGAATGCTTGTGGAATTTTTTGTTTCTATCAAAGAAGATATGATGTGTACCATGTGACCTGATCAAGTATAGTAGGTATAGGATCAGGCATCCTAGATTATTTGTTAACTGCACCTGGTTTTTGGTGAGATTATTATTTTCATTTGTTATGAAACTCTATGGGTATTACTATTTATTGAGGCTAGACCTCTTTCATGTGCTAAAACTGCAACAATTCCATTTTGTTGCCATGTTTTAGCTGTTCATCCTCTAAACATTTATCTGCATTTTCAGTCTATTGTCAAGTCTTTTGACAGCAACATTTAGTAAATATCATCATACCAGTAATAAATTCTTTTTAATTTTTTTTTGCTGAAGTGTTGACTTTCTCCTTATTCTGTTTCCATGGGTTTCTATGTAATAGTGTGACTATATATGTAGTAAGAGCATTCTAGGGTGTTGATTCGAAAGAGAAGTGATCTTTACTGATTATATTCCTTTCCTGAATGAGGAAATTTTGTTTTTTGTTTATCAGTTCTAGAAGCGGAGTTGCCAAGATATGGAGTATGCCAGAATTAAAGAAAAAATCCGTTCTCAAGGGACACACTGAATTCGTGACCGATATCACGTTTTCGCCAGTAAATGATATCTTGGCAACTGCCTCAGCTGACCGCACTGCAAAACTATGGAACACAGAAGGTTCACTCTTGAGGACATTTGAAGGCCATCTGCAACGGCTTGCTCGCATTGCCTTCCACCCATCAGGAAAATACTTGGGCACTGCCAGCTTTGACAAGACTTGGA
This sequence comes from Polygonum aviculare, assembly GCA_934048045.1. Lineage (NCBI taxonomy): Eukaryota > Viridiplantae > Streptophyta > Magnoliopsida > Caryophyllales > Polygonaceae > Polygonum > Polygonum aviculare. Next base: position 13,223,161 of record OW204032.1, on the reverse strand, counting down.
GATTATGGGATGTAGAGAGTGGAACAGAGTTGCTTCTACAAGAAGGGCACAGTAGAAGTGTGTATGCAGTTGCTTTCCATCCCGATGGATCTCTGGCTGCATCTTGTGGATTAGATGCGCTTGCACGAGTTTGGGATCTTAGGACTGGGAAGAGCATCCTTGCTCTGGAAGGCCACATTAAGCCGGTATGTTTTCTTCACATTTTCAGACTCTACATTGGAATTGAATTCTGCCAGGTTCTTGACTTGGGGTTTGTTTGGATGTCGTTTAGTATAATTAACTCACATTGAACAGCCAAAATGCTTTATTTCTTGGGGACCCGAGCACTCGTTTTCTGCAGTAGATTGTATAAACTTATAAATTATAATGCATGCCACATCTTTTATCCTACCAAACAGGGGTTTATTATGATGTTCTTCTGTAGGTTCTTGGGGTCAGCTTTTCTCCGAATGGGTACCATCTAGCAACTGGATCTGACGATAATACTTGCAAAATTTGGGATTTAAGGAAGAGAAAATGCATATACACCATACCAGCACATTCAAAACTTATTTCACAAGTGAAATTTGAGCCTCAGGAAGGATACCACCTGGTTACTGCTTCATATGATAGGACAGCTAAGGTAAATTTACATGACTCGTATCCTTTCTCATAACAAAGCCTGTTTTTGATTCCTCTTTTTCCATCTGTGTAGTGTTGAACATGGCTTTGTTTTTTTTATAGGTGTGGTCCTCTCGTGATTTCAAGCCTATCAAGACACTTTCAGGACATGAAGATAAAGTTACATCTCTAGATATAATAGGAGGTGAGGCAATTTTTCCGTTGTATACAATGTTATGGATGACTAGTAACAGTTTATAACTTCTTTAACTTACACCTGTAAGTTTACTAGACGACGGGCTGTTAAATACTTTGCATACTGAATTGTAGTTTTTGTAGAAATATATTTTTGTAGGAACTGATTTTGTGTGTTGATTTTGCAGATGGGCAGCAGATAGCTACGGTGTCGCATGATAGGACAATCAAATTATGGTCACAGAGGAACCAGGATCTTGAAAAAGGCATGGATTTAGATTAGTTTGCTGTTTGTTTGGCGCTTAGAGCATATTGCTTGACGAAGAGGGTTGACTAGGCAAACATAATCATGTCTTTCCAGTTGGCAATGGAAATCCTGAGGATTTTGTAAGATCGGGCTTTAGATGATACAACTGTTAAACTGCTTGAATGTAGAATTTTTACTGAGTTTTTCACATCTGAAATATATTGGCTCTCCATTGGACCATTGCTAAGGACGATCAAATTCAGGAAAACTGGTTGCAAAGAAATGAGTTGGTCCGACTGACTAAATTGTGTAATTTCTCCACTGAAAAAGAAAGATACAACGTTCTTATAAAACAAAAGACTGCTACCCAGCTACAGTCAAAATGAGTTGCAAAGAATTTTTGCTGAACTCTATTTCTATATGAACCTTGCACCAGATAAAAATATCGGAAACTTTGCCAGCCTGATTAAAATTCTACCCTATTTTATGCCGATATATAGTCAATGAAAGCATGAATACATGGATAACCCTAAAAATCCCAACTCAGAACTGCAATCTGGATCCTCCTGTGTAGTTCACATTTCTTCAAAGCAGAAGATTACAACAAGCCAAAATTAACCTTCACCCAGGCGCCACGTCATTAGCAGATAAAGCTAAATTTACCGCATAGCTTTGCCAACTTCATTTGTACCAACCAGTAAGAAGCCACCGTAGCAGGAAACAAAAGGCACATGCCAGGGCCTGAATAATGCATTATTCAGGATCAATGAATCTCAGTGTACAAGGTTTCTAAGGAAACAAGAATTGCCAAATGCCTAGATTCTATTAAGCAGTTTGAAGAGAAAAGCACAACAAAAAGATGACAAAATACAATACCTGGAAAATAAGCAGCAGTACACAAAGTGACTGCTCTGATCTCTTGCCAAAGAGTCTAAGGGCGACGTTCACTAGTGTGCCATCTTTTGTTCCAGTTAATAGGCCTGTCTTAGGGTCAAACCTGACAATGGTCATATATCACAATATCATTAGCCCGGCTGTGCATTGTAACTATTACTTTGGTATAATGGTGGAGTTTACTTGTCAACTACCTTGGAAGACGGTGTCGTGGACAAGGGATTATGCCGGCAAGCTGTGAGAAAGCACCATAGATCAGGGCAGCTTGAATGAAAGAAAGAATGCATCACAAACTAAAATTTAAACACAAACCTGAGGAAGTGAAAAGAGGAAATTCAGGACTTGAGGGAGGAAAAATATTAGTAGAGTTTCACTGCAAAAACAAACGGACAGAGATCAGACGTTAGACTTAAATGGGAATGGCTACCAGTGGAGCATTTCATCACTTAAATGCTTTGAAAATTAAGATACTTGGAAGAAAGTAATAGACATTAGAGAACCAATTCCACTTGTGTTCGGTTTTAATGTTATATGGATAGATAATATTATGATTCAATTCATGTATCTGCTGCTGACATGAGCAACTTCCTGCAGAAGTATTCAGAGACCTTTTCATGTAATGAAATATTAGTAGATTTAATATTTGGACTTTGTGTTCCAAGAATTTCTAGTAAGGTACACTGAAGATTTCTACCAAGTAAATTTTTAGCACCAAGTCAGCCCAGCTACAGGAAAGCACTTCAAGAGTTGTCACGATACTACGTCATGCATGCTAAAAAATTCAAGCTCTACAGAAATTCAACGTAGAGGTACACACTGAAACTTGGATTCCAGCAATTATGCTCTACAGAAACACAATTATTTTAAGTACACTTTTATGTAAAACTAAGTTGTTAGAGCCATTCAGCCAATTACTAGAGAGGCCCATCTTACAGAATACTACTGATTGACTTCTTACCAATAATATTTCTAGCAAGACTATTTAAAATACAGAAGCATAATGATCATCGTGACAAAGTATGTGTACGTGTCATCAGTGAAAGTTACCTGTAGTGACCCAGAACTCCAACAACAGCCATGGTCATCCCGGCAAAGTATGTGTACGTGTCACCAACAAAAACAGATGAAGGATACCTAAAATGTGCAGAAAGGATTGTCAATAAATGGTAACAGCTGTGAATCCACAGAGCAGTTATCAGGGAATAGAATGTTGAAAGAAAAGTATCAGTTTCAAGCATTACCAATTGTAAGAGAGTAACGCAAGTGAAGTTGCCAAAAAAGGATGCACAAGATAAATAGAAAATGCATGGGCCTGTTGATAGTCAGGGTCCTTTGATGCTCCAATTTGCATAACATTATGTATAAGAATCTGCAAGTCATGGAATATGATCAGAATCATGCTAGTAAACAGTTGGGATAGAAAATGAAACAGCAAGGTTAGATGCTTACAGCAAATGCAATTATAACTGTCTGACCAACTTCCAGGCCATTTATACCAGCATGAATATTGATAGAGTTGGTGCAGAATACTGCCAGAAGTCCCATATACAATTTGTATAACCAACCTATTCATATACCAAAGGAAGAAGGAATTTCAGTTATCAAGTCAGCCCATCAACTTGTAGAAATCATTGTCTAAACCTTTCATTTTACTCTGTGATAAAGGAAGATATTCACCAGATAATCTATAAACTTAAATATGCAATGGACCAGAACTGTTAAGACAGAAGTCTACCTAAATCAAGGATATCCAGACCAACATGTGGAACAAGTGGCTTCGGTATAACAATAGTTGTATGCCCAGCATATGCCATCAACAATGGGAGAGCGGCAAATGATGGCAAGACCAATTTCCTGTCATTAAATGAATACAAGTTGCATAACTACATAGGATTTACTTGCACCAGCTGTGACAGCAAAGGGTTTAGGTACAGAAGGAGAAAATTGACAGCTGAAACAAAAAAATGTCATCTCATTGAAACATATATACTCACACTCGCCATGGCAAATCAAGGACATCATCCATAAACCCAAGCAAGGTCATGAAACAGATGGATGCTAATGCCGCATTGTACTCGACAAGCCACTGCAAACAAACAAATTCCAGTTGTTAACAATGATATCATCAAAATTCACATCACTTGTAGTGTTCTCATTACTGATATATGGGATACGGCAAACCTGAGTTACCATCAATTTTCCATCACAGTGGAAATGCACCACTAAGTTTATCTAGAATCAAGTTACAGCCAAGGGCCAAAGAACGGATAGATAAACAAAGAGGAACTTACAACGGAATCTTCTGTGAGGTTGAAATACTGAAACACGATTGCTAACACCATGAAGACGACTCCAACAACAATGCCAAGGGTCTCCGGTCTGCAACAGCAACATGAATCGATCGAATCGATCACAGGACCCTATTAACATGTACCAATCCAACAATCGAGATCCAAATCTTCACTTAAAAATCACAGAGAGTGAGAAGGAGGCTTACATCTTTATAGATCCCTGAGGAGTCCCTTTCTTATTGATATCGTAGCCGAACAAGTTCCGCCTCAAAACGTATCTGGAAGCGACGGGGATCAGCCGGAGGGTGACGAGGAAGCCGAAGACGCTGAGAGCAGCGCTGATGAGGATAGATCTCTTGAGCCCCGGGTCGATTTCGTAGCGGAAAAGGAGGAGGTAAAAGTAAGGGATGAAGAAGAGGAGAGAGAAAGAAAGGATTTTGATCCATTGAGAGGGGCGGATATCGGGCTCTGCGTCGGCCGGAAGTGGCGGCGACACGGAGGGTGCCTTCTCAGTGGTCGGAACCCTGACATCGTTACCGGAGAGTCGCCGGCGGGCTGACATGGCTGGTGTAAGAAGAGCGAGGTCTGTCTAGTCGTCGGTCCTTTTTCTGAGAAATATACCGAAACGCGGTTTTGCTGGTTGCAAGTGCTGCACGCGAAGTCGCGAAGGCGGTTTAGTAACAGAGGACAGAAAAATAATACTCCAATCTAGAAGGAACTTGCTATGCTTCTCGCAAAATTAGCGAGAAAACATCTCGCACCCACGTGTAAGTAGGCAACAAATAACTTTTCACGAGTAAAAAAAAATCCCGAAAGCTTTCCCCAAACCTGGCCGGAGAAACGAGTTACATAGACGAGCTTGTCTGCGTGCAATTCGGCCCGGAATCTGAGATCGGTGGCAGCGGGATCGAAGGCGGATGACGGTGCCAGCGGAAGGCCGAGCGGAGGCCGGCGGAGGGCGGGGAGGAAGGGCAAGCGGATGCCGGAGCGAGCGCCAAGCGGAGTGGGCGGAACGAGGGCCGAGCGAGGCCGATGGAGCGCGGATCCAAGGGTGGAGCGGAAGGGCGGAGCGAGGCCGTCGCCGGCCGGGAATGGAGTCGTTGAAGGAAGGGTGATTCGAGAAGAAAAGGCCGTCGAAGCTCGGGAGTGGAGTCGTTAAACTATTGAAGGAAGGCCGTCGAGACCCAGATCTGGGGATAGCTTTTGATTTATTTTGAGAATTATTTTTCTATTTGTGAAAAGTTGTTTGTGGCCCACTTACATGTGGGTGCGAGATGTTTTCTCCCTAATTTTGCAAGAAGCATAGCAAATTCCAATCTAGAAACACCAAACTATCTTATTTAAAGGCTTAAAGATTACATCTAGCCATCTAGGTGCATTGATATTGATTGATTACGGATGGTTTCGTCCAACATTTTTCAACACTTCAAACATATATTGTTGGTTCAGCTTTAGACTATACCCATTCTCTACTTCATTAAAGTCGTTGTAAAAATAAAATAAAATCTACAAATGCAATGTGAACTTACGTGAAATCATCAAGAAATTTTGATGATAATATATACAGTATTATATTATAGTATGTAAGTTAATTTACAAGAGTATTTAATAAATTATTGGGAAATTCCGGATAGTACCCCTTTGTTTTGGGCTTTTCCGGATGGTGCCCTCAAAAAAAACTTATTCCGCCAAATACCCCTGAGGTTTTGACAAAGTTGGAACCGTGCCCTTCTTTTTATTTCCGTCAAAACTTCCGTCCACTTCTGAAAAAAAACAGTAAAAAAAACAAAAAAAAGAAGGGGAACGAACAGGGAGAAGCTCCTTCTCCGCCATCGACGGCCGCCTTTTCCGGGAGAAGCTCTCTGAGAAGATGTCCCATGCCTCCCTCGACCGCCGCCGACCACTCCCTCTGGTCCGACCCCGGCGACGCCATCGCCTTTCTCGAAGCTCTCGACGACCTCCGTTCCTTCATCCTCGAGTGGTCTCCCATGGCCGACGACAAGCCGGCCGGCCTCTCGCTCGACCAAGCCGACGATCTGCTCTAGAAGTCCATGTTCCGGCTCGAGGCACAGTTCAAGGTCGTCCTCAAGCAAGGCGGCGACTCCTTCGACCTCGCGCGCAACAGCGAGTCAACTCCCGCCGGCGAATACAGCTACGGATACTACTCCGAGGAAGACGATGACGACGACGACTCTAATGTCGACGGCGAGGCGCGCCCGGTCATCGACTACAACATCCTGATCGAGGCGCTCCCGCCGGGGACCATAGGCGATCTGAACGAGATCGCCAAGCAGATGGTGGTGGTCGGCTACGAGAAGGAGTGCTCTCGCGTCTACGGCGCCTGCCGGAGGAAGTTTCTGGAGGAGGGTCTCTCGAGGCTAGGGCTGAAGAGCCTCCCTCTTCGTTCCCCTTCTTTCCTTTTTTTTTCTTTTTTCTTTTTTACTGGTTTTTTAATAAGTGAACGGAAGATTTGACTTTTTTTTTTTTGAGCAAAACCAACTTTTATTTAAGGATTAATGTCATACAGCAGCAAAGAAGAAAACACAGGGGGACAAACATCAGTAGAGAAAGAAAACACAGCTTGAGCAGGCCTAATAGAAGCAAGCAAATGGGCCGGCTTATTTCCATCACGCTTCACATGGTTCCAAGTACAGACTTGGAAATCTTTAGCAATGGCTCGGATGTCACTGAGAACAACTCCCAGATCTCCCTTCCACTGTCTCCCAGTTTTGAGCTTCGCCACCAACGCACTACAATCCGATTCAACAACAATGTGAGAGAGGTCAGCATCTAGACATCGTCGAAGAGCCCATTCCATCGCCATAGCCTCTGCCACTTCAGGGTCTGCCCACACAAACCACACGCCTCATCAGGGGTGATATTACGTCGCTTAAGACTCACTTTAACAGGGAGCGAGTCCTTGCACGCACGCCACACCAGGTTCTTTGCTCGAGGAAGAACATCCACTTTCCACAGTTTCTTCCAGGTAGAACAAAGAGTCCCCTGCTCCGAGCTGCTACCAAAACACTCAAGTTCATCCTCCAGCAACCTATGATAAGCACTGCGGGTAGAAAAGAAGCCGTCCTTGGACCAGAACCACAACAAATCATCCCGAACCTCAGGACGAGACAACCGGATACGCAGGATTGCCTCCACATCAATCGGTAGCAGCAAGCTCTCGAGGCAATCCACATCCCAAGCACCACACGTCCAGTCAATGAGATCAACCACACGACACCCCTCCGATCCCGCAGGGCACGGAGTAATGGGCTTGAAGCTTCGCGGCCTCGGTATCCACCGGTCACCCCAAACCTTGATATCACAACCATTTCCAACATGCCAAAGTAACCCTCCTTCCAGCGCTCTCCTCCCCTGCATAATACTCCACCAAGTGAAGCTCGGATTTGAGCCAAGGCTCGCCTCCAAGAAAGTTGTTCTTGGGAAGTATCGTGCCTTGAGGATTCGAGCGATCAGCGAGTCCGGATTCTGAATGAGCCTCCAACCTTGCTTTGCAAGCAAAGCGAGATTAAAGTTTTCGATGTCGCGAAATCCCAGCCCGCCTCTGCTCTTCGGTAAGCACATTCTCTTCCAGCTCAACCAATGCACAGCCTTGTTACCGCTACCATCTCCCCACCAAAACTTGCAAATGATTTGCTCAATTTCCCTGCACAGCTCCGAAGGAAACTTGAAACAACTCATAAAGTAGGAGGGAATAGCCTGAATAACCGATTTAATCAAGACCTCTTTTCCCGCCCTTGACAGCACCTTCTCCTTCCAGCCACTTAACTTCTTTAGCACCCTCTCCTTGACACTACTGAACACAGCTTTCTTAGATCGACCCACCACCGTCGGGAGACCCAAGTACTTGTCGTGTTTCTCAACTTCCCTCACTCCAGTGATACCCCTGATCTCCGCCCTTCGTCGCTCATCCACATTCTTGCTAAAAGATAACTCCGACTTTGCAAGGTTGACCTGTTGACCCGACACAACTCCATAATCATGGAGAATTTTTACAATTTCATTGCTCTGTTCACACGTCGCCCTTGCAAAAAGCACACAATCATCCGCAAAGAATAAGTGAGATACTCTAGGCGCAGACCTGGCCACCGCAATTCCCTGGATCAGCCGCCTTCGCTCGCAGTCACGGAGCAAGCCTGAAAACCCTTCAGCACATAACAGGAACAAGTATGGAGAAAGCGGGTCCCCTTGACGCAAGCCTCTTTCCGGTTTGAACCAAGGAGACGGCAGCCCATCCATAAGAACCGAGAAAGATACCGATCGGACACACCGCATAACCAACTCCACCCAGCGAGATTCGAACCCCAGCCGCTTCATCATGACCTCCAAAAAGTCCCACTCAACCCGGTCATAGGCCTTAGCCATGTCCAGCTTGAGCGCCATGTAACCTTTGCTTCCCTTCCTCTTCGTCTTCATGTAATGGAATAATTCAAAAGCCGCCAGAACGTTGTCGGTGATCAACCGCCCCGGGACAAAAGCACTCTGGCATTGAGAAATAACCTTTCCAAGGCAATCTTTCATCCTGTTAACAATGACCTTAGACACAATCTTGTAGAGAACATTACAGAGGCTTATCGGTCTAAGATCTTTCATCCTGCAAGGCTCGTTAGTTTTCGGTATCAAGGAGATAAAAGTGTGATTAAGGGACTCAGGGAGCTCGCCACCCTCCAAAACCCCCAGAACGAAAGAGGTAACGTCTTGCCCTACGGTCTCCCAACACCTTTGGTAAAAAAGTGCCGGCATACCATCGGGCCCTGGAGATTTTGTAGGGTGCATAGAAAAGAGAGCAACTTTTACCTCTTCCGGAGTAAAGGGACGAAGCAGCTCGAGATTATCTTCCACCGTTAGTAAAGGCTCGATTCCTTGAGGAGCCGTGATCGGACTTTGTCTGGGTTCGGATTTAAACAGAGAACGAAAGTAATCAAGAGCAACATGGAGCTTTCCTTCATACGACCTCCATTCTCTCCCGCCCTCATCCACCAACTTTCGGATGTGGTTCCGTTTCCGCCTTCCATTCGCCTTAAGGTGGAAAAACCGCGTGTTGCGATCACCCCATCTTAACTCGTTCGCCTTAGCTCGTTGAAACCACATGATCTCCTCCCTGAGCATGAGCTCATTCTCCCGAGCCTCTAGATTCCTCCTTAACCGAACCTCCGATCCTGACACCCCACTTCTCCCCAAACACCGAAGTTTCTCTCTAATAGATGCCAGCTCCCGACCCACATTACCAAAGCTCGACCGGTCCCAATCCTGGAGATCAATTCCACATCTCTCAATCTTTCCAGCAATTCCAGACTCCACCCAGCCACTACCCGGATTCGCCCAAGCATTCCGAATGACCTCCGTACAATGATCATGCTCGAGCCACATAGCTTCAAACCGGAATGGTCTCTTCCCTTTCGGCCTTTGATCCCCATCACCACTGTCCTCCAAAACCAGCTTCACCGGAACGTGATCAGACCCACAACGGATCAAGTGCGAAACGCCCGAGAGTGGGTACAGATCCCGCCACACCTCATTTGAGAAAACTAAGTCAAGTCTCTCCTTAATGAACTCATCGCCTTCACGACCATTGTCCCAAGTAAACCGATCCCCTCTAAAAGCCATTTCATCAAGCCCACACCCCTCCAAAGCTTCTCTAAACGAAAGAACCCTGCTGAGATCGACTTCCGCCCCTCCTATCTTATCTTCCAACCTGAGAACTTGATTAAAATCCCCGCAACAAACCCAAGCCCTCGTGTTATCCTTTCCAAGCTTCTTTAGCAGCTCAAAAGTGTGCTCCTTATCTTCCTTCCTCGGCCAGCCATAAATTCCAGTGAATCTCCATTCGCCTCGGCCATCTCCCCAATCAATCAAAGCATCAATGTGATGAGCCGTGTAGGACTGAACCGACACTTTGACCCCTTCCTCCCACATCAACGCAATTCCTCCCGCCGCCCCAGCACTATCCACAAAAAAACCTCCCGCCATACTAATCCTTCGTCTTACAAACTCCATGCCCTTCCTATCCCTTTTAGTTTCCATTAGAAAGAGCACCTTGGGGCCTTCCTTCCTTACCAATTCGGTAAGGCGACCAACTGCACGGGCCTTCCCCAATCCCCGGCAGTTGTAACTTATGCAACTCATTGCGACCGGCGAAGGAGGTCTCCCTCCAACGCCGATAACAAAAGATCTTGAGTGGCCAACTTTCTCCTTTTTTCACCGTCTTTCCCATCCCCCTCCGTCTCTTCGACCCCAAGTTCATCGCCCTGATCGCCATCCTCTCGATCACGCTTACGAGTACCTTGAGAGGTATTTTCCTTCTCCCCGTCCTCTCTTGGTAGTCGCCTCCACTTGCCCTTCTTTCCTGAACTTTGCATGGGAACATTTAATGATTTCTCATTAGGATCTCCCCTCTCAGTTGAAGCATTCAATGCAACAATAGCACCTTGCATGTCCCCATGCACGTCCAGCCTACTTCCCCCCTCAATCTGCCCCGTCCCACCCTCCAAAGTCTCCAACTCCATATTACTGATTTGCAATAACGCATTCTCCTCTTCAGTACTAAGTTGAACCGGATCATTCCCCGCATCCTTCTCCGAATCCTGCTGATCCTTCTCCTCCAAAATCTCTAGAAGAGACCTCCTCCCCCTTCCAACCTCTCTATCATTCTTAGAGCTCCCTTCCACTTCTTTAGGCTTTTCCAGTAGCCCCAAAATAGCAGCTTCCCTTGCCCTTTCCGCACTATTACGTTCCACCATTACTTTCATGGGCGATGCTCGAAGCCACTCACCATATTCATTCGGAAACTGCTTTGCCTCCTCGTTCTCGCAATCAATCTCCACATGCCCGAGGATCCCACAACAATAGCAGAAATTTGGCATCCGCTCATACTTAACTTCAACCCAAATCCTGTTGCCCCCAAACTTCACCATCACGCCTCGCCGGATTGGTTTGGTTATGTCCACCGAAACCCTAACCCTAAGAAAGCGCCCTAAGGCCCCTATTGATTCATCCACCTCCTTGACCACCCCAAACCTCCGCCCTAGAGTTTCTGCCATCGCCCTATTCATAGCCGCAATAGGAAGATCATAAAACCGGACCCAAAAATCTGCTGACGTAAAAACCATCTTCGACGGTTGCTCATTCCCAGGCTCACGAAGTAGCAGCAGGCAGCGGTCGAAGGCCCATGGCCCTCCTTTCAGCACGCGCTCCTTATCACCGACGTCCGCAAACTGGAAAGCAAACAAGTTATTTTTGATCTCCCTGAACACAACCCCGAACTTTGCCCTCCAAGCACTCCTCATCGTATTCTTCAAAGCGTAAACGTTGAAGGGCCTTGACGTGAGGAGAGTGCCCACTATTGTGAGGGATCCCGAGCCCCGATCACCCGCTCGCTCCCCCACCACCTCCTCTACAACTTCACATTCCGCCTCAGTCAAGTGGAAGTTATTCCGTCTCCCACCTTCGTCGCCCATGATTATTCCGAACCCTGACAAACCGAACCCAGATGCAGCCAAATCATGGTGAATCTCGCACGAGAACGGCGAGAAAACCCTAGCTCCCACAACCCTTCGCCGGAGAGGAAGAAAGTCGCCAGAAAAACGGTCTCTCTATGCCCTAGGGTTTTTTATATGCATAACGGAAGATTTGACGGAAATAAAAGAAAAGGGCATAGTTCGAACTTTGCCAAAACCTCAGGGGTATTTGGCGGAATAAGTTTTTTTTTGGGCACCATCCGGAAAAGCCCAAAACTCAGGGGTACCATCCGGAATTTCCCTAAATTATTTCACAAGTTCAGAAAACATAGCACCTGTACACTATTGTTGACTTGACGATTAAGGTAGAATGTTGATTTTGTTGTAATTGTGCTAAACAGAAATCCAGGACTTGATTGCAAGTCCTAACTCCTACATACAACATCACAAATTGAATAACAAAAAGCTACCTAACCTAAATTTGACATGCTCTATTCAAACTTGAGAAATTAGCAAAAATCAGAAGTAGTACATGATGATGATATTGATCCACATAATAAACAAGATCAAACTTGCAGTGTAGTCCAAAATGATTCCACAGGGAATATAACTTGTTAACCAATACCTCTACCAAAAGTAAATAATGATCAAAATTTAGGCAATACAAGTTTTTTTCAATCACAGTACACAGTGCACAGCATTCCCTTACCCTGAATGATGAGCAACTTACATGAATCCAACAGGTACTGCATTCTAATCACTTTTCCAATCATTCAGGTAAGAGAGTGCAACAGCAGCATGGAGGGCTGCCCCAATAGGAAGCACCTCCTCATCCACAACCAACTCCGGAGAGTGCAACGGCTTGTAGGATCCGAGCGTGTCGTTCCCGATCCCAATAAAGAAGAACGCTGCTGGAATCCGTTGCGAGTAGAATGCAAAATCCTCAGCAGCCATTATAACAGGAGGCACGCCCACGCTTTCAGGACCGCCTAGCAAATCCTCTCCAATACCCTTGACGAACTTGTACATTCCTTCGTCATTCACTGTTGCAGGGTATGGCCTCCTTTCTTCCTCCATGAAATCTATGGAGGAAATGCACCTATGCACCTCTCCTTGCATCTCAATCACCTATTAATTTGATTACACCAACAGCAAATCATCAACAACGGTTCAAAACCCCGGTTCATGTTCCAATCATGTTGTACTGGAGCATTTGACTTTGCTGATAAAAACTACCTCTTTAATCCTCTGCATAAGTTCAAACAGACCCTCAGATGTGATGCTTCTGCAAGTTCCTCCCAGTTCAACATGTTCTTGGGCTTCGCTCGCCCTCACAAATCCAACCGTGACCACCTACACAAGCTCAGAGGAATAAGTGCTTAAAGAAAAGATTGCAAGGAAGGAGAATTGAGTTACCCTGGAATCCAAAGGATCAGTCTCTCGGGAAACAAGCTGTTGAAGGACCACAATCATCATGGACGTGGCAAGAACAGGATCACAGGCTTGCCTTTGTGATCTAACAGTTGCTATAAACCGGGCTGAGCCAGCAAGTATTGTGCCGGGTCTGGATCCGATTGTTCCAGTCTTGGCTTCAGGTCCAACGTGTAAACCAAAGATAGCTTGGACCTGGTCAAGAGCTCCGTCTTTTATCATATGGTAAGCGCCTGCACGCCCCTCCTCCCCGGGCTGGAAGATAAGCTTCACCGTGCCCTTTGGAGACAGGATTTCATATGGGTAAAGTTGTTATTTTCTCTTTAAACAGAATCATCAAAGTTCACCACACATTGAGGCATAGCTTGAAGTTTGTTGTTACCTTCAATTTTGGGCTGTTTTGTAGGAGTAACTTGGCTGCTCCCAGTAGCATTGTAACGTGAGCATCGTGACCGCAAGCGTGCATCTTGCCATCGGTCTTACTCTTGTGCTCCCACTCTACCATTTCCTGTTGTCATCACTCATCAATCAACCCCATTCTTTTGAACAAATGAAAATCATAATGTATGAACGCTAAACAGAGCAAAGGCCTAAAGCCCATCAAACTCTACTCTTATATGGTGCTGCATGTAATAAAGTTAGACCAAAGGATTGCTGAAAGAGCCCCTTTTCAATGAATTTCATTTCCATAGCAATACAATTCAATTCACATACGATATGAGCACACAAGGAGTGCCAGGATCATGAATAGGCATTATTAGATGGGAAGTTGGGATTATTACAGCTTGAATTGAAAGAGTTGTTTGAAACCTGAATAGGAAGGGCATCCATGTCGGCCCGGAGAGCAAAGCAAGGCCCATGACCCGAGCCCACAGTCGCAACGACGCCGGTCTTGGCAACGGGCCATGTGTAGTGGATCCCGAGGGAGTCAAGCTCAGAGCGAATGAGTTGACTCGTCCTGAACTCCCCGAACGCCAACTCAGGGTATTCATGGATCCTTCTTCGAAGCTGCCTCAGCCAATCGAAGAACTCGGGCTCCCTCGCCGATTCAAGAAGCCCCTTAGCGAATGATCCGCCATCCGAATCCGAATGCTGCGTGATCAGGTTACCCGAAATAAAAGATAGGCTGCTGCCAAGGGAGAGGAAGAGGATCCAGTAGTGAATCCGAGAGTGACCCATGTGTGCTCCACTGCTCCCCTACGCTAAGTCGTCGGTAGGCTATTTTCTACAGCCCCACTATAGAGCCTTGTGGATTATTCCATAAATTAACAAGTGCAAATGAAGACTTTCATATAATTAAATATGATCATAACTTTAAAATTGATTGGATCAACCTTCTTATGCAGGTACTGCATAATAATAAAAAATTCCATATAATTAAATGGATTTTTAATATATATAAGTATGATGATAACTTTATGTGATGAAGACTTTCATATAATTAAATGGATTTTCCCCTTATGTGTCATACTAATAATAAACAGATTTGATAAATCTTAAAATTTGATATTTTTTATTTTTTTTGTGACGATTTCTTCTTTATGGTTTAATTTCCTTATTTAGTATGTTTATAGTGTACTCTTAGGGTACACAATAGAAAAACCGATTTAATAATTCGCGGATGATGGACGGGTCAGATATAGGTAAAAGTTTTCGCAGATGATGGGCGGTTCGGATGATCTAATTTCATTTGTGGGTTAGGTGGTGGAAGTGCTCCACCCACCCATAACCCGACCCATGACCGGCCCCAGTCGCAAACAACGTTTTTCAACTTCAAACTTCTAACGTTTCAAAAAAACCTTCAAACTTTCCTTCCAACTTGTTTTGCAAAGTAAACTAGCTTTTTAAACAAATCCATTTAGTTTAACGTAAATCAGAGTATTGCAGAAACAACAACAAACAAGTCAACCACTACATTACATTTTAGGGATTAGCAATTTAGCATTTAGCAAAATGTAGGGGGACCAAAGATTTTTACCAAAATCAAGCTTCCTTAGTGCCAATGCAACAGCATAGAGGGGCCCCAATATAGGCCAGGCATGATACTTGAGAGCCTTACTTGACACAGTTTAGCAAAATGCAGACTTGGTTAAAATTTGACCTCCATAACATACCAAAGAATTAGAGCTTGAGAACAAGGCCAATTGGGCAGTGATCACTTCCATTGACGTCGGGGAGAATGAACGAGTCATGAACATTATCCGCTATTGATTGGGAGGCCAGGAAGTAGTCGAGACGCCACCCTGTAATCAAATTATTTTGTTAAAATTTAAAAAAGGAATTTCCATAGTTTTGCGAGTCATTCATTAGCTATGGAAATACTAAAAGACATGGCATTGAATTAAGTATGGTGCTAAATTGTGTAAATATAAAGGACCTCGGTTTGTTTTGCGGCCACCATGCCTGTAGCCCCAGTAGGTGTAGCCAACAGCCCCTGGGTGTTGCTTTCTGAAGGTGTCAACAAATCCATTGGACAAGTAGCACTTGTCAAATGACTGTCTCTCCTCATCTGTAAATCCAGCACTTCTTTTATTACCCTGCGTATTCATTCATATTTTGTCAATGAGATGTGTAGGAGTAGACATCAAACTCATTATATAATAGAAAATTGTCTACTTACAGCTGGATTATATATGTCGATTTCCTGATGTGCACAATTTAGATCACCAGTCAAGATGACAGGTTTTGTTTTTTCAAGTTCCTGTGCAAAGCAAAGCCAATAACAATGACTCAGTTTAGTATTACACTTGTCCAGATTCGAGATCTGTAACAAGTCAAACAAATTTAGAGAAGAGTATGTACAACAAATCGTCAGAAGTGACATCTAGGATATCTAACTAGAAGAAATACAAGGTGAACAAACATAGGATTAGTTCTTACTTTCATGTAACTGCTGAGCGATGCATCCCATTCTGAAACCCTGTATGACTATTTTGAAAGAAAATGAATTTAAAGAAAATGAAAAAAATATGTATTGAGGAGACACTTGAGTCTCGAAAAAGACTAGTGCATGAGTACAATTAATTACCAGTCTTTTTAGACCATCTCCAGAGTTTGGAACATATGCATTTAACAGATAAAATGAGTCAAACTCGACAGTTACAAGACGTCCTTCACTGTCATGATCCGATATACCGAGTCCATATTTAACCGAAAGTGGCTTTATCTGCAAAAAGAGAGAATATTTCAGTATGAAGGTCCATGTTGCAAGATAACATTAGAGTAAACACTAATGATGATCATGTGAATAGCCATTCCAGCAAATAAAGGAAAGGATTGTACAGGAGCTGGATGCAAGAAAATCATCTCATCTGACATGAATAACATATACTACTACAGAAAACCATTGATCTGAAAGACCATGACTAAGTACAATAATATGACATCACAGGCATAAGTTCTGGCCCAACAAGAAAGGAAAAGAAATCTAAGAAGCAGGGATTTACAGACTGTCTCACTGTCCCAGAGAAGGATTAAAACAAGTCCACAAATGTTCCTACCTACATAATATGTTAGCTCAACGTGAAACTAATGCTTCTTATGTATAAGAAAGATCCTTGCAATCCTACCCATAACCACAAGAGATGCAATAATGATGTACTGAGTGAAAAGTAAGCAAAGAAAGGCCCAAAAATAACTATTTTCATAGCCTTCTTATGTATAAGCTCCTTTATTTGATGACTTACCCTTGAGATAATTGCAGTACCAGAATACCCAAGTTTGGAAATGCTACAAGTCCAGTAGCTATGTTCGTAGCCTTCAAGCAAATCTTTCACTGTCTCAACATCTTTCTCCTGCAAAGTGACAAACTAACATTCTTCACACACAAATGACAGTCTGATAGACAGTAAAGAGACTTAGTAATAACATGTTGACATGAAGTACACATATAGCTACATTCCTAACTCAATTGGCAAATGAGCAACACCAACTGAGGCAATTCTAGAGTATAATACGGCCAAGAATGCCAGCCACTCCTCAGCAAGTAAAATTTAGTCTAGTAACCAAATACAGCACACGGTGGTGAAATAGTTGCCTGGATTTTTGTCTCCTGCAGGCACAAGACATCAAAATCCTCTCTGGCAGCCAGTTCAACTGCTGAAAAGCCTTCCAATTTTAACACCGCCCTCAACCCATTAACATTCCAGGACATTATCTTTACAGCTTCGACGTCGGAGCCAAGAGGAGGCGGCCTCATGGTTCTTGGATTATAAGCAATCCAATCTTTCTGTGGCTTCTTATGAGCAAATATTGTCCATGGTTCATTTGTAGCTACCGAGGTTTTAACAGCTACAGAAGTGGAAGTCTCCGCAGCAAGTTTCCTTTTTGAGGAAGTCCTTTTACCTGAAAATATCAATCTAAGTGACTAAAAGAAAAAAAAAACAGGAAAAGGTAACCAAATGCCTTATAATGCTGCAAACCTGGCACTTTTGTAGTTTCGGTCATGCTCTTCTCACTCGTGACAATGGATTCAACATTCACCTCTTCAGGATCATCATCATCTGCAAGAAGCTGTTTTTTGCTATTGCTCTGCTGAGCTCTGGAAGAGCGTGAAACTATTTGTTTCTTCTGCCTCCCTTTTGAGGCAATTCCAGTACAAACAGTGTCTGTTTCCTGTGATACACCTCCTTCTTTGTCTTCCCCTATAGAACTTTCACCTGAACATAATCACACAAGAAAACAGATATACATATCCATAAGAGGTTCAAACAGAGACACACATATCTGAAAATCTCAAACATGTCTAATTGATAGCTTATTGTTGCAACATTATTCTCTATAGTTAAACCTTAAAAACATACCATCTACTTTGCCATCCAAAAGGCATCTCAAACTTGATATAAGCTCAGGCTTACGCCCTTTCGCAGAAGCTCCAAAGATCCTGCGATGTCAAGCGTAGTCAAAATCACTTGAGGAGCAATCTACAGCTCCTTTCCAGACACAATTACAAATTCTACCATGAAATGTACCTTAGCATTGCCCTGAGTTCCTCGACTTTCATGTTTTCAAGCTTTCTAGGATCGTTCCTAATACTCACGATATCTGATTTACTTTCCATGCCGTTCTCCTACATGTTCAAACAATACACCTGGTAAGCAAAACGATTGCTCCATCATTATCACAATACCATGTACTGACAAAATGAACAAGAACTGATGAACTAACCATAGGACTATGGACCTTTACAGATTGGAGGTCGGTTCCAGCAACAAGACTTGGCTTTTCAGGCGCCTTCTTAGATACCATTGCTCTTGTTTGAAGAGCAAAAAGAGGCCCAAGGTTCAAGTTTCTCCGTGCCCCGGCCAAACTGCAAAAAGCATTGTGAAAGCCTTTCAGCATCAACACGACACCAATTCACATTGAATAGGCAATATTTGAAAGTGAATCTTCTTCAAATTGAAATATAACAACTCAAAATTCCATAATCACAAAAGAGAGGGCGTTTGTAGTATTTTACAAACGGCGCAGGACTGAAACTTTGTAGCTGACATTTGAAAATCAACAAAAATCAAAGGAGAAGTAGAAGGCTAAGATTACGTAAACTGCGAAACCCTAATTGCATGGTTGGATTGTTTACAGGTCTCAAATTTAAAAAGTATCAACAAGATGGTTCTCCACCCAAAGGAAAGCCGTGAAAGAAAATGCGAAAGGAATAAAAGGCTTGCAGCGGGTGGGGGCGTACATGGAGGAAGAGAAGTTGGCGGTGGTTACCAGCATCGAGCCCGCGACAGCTTCGCTCCACATCCGCCATGGGAGTGCCTTTTAAACTCGCAGCTCACACACAAACCCCAAATTTTGGGTGTCACACTACGGAAAATAAAATAATGTGAGAGTATGATTGGTAAATAAAATAATGGGAGTGCCTTTATATTTTTTCCTACACTTAACTAACTCTTATCTACAAATAATTGTACTTAACCACCCATTGTTTATATAAAATATATTATTCCTTCTATTACATGTTCGGGTTGGTTCACTTCGGGTTGGTTCACTTCAAGTTCGTATGAGTTTGGATTGACCTAACTATTAATAAAGTTATTTTTTTAATCTATCTATCTATCTATCTATCTATCTATCTATCTATAAACCTATAATCAAAGGTTTTCGGAGTAATTAATGACCCGCATTTTATACAATGAACATATAATTTTGGGTGTATGAATTCAAATCGGTGTACACTCTTTTTTGTCCTAAAGAATGAAGAGTAAAGAGTCGTCAGTTATGATGCTATTGCGTAACGTCCGCTGCGTTTTCAATGGCCATGAAGTACGCCTGTGGTTAATTTCCTGGCGACCTCTCCTCCCCGAAACCTAAGAACCTTCGCTCTCCTCCCCCAAATTCCACGCCCCCTTTCTTCTAACTCCTCCTCTCCCAAATTCCACGCCCCCCTTTCTTCCAACTCGCCGGATTTCGTCAGAATCGGCGACTGGAGGCTTGCGGTGGCATCGAACCGCCCTCCGCCGGCCTCGCTCTGCCCCCGTCAGCTCCGCCCTCTGTCGGCTTAGACCCGTCCCCGTCGGCCTCGCTCCGCCCCCGTCGGCCTTGCTCCGCCCCCTCCGGCCTCGCTACGCCAATGTCCGTCTCGCTCCGCCCTCTGTCGGCCTAGATCCGCCTCACCGCCGGCTTCGCTCAGCCCCCTGCACATGGCGTCCGCCCTACAGCTTCCCTGATCACACCAACAGGAACTCCACCGACGGTCCACTCGGTCTTCTCCGGCACCTCGAAAGGCGGAAACGACGACAGAGCGGACTATTTGCACGGCAAAACGGAGGCGATTTCTTCAATTCGCAGTTCCCAGGCTTCGAGAGCTTGAGATCGGTCAACTGCTATTCACTCAAAGCACTCGGTCACCAAGCAGCGGGGGAGGTGCAAGATTAATGAGAGGTAAAAGGATTCTTCTTTGTGTAACATTTTGGTAGAGACTTTGTCATATGATTTGGGATTCAGACTGATTCAGACTAGCTTCGAGAGCCTTACAACGGGGGAGGTGCTGAGCGATTTGTGTGGTTAATTTGCAGGAATATAACAGAGAGAAACTACATTATACCTAATGGTCAATGAAGAAGGATAGACAAGTTGCTCCTTGGTTGATTTCAGGTTCATGATCTTTCTTCAACAATATGATACATTCTTATTTAATTTTGCCCCTCTCATTCAATTCTCATCTTGG
Organism: Polygonum aviculare; assembly: GCA_934048045.1. NCBI lineage: Eukaryota > Viridiplantae > Streptophyta > Magnoliopsida > Caryophyllales > Polygonaceae > Polygonum > Polygonum aviculare. The sequence goes on along the minus strand of OW204032.1, from coordinate 13,202,857 downwards.
ATGGGTGGTATGTGGTGCTCGACTAGCATCTCTCAGTAGAATCACTTCTATTGAATCGTTTTTATGCCCCTAAAAGCAGTCTAATGGAATAGTTCGACTCAGCATAGAGTCATGTTATTAACCATCTTCTAATCAAGTATCTACAATGACAGCTGCATATGCTTCAAGAAGAGAATGAAGTCATGCTTGAAAAGGTATTTTACCCCTCCCTGAGACTGTAAATTGTTAAATGCTCACCCACTTTCAATTGAAAAAGCTCTTATTTTCTCTTTGCAGCTTTGACATATAGAAGGTGAGCGTGAAGAAGCTGAGGCCAGAGCCAGGGAGCTTGAAAAACAAGTTAGTATTTTCCAAATGGACCATCCTTTGATTCTATGTATCATGTTTATTGAGTCACTTCATTTTCGTGCAGATTATCACATAATTTTATGACAAATGTATTGGGGTTTAAATGGATCCATCTTGGTTCTCCTTGCAGGTATATATCACCTGAGGAAGTCCCGATTCCCTATGGTGGCCTGTGTGTCGACTTATGTGAGTGCAATCCCGACTTCACCGTTGATGACCACGCTACTGAAATCAGTATCAAACCCACCACTAAGCAATTCGTTGAAATCTTGGTTTCTGAGGTTTGTTTAATCGAAGCACTTAACTAGAATGCTTCATTGTTCTACTACCGAATATTTCATTCAAGTTGACTACAAACATGCTATTTCACATTGTTACAGGAATTATACCCTTTGAATAATCTGTTTTTCCATTTGCAATGTCATTATACAATTTATAGTGAGCTTTTAAATACTAAAATGTTAACTACAAACATGCTATATCTCATTGTTACAGGAATTATGCTTATTGAACCCAAGCCTCAAGAGCCTACCAAACATCAGTATGTTTTGTCCTTCTTCTCCCAATATTTAGTTGATTATAATATCCATTATTGCAGCACTTGACAAATGGTAATGATACAGGTACGTTAGACTGGGATGTTGCTACAACATCTAATTTCTTGAGAAAATACTGTCTTGCAGGTAATCTATGATGAGGAATATGTTGGATTTTTTGTATTGAAAAAGGACTTTTTCCATGCTTCTATGAAGGTTCAATAATGTTGTGATGAAACAGTTCAGTTCCTTGATAACTAGATTGTGCACATATGCTGCTCAATGAAGGAGCTGTCAAAAAGGAGTTGTGAAAAAGGTGGACTTGATCAAGAGTGAGTCAGCTGCCATTGTTGAGATTTACAATCCTTCCCTTGAGAAGATCCAAAGAGTGAAGGTTCAGCTGCCTGGGCTACCACAAGAGCTGGTCAGTAAGATGAAGGAGAAGAATGTTGACTTTGCTGTTTTTCCTCCAGAGGCTAATATGGGAGCTGTGATTCTTGATCTGCTCAGCAACTTGGCTTTTCCATTGCTTTTCCTTGGTAGTCTTCTGTTGAGAAGCGCAGGCCCTAACACACCTGGTGGCCCTAATCTGCCATTTGGCCTTGGAAGGTGAGTTCTTACATTTTCTATCCTTTAAAGATGCTGTTTGTTTTTTCCATTCATGCTTGTGCTCCATGAAAATTATTTATGAAACATAGCAAGTGTTGGGTTCTAGAACTTCATAATTATATGATGATTATGATCATTCAACAAAAGTAAGGAAGAGTAGATAATCATGCTTTCTCTCTGTTGCAATGATTATACTCAAATTCATTATCTAGAAGGTCTGGCTTCTTCATGGACCAGATTTTTATAGAATTTCAAGTTTGACTTGTGCTTATATGAAGTTTGGCCTGCTAATGGGTAGTTTTCTTTAATTTGGGCTGGTTTGTTATGATTCATATTACTATAATACACAAAATGTATATAAACAGGAGCAAGGCTAAGTTCCAGATGGAGCCAAACACAGGAGTGACCTTTGATGGTGTAGCTGGAGTCGACGAGGCGAAACAAGCTAGACTTCCAAGAAATCGTCGAGTTCTTGAAAACACCATAGAAGTTTGCAGCAGTTGGAGCAAAGATACCCAAGGGAGTGCTCTTAGTAGGACCCCCGGGGACAGGGAAGGCTCTTCTTGCCAAGGCCATTGCTGGTGAAGCTGGAAAACTGGCCCACCGATGTGGAAAACTGAATTCTCGAAAGAGAATTCAGGAATTGCATGCTACATGGGTAGAGAATTCAGGAATTGGCCCACCAAGGGAGTGCTTGGAAGAGAATTGCAAGCTGGAAAACTTCCTTTTACTGTCAACTGGAAGTATCAAACTGGGCATTTCTTCATTTCTCTTTGCCTGGAAAAATCCATTTCTAATTGCATCTGGTATTCAGATATTTAAGTATACAAAAGTACTTATTTTGGTTCAAAAATGTTTTCGTAAATACTTGACAAGGCCAAGTTCTGGATACATAAAACAAAATTTTGCAACCTAATGTATCTTATGGATTCTGATTTTGGACAATTGGAATATTTGATATAGAGCTAATTTAGTTGAATCAACCATCATGTGAATACCACTATATGAGTATTTGGAAGAATTTTCAATTATCAGCCAACTATGTGAGCATCTTATTAACACTCAACTATTAGCCTCTTTCCCTTCAGTCTTTGGTGATACAGTTGACTTCTTGCTCTGAAACCATGAAAGCTGCATCTTATAGACTATAAGTAAAGTATATTAACCCCAAATCTGTTACGCTGCAATAAGTATTTGGAAAAATAAAGTAAAAATTAACCCCAAATACTGCATCATTGAAAACCACGAAAGGTGTATCAACCAACTATGAATATTTATATTTTTTTAATTTCTAGAACTAAAATTTAAAAAAATACAAATAAAGTTGAAAAAAATATATGGTCAAATGTAAAACAGAATTATTTGACATCACGAAAATATTGTTCCTTAGTTTGCAATTCCAAATATATCCAAACAATATTATAAATACATTCTTTGGTTTCAAGTCACAAATCAAGTTGACTAAAATTAAATAACAATAACATTAAAAGAAATTATATTCTTTGGTTTCAATTACAAATACGCAGACCACATATTAATTTCCTACAATAGCATAGTGTATATCATAAAATATGCATATAACATCTTCTATAGTACTATAAAGAAAGAAAACTTCTGGCAGTAAATGCCCATCATTTTATACATTTTCCACAACACAACATCCATGGAGCTTTGATTTAACCTTCAAAAAATATAGCAAGTGAAAAACAACTAACATTTAGAACAATTTTAATCTCTTAAAATTTGGTACAGGACAATGTCTTTAATTGACGGGATTATGGGTTGCATAATTCGTTACGATGCACCGTAACAAAGAAGACTTACAACACATTATAATGTCACCGCATATGTTGCTACATTTAAAACAAGTTATACCGGGCACATGTATGACAACGACTGCCCCGTGCCGTAGGCACGGGTAAGAAACCTAGTTATTATAATAAAAAATAGTTTTTATGTATCCATCTTAATAATAAGGTATTTAGATTATTCAATTACGAATGATATACTATTTTTACAAAACGGTAATCTGGGTAGACCAATCAGATCTTGGGTTTCAAGTGTTATCTAATAAATGACAAGTCAAGTCTCTCTTTGACCCATTGATTTCGGATCGGGTCTCAACACAAAAAACTATACAACACTAGAAGAGCGTTAGGATTCGAAACTATTTTTTTAGTTGGGAGATACAATTCGAGAACCAACTAGACAACAATAGAGAAATTTTAGGATCTGAAACTGCTTTTTATAGTTGGGGGATATTATATGAGCTTAATAATATTTTTATTTTTATAAAACAAAAATTAAAACTAAGGGCAAAAATATCATTTATTTTTTAGAGAATACCATTTTTTGTCAAATAGGTGGTTAAGTGCAGCTATATACAAATCAAGGGTGGTTAAGTGTAGAAAAAAATATTCACTAATCCGCCATGTATCAACTGACATGATAATTCATTGAGAAAAACTCCACAATAATCCTCTTTTCAATTATCAATTCCAAAAATATACCCCTATCTAATACTATTTCCAAAACTATATCTTTTTATTGGATATAACCAAAACACCCCTATTAAAGAAACAATAATACTCATTAATTTCTCCCCTCATTCAAAATACGTATTCAGCCTCCGCCATTTGTCCCTGGTGTGCAAGTTGATCCAAGTCACACCGATCGTCACCGGTAAGCTGAAGCCCCTTCTTCTTCCTTTCCTATCTTTTTATTGTGATTGGACATCCGTTGGTCGGGGTAGTGAGGGGTGTAGAGTCGAAGTCGGGATCGGGGTCGGTTTGGGCGTCGCCGGGTTCGGATTCGGGGCGGGCCTGCGGCTGCGCAAACCCGAACTGGAGATGAAGGGGCGGTGGCCGGAGCAAGGGTCGGGTTGGGCTAGAGGGAAGGGTCCCGTTGCTGGCGAAGTGGTTGTGCCGAGGGAGGAGCGCCGGTATTGTGAACGTAAAATTTTGAACGTAATTGATTACATGAAAGCGGCCGGCGGGTTACATAAAAAACAAGTTTTGAAACAAGCGTAAAATTGATTACATGAATCAAGATTAGGGCTACATAAAAAACAAAACGGAAATTTCGCCTGGTGCCCCCCAGGTTAAGCCAATTTCGTGAGGTACCCCAAAACTTTTTAAAATTCGCGTGATGACCCTGAGCTATTGAAAAGTTTTGTTTCGTAACCCACCGTTAGCCTCTGTCCAATTTGGGATAAAATAAAAGATATATACATTTTATTTTCTTTTTTGATATGGACTGTATCAAATAGCCCCGTGAGCAAGACTGACGGAGAACAACGCTCTTCTTGCTTGGTGGTTCCATTCAAACAGCCCCCATGAATGAATCTTTCTCTTCTTGGAGCTCTTCTCTTCTCTTTTCTATGGTCGAAGACTGAGAGAGAACAACTTAGCAAAAGACCATGAGGAAGGAATCTTACCACGGAGGCGGTGAGGAGAACGACGGCGGATTCGGACAACCCCGATGGCATTCACAAACCTGCTGAGGGATATGATGAAGGGTGAAAGTGGGCTTCTTCAATGGCTACTAAGGTTTGAATTTTATTGTTTCAATCCTAAATTCCAACAATTCTAGGTTTTCAATTATTAGGGTATCACAAATGGAAAGATCTGTCAATTTAGGGGTTCGAAATTGCTTATGAATATGAAATTGATATTGGTGTTTTGAATTATAGATCATTTAGGGAGTTTTGGTTGATTGTCTTTAATTGAAAAGTAATCCCTTATATATATAGAGTTCCTACATTGAAGAAAGATGGTGATTTTGAGTGGAATCTGTGGAAAGATGGTGTTCTTGAGTTTGATTGATGGAGTGGGTAACTATGGAAAAGGATACATATCAACTTTCAATCTCAGCACCATTCTTGTAGCTAATTAGATATGATTGTTCTGGTTTATAAGAAAGGCTAATTTTAGCTTTTTGATTGCATTTGTATCTCTGTAGTGAGAATATGATATATAGAAGTGCTATAATTGTTGGAATATATATGCATCATCAGATCCATAGAGGGCTTCTAAATTTGAAAATGTATTTCTCGTGAGGTTTCATTGAATGATACAATGTGCTAGAAGCACCGATGTTTTGATAATTGCAAGTGATGCAGTTGTTGCTTGTTAATTTTAGCCTATTAGCTTAACGGGAAAGCAATGTGTCATACACATCGATGTGGGTTCGAATCCCATATAGGCTACAAAATCTATGTGTTTGCTTACTGTTTTGGCTTATTACTTGCTCAGAAGGTTGAGTCTTTGAATGAAGAAGAAGCTGAAATCTACATAACTTGCATTGCTTTGCGTTTTAACCTCTTTTCTCCAAAATGTAGTTTTGGTCTCTATGTGCACTTGAATGATCTAGCTTCTGCACTTTGTGGTTTCTTGCTGCGGGTTTTTGTTAAAAAAATGTCAGATGATATGCTAGTACCCTTCTCTTCCAACTCGTCAAATCAATTTGATAATTCCCTGCCTAGTAAAATCGCCAAGCTTGAATCTTGTTTGGTTGGCAAGGTCTCTAGCCCGTTGGCTGTTCCTGCATAGTCTACCAACATGATGCTTCTGATTCTGAATGCTAAATTTGGTGCTTCTGAGTGCTTGGCAGGATTTGCTTCTTCTAGTGATTCTGATGATGATGTGAGTTTATTAGTTTATTGCTATCAACATGATGCTCATCTCATGACTAAATTCTTCTCATGGCTAAATTCTTATCAATGCTTGATCTATGGGCATATATATGCTTGATGTGGTGAAAGTGGATTTGGTTACTATAAAACCGTGTTAATCTTAGAAGTTTCCTTTCCTTTCTATTTTATTTTTTATTTTTTACAATCCAAATTTAACATTAATCGATTATATTTAACAGTAAGGGTATGAGGTGAAATACTTCTCATTATGAGGGTTACCATGTGAAATTTAAAATCTCGTTGGGTACCACGTGAAATTGGCTTAACCTTGAGGGTACCACGTGAAATTTCCGAAAACAAAATTTTGAAGGTAAGTGTGAACGTAAATTAATGCCTATAATGAATTAAGATTAGCGTACAAAAGTTTTGAAACAAGTATTGTGAGCGTAAAAACTTGTACTTTGAACTTAGATTTAGGGTTACATAAAAACAAGTTTTAAGATTTGCCTATAATGAATTAAGTTTATGTAGGGGATCGTGAAATTTGTGTAGTATTTTTCTCTATTTTTTATGTAGTTTGCTTAGGGTTACATTAAAATTAGTTTTCTTACAATAAATTAATTTTATGTAGTTTGATCATGAAATTTATGTAGTAGTGTTTTTATGTAGTTTGATTAGGGTTACATAAAGAGTAGGTTTAAGATTTTCTTACAATAAATTAATTTTATGTAATTTGATCATGAATTTTATGTAGTAGTGTTTTAATGTAACAAGATCCTAGCAAATATTATGCAACAGAATCTTAACAACTTTCATTTACATAAAATCTAATCTACATAAAATTAATGTAGCACATACACAAAATTAATCTACATAAATTAATGTAATACTTAAATAAACTAGACTAAATCTACATAAATTTTATCTACATACATTTAATGTAACAATTTAACCTACATAAATTATTCTACATAAAATTTAATGTAACAAGATCCTAGCAAATATTATGCAACAGAATCTTAACAACTTTCATTTACATAAAATCTAATCTACATAAAATTAATGTAACACATACACAAAATTACTCTACATAAATTAATGTAATACTTAAATAAACTAGACTAAATCTACATAAATCTTATCTACATATATTTAATGTAACAATTTAACCTACATAAATTATTCTACATAAAATTTAATGTAACAAGATCCTAACAAATATTATGTAACAGAATCTTAACAACTTTAATTTACATAAAATCTAATGTACATAAAATTAATGTAACAAACCCTAGAAAAATTAATGTAACATACCAAAGTTGCGAATGGCAGGTCTACGCAATTCGACCTAAGAGGTGGAGGGGTGGCCGGCGGGAGGGTGGTGGCCGTAGGGAGGAAGGTGGCCGGCGGGAGGATGGTGGCCGGCGTAGATGCGTAGATCTGGGTAAGGCTATGGCGGTGGTAAGGATGCAACGGTAGGGCGGCGGGCGGCGGTAGGGCGGCGGCCGGCGGGAGGATGGTGGCCGGCAGGTCGAAGGTGGCTGACGGGAGGAAGATTGCAAGACTGAGAATTACGTAAAAACTGTAGAAGGGAGGTTTCTAAATTTACGTAAATTGGTTTTAGAGGGTAATTTGTCCAATTTTATGTAATATGTTATTATTGTCCAATCTATTGTCTATGGGTATATTATTGGAATTTATTAATGAAAATAGGCTATTGGCGTCTTTAACCCTAATTCATTCACTCAACATGTATTCACTAATCCGCTTCTTTGTCTAAAATGTATTCACTAGGCAAATTCGTTTCTTTAAAAAATGCATTGTTTTTCTTACGGAACCCTTACTTTATATACATTTATAAAAGGAAAAATGACTCCAAATAATACCAAGTATCAACATTGAACCAATAATAATACCAACTTTAAAAATCATTAAAAGCTATCCGAACTATTCACGTATTAACCAAAAACGATACCGGACTATTTTCCGTTACAATTTCCGACCGACTTGCTGACATGGCAACCGGAAAAATGGCGTGACACATGTATAATTTCCACCTCTTTTATATCTTTTTTTTAAACACAAATATAATGCCAAATCATTATTTTCCAAAACAAAAAAAAGAAAACCTAATTCAAACACAAATTGAACTCATCTGTAAAATCTAATCTAAATCAATTAAAGAAATATACAACTTCTGTCATCTTCCAAAGGAGAAAAAAATTTGACATTTACGAACACAAAGAACACATACATGAAGAACAAGAACACAAGAAGAGATTTGTATATTAGGATTGTCAAATTTGAATTAAGTATTGTAATTCTAGGATTCTAGTTCTCAATTTCGATCTCAAAAAATATTGCATATTGGAGAATTTCAAATCTGATTCTAGGGTTTTAAAATCGTCAATATTGAGGATCTGCCCCCAAATTCGAATCCACGAACCACCATTATGCCACAAGCACTCTGGATGTGGTGGGCGTTGGCTACTCGAGTCGGCATCGGGGCCGCCAGCCGTCGCTAGATCCGGGAGGGCCAATGGCAGGCCGGCGAGCGATGGTGTTGGGCAACGCCAAATCTGGGTTGGGGGGGGTGATGCGATCTCGCTTCTAGGATCGGTCGAATTCGGGTTCGACTGAGCTCTTTGTGGAGATGTTCTTGTAAAAATGAGTATGAAACTCAAATTGGACCTTTGTATTGAAAATAGATGGCGATTTGTTTGAAGTTACGAACTGAGGTACAAGTATTTTTGTGGGACAAAGTAATGGGAAAGGTAAACAAGAGATCAACGAGGGAATCGAGAGCTAGAAACCGGCAAAAAGAGGACTCCCTCGGCCCGTTCTCCCTTGGGGGAGAAGAGACCGAATGAGTAGGGCTTAAAGCTCTCTTACTCAAATTGAATCTACAAAAAAATGAAGGAGGACTTGTGCTTATATAGGCACGAGAGAGGGGAAAGGCCGGCGTGCTTGGAGTGGGCGCCAAGCAATATGAGGAGGTGTAGAAGCTTGGCGGCAAAGACACCTCCTTGGAGTGGGCGCCAAGTTCTTGTATGGAGGTGGCGAAGAGTGGCGTCCAAGGCAAGCATAAGCAGCCTCTTTTATTACAATTCCTTGGCGGCCAAGCTAAGGCTTTAAATGCATGGGAAGAAGCAAACTTGGCGGCCAAGGAAGGCTCCTAATGTGGTGGCCACGCCTCCATCAAATCGGGCTTGAATGGGTCTTCCTTATAATGGGCTTCGGGCTTTGCGGTGTCATTCCTGGGGCCCAATATTTGGAGACTCAAAAATGTATCTCCGGGCGGGCCTTGCTTCACACTTGGCACCGCCAAGTGAGCCCAAAGTTGTTCTTGTATGGCCTTCGCCCGACGCCGCGTTATAGCCCCAGGAATGTGGCTCCCCTCTTTGAATGAAACCGACCTCGTGACGGGTCGCGCGCGTTCCTGAGTCGAGTGCCCAAACGAGGCGCCGGGCCGCGCCTCAGCGTCGTGGGCGCCGGGTGGCACCGGGGCACCGGGGCCTTGACGGGGCACCGGAGCGTCGGTGCCGTGGGCGCCGGTGCCTTGTTGAGGCACCGGGGCGTCGGTGCCTTGGGCACCCTCGTCTCGGGCGCCGGTGCCTTGGGCACCCTCGTCTCGGGCGCCGGTGCCTTGGGCACCCTCGTCTCGGGCGCCGGTGCCTTGGGCACCCTCGTCTCGGGCGCCGGTGCCTTGGGCACCCTCGTCTCGGGCGCCGGTGCCTTGTGGAGGCACCGGGGCGTCGGTGCCTTGATGTGGCCCGGGCGTGGTCACATCATCCTCCCCCAGTTGAGAAGGATTCATCCTCGAATCTTCTTGATCGGACTCGACGTCATTTGACACGAAAACTCGCAGGTCTGCCACATTGAACACATCGTGGACTCCGTAGCCCTCGGGTAGCTCGATCCTGTAAGCATTGTCATTAATTTTCTCGAGCACTTGGAAGGGACCGTCTCCCCTAGGCTTCAGCTTGGAGTTACGCAGGTCGGGGAAACGATCTTTGCGTAGATGCACCCAAACGAGGTCGCCAGGCTCGAGCACCAATTCCTTCCGACCCTTGTTGGCGTGCTTTGTGTATTGAGCTATGCTCTTCTCTAAACGCTCTCGGGTGGAGTCGTGGAGGGCCTTAATGCGCTCGGCATGGTCGACCCCCTCTTGGCTCTCGTGGTCCGATAAGCGGCCCGGTTCGGTAGACTAGCGCCGAGAATGAAATCGATTTGATGTTCGATCCCGCGCAAGGGCGGTAGCCCGTTTGGAGTCTCCTCGGGGAAGACGTCATTGAACTCCCGTAGCAACGCCGAGATGCCTGGAGGCAGCTCAGAGAGCTCGGAATCGGAAAGCAGCGACTCCTTGTAGACGAGAATAAGGCACATCTGCCTATCTACGATAGCTCGTCTCACTTCTTTTCCCCGGGCGACTAATAAGTTCTTGGAGCTGCCTTCATAGGCCTTAAGCTCCATTTTCTTCTTAGCACTCTTCTTTCGGAGCTCCTTAGGTTCTTGATCGGCTATCACTTCGTGCGGGGCTAGAGGGTGCAAGGTGAATTTCTTGCCATCCCGATGGAAGATATACTCGTTAGAAACGCCTTGGTGAATGACGGCCCGGTCATATTACCAAGGTCGGCCCAATAGAAGATGGCAGGCAGTCATGGTTACGACGTCGCAAAGAACCTCGTCTTCATATGGCCCGATGGCAAATTTAATCAAAGCTTGCTCCTTGACCATCACGGGAGCATCGGAGTTAAGCCAGTGGAGGGAATAGGGCACCTTGCGAGGCGTCGTTTCAAGGTTGAAACGAGATACCACCTCGGTGTCTATGAGGTTACTACAGGATCCTCCGTATATGATCACGCTACACACTTTGCCTTGAATAAAGCATCGTGTGTGGAAAATATTCTCCCGTTGAGATGGGGCGGTGGGGGCCTCGTTAGTAAATAGTGCTCGTTGGACAACGAAGCATTCCCCACTAACGGCAGGTACGTAGACCTCCTCCTCGTCCTCCCCATTGTCAAACTCTTCGTCAGATTCGTAATCTCCGGTTTGAGTAAGGAGGACTTGCCTTCGGTTAGGGCAATCACGAGCATAATGACCCCGCCCTAAGCACTTAAAGCACTGGAGGTCGCGCGTTCGGGGGTTGACGCCGTCCTTAGGAGAGGCGGGGGTAGGCGTGGTGTCTCGCCTAACCGGAGGAGGGTTAGCCTCGGCCTTCGGCTCTTTGGCCTCACTCCTCTTGGGTGGTGGGTTAGAGCTCGAAGAACCCAAGCTCCAAGTGCGACCACTCCCACCACTCCGCCTCTTTTGTAAGTTTTGGTACACTTGGCTAGTGTAGTGGAGAACATCGGCAATGGAGACTTCCGTCCCAAATCGTTGCATTTCCACGTAAGCGGCCACTTCGGAGTTTAAGCCTCCGATGAATTTAGAGATAATATATCTTTCCGGAAATCGAACTCGGGACCGGTAGACAAGTTGTCGTAGCTCTTTATAGTACTCATCGGGGCTGCGGGCCCCTTGCTTAATCCGCTCCAATTTGACTTGGATGCGATCAAGATAATCCTCGGGCACAAACCGATCTCGCATGGCCCGTTTAAGTTGACCCCATGTACGAATGGGGTCCTCGCCTTGATACGCCCTATCCTCTTTCTCTTCTCGCCACCATGAGTAGGAAAAATCGGTGAATCGAATGGTGTCGATCGCCACTCGTTGGCGATCCGGATAGTCGTAATATTCAAAGACCACCTCGGTCTTAGCCTCCCAATCAAGGTAGGCCTCGACGTCCGAGGTCCCGGCGAAAGGTTCCACCGTGAGTTTAATTCCGTGGTGGTGGTCCCTCGGTTGTTCCATGGGAGGATTAAGACCGTGATCATTCAGCCGGTCGCGGAACCGAACATTCTCCCGCGGCGCCATTGGATCCGGAAGGTTGCGCCGGGGTCCGAGGGGTGCCGCGAGCGGCCCTCGGTGTTGTCGGTGTTGAGGCTGCCGCTCCTCGTGTTCTGGGAGGATAGCCGGTGGCCTCCGAGGAGGAGGGAGAATAGCCTCCAGTCTCAGAGACTCGTCCTTCGAAAGGACGGGCTTCTTTTGCTCCAGGGCCTCATGATTAGTTCCTGAATATTGTCCCTCCCCATATTGAGGGCCAGGCGAACGCTCGTGTCGCGGAGACATGCTCAAGCGTTGCTCGATCTTATCATCCATGAGCCGGAGCAGCTCGTCCCGGGACTTCTCATAAGTTTCCCGAACGTCTGCTCGGGCATCCTCCCGGACCTCTCGTAAGAGGCCGCGTAGAACCTTCCATGAGAAGGTGTTATCCGCCTCCTCAGTATCATCGAGAAGATTCTTGTTCTTCGGCGAGTCCTGAGACATGATTAAATAAACAAACACGGAACTTGGTAATGGTTAGATAAATCCAAAGACTCACTTGTGTTTGACTCGAAAAAAAAACTTGTTTTTTTTTTGTTCTTTTCTTTTTCTTCAGAAAGCGATCAAATGGGGAGGACTGACTCGTGTTTAGACTCGATTTTATGTGGCTCTCGAACTCACACACTCGACTTTAGGATTGTTTACTTCGCCACCAAAGGTTCTTAACACAACTCTTTCCTCCACTCGCTCGAGTGAGAGCGACAACAACCGGAAATCAAAACAAGCGACCGGAGCTTGTGGGTGAGTGTTTACTAGCCCCACAGGTCGGGAATCCCGTTGCTCGGGGTTAGGATTAAATCAAGGCAAGGAAAAGGCCAATAAGAGGACACGTCTTGGCTGACCCCTTTTCGAATTTTGCTTGTTCGACCTTCTTCGCAAATTTTTTTTTTGAGACGAGAGATACTATCTCTCTTTTGTTTCTTTTTGCTTGGAGAAGTACTACTTCTCCTTGAATTTTTTTTTGAACAAGAGTTACTAACTCTTCTTGGGCGAGGAAAGTACTACTTCCCTTGAGTCGTCCCCTTTTTTTTTTGAAACAAGACGAGCACACTTATAATTTGTGCTTGTCAAACCGTTGCTTCCGAAGGTCGAAGGAAAAATAGGGGGGGTCGGCCAAGATGAAGGGCTCGACACGAGGGTGGTAACACAAGGAAATAGGCTCGTTTTTTTTTTTGAAGAGATTGAAATCGGCCAAGGTATGGAAAGGGGAAAAAAAATGAGGCTAGTTTGGGGTAGGACAAGAAGAGGGTTTCAAGCAATTGAAAACCTGACTCGTAGGGTAGTAATTCGTACCCCCACAACTTGAGGAACTCAAGCCGACAGGCTCTGATACCATATGATGCGATCTCGCTTCCAAGATCGGTCGAATTCGGGTTCGACTGAGCTCTTTGTGGAGGTGTTCTTGTAAAAATGAGTATGAAACTCAAATTGGACCTTTGTATTGAAAATAGATGGCGATTTGTTTGAAGTTACAAACTGAGGTACAAGTGTTTTTGTGGGACAAAGTAATGGGAAAGTTAAACAAGAGATCAACGAGGGAATCGAGAGCTAGAAACCGGCAAAAAGAGGACTCCCTCGGCCCGTTCTCCCTTGGGGGAGAAGAGACCGAATGAGTAGGGCTTAAAGCTCTCTTACTCAAATTCAATCTACCAAAAAATGAAGGAGGACTTGTGCTTATATAGGCACGAGAGAGGGGAAAGGCCGGCGTGCTTGGAGTGGGCGCCAAGCAATATGAGGAGGTGTAGAAGCTTGGCGACAAAGACACCTCCTTGGAGTGGGCGCCAAGTTCTTGTATGGAGGTGGCGAAGAGTGGCGTCCAAGGCAAGCATAAGCAGCCTCTTTTATTACAATTCTTTGGCGGCCAAGCTAAGGCTTTAAATGCATGGGAAGAAGCAAACTTGGCGGCCAAGGAAGGCTCCTAATGTGGTGGCCACGCCTCCATCAAATCGGGCTTGAATGGGTCTTCCTTATAATGGGCTTCGGGCTTTGCGGTGTCATTCCTGGGGCCCAATATTTGGAGACTCAAAAATGTATCTCCGGGCGGGCCTTGCTTCACACTTGGCACCGCCAAGTGAGCCCAAAGTTGTTCTTGTATAGCCTTAGCCCGACGCCGCGTTATAGCCCCGGGAATGTGGCTCCCCTCTTTGAATGAAACCGACCTCGTGACGGGTCGCGCACGTTCCTGAGCCGAGTGCCCAAACGAGGCGCCGGGCCGCGCCTCAGCGTCGTGGCGCCGGGTGGCACCGTGGCGCCGGGGCCTTGACGGGGCACCAGAGCGTCGGTGCCGTGGGCGCCAGTGCCTTGTTGAGGCACCGGGGCGTCGGTGCCTTGGGCACCCTCGTCTCGGGCGCCGGTGCCTTGGGCACCCTCGTCTCGGGCGCCGGTGCCTTGGGCACCCTCGTCTCGGGCGCCGGTGCCTTGTGGAGGCACCGGGGCGTCGGTGCCTTGATGTGGCCCGGGCGTGGTCACATCAGGGGGGGCTGAGCGTGAACGCGAGAGGGAAAGGGGACGGGTGTGAGAGATAGAGGGAAGAGAGCGGGAGTCAGGGTGACCGGAGGGTGGCAGTGGCGGGCCTGCCGTCGAGCTCGTCATCCTCGCTGGTGTGGGCGGCTACGGTTGCCACCGACTACGGATTCACTCAATTGGGGACTTCGTGTTTTAATTAGGTTTTGTTTTTTTTTGTTTTGGAAATTAATGATTTGGCATTACATTTGTGTTTAAAAAAAATATAAAAGAGGTGAAAATTATACATGTGCCACGTCATTTTTCCGATTGCTGTGTCAGTAAGTTGGTCGGAAATTGTAACGGAAAATAGTCCAGTATCGTTTTTGGTTAATACGTGAATAGTTCGTATAGCTTTTAATGATTTTTAGTGCTCGTTTGGTTAAACGTAGGAATTAAAATTCACGGGAAGTTAAATCACATGAAGTGCTCGTTTGGTTAAACGTAGGAATTAAAATTCACGGGAAGTTAAATCACATGAAGTTAATTCCCATATATTGAGTTTCACATGATTTGAGAAAAAGTGTTTGGTTATACTTAATTACCCAGTAATTGAATTCCCACAATTTGTTTGGTGAGAAGTGTAAAATCATGGGAATTTGTTTGAAATTACCACAATAACCTTTATCCATTAAAAACTATAATGTAAATTAAGGGCAAAAATGAAATTTATAATTTAAATAAAAAATAATTATTTTTAATATATGGAGGAATTGAATCTTACCCACCCCTTCCATGGTAATTGCAATTCCTCCATTTTGGAGGAAGTGCAAATCATGGGAATTTAATTTCCCATGATTTTGGTGTGAAACAAATATAACCAAACGCAGGAATTTAAAGCCAATTCCTGGGTTTTTTCAATTCCCATGATTTTGAAAGTGAACCAAACAAGCACGAAGTTAATTCCCATATATTGAGTTTCACATGATTTGAGAAAAAGTGTTTGGTTATACTTAATTACCTAGTAATTGAATTCCTACAATTTGTTTGGTGGGAAGTGTAAAATCATGGGAATTTGTTTGAAATTACCACAATAACCTTTATCCATTAAAAATTGTAATGTAAATTAAGGGTAAAAATGAAATCTATAATTTAAATAAAAAATAATTATTTTTAATATATGGAGGAATTGAATCTTACCCACCCCTTCTATGGTAATTGCAATTCCTCCATTTTGGAGGAAGTGCAAATCATGGGAATTTAATTTCCCATGATTTTGATGTGAAACACAATTTAACCAAACACAGGAATTTAAAGACAATTCCTGAGTTTTTTCAATTCTCATGATTTTGAAAATGAACCAAACAAGCACTTAAAGTTGGTATTATTATTGGTTCAATGTTGATACTTGGTATTATTTGGAGTCATTTTTCCATTATAAAATATGTCATTTTTCCTTTTTTTTTTGGTCGAATGTGTCATTTTCTTTTACCAAAGCATGAAAGTATAGGTTGTATAAAATAAAATATCTTTCCTTTCAATCGAGGACAAAAAAAAACTTTGCTTTTACGAGTTACTCTTTCCCATGATATTTTGAGCCTTCTTCCATCCCTATTTTCACGTACCTTGTTAAATTCCGGTGGGTTAAGAGAATTGTGTGATGTATCTGATAAATTTGACCAGTTCGCATATAAGGTTAGGATCCACCTTTCCAAAAGGTCAGACCAATAAGTAGGGGTTTCACTCCCCCTATATAGGCTGTAGTGGATTTTCTTTCACTTAACCGATATGAGAAGACCATATTTCATCCCAACACGCTTCAGTCAGGATCTTCTACACCTTTCGGTGCAACGTCGGGTGTTCCATTTTATTATTTATGCTATAAATCAATGTAGTTTTTTTTTTAAAAAATCATTTTTATATTTTAAATGATAAGTTTCATATATCTATACATGCTTATTATTAAAAAAACATTATTTATATTTTTCTACATTAAAATTATGAACTAATCATATTTTTTTACTATTAAAAATATTACCTACAAGTTTATATCACAAAAATCTAAAATTATATAAGAATAAATATTTACAATATGAATATGATTTATAAAAAACTTTATAATATTATTTTATGACATAAATAGTAAAATGGAGTACCGAGCGTTACACCGAGAGGTGTAGAAGATCCTGACTGAACACGCTTCGTCCCTTCAAGTGGTAACTAGTCTGGCTTAATTAGCACTTGGAAAAACAGATCTAGCATCTCAATCTCTTTATAACTAGCCCAGAACGAATGGGCGGTGACTTGACTTCCATGATGCAAAATAATGAGCAAGAAACCAGTTTAGTAGTAAATCTAAGCTGGTTTGTACTGATGATCACGAACCCGATAAATCGACTTGTGATGATCGTTTAATGCAATGAATGATATTGAGACTTATTTTTTCCAATCATGTGAAAAAGGCCTAAGCATGGATCTAATTCGAACCTCCTAACATCCCCATATTATTAGTCGAAAATAGGTGAGAAATGGTCTTGATTATACAAGTTCCAAGCTCATAGCTCATAGGCCTAAAAAACATTAGCTAGTTACATGATTAGTATCATTACAACAAAATCCATGTATTCAATCCATTAGAAATATGCGATCCATAGATAGATTCATGTACGAGTACTCAGAGTCTGGGATTTAGAATTTTTTTCTATAAAATTAATAACATAATAATATATATTATTTCCTCCGTATTAAAATCATTATCCAAATATTAAAGAATTATTTTTCTTATACTACTTATATGATTATAGAGTTAATTATTGGTGTAACGAAACATGGAAAATCGTATATGATTATGATATAGTTAATTATTATTAGAGGTATAAATGGAAATCGATGGAAAAAATGTGAAATTGACAAGTATTGAGAAACAAGAAAAGGTGGTTATATGCCTTAGGGCATTCAGTCAAAACGGTTAAGCCTCCAAGGGTAGTACCCAGAGGTCATCGGTTTGATTCTCATGGGCAGTGCCCTCAACAAAAAAAAGAAAAGGTGGTTATATACACAACTTTTTTTTTTTGGTCAAACGAGGCAATAGCCTCAAGCAGTATTATTATTTGAAGCAGCAGTTACAACCCGTGGCTGAGCCACACCTACTCTATCCTCATACAGAATTCCTTCGACCCCCACAAGTGGAGACAAAAGTTAGTGGACGCCGACAGCAGCGTTATGCCCCAAACTAGCAACAAAATCCGCAACGCGGTTCGACTCTCTAAAAACGTGACGGAATTGGACGACCCTACCTTGGCATTGTCTAACCAGGCTAGCATGAGGATGTGATTTCTCCAGTTTGGACTGCAGGAGATTGAAGGCCAGAAGAGAGTCAATTTCTACCACCACCCTCCTACACCCCTTCTCCCAGGCAAGCTGAAGGCCATAGAACACTCCCACAATTCAGCGGTAGGAACCGTGCAGGAGCCTAGATTACACATGATTCCCGCTACCCAGTTCCCCTCATCGTCTCTTAGAACTCCCACGGCCGCCGCGACATCGTTCCTCACCGATCCATCCGTATTCAACTTCACCCATCCCGATTGTGGAGTAGACCAGCCCACCGTTATCTCCCTCTTCTCCACCGGAACCTGTCCTGCTGCGCGCCTCCGTCTCGCCTCCTCTATTCCCCGCAAATATTGTGTGATGAAACACCGCTTATTTGACACTCTCGCCGGGTCCCCGAACAGGTTTTGATTCCGCCACTTCCAAATCCACCAAGCTATGGCGACGAAACCCGCTGCCTTGTCTCCTTCCACATGAAGCGGCCATTTCCCTTCGATGCCCCGCTGAGCCCACTCTCTGTCGTTGCACCCGAAGAACCCCTCCTAATCGTCTCGATCCAGCAGACTCCTCCAAACTGCTACGGCCGGCTCACACGCTCCCAAGACATGCCTCACCGACTCCGCTTCCCGTCCACACACCCCACAGATGTGGCTAGCGGCCAGGTGCCGCCTCCATCTCTCCTCGTTCGTCAACAACCGCCCTTTGATGGCCAACCACGCGAACACTTTCACCCTCTCAGGGACGAACATCTTCCAAACTCTCCTGTAAAGCTCCCTCAAGCCTCCCTCCACCTGTACCGACTCTCTCCTCGTGATAAGGGCGTACGCCGATCCCACTGTGTACGAACCCGACGAGGATGGCGCCCATCTCAACGCATCTTCAGCCTCCTGGTCCTCTGCCAGTCCAATCGAGGCGATCTCCATCAAGGTCCTTGTGGGCAATCGGCCCTCGAAACTTGGCCAGTCCCACCCGTCGCCCGTCCACATCTCATGCACCGACCGGTTGTTGTCAACCGTTGCCGCCCAACAGTGGCCCGTTTCCGCCAACGGCTGTTGTCCGACCCACCTATCATGCCAAAAGCTCACTTTGTCCCCGTACCCAACATTCCAACACAGCCCTCTCGCAACGACCTCTTCATAACCCTCCTTGATGCTCTTCCAAATCACCGAGGCTCTGCTCTTCCGGGTGGTCTCTAGCTTCGCACCCTCAAAGCGGACTCCATACTTCGCCCGTATAATCTGGCCCCATAATTCCCCTTCCCCATTCACGAGTCTCCAACCCATCTTGCCCAAAAGGGCTAGGTTCATCTCTCTCGTCTTCCTTAGCCCTAGACCACCCTCTACTCTTGGAGTACACACGCTCTCCCACCCAACCAAATGAAGTTTCCTTTGCCCCTCAACCTCCCCCCAGACAAAGGACCTGCTGATTCTATCAAGGCTCTCCTGACAGATTTTGGGCAAGCAGACCATGGACATCTGGTAAGAAGGAATGGCCGACAGAACTGACTTCGCGAGTGTAATTCTACCGGCCATACTCAAAGTCCTCGCCTTCCATCCTGCTAGCCGAGCCTTTGCCTTGCTAACTAGATGGCCAAATGTCTCCTTGTTCACTCCTCCTTGGAGGGCTGGCATCCCTAAGTAATTCCCAAGGTTTCTCGTGACGTTAATCCCGCTGATATCTTCCAGCTGGCTCGCCATCGCTCTGTCAACATTTGAGGAGACGAAAATCTTCGACTTCTCCTTACTTACACTTTGCCCCGACGCACTACAAAATTTCTTTAAGCAGCCCATCAATCTCCGCATCTGGACCCCCGACGCCTCTACAAACAAGACGAGGTCATCCGCGAAGAAGAGGTGTGAGAGCTTAGGAGCACCCCTGCAGACCACCATTGGTTTCCAACGTCCAGCGAGAACCTCATCATTGATTAAGTGGCTCAATCTCTCCATTCCTAGCACAAACAAGTATGGGGAGATCGGGTCACCCTGGCACAGTCCTCTCGTGGGGTTAAAGACTTCCGTCATCTCCCCGTTCCACAGTAGTCTTGTTGATACCGTAGAAACACACTCTTTCACCCACGATATCCACTTCTCCGGCATGCTCGCATCGTCCAAAGTCTCAAGAATGAAGTCCCATCTTACCTTACGCCTTCTCGAGGTCCAATTTAAGGATCATCCATCTCTTCCCTGACCGCTTGAGCCTCATGGAATGAACCACTTCCTGCAGAACCACTACGTTATCCGAGATCGACCGCCCTGGGATGAAGCTATTTTGTGTCGGCCCAACCAACTTATTCATCAACGGTTGTAGGCGGTTCGCCAACACCTTGGTCACCAGCTTGTATAGCACATTGCAAAGGCTGATAGGTCGGAATTGGTTCACTCGTTCCGGATCTTTAACCTTGGCAATGAGCGCGATCAGGGTATCATTCGCTCCGGGGGGAGTTTCCCTGTCTCCATGAAACTTCCAATGAAACGTATCACCGAATCCCCCACGTCCTGCCAGCAAGTCTTGAAGAATATCGGTTGAAATCCATCCACGCCTGGGGCTTTGAATGATCCCATTTGCTTTAGGGCCTTTGCCACCTCCCCTCGGTCTATTCCTCTAATGAGGCTGCCCACCTCACCCCTAGATAGCTCCGGAAAACCTCCTCTCAGCAGGCTGCACTCCTCCATTCCGCTTTCCTCTGGACAATAGAGCCTCTTAAAGAAACCAGTAGCCATCGCCTCCAAAGTCTCTGGATCCGACACCCACCTCCCATCCTCATCTTTGAGCGCTTCCACCTTATTCCTCCGTCTTCTTATGACCGTGCTAGCATGGAAGAATTTTGTATTCATGTCCCCATGTTCAATCCAATTCTTGCGGGAATTTTGGAACCACAGCTTCTCCTCTTGCTCCAAGGTGCGATCCAACTCCGTCCGTAGTTCCGATTCCATGTCAAGCAATCTGTTGCTCACCCCCTCTCCATTGCTCTTTGGATTCCCTCCAGGCGAGCAACAAGATTTGCCTTCCTGATGTCATTTGTTGACTTTCATCTTCAATTGTGTCATCATTTTTTGCATCTGCAAGTAAATGAACAATAGACAAATTGAGCACTATTAATACCTTTTTTTAAACCAACACCAAATTGAGTACATGTATTGTTTCAAAACAACAACTAACAACCCTTTATCATCCAAATTCAATATAAGGAGTACTACAGTACTACTTACTAATCGCCCTTCATAACTCACAAGTAGTTACTATACTTCTCTTAAGAAATACTAAAAATCATCTAAGACAGTAGAAAACTCAAAGCATCCAGGGATAATTACAATGGTAATGTTCAAGAGATTCTTTGCGACATTTTGTTGAAGGAGTAGTTTCACTACAAAGACTCTTATAAGCTAGAGAACAACTAGGATTTCCAGGTATGTTGGGCTCTATTGATTGCATGCATTGGCGATGGAAGACTTGTCCGTTGAAATTCAAGGGCCTCTATTCAGGTAGACCCGGAAAGCCCACATTAGTCATTGCATAATATGATTGTTGGATTCGGCATGCTTTATTCGGGACATCGGGTAGATGCAATGATATAAATGTTCTCGATAGATCTCCTTTATTTAATGATATTTTTCAATGTTGCGCCCCTCTTGTTTGTGTAATGATGTTAACGGTCATCGATACGATATGGGTTATTATCTCACCGACGGTATATATCCTCGATGGGCGACATTCATTCTCACAATCTCTCTCCCACAAAATAAAAAAGAGAGCATGTTCGCACAACATCAATAAAGTGTAAGAAAGGATGTGGAACACACATTTGGAGTACTACAAGCTCGTTTTGCTAACATTTGACAACAAGATCTAGCTCATGATAAAGAGATGTTAGGGAAAATTATAATTGCTTGTATCATTATCCACAACATGATCGTTGAAGATGAAAGAGATTTATATTCCCTATATTTTGATCTTCAGAATGAGTATGAACAAGCTATGCCGTCAATAAGTTCAAGAAATCAAAAAAATATTAATAATGAGCCTTTTCAGTACTATAACAGTGGAGATCGCATCGTGAGTTTGCAAACGTATGTGTATAATAGAGCTCCAGTTCGGGACCAAAATGTGCATCAACACCTCAAATCAGATCTCGTAGAAAAATTTTTGGCTTAAATTATTTAAGTAATAACCAATAATGTATTATAACTATTCCTATTTACGTAAGTGTGTTGTAATATAGCAAAATTATGTCATTAACTTACTTGTAGTAGCTAATAATCAATGTATTGTATGACTTATTATTAATAATACTAATTATTAATAATACTAATTATTAATTATAATAATATCTAACTTTTTGGTCAAAGGTATAGCTATTTTCTAATATTTATAGTTTTCATAATATGTTTGAATTTTGATAAGAGTAAAAATACATATGATTAAGTAGGGTAAGAAAAGAAAAAAAGTTTTAATGATCAAATTGGCTTTGATCATCATTTGGATAAAGATGAGGTGGATAAGTAAAATAATATTATTATAATACTATGGTGTAATAATTAGACCAACCATAAAAAATGCTCTTAACATTTTCCGTTACAAATAGTGGTTATGAAAAGAAATTATTCTAGAAAAAATTAGGTTCACGTGGACTTATGTAATTGGTGCAATAAGATTGCGTAACGCATGAGGGCTATGTAGATATGAGGAAATTGTTGCGCACTCCTTTTTTTTATGGTTGCCTACTCCTACAATACACGTACTTCATCTTTCAAACCTTTCATCGATCATTGTTTAGATGTGGACCTTGCCAGGTTTATAATTATCCTGTTGTTGATTTCTATTTCTATCGAGGTATAACCTAAAGGTCTAGATTCTTTCTCCATATGGGTGGTGTATATTTTCTATGGAGTATAATTTAAAAGAGAAAGCAATTTCAGCCAATTATGTTGAACAAATGAAAGAAGACAAGAACAAATATCAAATATTACATAATTGTTTTCACTACAAAGGCCAGTTTGATCTATCATTCTCAAGATTTCAAACCAAGCAAACAAATGCATATGCCTTTGATGGTCATGACTGTGTAACAGTAAAATGTCTTACACAAGCATAACGATGATAGCTCTCTAATATTTATCTACCATGCTTCATGCCTAAGATAATCATTTTTTTTTGTGGTCAGTTGCATAAGGCCTTGAACCCTTCTCCTCCTCCTATTTATCAGTCTCCGGATGATTATTTTGGGTATGCATCATTCGAGAATGCAATCAGAGCTTTGAGGAGAACAGCTCCATCATAAGGATATTGCCACAATTCTCCATCATTGAGGAGAACAGTTCCACCATTGGATAGGATATTGACACTATTGCTTGTGGCAATATCCTGTCCAATGATGGAGCTGTTCTCCTCAAATCTCTGCCGGCCAATTCAAAAGCTGCTGTTACGAAGACCAAGAAATTATTGATCGCCAAGAAAACTTATGTTGCATCTCTTGGGGCAGAAGCCCAAACTCTTGGCGACACTACCAAGAGTTTGGGCCACAATGACCTTCACTCAGCTATACTCATGAACCAGAGGTATGTTTTTCATTTGGTTGGATTATTCTTTGGCTGCTGTAGTTGGAGATTGAAGCAGGGGATGTTTATTTCTTTTGCAGTACGGATCCAGTTCAGTTTATTGATGCCTACAACAACCTAGACAATAATGCTGCCCATGCTGTTGAAGTTGCACACAAGATATCTCTGAAGTGTCGTGATCTTATAGTCGCTTTTATCGAGGCGCTTAGGGCTGCAGAATCTGCCTGATAGTTTGGGTTTATTGACCTCTGCTGTGTGATCATCAAGAGTTTTGGGATAGTTGCTCCTTTGCTGGGTTTATAGTTTGGGTTAATTGACTTCCGCTGTGTGATCAGCAAGAGTTTTGGGATAGTTGCTCCTTTGTTGGGTTTAGAAATGTTGCTTTATTTTGATAAGATTGAGATCAACTTAGACTGCTCTTAGTAGCACTTGAATTCTTGTAGAATTGACATCTTCTTGCTCAAATTTGGGTTCCATTTCCTTTTTCAAAGTACACAGTACATTACAAGTATTAATATTCTCACCCTAACAGTCTCTATGGGCAGTAGCTGCTCTTGCCCAACAGACTTCAATAGCCTGTCAACAGATTCTGAAGATGTAGATAGCATGTCAACAGATTCTGAAGATGTAGAAACTGTGGTGAAATAAGC
Source organism: Polygonum aviculare (assembly GCA_934048045.1). Classification (NCBI taxonomy): domain Eukaryota; kingdom Viridiplantae; phylum Streptophyta; class Magnoliopsida; order Caryophyllales; family Polygonaceae; genus Polygonum; species Polygonum aviculare. Next base: position 13,178,829 of record OW204032.1, on the reverse strand, counting down.
AATTGGTGGAAATGCAGTGATTTTATTAATGAATGAACGAGAGTACTTATACAGGAGAATGATCAAGCAAAACCTAGTGTACTCAACGTACTACAATCAAGGAGACTAGTTCGGCAGATTTGATATGGAGAGATTCTAAAAGGTATTGCCTAACAACATTAATAAAAAATACGAAGCATAATATAGTCACTTATATGCGGATTCAATTCCTCTATCTCGTCCCACGTCCCCTTCTTATGTCCCTCCTTTCTTATTGGTTGAGAGTATGCCCCCCCTATATTTCCCTTTAATTCTACCGAAATAAATAACCTTGACCAATAAGAAAGGAGGGACACCAGAAGGGGACAGAAGATTTGCATCCCTTATATGCCCCCTCAAGCTGGGCATTCTTGGAAGTGGAAAAACGAGCTTGGACACTAGTTGACTGTAGCGCAGCTTGAGCATCGGTTTCGTTAGGATATCATCTAGCTGATCTGTTGTAGAAATATGTGAGACTCGAAAGATACCTCGTTGAACCAATTCTCTGACAAAGTGATAGGCTATAGCAATGTGTTTCTATCTAGAGTGAAAAACAGGATTGCTACTTAGGAACGTAGCCCCTTGATTCTCACAATAGATGACGGGTTGTTGAGGAGGACGAAAACCAAGTTCTGAGATCAGGGACATGGCCCATACTAGTTCAGAAGCGGTGTCGGCGAGAGTTTTGTATTCGGCCTCCGTTGATCAACAAGCTACACTTTTTTGTTTGCGAGAGCTCCATGAGATCGGTGTGGCACCGAGATAAAGTATATATCCTGAGGTTGATATGTAGTCATCTTTGTCACCGGCCCAATCAGCGTTAGAGAACGCATGAAGAACCGGTGGAGTGTGGGAAGAGATCATAATAACTTGATGGAGAGAACCAGCCAAGTAGCGGAGGAGGCATTTAAATGCCGCCCAGTGTACATCGGTTGGCTCTTGCATATACTGGATGAGTTTGTTTATTGTAAAGGCGACGTCCGGTCTTGTTAAACATAGATGTTGCAGGCTGCCTATCAAGGTTCAATAGTCTGTTGGTGTGGGGAGCAACTCTCCTGATGTTTTGAGAAGTGATGTTGACGCGGACATTGATGTAGCTACTGGCTTTGCAGTATCCATGCCGGCTTTTATGAGAAGATCTTGTACATATTTCCTTTGAGACAAAAAGATTCCAGATTGGCATGGAAGTACTTCAAATCCGAGGAAATAAGATAGGGAGCCGAGATCTTTGACAGCAAAACGACCTGAGAGCATATGTATGAGCGCTTGAACTGATTTGTCGGAGTTGCCAGTTACAATTATGTCATCAACATAGACGAGAATGTAGAGGATGGTTTGGTTCCAGCGAAGCACAAACAAGGACGTATCTGAGATGGAGTTTTGGAACCCTAGTTGAACGAGATATGTCTTGAGTTCAGTGTACCAGGCTCTCGGAGCTTGTTTCAAGCCATATAACGCCTTCTTTAATTTGCAAACATGATCTGGCTTTTCTCTGTCAACGAAGCCGGGTGGTTGCTCGACATACACATCTTCATTTAACGTCCCTTGAAGGAACGCGTTGTTGATGCCGAGTTGCTTTAGGGGCCAACCTTTGATGACGGCAATGGTGAGGACAATCCTAACCGTGACCGGTTTAATGACAGGACTGAAGGTCTCTGTATAGTCATAACCGGTTCGTTGGTGAAAACCCTTCGTGACAAGACGAGCCTTGTAACGATCAATTTTTCCATCGGGAAGATACTTGATTCGAAATACCCACTTGCACCCAACAATGTTTTGCGTCGGGTGAGGAGGTACTAAGGACCAAGTGTTGTTTGAGCAAAGAGCCTTGTACTCTAATTCCATTGCAGCACGCCACTCCGGGATTTTTAGGGCTTGAGTGATGGTTTTTGGCTCGGTTGGGGGGTTGTGGTGACATGAAGGTTGTTGAAGGGTTTTCTTGAACAAATAAATTTGTATTCAAGACCCCGCTGTGTATAGCGAAGTCAGGATCGTTCACGGGAGTGAGAGTAGTGCTAAGTTTAGTCGATAACTACGAAAAGCAAAGGAAACAAAGGGCAAAACAACTTCAGGCTCGACCCAAAGAGGGTCGATCTCGACCCTAGGTAGGTCGATCCTGAGAGCGATAACACACGAACACACACAAATCACAAGCAACTAACTCGAACACGACGGAGGGAGTCGAGATCAAGGCAAAAGATACGATTTTTAATCAATATAAAAGTCAAATCCTAGGGCAAGGGCTACCACAACAACAACCATACATGCTTTTGACAAGAATTCACAACTATCATGCCATCTAGATCATAGAAAAGTTAACTTTCGCAAACAATTCAAGTTATTCAATCAACTTTCGCAAATCAAACAACTTTCTATCTATCCTTCAACCTAGGAAAATCAACTTTCGCAAATAATCCTATTAGATCTAATCAAGCAACTAACTTTCACTTTCGCTATGGTTAATCACAAGACATGCCTCAACTTTCGCAAAGGGTTAAGCATAAGATAGGTTAGATATGATCATCTAGCATTCAAGTCATGAATTCGAGTTTTAAACATGCATGATTGCGTTGGGCTTTTGCCCAACCCTAGAATTTAAGAAGACTACTCACACATAGCAAAGAAGAACAAGGAAGAAGAAGAAGAAGACATGATCAAACCAAACCAAAATTCAACTAAAAACCAAAGATCAAACTTACAAACCTCAAACTTGTCCTCCAAGTCTTCTCCCAAATTCTCCAAGTCTTGATGATTAATTGAATGATCAAGCAAAGCATGGCATGAATTCCTAATTCATTGAATGAATAAAAACTATAGGTTCAACCTCCTTTTATAGACAAAAAGGAGTCCTAATCTAACTAGGAAACACAAACAAAACACCTTCCTAAAATACAAACTAGGAAACTTGCACAAGATATCCGGAATAAGGAATTCGGTAACGCGCGTTCGACCCTCCATAGGGTCGATATCGACCCCTATAGGGTCGATCCTGAGCACTGTTATTCCTTGCGTTCTAAGTTTGGTCAAATGGCTCGAGATCGACCTTCTTGGGCTCGATCTTGGGGTCGATGTCTTCACTTCTTCTCTTGATTTTGCTTCTCTTTAGCTCTTCTCCTTAGCTTGTCCACTTGACATCTTCCTCCAAGCTTGTCCATCTTCTCTTAGCCTTGCTCCAAACTCGCTCTCAAGCTTCGAAATACCTACAAAACGACACAAATGCGCGTAGTTTCCGAATCTCAAAGAAATACGAAAACTCATGCAAAAAGACTCAAAAACACAAGACTCAACCACGAAAAACAACTTATACTAACCTATCTAGACCCTAAAAATCTACCTAAAAACGCGGACATCAAAGGTTTAGGCGGTGGACGGGCTTGAAGATGTTGTTTTGGGACCGGGTAACGACTCCTTGCGGAGCAGCATGTGGGGCTGGAGGAGGTGATTCGGGTGGGCTGTTTTGTGGTTTGGGGAGAGGGTTAGGGATTTGGTTAGCAGGTTGTTGATTAGGAGAGAGGTTGTTGATTAGATGGAACGTAATTAATGGGATTTGGAATCTCTGATTGGGAATTTGGAGTTGTATTAGAGGAGGTGGGCCTAGTTGCGGTTAAGGAAAAGGGAGGTGCGGTAGAGTTTGCATGATTTTCGGGATTTGCATGGCTTATTTCCGGATTTACATGGCTTATTTCCGGATTTACATGGCTTATTTCCGGATTAGTGTTGTTGATAAGGTTTGGGGAGATCGAGTTTGGTGAGGCGCGTGAGACGGGCCAACTTGGCGAATTTCATGGTTTGGCTGGAGCGTTGGGATAGGTATCGGATTTTGTGGAGGGTGGTCATGGGATATGTCCAGTTCCATCGGGATTGAATCCCACCCGACAGAATACCGAGCCATTGGTTCGATGTTGGTTTGGTCTGTGGGATCATCTAGGGGCGTCGATAGAGAAATTGAACCCCATTCTCTAGCCGACGAACCTGTATGGGTTTGAGTGGTGGGATCGATTTTGTATGGGAATGTTGTTGCATTGAACTGGACATGGCGGGATGTGGGTGGTTCGGTCAAGACATAGGTAGGCGTTTTGGGTTGGAGCATACCCGACGACCAGACACGGGACGGAACGAGCCTCAAGTTTATGATGTGTATAAGGTTTTAGCCATGGATAACATAGACATCCGAAGATTTTTAAACTCTTATAATCCGGATCTTTGTTTAGAAGTTTCGAAAATGGAGATTGGAGGTTAAGAATGGGAGTTAGAAGACGATTGATTAAGAAAACAACATGTGAAAACGCTAAACTCCAAAATTTAATGGGCATGGCCGATTCTTGTAGAAGTGTTAATCCGGTTTCAACTATGTGTCAGTGTTTTCTTTCGGATGTGCCATTGTGCTCAGGGGTGTGTGGTGGTGACGTGAAATGTGTGATTCCAGTAGAGCTGAGATAGTCTCTTAGGGCTATGTATTCTCCACCGTTATCAGTGTATAAAATTTTGATTTTTGTTTTGAAGAAATTTTCAACCAAAGTTCTGTATTTTTGAAAGATGGTGTGTGTTTCAGACTTGTGTTTCATGTGATACATCTAGACATACTTTGTGAAATGTTCAACAAAAATGATATAATATTTAAAACCATCATAAGAGTGAACAAGGGACGTCCAAACATCTGAGTACACGATTTCAAGGGGAATTTTTGATGCAAGTGTCGACTTCTTGAAAGGAAGTTTATGGTACTTATTGATTTGACAAGAATTACGATGAGATTGAATAAAACTGTTAGGTCCTAAACTGAAATGTTGAACAAGATAACGAAATTTTTTTGTAGACGGATGCCCTAGAGAGTGATGTAAACCTGATGATGACTTGACAGTGGAGGCATATTCATTGGCCATACATATACGCCATCCACGCAGGGTCCTTTAAGAATGGTTTGGCCTGTATTGTTGTCCTTCACAAGAAAACAATCCGACAAAAAACAAACGACACAATTATTTTCTACACAAAATTTTGAAACTGAAATGATATTTTTCGAGATTTTTGGAACAAGAAGAACATTAGTAAACCGAAATTTATTGTTGGAATTTGTGAAAGAAAAAGATCCGGAGTGAGTGATTGGTAAACCTGTTCTGTCACCGACGAATAGATCATCGGGACCTGAGTAGGGATGATGAAGTGAGAGGGTGTTTAGGTCGCTTGTAACATGATGGGATGCTCCGCTATCCATTAGCCATTGAGATAGGATTGGTAAGGCTGAGATGGCATTGGCTTGAGGAGAGGACTGAGAAGGAAAACGATTGGAAGAGGGAAGACGAACCTAGGGATAGTCATCACGTAAGTCTTGGCATTTAGGGGTGAGCATCGAACCGAAAAAACCGAAAAAATTAACCGAACCAAACCGAATCGAACCGAAACCGAGGCTAGTCGGTTCGGTATTCGGTTCAAGTAATTCAAAATTTTCGGTTTCGGTTTTTTTCCGGTTCAGTTCGGTTAAACCGAATTTTTAAAAAATAAAAAAATAAAAATAAAAATGGGGGCGTTAGTTGTTAGGGTTACGTTGTGTTTCAGTTCCTTATTACCATTTCACTCTTTCAAAGAATTTGGGCTCCTGTCCGCCGCTTCCCGTCCCGACCTCTGATTTAGGTTCGCCGCCAGGCTCGCCACCGTTGTCGGACACTCGTCGCCGCCTCGACTCCCGAAGGACCCTCGTCGCCAGCCTCGCCTCAACTTCTCCTCGGGACTGCGGGACCCCGGCTGGCGCCTGCTGTGACTTCTCCAGTTCTCCTCGTCGCCTCCCCTCATCGCCGGCCTCGCATCGACTCCCCTGGACTTCTCCCCGGGACGACGGTACCCCGGCTTCCGCAACTTACCCTGAGTCCAACCCCGACTTCCCTACCTCGTCTCTGCTCCTCGTCGGCACGTCGCATCCACCAGTTGTCGCCGTCGTCTCTGCTCCTCGTCTCTGCCCGTTGTCTCCGGCCACCCTCATTGGGCCGTCTTCTCCAGCCACCAGTTTGAGATTGAGACTTCTGCAGACTGTAGTTCGGCGTTTTTTTTGGTTTTAGGGTTTTTCGGTTCAATTTTTTTGACAGATAAATTTGTCCGGTTTTTTTGGTTTCACTCGAAACCAAACCGATCTCAACCGAAACCAAACCAAACCGAACCGAACCGAACCATTTCGGTTCGGTTTTCGGTTCCGAAATGTCCAAAGATCGGTTCTCAATTCGGTTCGATTCGGTTTTGAACCGATGCTCACCCCTATGGACATTGGCTAATGACATGGTGAATCTTGAAGAAATATTGGCAACGCCCTTTGAAGGGTTTAGGTTGATTTTGTGGCTGGTTTGGTGTGCTCGGACGGGTAGGGGTTTTGTTGTTGTTGGTCCAGTTTTGCGGTGGTTGTCGTGGAGGGGTGGTGTGCTGCCATGGAGCTGTCGAAGAGGAAGCTTTAAACTTGTTCTTTCCCTTGAATGTTTGAGCTGTAAGCGTAATAGTTGGGCCTCCTTCATTGCTGCCTGCGGATGCCAGATCAATCTCTTTGAGAATGAGGCGTTCATCAAGTTCATGAAAGGTGATCGGTGTCTCGCGGTTGTTGACTCCATCGATCACAGACTGATAGGATTAATCAAGACCTTGGAGAACGTACTCTGTAAGGTCTTCTTGTGGCACCGGTGCACCGAGGGAGGCAAGGACGTCAGCTGCGATCTTCATGTTTTTCATGTAATCGATGATGGACATGGAACCTTCTTCATGGTTTGTAGTTTTGTTTTGAGTTGCTTTTTATGGCCTCGGGGAGCTGTGGCGAACATTTGTTGAAGAAGGTCCCAAGCAGCCTTTGAGTTAGCGGCTTGAGTGACCAAGTTCACCACATCATCCGAGAGAGTGCCAAGGAGTGCATTGTGGACAAGTTGATCCTGGCGTTCCCAGGACTGAAACGCAGGGTTCGGAATTCTCGAGTTATTGAGGTCTGGAATAGTTGGTACTGGTGTTGTAGTAGTGCCATCAACATGACCGAAAAGACCATGGCTCGTGAGGGTTATTTTCATCCGTGTTTTCCAAGCCAAATAATTTGTGGAAGAGAGTTTGATAACATGAGACATGTTAACAATGGTGACAGGTATGGCTGGTTCAAAAGGATTTTGTAGTGCTGAAGAATGCTTCGTCATTGTTGTTTTTGTGTTGTGGAGAGGATTCTTATGTGGATCGTGGGTTGGCGACTGATACCATGTGGGGAAATAAGCAATTGGTGGAAATGCAATGATTTTATTAATGAATGAATGAGAGTACTTATACAGAAGAATGATCAAGCAAAACCTAGTGTACTCAACGTACTACAATCAAGGAGACTAGTTAGGCAGATTTGATATGGAGAGACAAACGGTGATCGTGCTTTCGGAAGCCACGAATTCGGAGAATAGTAAGGAGAAGAGAAATGTGATCACGAGAAAGGAATTGAGATAGATCAATGTGTTCCAGGGAGGAGCTTGGTGTGCCATGGTGGTACGTTAATGTGTTCAACTGAATTAATGGTTTGGTGAATTGGCAGATTTTCATAGCGTATACAGGATAAGTTCATGAAAATTAGATGTTATTTTTCCATTTAGATGAGATCAATTATGTTGATGTTTTTGGATTTTTATTTTTTTAGAGTGTAGGATATAAATAATGTTTTCACAAAAAAACTTTTCCACAATATCTAATTTTCATGGATTATTTAATTTCAAATGAATTCAGTTTACAACACAGAACGGTTTTTTAAGGAACGATTATTTGATCCAAAAACATCAGATAAGGAACGATCATATCATCTGACCAAAAAAAAAGGGAACGATCATATCATGGATTATTTAAGGAACGATTTTTTAAGGAACGATTTTCATCTAATCTTCTCCACTTTGGCATCTAATTTTCATTAGTATTTTTTAAGGAACGATTGTTTGGATTTTCATGGATTATTTGATTTCCTGATGCAAATAATGTTGTTATTTAATAAGGAACGATTTTTTATGAAGACTATCAAAAAATTGCAACTCCACAAAAAATCTACAAAAATTGTGTTAGGTAAGGAACGATTTAAGCAACCACTTTCAAACATTTGATCACACAAATTAATATGTAGAATCCTTTATTGATTGCGGTTACTCACAATTCAATTGATTACTCAAAATAGCCCATAATCTATACTACCTATAATATAAAGCGGAGACAATGTTTTCACAAAAATTTGCGCCACGTGTCATTTCAATAATAAAATAATTAGTTGGGTCCTCCTTTATACAAATTAGGTAGTTAGAATCTCTTATAATCTTATCCCGTAAAAATTGATTAAAATTTATCAAAAATTATGAATTATCCCAAAAATTATAAATTATAACTTACCAAGAATTAGTTATAATCTTCCCATAAATATTAATATTTAATAAAACGTGATATTTATCATAAAGTAAGTTTTAAACAAATAAAAAAACGCCTAGGGCATAGAGGGAGAGTTTTTCTCTGCTTTCTTTCTCTTCGGTTTAAGGCCGTAAGACCTTTCAATGCTTTTGCTCTTCAAGCAACAATGAAAAGTGCCTGGAAGGTTAAGAAAGGTCTTGTTAGTCGAGAGATCAACAGTAACCTTTTTATTTTTCAGTTCGTGGATGAGTCTGATAAAACTAGGGTTCTGCATGGGGGTCCATGGTCTTTCGATAAGTCGTTATTGATATTGAAGGAGCCTGGGATCGATCAGCCTTCACAGATTAAATTCGAGAGAGCTCCCTTTTGGATCCGAATTTATGATCTTCCAATGGCTGCTAGAACAAAGGAGATCGCATCGTTTTTGGGATCGAGTCTCGGAGATCTCATTGAGATTGATGAGGTTGAGTTATTAATTGGTGGTAAATTTAGTAGGGTTAGGGTTTCCATCGACATAAGGAAACCGCTTCGAAGGGGGATAATGATGAACCTTAATCGTAAAAAGATGTGGCTGGAAACGAAATACGAAAGGCTTCCGAATTTCTGCTATGTGTGTGGTCGCCTGGGCACGTCGAGATGGATTGCGAAGATGATGAGGCGAGGGACTACCAGAATGAGTACGGGGAATGGTTGCACGCATCACCAATGAAAGCTCTTTCAGAAAGGGAGGCTGTTGAAAGAGCAAAAGATCGTGCCATTCTGCAACACTTGATCGGTGGGAGTGAAGAATCCTCAGGAGCATCAAGAGTGTCCTCCAAGGAAAAAGCCAGAAAGTCATTGATGGAGGTCCTTGAGAGGGGAGATGAAGATGAAGGTACTCAGCAGGAAACTTTAAGAAGGGATGTAAGTGCTGAGGATGCTCTACGAATTGAGAGGCTACAAATCAAAGACACAGAAGAGAAGGAGGGTATTGATGCCGTCTTAGCAGAAGAGGGTATAAGGTCGAGTTTGGAAGTGGAAGGAAAAGATGGGAAGGAGGATGGTCCTGACAGTGCCTTAAATTTTGATGTTGGGAGTGTGGGTGAACTGGGTTTAATTCAGAGGAGGAATGGGAAGGGTAGTGGTGTGCATGGGGATAAGCATAGGAGTAGTGATACGTTGGAGTTGCATGGGGACAAGAAAGTGGAAGAAAAACCGGATGGGCAGCGCAAATGGAGGAGAATTGATAGATAAGGGAAATCTATCCCTCAGGAGGCTTCCGTTGATGTTAAGAATGGTAAAAGAAAGCTTGAATGGCTGGTGAATGAGGGTGTGCAAGAAAGCATGGAAATTGATAATGTGGAAGACTCCAAGAAGCAGAAAAGTGCGAAGATTCAGAATACTCAGTTATCGGCGGGGAAGGGTAGCCTTCCTTGCCGGGAATTATGAGTCTTCTAAGCTACAATTGCAGGGGACTGGGGAAGGCCCGCGCAATTGAAAGACTTGCCGAATTGGTGAGAAGGGAGGCCCCGAGTATTTTGTTTCTCATGGAAACATAATGCGACAGAAAAAGAATGGAAGGTGTTCGTAGGAAGCTGGCTTTTCGGAATTGCTTTTCGGTTGATTGTGTGGGAACCTCGGGAGGACTTTGTTTGATGTGGGAGGATGGTGTGGAGCTGAGTATATCATCACACCACATTGATGCTATGGTTCGGTTAGGCGTAAATTTGCCAAGCTGGAGACTCACTGGTTTGTATGGGTGGCCAAAACAGGAGGAGAAATCTCATACCTTTGGTCTCTTGAAAAGGCTGTTCGAAGATGCTCATGAAGGTTGGGTGTGTGTTGGGGACTTCAACCAGATTTGGAGCCTGGAAGATAAGTCTGGTGGCAATGATCCGGACTTTGGAAAGATTGTTGAATTTCGGTCATGCATGGATCATTGTTAGTTGGAGGAAATTCCTTTCAGAGGTAACCGCTTTACTTGGGATAACGGAAGGGAGGAAGGGGACTTTATTCAAGAGCGTCTGGATATGGCGTTTGGGAATGAAAAGTGGAGGGATATTTTCTCGGAGGCGCAAGTGGTTCATTTGGAAAGGCGCGGTTCCGACCACGTTCCAATCTTGATTGCTCTGGATCATTTAGAAGAGGAGGAGATGAGCTGTAATTCAAAAAGCCTAAGCGCTTCGAGGCCATGTGGCTCGAGTCAGAAGACAGCCTTGAAGTGGTCAGAAACGCTTGGGAAAATCCGGGCAGTTCTCTTGTGGAGGAAGGAATTGTGGGAAAGGTGAGCCGCTGTTTGGAAGATCTTAAGGGCTGGGAGTTTGACAGCTTCGGTAATATTGGGCATCAGTTGAGGAAGATTAGAGCAGATCTTAGGAGAATGGGGAAAAGAGGTTGGAGTGGGGAGGATATAAACAGCAAAAAAGTGTTGGAGGCTAAAGAGCGGGAGCTTATGAAGAAAGAGGAAATCATGTGGTTCCAGCGGGCTCGGGCAAATGAGTTTAAGTGGGGGGATAGAAATACAAAGTTTTTTCACTTGAAGGCCTCTGGACGTCAAAGAAGGAATAAAATTAAGAAGTTAGTGGATGACAATAACTGTCAGTGGAGGACTTTTGAGGGGAGGTCTAATGTTGCTATTGACTATTTCCAAAACCTTTTCCGAAAGGAATCTAGGTTTGACCCAACGTCGGCTCCTCAAGGAATCGAGCCTCTCATAACCGACGAGGATAACGCCGAGCTTCTGCGCCCTTTTACTGGGGAGGAGGTAAAAATAGCTCTTTTCTCCATGCATCCCACAAAATCCCCTGGGCCTGACGGTATGTCAGCTCTTTTCTATCAAAAGTGTTGGCATATCGTTGGGGCCGATATTGTCTCTTTTGCTCTTTCAATATTAAATGGTGCTGATTTCCCAAATTCTTTGAACCACACGTTTCTAACGTTGATTCCGAAGACTAAAGACCCTTGCAGGATGAAGGACCTTTGACCGATAAGCCTTTGTAATGTTCTTTACAAAATCATTTCAAAGATTTTAACGTCAAGGTTAAAAGTGTGTTTATCTAAGGTCATTTCGCAATGTCAGAGCGCCTTTGTTCCCGGAAGGATGATTACGGATAACGTGCTGGCTGCCTTCGAAATTTTTCATTATATGAAGACTCGACAGGGTAGTCGTTATGGTTATATGGCGCTTAAGTTGGACATGGCGAAAGTCTACGACCGAGTGGACTGGGATTATCTGGAGCATTGTATGCGGCACCTTGGTTTCGCTGAACAGTGGGTGTCTTTGGTTATGAAGTGTGTTAGATCGGTTTCATTTTCAGTCCTAATGGATGGATTTCCAACCAGGTCCTTTGTTCCGCAAAGAGGTTTAAGACAGGGCGATCCACTCTCTCCCTTCTTATTCCTATTCTGTGCAGAGGGTCTTTCAGGACTGTTGAGATCAAGTGAAGCTGCGGGCAGACTGAGAGGGATCACTATTGCTCGAGGTGCCCCAACTATTTCGCATTTGTTCTTTGCTGATGATAGTGTGTTCTTCGCCAAGGCTTCTTGTGAACAGAGCAGTGAAATTGTCAGTATACTCCGTGCCTACGGAGAGGCGTCCGGTCAACAAGTTAACTTGGCGAAATCTGAACTTTCGTTCAGCAAGAATGTCCAGCAAGAACGGCGTGTTGCAATCCAGAATCTCCTGGGTGTTAGAGAAGTTGGATGCCATGAGAAGTATTTGGGCCTGCCAACTGTGGTTGGAAGATCAAAAAAAGTGATTTTCAGTCATGTTAAAGAAAGGGTTCTGAAAAAGATTGGGGGTTGGAAGGAGAAGAATCTCTCTCGGGCGGGGAAAGAAGTGTTGATAAAGTCGATTGCGCAGGCGATCCCCACTTATGCTATGTCGTGCTTTGCATTCCCTAATGAATTGTGTGACGAAATTGAGAAGCTGCTGTGTGATTTTTGGTGGGGGTTTAATTTGCAGAAGCCTAAGATGCATTGGATTAGCTGGAAAAAGATGTGTCTCCCAAAAAATCAAGGTGGCATGGGTTTCAGAGGATCTCAGCAACTTTAATAGAGCTCTGCTGGCTAAACAGGGATTGAGAATCCTCCAAAATCCGGATTCCTTGTTGAGTAAGCTGCTCAAGGCTCGGTATTTTCCGCGTTCTGATTTCCTTGAAGCGAGTTCGGGGTATAGGCCAAGCTACATTTGGAGGTCTATTCTGGTTGGCAGGGAGGCTCTCCTTAAGGGGTGTTTTAGGACTGTTGGTAACGGTGCTGATCTCAGGGTTTGGAAGGACCGATGGCTTCCGAGGCCTAGGGATTTCAAGTTGATCTCTCCTTTGGGTCTTAATGATCCTAATCTCCGGGTGATTGATTTGATCGACTGGGAGCGGGGTCATTGGAATCGTCATTTGGTTGAAAGCATGTTTCTACCGTGTGATGCTGAAATCATTCTCAGTATGAGGTTAGTGGATCCTTCTATCTTGGATGAGTGGACGTGGTTCCTCTCTCCTGATGGGATGTTTTCGGTGCGTTCAGCATATCAGGCCCTCCTCAAGGAAGAGATTGAGAGGATCCGAGGCGGCAAAGTGAGTGTGCAGGGCCAGAAATCTTCAGTCTGGGATAAGTTGTGGAAGATTAAGACTTTGCCGAAGATTAAAAATTTCGTGTGGCGGGCTTGTAAAGGCATCCTTCCTGTTTCCTGTAATCTTTGGAAGCGTAAGATTTCTCAGGATGATTGTTGTGGTTTGTGCGGTTCGATTGAGACAGTGGAGCATGCTATTCTTCAGTGCACCTTTGCTAGAGAAGTGTGGAAGCTGCTCCCGGTCTTTAAAGGTCTTCATCTTCAGCAGCGTCGGTTTGTGGATCTCTTAGAGGAAGTTATTTTGCTTGGTGATGTAGAAAGGGTGTCTCTTTGGGTAGCTGTTTCATGGTGGATTTGGCGTGCTAGGAACCTGAGAATTTTTGAGGGTGCTGTTTTGTCTGGGGCTGAAGTGGTGGACAATGCTCGAGCCCTGGCTAGTGACTTCAAGGAGTTTGAAGGCCCTGTGGTTCAGACGCAAGGTACTCTGGTGGGGGGTGAGTCTTGGTTCACTCCCGCTGATGGATTTATAAAATTTAACACCGATGCTTTGGTCTCGGAAGGAAATGGTTGCAGAATCAGCTTCGTAGCCAGGGATTGCCAAGGAGCTCTGTGTGCTGTGGGAGCAAAAAATATTCAGTTGACAGGTAGTGTAGAGCTGGCTGAGGCTGAGGCTTTGCTATGGGCTTTGGAGGTTGCTAAGTCGATGGATCTGTCTCACGTGGAATTGGAGTCGGACTGCTTGACCATTATCTCAAAAATCAAGAAGAGGAGTATTTGGCGGGGTCAGCTTGGTCTGGTTCTGAATAGAATCATATCATTGGAAAGCCAATTCAGTTGTTGCAATTGGAGACATGTTCGTCGGATGGACAATGGGGCTGCAAACTTTCTTGCCAAGTCTTTGATTAGTTGCTTAGTTTTTGATGTTTTTAGAGATGTTCTTCCTTTGGAATTCTTTGATGTTCTTGCTTTGGATGCTTTAATTCAGTAATATATTTGGTTTGAGCTCAAAAAAAAAAATTATTATGCAACCATTGTCAGGGAATAATCCGTTCATGTATTCTCTATAGTGAACAACACTATAGTACGAATCAGCCTCTTTTACTAGCCCATGGCCTTCATGAAATCGAAGGCCTGGTCATAATATATAGCTTATCGTTCACGCTTGTAGTTAAAGACCTTTGACGATCATGGATTTCTTTTTTTTTTATAGTATCTGATATGAATTTCTGGCTTGTGTTTTACAGTTTAATTAAAGATTAAAGTATTAAACTCCAACAGAAAGGCATTCAGTAATCAGTATATACCAACTCTAGGCTGTAAAAAATGTGGAGCGCTTCACAACAACTAATATGACAGTATCTGACATGAATTCCCAACTCCCAAACCCAACAAAAAAATTCCCTTTCATTTTCTCATATCTACACACCTCTCAACTAAAACCCTTCTGTGTTTTATCTTCAAATGTGTATGTGTAATTGTGTAAAGAATGAAAATCCATCAACCAGTCTCTACTACATTGTGTCCTACAATATGCAATCCCTCTCTGTGCACAATCTGATCCAGACTAGGAGGCGACAGTGGTGCGACCGCCGCAGGATGATCTGATCCCGATCCCGATCCCCCTTCTTCCTCCGCTGTCTCCAGCATCTTCCTTGCAGCTGCCTGAAACTTAAGGCTCGAAGTCGCAAGGCTCATTGTAGAAGAGAGGTTTCTTTGGTTTTCTGATGAAGACGCCTGTGCTGATTTGATCACAGAGGTGAAAAGTCCTGATTCTCTTAGCCCTTGAATTATGGCCTGCAGAAGCAGTTGTTGTATCCATCCAATGAGTACAGATGTGCAGGTCAAGCTAAATTTTTCTTTGAAAGAACATTTTTACCATGGGAGCATAAACCCGAGTCAGGATGCCCTTCTTTAGTAGCTTGAGTTTGAGATCCGTCTGTCCCCACACAACATGTTCTTGGTACCTAGAAATTGGAAAGAGAGTTTTAACTAAGCACATGAGACAATTGTTCAGTGAGGTGTAAGAAAGCTGATCACATGGTGTTTTTTGAACTAGAGGGTATGATCAATTTCAAGCTAAATTACCAGTTGAGCATCTCTTCCGGTGTTGCAGTTGAAGCTATGATGAAAGCCTGTATTTCAGCAACAACTTCTATACCTTAATGGATATCCAAAATCCAAAACAAACACATGATCTCATGAATTGAGCTAAACACTTACAGCTCTGTCAAATTCCAACATAAAGCATCTCTTGACATCCTCCTTTGTGGGTTTACAGCCACATCTGTCACGTCTTGAAGTCAAGTCTGAATATTTCGAGTACGTGAAATGCAGAACAGCTGCCTCATCCAATTTGACCTCCCTATGAAGTTGCGACAAAAAGAAAAAGAAAGACAGCTATGCTTTCAATAATCTTCAGCCAAACAGATTCCGAAATAGGTTCAAGAAAGAGAATCCAATTATTTACTTGGGCGTCTTGAAGTAGTTGTACCACCGATGAGCACCATTGGGGCGCAAGTGTTTCTGAACCCTAGCAGCTGATTTCCCATTTCCATAAGTCAGAAAATAGTTTGGGTTTCCTCGTGTGGCTTCTTTGTAGTGTGCAAAGTATGTCTCCCTTGGTAGATGATCGAAATTCTTTTTGAACAATGAAACCTGAACCAATGTTCAGACAAAACAAAATGAGCATTGTAAAGTGAGAATGAACAAAATATTATATACCTGAGCTGTTACTCTAATACAAAAAAATTACCTCGCTAAAGGGCTCCTTAACATCAGCATGCTCAACACAGCTTTCCTAGAGCAATTAACCAGAAAAACTGTCTAAGATAACAATTAAGTATTATAAGGATATGAGTTGATGATTCTGCATTAACTACTTCACCCACATAATTAGGAAAGACAACCATATCAACATCTTTGGGAACGTCTGCTAGCAATTCCCTCAAGGAGTACTCGCGTGTCCCAGCTGGATGCATGAGCTCATCAGTGTCAAGATGGAAAATCCACTCCATGCCAGCATCCTGCAATCGGAAAGCAATGGAAAATTATAAATCATTAAGGCGATTCGATCAATGTGATTATTAATTGCATGTGTAACAGATGGATAAAAATCATGAAGGTATGATTCTTACCCTTGCCATGACAATAGCCATTTCCATGTTGAGTGACTGCTTCACAAACAACTCGTAATTGCACGGTTTGTAAAAGAAAATCCCGAGCCATGTCTCGTTCCATATCCGGCTAAGAACACATGATTCGAATCAATGCAGGTCGAGTAAAATTGAACAGGACCAACCACAAAGGAAGAGTAAACCAACCTATTTGCTTGCTTTTCCTCCAGATCTTTTGTTCTGAATACAACTTTCACACCCTACAGATATGCAGATGATGTAAAGATGAAATGCAATGGACTTACTATAACCGGAATGAATTCAGTATGAGGATAAGAACTCACAGGTATAGACTGAAGAACTCTTGATACACTGGAGGATGCTGCTTTTCCTTCCACAAATAGGAAAAAGTTTGAGATGCCAATAACCTTATGGTAAAAGATCCATGGTAAAATCTGTTCCAAACCAGCAGAGGTGCTCGTCGTAACACAAATCTGAAACAATCGCAATCCGAGTACATCAGTGCTTGATGAAAAGGATTTTATATACTAATATCAGTTAAGGAGTTAGAGATTATGTAGGACCGACAGTGACTGGTGCTTAGTAATTGTATGCCATCTTGGAGAAATTGTGTTAGTTTTTTATTGGTCAGGAGGAATTGTGTTCGTTTTAAGTGTCACATCAGAAGAAGACTAGATGAATAAATCATACTCCGTAATTGATTAACAGTCAAAAGCATGAAATGGAGAGGAAAAAATCAATTTGGGTTGAAACAACAAAAAGAACACGGTGCAGAATTTATTGATGATATGATATTATTTTTATACTCTATACTACACACCAAAAGAGATACCAGGTAAGAGCACATCTCATAGTCCAACAGGAATGTCAATTGAGCAACTGGTTTTAATTGCAGAAACTAAATCCTGATCCACACCGATTCGGAACGTTTTGTTATCATTTCAACCAACAAAGAAAGCAGAATATTCTTTGTGCATTAACTGTAGCAAAAACTATTCCCCAGACAGAGCTAAACAAAATCAAGAACTCCTTTCCACAAAGCGAATTGATCCAGTGTGGGACAGTCTTGGCCTACTCCTTTTGTTTCTTGAGCGAAACGAAACTCAAAGCAGAGAGGGACAGAGAGCGAGCAACACTACAATCTGGCTAGTACAAATCCGTGACAAGAAAAGAGAAAAAAGGAAATTCGTAAATCCGATTCGATTGTACCTTAGGGCCGAGCGCAGAGTCGGAATAATTAAATCGCCAATCCCTGAGATAGGGAAACGCCGGCGACGATCTCCGACTCAGCAAATCCTCGGAGGTCCGGTCGCAATCGGCGGCGGCGGAGCGGGCGACGGAGTGAGATTCGGAGGTGTGCATACCGGGGAAGGGGAGGCCGTCGGGGGACCAGCGGGCGAGAGGATCGTGGAAACCGCCTCGCCATTGGAGGAAGAAGGCGAAGATGGCGAGCGAGAGGGGGAGGAAAGTGAGGATCAGGAGAAGCCGAGACGTGAAGTGGAAGGAGGAGGAAGAGGATGAGGATGAGAGGTGAGAGTGGGAAGTGGATCTAATTCCCGCCATTGGAGAGATGGGGAAGGATCGATTGCAATGGCGTTCGAATGGGGATTTTTATCGAAGAGAGGAGTAAAAATAAAAGGAATTAAAGAATGGAGAACTGTTACGAAAAATGTGTGGAAAAAAAGAATGGGAGGCCGTTTTGTCGTTGGCAAACGAGGGGAATGAGTTGACTCGGACGTTTCAGTGTGCCGTGGCACCGTGTAATTGCCGATTGGTTTCATTGCTCTCTCGCTTTCTTTCCCGTTCCTTTCTACAAAAGGTACGCACTACTACCAGTACCACTACGTCTGTTGATTGCAGGTCTAGGTTTAAATTCCGTCATTTTGAGCTGGGATTTGAATACATTAAGAGTAAGTTTGGGTAGATTTAATATGTCAAGAATGTCTTATAAACAACAAAGTGTATTATAATTAAATAAAGTCCCCCTCTGTCCATAAAAGTTTGTCCAAGTAGTCCCAATAATTTGTCCATGTTCTAAAATTTTCATTTATCTAATATTTTTTTACCATATAACTCATATTCAATCTTATATATTATCTTGGTAACTGCTTGTGTGTTTTGTGATCAGAGTGGATAGGTTTCTGGAATGGAGTCGGGGCCACAACGCAAAGATCTTCGTCTGACAGATGAGGAATGTGTGGAAGTTGAGGGTCAGTCGAAAGATTCAGCGGGAACACAAGGCCTGATTCTAGTGGGCTCCTTGCTTACAAACCGCCCCTTCAATGTGTATGCTCTGAAATCAACAATGAAGGGGGCTTGGAGACTGAAGTCGGGTTTTGTCTTCCGGGAGTTACGAAATAATCTGTTCCTTTTCCAGTTCGCGGATGCAAACGATAAGACTCGAGTCCTGAAAGACGGACCTTGGGCGTTTGATCGGGCTCTTCTCGCTCTGAAAGAACCGGGGCTCGAGCAACCGTCAAAGATCATCATTGATAAGGTCTCCTTCTGGGTTCGAGTCTATGATCTTCCCCTTGAAGCCATGTCGAAGGAAACTGCTGAGGCTATTGGCAGAAGCTTCGAGAGTCTTGAAGAGATAGATGAGGACAATATGATGGTGTGTTCAAAGTTCATAAGGGTTAGGGTTTTGGTGGATGTGACGAAACCCCTGCGTCGTGGCTTGATGATGAGGTTTGGGGGAAAGAAACTGTGGGCAGAGTTGAAATATGAGAGGCTCCCAAATTTTTACTACTCTTGTGGAAAACTAGGGCACGTTGATTTGGACTGTGAGGAGGAAGGGGCTCGAGAGATGCATGGGGAGTATGGGGACTGGCTTAGGGCATCTCCGATCAAGCTCGTGCAGGTTAGATCGTTGGCGGAACGCGAGCAAGAAAAATTGATCCTCAAAGGCATGACAAAACAAAGAGAGGCGGTGGGCAACCAAGCTGATGTTACGCCAAAGGTCAGGAAGTCCCTTCTTCAAATCCTAGAGGAGGAGGAACAGAAAGATGGAGCCCCAGATGGTTGCAAATATAGAAAAAGAGATTGAGGAGATCAATCTTGGTAGGCGCCTAGTGTTGGAAAATGGAGAGAGGAGTGGCTTAAAAGAACAGGTGCCTTGTACTCAAATTGATGCTGCCGTGAAGGAGAAGAAAGGTTTTGCTCCAGATCAGAATGCTCAGACATCTGCTAGGGGCGAAACTGAAGTGAGTGACCAGTCAAAACCGCGCAAGTGGAAGCGTATGGCTAGATCAGCAGCAGGCCCATCACCTGAGGCAGAGATAGAGGCGGGGAAGCGTAAGTTCCAAGATGAGTTCATGGAGACCTCTACGGAGGAAGACAACACGGATGGGAAACGCCAAAGATCTGAGATATCGGCGAGAGAGACGACACGTCTCTCTTGCCGGAAGCCATGAATATCATGAGTTACAACTGCCGGGGATTGGGGAAGGCCCGGGCAGTTGCACGCCTTGCCAACTTGGTGAGGAGAGAGGCCCCGAAAGTGGTGTTCCTGATGGAAACCAAGTGTGATGGAAATAAGATGGAGTCAGTTCGTCAAAGTATTGGATTCAAAGGGTGTTTTTCGGTTGATCCAGTGGGCAGTTCGGGTGGATTATGTTTGCTTTGGGAGGAAGACATTGCCTTATCTGTCCAATCGTACACTCGACACCATATCGACGCCAAGATTGAGTGGTGTGGGATGCAAGCTTGGAGACTAACAGGTTTTTATGGATGGCCAAGGAAGGACGATAAACATCTCTCATGGTCCCTATTAAACCGGTTAGCGGAGGAAGAACACGGAGCTTGGTTCTGCATTGGCGACTTTAATCAGGTGCTTAATGTTGATGATAAGGAGGGCGGTCAGGAGGTGGATTGGCAATTAATGGTGGATTTTAAGAGCTCTCTTGAGAGTTGTGGGTTGCAGGAACTTGCATATTCAGGCCATAAGTTTACATGGGACAACGGGCGTCTTGGAGAGGAGTTCATTCAAGAGAGGTTGGATATGGGAGTGGCGACGGATGCATGGTTTGAGCTCTTCCCAAGGGGCCGGATCAGGCATCTTGAGCGGGTGGGTTCGGATCACCTATCTATTATGTTGGAGTGTGTTCAAGTCGAAGCGGAGGGTGAGGATGATTGGCGGGGCAGAAAACCATTCCGTTTTGAGGAAATGTGGGTGAGTCACGAGGGGTGTAAGGTGGTTGTTGAGAATGCCTGGAAGAATCCGAACGCAAGGCTTGAAAGGGGAAGTGTGCTTGAAAAACTCCGTCGATGTGCAGAAGACCTAAAGGACTGGAATAAGTCTGAGTTTGGGAATATTCTTCACCAAATCCAGGGGGTCAGAAATGAGCTCAGGGATCTCCAAAAGAGGGGAATGCGGGGTGAATGGGTGAGCCGTCGTCGGGCTTTGGAGCAAAAGGAAAGAGATCTTATGGCCAAGGAGGAGCTTCTTTGGCATCAAAGAGCAAAAGTTAATGAGATGTCATGGGGTGATAGAAATACTACATACTTTCACCAAAAGGCAAATGGGAGACGTAGGAAAAACAAGGTAGTGAAGCTGGTGGATGGTGATGGTAGAGAATGGAGAACCACCTCCAATAAAATGAGGGTGGCCATGGAATATTTTGAAAATATTTTCCACTCTGATCTCAACACACAGGTGGGGGCAGCTCCTCAAGGAATTCCGCGTTTATTAACGGCTCTGGACAACTCCGAGCTCATGCACCCGTTTACCGGTGAAGAGGTTCGTTCGGCCCTCTTTTCTATGCACCCAACAAAATCTCCGGGTCCCGACGGTATTTCAGCGCTTTTTTTCCAAAAGCATTGGGATATCGTTGGGTCCGAAGTCATTTCCTTTTGCCTTGACATTTTACACGGAGCCCCATTTCCTATTGATCTAAATCACACGTTCATTTCGCTTATCCCGAAGGTTTCTAACCCTCTTAAAATGACGGACTTGCGTCCGATCAGCCTATGTAATGTGCTTTACAAGGTCATCTCGAAGACTTTATCGAACAGGTTAAAAGGTGTTCTCAGCAAGGTGGTGTCCCTTTCACAAAGTGCGTTCGTTCCGGGACGGTTGATTACGGACAACGTACTTTCGGCTTTTGAGATCTTTCACTTCATGAAGAACAAGTCTAGAGGGAAGAGTGGTCACATGGCGTTAAAACTTGATATGGCGAAGGCCTACGATAGGGTGGAGTGGCGATACTTGGAGCAGGTTGTGAGCTGCATGGGCTTTGATGATCGGTGGGTGGACCTAATCATGAAATGTGTGTCCACTGTCTCCTTTGCGGTTTTGATGGATGGCTGCCCATCACCATGCTTCAGACCTTCCTGAGGTCTTCGGCAAGGGGATCCTCTATCGCCGTATTTGTTTCTTCTATGTGCAGAAGGTTTGTCGGCTCGGATTAAGTTGAGTGAAGAGGCAGGTCGGCTGCAAGGAATAAAGATTGCAAGGAGTGCGCCGAGAGTGTCTCACTTATTCTTCGCTGATGACAGCATGGTCTTTGCAAAGGCTTCTTGTCAACAAGCAACCGAAATTGTTCAAATCCTCCGTGAGTACGGAGCTGCGTCTGGTCTACAAGTAAACTTTGCAAAATCGGAGCTATCCTTTAGCAAGAATGTATCTGAGCAGACTAGGGAGGAAATCCAAGGCATCTTAGACATTCATGAGGTGGAGAAGCATGAACGGTATTTGGGGCTTCCGACGATGGTTGGGCGCTCTAAAAAGATCATCTTTGGTCAGCTGAAAGAGAGGATGTGGAAGAAACTCATGGGATGGAAAGCACACACTTTGTCTAGGGCGGGGAAGGAAGTCCTAATAAAGTCGGTAATTCAGTCGATTCCCCTCTATGCCATGTCGTGCTTTAAGCTCCCTATTAGTGTTTGCCACGAGATGGAACAACTGATGAGCAATTTTCTTTGGGGAGAGGCAGGAAACTCACGAAAATACCATTGGTTGAGCTGGCTGCGTATGTGTAGGGCAAAGAAGTGTGGGGGGCTTGGTTTTAGAGATCTGGAATCTTTTAACCTTGCATTGCTTGCAAAACAAGGCTGGAGATTGATTCAAGATCCGGACTCACTTTTGGCTCGTCTCCTTAAGGCCCGGTATTACCCTAATACGTCCTTCTTGGAGGCGAAGCTAGGGTATAACCCATGTTATTCTTGGAGAAGCATATGTGAAGGGAGAAGAGTTTTGGAGTTGGGCTACTATTGGCAGGTTGGTAATGGCAGTAATCTGAATGTGTGGAGCGACAGATGGCTGCCGAGACCGAGTTCATTTCGGGTTGTAGGGAATTTTCAGAATGTGGACTCTTCGTTAAGGGTGCTGGACTTAATTGATTGGGGTTCAGGTAGGTGGAAGGAAGACTATATTCGAAGTATTCTTCCCTCTTGCGATGTGGAATTGATTCTTGATCAACATCTAGTCGACCCTCAACTTCAAGATCAAGTGGTGTGGCACTTCTCTAAGAATGGTGATTACTCGGTTCGGTCGGCTTACCACGTGATGTTTGAGAGGAAGATGTCGAGGATGAACGAGGGTGCTTCGGTGGCTGAGCCTAGGGATGATTCCTTCTGGAAAAAGCTCTGGAAAATCACAACCCTTCCAAGAACAAGATCCTTTCTATGGAGGGCGTGCAAAGCTATCCTCCCATGCAAGGCGAACCTAGCCCGCCGAAACATTACTCACGAGGCTGGTTGTGCCTTTTGTGGGCGTGAGGAAGATGTTATGCGTGCTCTATTCAGCTGTGTTCATGCAAGGAAGGTGTGGGCGCTAATCCCTGAGTTGGAAGTTGCTGCTGAGGGTTGTTCTTCCGTCCAGGACTGGGCTGATACGATTTTCAAAACACAGGATGACGGCAAAACTGCTCAGTGGGCTGCCTTATTGAATGGGATATGGAGAGACCGGAACAAATTCCTCTTTGAGGGCGAGTGCAAGAACCCGGAAGATATTTATTTTGACTGCTTGGCTGCACAAAACGAGTACTTGATGATGTGCGACTCAGTGACAATTAAAAAGAGCCAGGAGATTGTAGCTGGGGCAAAGTGGCAGCCTCCTCCCGAGGGATGGGTTAAGATCAATTGCGATGCGGCTGTCAAAGAAAGGGACTGCAGTATTGGAGTTATTGGTAGGCTGTCCACCGGGGAAATCTTGTTCGCAGGCGCCCGTAAAACTCAGTCAGGGAGTTCGATCGAAGAGGCTGAGGCCGAGGCAATTAAATGGGGTATGGAGGCGGCTTTATCTGCTGGGGTTTCTCATGTTATAGTGGAGTCTGATAGCATGACCTTGATCAATAAACTTCAGCATGTTGTCTTGCCTCGCTTTGTACTGGGTTCGTTGCTTGCTTTAATATTAGAGCTTAGCTTGTCTTTTGTCAATTGTAAGTGGTGTTTTGTAAGAAGGGCAGCAAATCGTGTGGCTCATTGGCTTGGCCAATGGAGACCGGTGGAACCAGTCCTTCAGTTTAGTTATTTTTCTTTCCCTGTGGAGTTGTATCAGCTGCTAGCTGAGGATAATGTTGGTTCTATTTGAATGAAGCTGGTGTTTTTATCAAAAAAAAATCTTATATATTATCCAACATTTTCATCAATTTTATCATTTTTTTCCTACAAAAATATACTTATAGAATCCAGACAACTGACCAACCCATTGGTGGAGCCAGTACGCGTGTGTTTCCTGCTAGTTTCTTTTAGTTGCTTTTAGATCCGGCTTCCTTGTCTTTTAGATCTAGTTTTAGTGTAGTTTGTCTCGTCGCATTTTTTTTGGGCTTGTCTTTTTAGTTTTTTGAGTAGTTTAGTTTCGTTTTGCTTGGGTTTTTTTTGGGCGCATTCTATCTAGGTTTGGAATGCCCCCATCCTGACCCCCCAGATCCTGCTGATGCGGGATTTCCCTGGGTTAATGTTGTTGTTGTTGTATATATGATCCAAATTATCCAACTTTTAAACTTTTTATTAAGTAACATGCAAATTGTCTTTTATGAAGACATTGTCACTTTGTAGGACGGAGGGACTATTATTTTAAAAATATTTCAATAGAATATATTATACTCCCTCCGTTAATTAATACTTGTCGTTTTAGCTTTTTTGAGTTGTTAAGAAATACTTGTCATTCTAGATATTTTAACACAATTTTTCCAAAATTATCCTCACTAATTTAAAATAATTACCTAAATCCATAATAGAAAATAAAAGATCTTCATAAGATTGAGGGTATTTAAGTCAAATCATTTGGCTTCTTAATTTTTAAGACAAATCCTAAAACGACATGTATTTCTTAACGGTGGGAGTAATATTTAAAATAAAACTTCATTTATTCTATAAATATAATAAGTCTATCATATTTAAAAAGTTTTGGGTTTTAGCCCAATTAAAGTTGGAATAAAAGGGTAAAATTTTTCTTTGGTCTAGTGGTTTATCGATTCGAGCTTTCACATAGTAGTTCTTGTATAAAAAAATCAAAATTACTTTTTTCTAGTGCTCTTGTTAATAACAATTCTTATTAAAGTAGTATAAAACTAAAACGTGATTTTGATAGCTAAACATTATTGGTCAGAATGCGATCAATATATTATTCAAGAATCTGATCCTTGGATCTCTATTTGATTCAAAACAACTAGTATATGAAAATACCAGTAGAATTAAATAGTGTAACGTATAAAGCGTTAATGAATCGGCCACGTCTTAAAGTTTGAACTTTGAAGGGTGTGACAAAAAGATTTGGAGGCCATAGAGAGAAAGGTTACACAAAGGTAATTAAAGAGGAGATACATGCTAGAAGAAAAATAAAAGGTCAGCTTATTTAGGCTAGAAAAAAGGGAAAGCCCTACATGTGTAAAGTGGGCACTGATATTGATTAAAGCTGCCTTCTCGAAGATGATAATGTAAAGAACGTGTACTTAATTAACCTAACCCTACAGCCCAAATCAAGGGGTTTAGTCCAATCACCAATGAGTGTAAGACGAATTTGCCGGTGGCTCCTTTTAAACCCTATGTAACACCGACCTCAAGTCCTCACTACTAAGGAATCCTTAATACAATCCCATTTGGTTTTCAAAGATGGAAATATAAATGAGATGAATGAATATCATCAAGATATATTAAATATAAAGTTTAAGTCCCCTCAATTATCATATAAAGATCATGGTAAATCCCTTGCGTTATTTTTCAATTTACGACGACACGTAAGCAGACTAATTCAATTTTTTCCCGTTATGTTTCCTAGGTTGGAAGCCAAACGGGTCCTAAGACTAATGATCTACCCCTAAGATTAATAACACTTTTGGATAAGTCTCAAAGCAGTGACACGATATTATATGTAATATTCTCATTTGTAAGAATTCATATTGGTTACCTTTGATATTTGGCTGATATAAATCTCCAAATTGATAAATACCGAAATTAATCACTAAGTCCCAACTTTGACCTTACAAGCAATTCATCGCCATATTTTTTTCAATTTTAAAAAATTTAGAGAAAAGCTAATAAGATTTTTATAACCCTTTTTATAGTATTAATATGATTTTTTTCTCCATAACAACCTAAAGTTTTTAAAATTTTACAGTAAATGATAGGAACATTATTATGAACACGTGTAAAAAAATATTTCATAAATAATAATGTACAAAAGTAATATGGAGTAATTGGAACTGTTTGTAAGTTGAGAGTTGAGAATTTTGAATTGAGAACCTATATTAACCAAATAATAAAGGTAAGAACAATTATATAAAATGAGAAAAAATAATAAATAAGTTATGCTATTAATTTCGATATTTCCCAAGAGGTATATTTTCATATTCATGAAATTAATTTTTGCTAAGAATATCTTAAAACCAAAAGAAATAAAAAATAGTTATTTTATTATTTTAATTTTTCAAGGATAAGTTTATTAAATTTCAAGACTTTGTTTGTATATAGATTGATTAGTTTTGCCACAAAATAAAAATATGTGGGGATAATCCTTAAGTTTACTCAAAATGTGAATCATTCGAGGATAGAGTGCAAAACAACCCTCAGAGTATAGGAAACATAGTGAACTTCGATTAGGTTAGGGTAGAGTGTGCGGTTCAAAAGTTGGGATCTTTAGAACAATTTTTCCATGCTTTTATTTATAGTCTGGTTTAAGGGTGTTATTTCTTTGTTTGCTTATGATGTTACTCATCCGCTAAGTACATAGCCCTTTTTTCCATGATTAATAAATTTCATCTTGAGGGGTCGGATAGCGTCATCTCTCATTTGAAAAAAAAACGATTAGGGATATTTTGGGCATTATTTAAGAAAGGGCATAATTTTGAAAAACAAATATAGGTGAGGTCACATGTAAGGAACCAAATAGTGAAAAGGGGATTATTGATGAATTTTTCTCATTCAAAAATATATATTTTTTGTGCCAAAAACATTAAAAAATGAGTTTCTTAGGATCTCGACAATATTCTTTTGGACGATTTTGGGTAATGGGGCTCGGATGGTGACAACAATGTGGAGAATGGACGGCACGCTGAATTTTTGGGCGAAATGGACTTTTTTCCCAAAATACCCCCGTGTTGGTGACAATCTATGAGCCCTTGCCATCCTCCCTTCTTCTCACCGATTTTGAAATCCCGTCAGCTCCACCCCCATTCCTCACACCCCCATTCGCAAGCGGTCGCGATTTCTCCCAACCCCTCATATCCGACTCAGTCGGATGGGCTGAACGGAGACAACTCCCATCCCGGCAGTCCTCACGACTCACCCGCCCCCAGTTTGTAGCGTTTGTGCCCCCCGTCAACCAGACCTAGGGTTCCCTTGATACGTGACAACCTTCGGGGTGAAGGCCGCCACGCGTTGAAGTGCCCAAGGATATGGATCTCGGATTGGTATGCGCAGGATTGTTGATGAAGATGATGATTGAGAGAAGAAGAGTTGTTGTTGAAGATGATCGATCAAACAAGCAATAGAACACGACAATTTGGTGTTAAGACTCCCAGGAAATCAACTTCAATAAGTCAATTTCCAAGGATTCAAAACTGATTTTTATTGAAAGCAAACTTGAGTTTAAATAGACAATAGGAAGCCAAAATTCTATCTTCTAACACTTGCCTAAGATAGAACTTTGCTTGGAAAAGAAGCTATCTAATTAAATTAAATAAAAGGAAACAATAACTAATTAGATAAAAGGAAATAACAAAGATAATAAACTTCTAACAAACTAACAAACTCGAAATTCCTAAAATATGCTAAAATCTTAAAGATAGAAATAAGGAAACTTAAAGATTCCTGTATGACTTTGTACTACTCTCAATAAAACGCATTTTGGACGATCTTCTGGTCGGATTCTCATCTTCACGTCAACTATGAAGTTGTAGATCTTTGAATAAGCTTTCCAACGCATCTTGAATTGTCTCGAGATCATTTTTCTAGCCAAAGTTATGGCTGTTTTACTGAACAGTACTCAAGCTGTGACGAGAACTTGAAACTTCCGAAAATATCTTCAAGCTTAATCCTTTTTCGGGGAGGCCAGTTTATTATCTTTGTTATTTCCTTTTATCTAATTAGTTATTGTTTCCTTTTATTTAATTTAATTAGATAGCTTCTTTTCCAAGCAAAGTTCTATC
Source organism: Polygonum aviculare (assembly GCA_934048045.1). Lineage (NCBI taxonomy): Eukaryota > Viridiplantae > Streptophyta > Magnoliopsida > Caryophyllales > Polygonaceae > Polygonum > Polygonum aviculare. The sequence goes on along the minus strand of OW204032.1, from coordinate 13,151,161 downwards.
TTAGGCAAGTGTTAGAAGATAGAATTTTGGCTTCCTATTGTCTATTTAAACTCAAGTTTGCTTTCAATAAAAATCAGTTTTGAATCCTTGGAAATTGACTTATTGAAGTTGATTTCCTGGGAGTCTTAACACCAAATTGGCGTGTTCTATTGCTTGTTTGATCGATCATATTCAACAACAACTCTTCTTCTCTCAATCATCATCTTCATCAACAATCCTGCGCATACCAATCCGAGATCCATATCCTTGGGCACTTCAACGCGTGGTGGCCTTCACCCCGAAGGTTGTCACGTATCAATTGGTATCAGAGCACGTCAACTATGAAGTTGTAGATCTTTGAATAAGCTTTCCAACGCATCTTGAATTGTCTCGAGATCATTTTTCTAGCCAAAGTTATGGCTGTTTTACTGAACAATACTCAAGCTGTGACGAGAACTTGAAACTTCCGAAAATATCTTCAAGCTTAATCCTTTTTCGGGGAGGCCTTGGACGTGTGACTTGATAGCATTGAAAGGATAATTTGCCATAATTGAAGACCTTCTTGAACTTGAAAGCTCGTGACTTATGGAAAGGTCTTGGCTTAGCTCGTCGATTGACCTCCAACTCCCTCTTCTTAGACATATATGTTATTCTCGCATCATCCCTCCCCCTGTTCATCCCATATCCTGGCCGGTTTCTAGGGTTTCCGTCGATTTCTAGGGTTCCATCCCTTGTTCCGTCGAGTTTGAGGCTCAAGAGCTCCCGAGAGGATCTTGCCAACGCGAACCGGAGGCAAACCCGTCACGTATAGCTCGCCGGCTAAGCAGGTATAAAAGGGGCTTACCTTCCTCATGTACGTTGCCAAAAGTGGATCTGTTGAAATCTCTACAATCACGTTATCCATGGTGACAGACCGCATTTAATAAGCTTCTAGGTCCTGACAATTTCACATTGAATGCGTGGTGACAAACACGCATCTGGACACATGTGTTTAAAGATCTTGCATTTAAAATGATGTACGCATGTGTAACATGTGTTTACTTGTCACCGTCTACATGTGTTGTCACACTTTTATTCGTGCCTTGTGTATAAGGTGGGCCATTAGACGTTGTTGGGGCCACCCCCCTACACTCCACCGCACTGAAAAAACTACTTTTACATGGTGACAGGTTCCAAACATGAAGATTCTCACCGTTTACTTCGGGGGTGAATGGGATTCTCAAGGACAATATGTTGAGACAGTATCCTCGAAGGCTGTGGTGCTTACGGATGATGTCACCGTGCGATCATTGACCGTCACCATCACCAAGCGTTGCAACATTGATGCTGGGGAGAACGAGGTGCATCTGTGCCACTTGAACCCCTTCTACCCATCAGCCATCCATACAATGTGGAGAACGATGATGACTTGATGTCCTTCTTTGCTATTAATTCCTCTCCACAAGTCCAATAGAAAGCTCCCCTGTATGTGACCTTGACGTTGAAGAGTACCGACACCCTGCTGATGTTGGAAAGCACCACAGTTCCAATGCAAAACTCCCCTGAGAGGGGGTCTCTTGCTGACACCCCCGGCGATATGTTGCTCCACGCGAATGATGACAACCTCCTGATCTCCTCTGAGACGTTGCACGGTGCCATGGTCCCCTTACCTGGTCATGTAGAGCGAGCTTGCCGTAAGGGTCCGTGCAAAGGTGACAAGGAACATCCAGTGAATGATGGTGCAAGTGCAAGTCGCGCAAGTGGGATGCCCTATGCAGCAATGGATGGTGACAACTTGGATCACAATATGGATGATCCAGTTGATGATGACATGGTGCATCCTGGTCTGAGTGGGGCTGTTGGCGGTGCCCGACTCTCTGGTCATTTCTTGAGAGTTGGCCAGCTCTATCCTTCGAAAGCCGCACTACAAAAGGATGTGGAAGCGCTAGCATTGGCTGGGAGGTTTGGATACAGAGTCAATAAATCAAAAAGCGCCTTGTATAGGGTGGTCTGCGTGGAAAAACAGTGCTCATGGTTAATCTATGCGACCAAGGAAACCTGCAGTGATCACTTTGAGGTCAGGAAATACATTCACAGGCACACATGCTCCTTCGAGACACGGTTCAGACATCGTCGCAGACCCTCCTATAAAATTGTGGCTGCTCAGATAAAAACAAGGTACACACGCCTAGTGTTGTCTTGTCACCGTACACTTTTAATATTCACTGACTTGTCACCATCTATCTCCAACTGTAGGTTTGAAGGAGTGAAAAATGGGCCAGACGTGTATCAAATCCGAAATGATATGCAAAAGGAATACCTTCAAAACATAAGCTATTGGAAGGCCCGGGCGGCAAGGGAGGCCGCGCTGAATATGATACGAGGTGACCCCGAGGAAAACTACACAATGCTTGCCTCCTACTGCTACATGTTGGAGAGGGTTAATGTTGGCACTTACACCAAACTTGTGATAGATGCTCAAACAAATCGATTCAAGTATGTCTTTGTATCTTTTGGAGTCTCTATACGAGGCTTCCAGCACATGAGGAAGGTAAGCTGAACCCCAACCTAAACATGTCACCGCGTATTTATCTCTCAACCCCATTTAACCCCCGTCACCAACATATCTGTTGTGTCTTTTTGCTTGTCATCGTGCAAATAGTATCAGTTGACGGTACATTTTTGCATGGTCGGTATGGCGGGACCCTGATGACTGTTGTTGCATCAGATGCTAATCACCAAGTGTACCCCCTTGCATATGCTGTGGTCGATACTAAGAATGATAAGGCCTGGATTTGGTTCTTACAACAACTTCTGCATGTCGTGCCGTCCACCTTAAGTCTGGTTGTTATCTCTGATAGGCATAAGAGCATAAAGAAGGCGATTGCAACCGTCTACCCATCAGCTATACACGTGTGCTGTGCCAGACACCTGCAGGAGAATATCCGCACAAAGTTCCACGACAAGGGGCTGCTCCATCTGTTCACACAAGCAGCTGAGTTTTATACGGCACACGAGTTTAATGTGCACTATAAGGATATTTGCACCATGAACGCGCGAATGGGAGAATACCTGCTAGCATCAGACTTCAAAGTTTGGAGTAGGGCACACTGTCCAGGCGACATATACAATATGATGACAATAAACAACTCTGAGTGTATGAATTCAGCTTTAAAGGTTGCTAAATCTTACCAACTTTGCGCCCTGTTTGAGTTCATAAGAGAGATGGTGACAAGGTGGTTCGCTGAGCGCCGAGTCAAAGCTCTAGCCTATCAAGGCCAACCCAGCGAGACCATTGTCGGGGTCTTGAAAGAACGGCTTACGTATTCCAAAAGGTATGTTGTCACCATTTCACCATCCTACTTACATTGTGCGCGAACTTGTCTTCATGTCACCGTTCTGTGTGCTTCCCCCCTCCCCCATACCATGACTTGTCACCATATCTGATTTCAGTGTATTTTTTGTCACCTCACACATACTGTGTGGCCCCCCCTTGTCACCAGGTATGATGTGAAGTGCCTTAACGATGCACAGTTTGAAGTTAGTGGTGGGCAGTTCTCTGGTATTGTGGATCTTCTTACGAAGACCTGCTCTTGTCGGGTGTTTGATTTGGATAAATTCCCTTGCGCACATGCTATCTTTGTCATAGAGTACATGGATTACAGGATGGGCGACTTCATAAGCGACTTCATAAGCTAGTCTAATCTAAGGAAGGTTAGAAAAAAAAACGAAAATCTAGTCTAGAAATTGGAAAATCAAAAAGAAAAAGGAAAAACTGATCTAGAAACCGGGTTGCCTCCCGTAAGCGCTTTTTTAACGTCATTAGCTTGACGAGAAGTTCCTTAGCTCAATCCCTATGATCGGACATCGTCAAGGCTCTAAGTAACCTGTCATAGTCTTGTGAAGACACCTCATGAAAGCATAAGTAGCATATTGGTAAATTGAAAACAAATGATATAGCACTCAAAGATCGTTTCAACTTATCAAAAGCGCAAGAATAATTTTCATGAGAAGGGTTAGGATAAAACCAACTTGGTGGATGCGGTGGTGCCTCACAATACTCAACCAAGGGATCCTTGTAGGTCCATAGCTCCTTGCGTCCTAGCTTGAAGGGAAAATGATAGAATTTGTAGGTACCTTCAAGCCTAGGGACCATGATCGACTCAAGAAAGTTGAAAGGAACTACGGTGACAATCTTCCTCTCTTCATGCTTTGCCCATTCTTTGCTAGCATCCGGGGTCAATGAAGGTCCAAATCCGACCACATTTTCTTTACTTTCCTCCATGAGTGGGTTTGGTTTCAACATTGGTAGCAAAGACCCCGTCCATCCTTCATCCTCTTGGGCCTTAACCTCCTCATATTCGCCTTCTCCTAGCAAGAGACTCTTATCCCCCACTTGGGTCTCGACTTGGTTTTTCTCGGACTCATCTAGCAAGAAATTCTCTTCCGGATCATCCTCCAAATTTTCCTCTTCACGGTTCTCCTTCAAAGCATTGTCGAAATGGACCTCTACTTTCTCTTCACCACTAGAATATGATACGAGTCCCTTCTTAACATCTATGATAGCTCCGGTCGTGATGAGGAATGATTGGTTTAGAATGAGTGGAGGACTTGACTCTGATAAAGGCTCAATATGCTCAATCGAAGGTTCCTTAGCCGTCTTGGATAGGAAAGGAAGCGCCTTTGTTGTCGAAGAAGAAGGAACGGACTTCGGGACACCAGGAAGAGGGTCGACCACGACCTCTTTCGTAGTGGGGAGGGGGTTGGTGTCGACCATGTGGGGGTCGGCCCCGACCTTCTCCTGAACGGTTTCATCTTCTTCATCCGTTTTCTTCTTGCTCGCATCTCGCTCCGGCAACTTCTCTCCGCTCCACGGGTGAACCACATCAATGAGACCTCTCGGGCTCTCCTCGGGGTGGCCCGATAATTGCCCTTGAGGTTGTGGAATTCGAGCCGCTAGATCACCATGTTGGGAGTTGTCGTTCCATGATTCAAACTCTCCGAAGCTTGCATGAAGATCATTAACCTTGTTGTGGGTTCCATCAATCATGTTGTTGAATTTTTCAAGGAAACTTTGTGCCCAAGCCGGTGGTTGTTCTTCATAGCTAGGAGGTTCATAGTTACCCCAGTTGGGATAATCATCACTCCTCCAATAAGGATCCCAAGTATAATTGGTCTCTTCAAATGGACTTGCATAAGTGTGACGTGGTTCATAATAACCCCAATTGGGGTAGGCTTGGGCTTCCCATTCTCTTTGACTCGCATAAGCCTCGGCTTCTCTTTCTCTTTGGAGGGCTAACACTTGAAGTTCAAGATCGGCCAACTTTCTTTCAAGGTCCTCAAAGGTCTCCATGGCTACATTAACCTAAGAACAGAAACAAAAACAAAACAAATAAAAAACACACAAAGGGTTTGGGCTAGTCCCTCACCAAAATATCAACCAAACTCGGCACTATTGCACACTCCCCGGCAACGACGCCAATTTGTTGAAGGGTTTTCTTGAACAAATAAATTTGTAGTCAAGACCCCGCTGTGTATAGCGAAGTCAGGATCGTCCACGGGAGTGAGAGTAGTGCTAAGTTTAATTGATAACTACGAAAAGAGCAAAAGAAACGCAAACAAACAGAGTCAGGATCGACCAGAAGAGGGTCGATCTCGACCCTTAGGGGGTCGAACCTGAGAGCAAACTAGCACGAATCACACAACTAGCTCGAGCACGACCTAGGGGAGGTCGAGATCAAGGAAAAATCACAAATTTCAATCAATAAAAAGGGCAAATCCTAGGGCAAGGGCTACCACAACAACAACAATACATGCTTTCAACAAGAATTCACAACTATCATGCCATCTAGATCATAGAAAAGTTAACTTTCGCAAACAATTCAAGTTATTCAATTAACTTTCGCAAATCAAACAACTTTCTACCTATCCTTCAACCTAGGAAAGTCAACTTTCGCAAATAATCCTATTAGATCTAATCAAGCAACTAACTTTTCACTTTCGATATAGTCAATCACAAGACATGCCTCAACTTTCGCAAAGGATTAAGCACAAGATAGATAGATACGAACCTTTAAGCATTCAAGTCATGAATTCAAGTTTTAAACATGCATGATTGTGTTGGGTTTTTACCCAACCCTAGAACTTAAGAAGACTACTCACACATAGCAAAGAAGAACAAGGAAGAAGAAGAAGAAGACATGATCAAACCAAACTCAAATTCAAATAAAAACCAAAGACCAATCTTACAAACCTCAAACTTGTCCTCCAAGTCTTCTCCCAAATTCTCCAAGTCTTGATGATTAATTGAATGAAAGCATAGCATGAATAAAAACTAAAGGTTCAACCTCCTTTTATAGACAAAAAGGAGTCTTAATCTAACTAGGAAACACAAACAAAACACCTTCCTAAAATACAAATTAGGAAACTTGCACAAGTAATCCGGATAGAAGGAAGTCGGTCACGCGCATTCGACCCCCCATAGGGTCGATATCGACCCCTTCAGGGTCGATCCTGAGAGCTGTTGTTCCTTGCGCTCCAAGTTCGGTCAAATGGCTCGAGCTCGACCTCCTTGGGCTCGATCTTGGGGTCGATATCTTCACTTCTTCTCTTGATTTTGCTTCTCTTTAGCTCTTCTTCTTGGCTCTTCATCTTGATATCTTCCTCCTAGCTCAACCATCCTCTCCAAGTCTTGCTCCAATCTCGCTCTCAAGCTTCGAAATACCTACAAAACGACACAAATATGCGTAGTTTCCGAATCTCAAGGAAATACGAAAACTCATGCAAAAAGACTCAAAAACACAAGACTCAACTACGAAAATCAACTTAAACTAACCTATCTAGACCCTAAAAATCTACCTAAAAACACGGACATCACATGCACTACTAGGAAAAGGGCTTTTAACGACCAACAATTTTGTCGTTATAAGCTATGAATCTCGTCGTTATAACCTTTTAACGACCACATAAAAGTCGTCGTTTGTTCGTTGCAATAGCTTTCGACGTTATTGGTTATAATGACCATGTTCGTCGTTAACTACTAACGACGACATCCAAGCTCGTCGTTCATCATTAACATCAATATTATTGTTCGTCATTAATCAATAACGATGACATGCTTGCTTGTCGTAATTGCATTAACGACGAGCGGCTATGTGGTCACTGAACCAATAACGAGAAACAACAATGTCGTCGTTGATGTTTACCGATGAGCTAACCTATACTCACTACTTAATAACGACGAGCATGCAAGTCGTCGTGTTGAAATATTAAATAACAACGTCAATGTTCACAAACCAAACAAATCATATATAAATTCAGAAAACTATATATTTAATCATAAAATTCAATTCACATTCAAAGTTTACAATTTTTGTATATATCCAAAGCAAAATAAAATGAAGGAGTCTATATGATCTAATATTCTGATTCTAAAAGCATACAAATATATGTTCTAATAGGCCAGCGTTCTCAGCAAGGGTCTTGGGAACAACAAAAATAGCATTAGCAAAGGCTTCTACACCAAGCTGGGCACACTGCATATAAAAGAAATATCCATCAGAAGAGCTCAAACCCAACAGATAGAGAGCATCAAAAAGAACTAACTACTACAAAATGTCAAAATATTTGGGGAATCAAATGCCATCATTACCCCTTGAACAGTTTTCTTCACTTCATTGATTAGATGTTGTGAAGTAGCAACTTCAAAAGCTCCAACACCCTACACGAAAGAACATTGTGTTTAAATGACACTAACACTCTAAGCAGACATATTCCAAAAATCCAGACTTGAGGCCCACAACCAAAAGAATATGTTTGCAGATTGAGCAGAGGTTTCCTAAAATCTCAAACAAACTATCTATAGTGATTTCTTACAAGCACAACTGCTTTGTCTTCAATGGTACTCTTCACATACCTAAGGCCATCACAAACTGCATCTTTTATCTGAGCTGTATGGTCATTTGGTCCTGCAATTCAAAATAAACAATTCGATCATTAATGACTTTCTAGACCTTTTATATGAACTTTTAATATCTTACCACACAAAGGTCTAATTCTAGAATTTAAAAATAATAAAGTTATATGAACATTTCGAAGACTGAGTCATGGAAGGCTAATTCCAAATGCTTTATGAGTAGTAACTACAAAATTTGGAAACTGGGCACAGAATACTCTACATGAGCTAGTTCAATAGAAATAAATATTTGTGCATTCAAACTCAAAAGAAGAAGAAGATTAAGAAGAATATAAACCTTTAATCAGAAAAGTACAGGAGTGGGGATGCTTCACATTTTCACAAATGTGTATTTCCCCTCCCCCAATACATGCTCATAGACTAATCCAGCCCAACCAAGGGAATTAGGAGTCAAGCCATCAACAGAATTAACGACAAGTTTGGAACCGTTGGGCTTTGATCCCAAAACGATACACGAAATGAAGAAAGAAATTCATAAACAAGGGTTTCAAAGAGAGTACTTGAATGGATTCCAAGGATTCAACATGCGCATTTTCCTCGTGGCTCGTTTTCTTGAACTGTCTCTAGGATGCCCTGGAAATATCTGTTCACAATGACAGCATAACAGCTATAAATTACCGGCAAGATGGACTAAATATTAAGGGTGCGTCTGATATGAGACAACTTATACTGTCAAACAATCTTTATCATTTACCTTATTAGCTACTATTTTCAGCAAGTCGCACCAAACACACCCTACTAGACACCCTCACCAGTTTTGGACAGTAAAATTCCATGTGCAGTCAAGGTGACATCTTATTATAGGCGAACGGATCCTATGTTATCCTTGCCATGGTTCCCATCATCTATTAGATTGTTCTTGGTGCTGGAAACCTATCCCATGGCATGTGCAAAGATTAACAATCATGAGGATACTATAACAGCAAAACCACATTTTCAATTGCACTTAACTTGATTTATCTCCTTTCATATATAGGATGTGCAAGGGTTTTGTTAGCTCACCTGCACAAGAGAGCACTGTTCGACGACCTGATCTGGCCCCATTCTAGAAGGGTACTCTATGTATCTCTCAATGTGGTTTTTCAAGGCACTGGTGCCCCTCTTCGGATCACAGCAAATATGCCCGAAACAGTACTTACAGACAGCCTTTTGTAAACCGTCTTTAAGAATCGCTAGAGGTTGTGGTGTAGATGATGGCACTGATAGGTTGTGGTGTAGATGTAGTAGTACCATTGCATTCGGGTGGGAAAGAGGATGAAGTTTCTGGAGCAGGAGAGGTGGCCGTTTGAGCGACTAAAGATAGGGTTTGAGTCTAGATGTCATCCATTTGAAACTACATTCAAATCACAATCCGATCTTAGCCAATCAAGTGCGGGGAATTTCACAAAAACTCAACTCGAGCAACATTAGGAATATTCAATTCACTAACTGACAAGAAGGGCCGAAACCACAAATCAAACTAGGGATTTGACTTCGCTACAGTGTACGAACAAGAATGCAAATCGGCACAACTCAGAGATCTTAATTCCTGTAAAAGAGAATGAGAGAATGTATAGTACCTTGTGAATTGGTAGGGAAAACTCCGGCGAAGGTTAATCAAGGCGGACGCGACGACGGCGACCTGAACAAAGTGTGGAATAAGGAAACAGAGCGATTAGGGTTAAAAGAGTAGCGCTTTTATGGTGCTCACCGGCCGCCAGATCGATAAGGGAGAGAGATCATCAGGTAGATCAGGTCCGAGTGGCGATGGGGAAGAACAAGGGGAGTTCGGGGCGTCAGAGGACGGAGAACGCCGGAGTTATGGGCGAGAAGAAGACGGGATGCGATAGATTCCAGCGGAGGGGGGGAGGGTTTGAGGGTAATAGTTAAACAGTAAACACCAACCATACCCTAATTACGAGAAGAAGACGTGAATGGAACGCAGGGCAGAGCTTCGATCAACTTTGTTTTGAGTAGGTTTTCGGCATAGAGAAGTATGACCTAAAATTTAAAATTCAATGAAAATTTGCCCTCCAAAATAATCGCGTCTATATCTTTAGTCCATTAACTACGGGTTTAATTTTTTGTTTTTTTTAGTAAATTATTTATTAACAATAACGACGGTACTAAAATCGTATGCACTTTACTTTCCGTCTTATTACGACCAACATTTATATTTCTCGTTATTAAAGGGTATACATATACCTTTAACGATAAACTTTTCACTTCATCGTTATAGCTTGGTCGTTAAAGATCCCATTTCTAGTAGTGATGCCTTCCTCCGGATAATCGTAGGAAAAGTGGCCGGCCAAGGGTTAACAGGTTGCCATCAATGGGTGAATTCGGCAGGGCTGTTAGGAGGAACCCAAATCCATCAACGTACAGGTGTGACATTTGTGGAAGTCCTGGTCACAACCGAAAGAGGTGCCCTCGGAACATGGCGTTGGCGACCACTCCAACAACTAGGGGGTAGCTTATCATGTCCCTGTCATCAGAGATTACAAGTCGTTGGAGTGTTATTGGGTTTTGACGGCTTGTCTCCACTGATGATATGTTTTGCGTATGCAGCATATAATATGTAAATGCCTCGTTATATTGAGACATTGAATCTTGTCATCACAATTGACAAGCTTTTTTGGGTGTATTCTTTTGGGACATTGAACCATGTCATCACAATTTAACTTGTCTTCTATTCTATGGTGTGATGTATTTATTGTCTTTTTCTTCTCAGCTTATTGTCACCATTTGTCCATACATTGAACACCAGGCATGTACTTGTCGCAATCCCATGTCTATACAAAAGGCTGCACCAGCCAACTTTGGCAACCGTGTAGCCAGGCACGCCCCCCCCCATAAATAACCCGCTGGTCACCAACAAACATAAATAGCCCCTTGGTGACCTGTCCATAAATAGTTGTTATTATGTGTCTTTGACTTGCATTGGAAAGCTGTATCCCTCCATAAATAGGTGTTATTATGTGTCTTTGACTAAACTAAAATAATCTCCTATAGATCTGGCTCATTCCTCATCCAAACCCCCCACATTTTAGAAACACCAATAAACGCTCCATCCCACCTCTTTCACAATGTCAATGCGACACTCAACCAGGGGGAGAGTGTACGTGTATGGAAGGGACAATACCATCGCCGTTCGCATTGTTAATCAGGTGATAAAAGCTCTTACCATCCTTATGCTCGCTTGTCACCATCTATCTCTTTTGTCACCATCTGTTCCTTTTGTCACCTTTTCATCTCACCTCTTTTTGCATGCTTGTCACCGTCCATCTCTTTTGTCCAATTTTCATCTCACCTCTTTTTGCCTGTGTGTCACCAACCGTCGTTCTGCAGGATGGCCGTGTGACACTAATGACAAATGTAAAGGGGAGTGCACAGGACAAAAAAATATTTGATGGGTACTGCCTACGCCACAACATACCACCAGGTTGGGTCGACTTCTACATGGATGATGAGCAAGTCCACACCACGGACGACCTCACAGCGCAATCGGTATAAGTTATTATCCCTGTCATCACTCACTACGGTGCATGTCCCCCATGCTGACTCACACCTATCTCCTTATGTTTGCAGCTCGTTCTAATTCAAGGGAGTGAGTTTCGAGCCATAGAACACCCCCCCGGCTACTTCCGTGGGCGATGGAGGAATGCTAACTAATCTAGGTGGCAGTTATTTGTGTACAATCTTGTTGTTTGCAAGCTTGTTGTCCCTGTCATCACTCCATATTTGATGTATAAACCCCGTTGAATTTGCCGCGTGTCCTTCAATTATATGTTAAGTTTTGTGAGATGGTCTTGATTGTTTTAGCAAATTTTCCCATCCAAACAACGTACCCTGGAACGCATGTGCATCCAACCATGAGGCAAAACCCCCCAACCATAAACCAATGGGGGGGATCGTATCCTGTTCCATGTTGTCACCATCCACGAAGCCCCCCCTGAATTGAAAACACCACTTGTCACCAATTGACAAAACAACACTTGTCACCAAAGGTTCAGTATCTGCTTAGGTATGATAGCTAAGTTTGTGAGATGGTCACTATTGTTTTAGCAATTTTTCTCATACAAAAAACGTACCCTGGAACGCATGTGCATCCAACCATGAGGCAAAACCCCCCCAACCATAAACCAGTGGGGGGTTCGTATCCTATTCCATGTTGTCACCGTCCACCCAGTCCCCCCACTGAATTGAAACCAACACTTGTCACCAAAATGACAATACACGTCACCATGTGCCATGACATGACATATCTCTAGATTTGGTACGGACGGGTCAAAAAGAGATACGATGACCATTAGTGTCACCGGGGTGACAAGACCTGTCATACCTCTAGTATTGGAAAATAGCTATCCTACCTAAGCAGATATTGATTCTTTTTGGCCATCATTAATTCGTTGACCTCCCCCCACCCATAATAGTAGTATAAATAGGCTCCTAATTATGAAATGTGTCATCACTTTCCTCCCAGAACGCTTGTCACCACCTGTTCCAGCAATGTGTAACGAACAACTTAGCCGTCCTGTAGCTAGTGGTCAAAGAAGGGTGTATGGGAGGTTACCTAACTGGGAGGTTACCGTCCGCTGCAGGGTGAGATACCACACTTCCACACACCCCCGTATTGATAACCTTCTTCTTATGTGTATATACCTGTCATCAGTTTCGTGTAAATGTAGGATTACTTGGATTTCAAGGTTTGGCTCACTCTAGAAACTAGACTCTGCCAGCTGCAGGATGTATACTGCCAAGACAATGGCATTAACCCCGAGCATTTGAAATTCTTCTTCAACGGTCAATTGATTCGGGATCCAAACAGAACTCTAACCTGCCGAGAGGTTATACATGAACTCGTCATCACCTGCGAACACTATCTTGTCAAATCTGTCCGATTTTATGCTAAACATACCCCCTCTTGTTGTCGTGCAGATTGGTCTATCAAATAACTGCGAGATCCTTGCTCTCGTCCGGCCACCAAGAGGAGCCTTGGGTATCGAACATGGGTTTGTCGAACGGTCCAGGATTACAGAAGGCTTAGGGAAGAACAACGAGCAGCTGGTGTCCCCCGTCCAGAAGGTGCTCCACCAACGTCACCAATAACACCTCCAGGGTCTCCACCAAGATATGTCGATTAAAGCTCAACTTATTTGACCCTCCTGTTTGTTTGTTGTTGTTGAACTTCTCGTCCAGTTGTTATTGTTGTTGAATTGGTCATCTATTTCCTACCGCGTTTTAATATCTATCCAAGACTGTCCTATGTTGTTGTGTTGTCATGTGTTATGTTATCATCTGTTTTGAAAGAGTTTCCCAAAACACGGCGCGAAATGGACTTGTCACCGCGCCATACACGCAGGATACAATGCAAAAGGTGCATTGTCACCACGCCCACCAACCCTTGTTTTGTGCAATGTATGTTGTCACATGATATTGTTTTGGATGATAATGTTTTTGCGCTCTTGAAAAATGGTACATTGTCACCACGCCAGCTCTTGTGGAAATTAATTTTTGTTTTAATGAGTGGTACTCTATTGTTTTTACAATGTTTGCGGGATGGTGCCTTGTCACCACGCCAGGGCCTGTTTTGATGTGTGACAATCTTCGGGATGAAGACAATCACGGGTTGAAGTGCCCAGGGTATGGATTTCGGATTGAACACGGTAAATTGAACTTGAAAGAAACACTTGACGGAGAATCACACCAAATACTTGAATTAAGAAAACCACAAACAAAGTCTCAGCAATAGCAAACCCTAGCTATGAAAACTAGAATGGCGCAGGAGAGAAACCCTCAAGGTTCTCTCTCAATTCCACGCTAAAAAGAAATAAAGGGAAAACTCAAGTATTTATTCTAACCCTAGAAAAACAAATCCTAAATTATTATCATAAGATATAAAGAATATCTCATAATAATAATAATTACAAATCTAGAAAACCAAAATATGGAAATAGTTTGATAAACAATAAAAGGAAACAACTTGGGATGCAAGCTAAACAAGGAAACCGGCGGACGCGGATCGACATCCCTCAGGATCGACCCTGGGAGGGTCGTGATCGACCCTAGATGGGTCGGTCATGAGACCATCTACTTCGTCTTCTTCATCTTCCAATGTCTACTTGACAAAGGTTGATGCACTTCATGTAGCTTCTTCAAAGCCTCCTTATACTTGAATGTTCGGGACCTCTTGAAAGGTCTAGGCCTTCTTCTTGAGCTCGTCTTCCTCCATGAATCCCTTGAGTTAGACGTATTCCTTTGTGTATCATGTTTGTGATGCTATCGGTTTTGCGAATTTATCGTCCAACAATTTAACCTGTGGCGTGTGTGCATGCAGCGGCTCAGCCCATTCGCAAACCCATTGTGGTGTCATACAAATACATACCCATTACATGCAAATTTGTCTTGTGGTCATTAAGGTGCATCGCATGCACCACTTTACCCCCATGTCACCATTAATTCTACAGCTATAGCTAACATAAAAACCAGTGTATCTTGTCACCCCATACATATTCCCATTCAAACCCTTCACAAACAAAAGTCTTCACAAAACATAACTTAACCCATCACCACCAAAAAAGGTCCAAAGCACAACACAAAAAACATCGCAACCCCCAGCTTTACCCCCTGTCATCATTCCAACACCCAAGTTTTGTTGAAGAACTCGATCGCCATCTTCTCCCTGTAAGCTTGCATGTTGGACTCGTCCAACTTAAACTCACCCCCAAACACCAGCCATTCGATGTACTTGAGCGTGTACACCCCACGGTTGCCACTGCAAAGAAAAATGCACTGTCGTAAGAAAAAAGGGAATGCACCTATATATAATGTGAACCTGACGTTGTCACCAGTACTTATAACAGACTTACCCTTCTGTGTCTTGCGGGACATCAGTGACTCTGTGCCACTTGAAAGGGGTCTTCACATCATCCACCCAACGAGCCATCCTGTCGCAACAATCAATCCAATATGGGAGCATGGTGCAAAGCGGGTCCAGAATGGCTTGCATCTCTGAGCTTGTGAACAAGTTCTTGCAGCAATCGTATACATTGACTTGCTTTTGGCGCAAATCAATTTCCACTGCAAACCAGTGCACCTCTGGAATTAGGAAGGCTCCATACATCTTCTCCACACCAAATAGTTGCTTCCCAAAGTTCCCTGGATACAGCCCATCTTGGTATTTTGTCCAGCTCTCATCAAAATAAAATGGCCCCTCCTTGATTTGCTTAAGGTATGAGCTGTTGAACCTTTATATAAACAGACAGTCCATCACAACAATGTCCTTGAAGCGATCCCCATCAAAAAATATGACCTTCCTCATGTGGAACGAAGCCTCATTAACATGTTGCACCCAAAAACACAACTGTCACCGTTCCTGGTTTTCCTCATGTCACCAGCAATGCATGTAATACTAAAAAAAAGTGCATAGGGTACAAAAGCATTATGAGTCTATTTAGTGTGTCAGATTCTCATCACATTTATAGATACAGAAACACCAAGTAGAAGGGGGTCTTACTCCAACATCCAGCCAGCATTTCCTTGTCACCAACAGCCTGAAAAACTTCTTATCCATCCTGACCTCCGTGCCAGGGATAAAATCATTGTTGTTCCTACAACCAACATGTTGGTCAGTGCTCCACATTTGGCACCACATACCATGTGCATGTATATAAAAGGGTCTGCTTATAATAATAGCCATACCTGTCATCATTATACCAGTTGTAGAACGCCTGTCTCTCTCTGTCACTATAGAAGGAGTTCTTGGGCCTCCTTGGCATCTTCTTCTTCTTCTTTGGCACAGTGAATGGAGATGTTATAAGATTACTGGGCTTGGTGCTCCTTTTTGACCTCCTTAGACCAACGGCACCCTCCTGGTTTAACTGTACATCTGCTTGTTCAGAACATTCCTCTTCGTTCTCAGACTCAGAAGGTGATGCTTCACCAGGCTCCTCATCCCTGTCACCCCCCTCATTGGAAGGGTTAGGCTGTCCACCAACCGCGCCTGTGGGATGAGTTACCTTGTCATCAGCCAGGTCTGCAACAGATAGGAGTTTGTCCTCCATGAAATCTGTGCTTTGTTGCTCTACAGACACCTTGACTGGCGTGTGAACCTCACCACCTTGGGGCTTGACACCATCTTGGGGTAGGTTGTCACCATCCATGACCTGGTCATGTACTTTGGACTTGTCATCTTGTGGTCTGCCATCAGCTGAGTCACCCTGGCTGGGGAGCTCTTGTTCCACATCCATCCCCTTGTCCCCTCCAAACAAGTGAGAGTGTTCTTCCCCATGTGAGCAATCATCCTTCAACTCCCCAAGTATATCCTTCACGTCCTCATCAGCCGCCTTTTGGTGTTCCCTTATCCTTTGTGAATCAGTGAGGTCCTCGCATCCAATCTTGAAATGGGCATTTATATCCTCAACATTCATGTCTCTTTCAGTCTGCCTCTCACTCATCCTAGCAACTTGCATAGACATGTCATTCACCCTCCATTGCAAGGACTTCATGGCTAGACTCAATATCCTCACCTCATCCATCATTACCCTTGCCCATTGTGGCATCTCAATCTCATTACCAAACCCCCTTGTAGAATCAGCCTTGTCCCTAGCACTCTTCTTTTTTTCTTGTACCTTGTCACCACTACTCTCCCTGCACATAGAATTGTCACCCTCCTTGTCACCGCCTTCATTCTCATCACACTTCTCTGCAGCCCCCCTGTCTCCGTCACCCTTCTCAGCACCCTTCTCTCCCCTCTTTGGTTTCCCATCAACAGGATTGTCACCCTTTTTTCCCTTCACCTTCTCGACCTCAGCCTTCCCCCCCACAACCTTGCCCTTCTCTTCCTTGCCCTTTCCACCAATGGTCTTTTTCTTCTTCTTGGGCTTCACCAGCTTGCCCTTCACCTCTTCCACAGCTTTTTCCTTAGCCTCACCCTTCACATCAACATCTGCACTGTCCTTGACCTTGTACTGCACTTTCCTAGACTTGTCACCGTCTACACACTCCTCCTCATAACCCTTGTAACCACATGTACTGTCCTCAACCTTGTCCTTCACCTTCTCGAACTTGTCACCACCATCTATACTGTCCACAGCCTTGTCACCCCCCATGACCACATCACCATCTACATCCTCAACCTCCTCATGCCTGTCACCAATTACATCCACCTTCTCCACGTCCTCTTGTGCATCCTTCTCACCCTTGACATCACTCTTTGTCACCACCATTGGGCTCTCATGACTCTCACCCTGTACATCAACCTTGTCACCGTCTCCTTCTGCTGACTTCTCACCATCACTCCCTCCCACAACCTCTTCCACCTTGGTTACCTTCACCACCTTCCTTGCAGCCCTGGCCTGTTTCTTGCCAGCCTTGATCTTCTCATCCTCAACTTTCACATCCATCCTCCCAACCCCTGGCTTTGCAAAGAATCTCACCCTTTTGGCTAGGTCAGCAAGGCTAACAAAGTTATCATCATCATCATTCTCAAACACAGGCGGTTCTTCTCTTTTCCTCGGCACCTCTTTCTCTTTCCCTTTGGGTTTCTTAAATGTCATCTTTGATCTGGCCGACTCATCAGTCCTCCCCCTCTTTTGAGGCACTTGTCCACCAGCCTCCTCCACACCCTTCCTCTTCTGTTGAGATGACCTTGCCAGTTCAGCGAGCCTGGCTGTATGCACAACAAACCTCATCCTGCATCTCATGGCTTTGACTCCAGGCCTGTCATCACGATCCTTGTTGTTCAAAGCAAACTCCCAAGCCGATGGGTGCACTTGCACCTGAGGCACCATCCACCTCATAAAACTATCAATCCTAGGGTCAGCCTTCTCCTCCTTCCAGCTAAAATCACCAAAACCAATGCCATCATATCTCATGACATGTACCTGAAACAACACACACATAATATTATAATCACAACACATCAATTTAACATTGTCACCATCTTTGCTTGATCATGAGTGAGCACACCTTTTTGGGTTTTGAGACTTGTTCCATTATCTTCACAAACTCCAGCTTCTTGTCGAAAGACTTAGAATACCATACAGGGCCGTATGACTCATATACCTCAAAATCAACATTGCTGACCTCCGCCAGTTGGGGGAATGTCTCCAGGATCCAGATCTGGTGACACACAAATACATTGACTCAATGCGCTGTCACCACTACTACATTAAGCAAAAAAACATGGAACTTGGTGGGAGATTATTGTACCTGAAAGGCCAACGGGTATCCATGTAGGTTAAACCCTGGTTTGTTAGTATTACTGCATACAGAGACCTTCTTCAGGCTCTCAATTGTAGCATTGAACACCAACCTACCCCATGGATACTCTTGAAACAGCTCCATGTCACCAGCTAGAGCAACAAAATCCGGACTCAGGGACTCACTCCTACAAGACAGCAACACCCCCTCTAAAACCAACAAATGGGCCAACATGTACCTCCTTTCCTCATCTTTTTCTGTTCGAAAGATTTCCTTCAACTCAGTTAGTGTACAGTTGTTCACTCCTAACACCTCCTCCATTCCAGTCTCTGGTATCTCATACCCAGGCTCATCACAGTATTCACAGCACCTCAGTCCTGTGATGGCCGCAAACTCCATCAGAGTAAACTTGACCAGCTCACCACCCACATTAAACCACAACTCTTTCTCCTTTTTTGTCTTCACCTCATTCATCAGTAATGTGTGGACCAGTGCACCATGTAGCTGCATGCCATTTACACATTATCAATGCTTGTCACCATTTCCCAGCCGCATCCTGTTACCCCACCACCTTCTCCCCCCCACCACCACCACTACGCTGGAAAATGGCCCTACACATGTTGTCGCCATTAAACAATTATATCTACTTCACAACTTTTACCCTCTCCGCCCCAACCCGCCATTTGTCACCATCCCCGACCAATTCATCCCGCGAAAAGTGCTTCAACTACTAAGACCATCTTTAACCGACCACCATTCTGCTAAAACAGACGAGCCCTACACCCCAACATGCTTGAACCAACCCGTCTCCACCCAAAATGAGCCCTACACACACTCCACAGTCGTGACGCATGTGAGTCCCCCCTCTACAATGGAGTCCAACCCCCCGAGACCACTCGCGAACAGTAAACCCTAACCACGCTGGAACCTTAAAAACGCCATAAACCAAACTCACCTTTATCCTTTCCGTCTGTTGGCGGTCCTCGACACCGGAAAAGGGCACAAACGCTGAATCAGTCCGCTGCCGGCAGGGGAACCGCTCGAAAAACCGTCTCCAATGGCGGTTTCGTTGCTGGGTTTCGAAGACGGAGAGAGGACGGGAGAGAGATTTGGAGAGAGAAATGGGGAGAGAGAACTGTTGAGGGAATTGTGAGAGCGGGACGCATGAGGGGTGTAATGAAGAAACTGATTTGATGGGGTGGGTTACAAATTTCAAAATTAGCCCATTTGCCCCATTAATGCAATGTAGAGCCTATTCAATGAATATTGTCACCACTTTAGTCCCTCTCACCCAATTCTCTCTATTTTTTTGTGCAATGTCCGATGATTCACTCTAGTAACCGGTCAACCTTTCTAAATAATCCGAGATTTATTTTCATTTCTTATCTAGTTGCTCACTCATTGTACATTGTATCATTTTTCTTGAAGGCTACAATCTAGCATACATTCAATTCAGATTTGTTCTCTTAAGTTACATTGTATCATTTCTAGAATGTGAGGTTCACTAGTGTAGCTAGTATGTGGAAGTAAAAATGTGCTTCTCACATTGAAAATCTAATGTGAAACCACCCACCATATAAGTACATGGGCTATTCCCCCTATTGCCAATTAGTTTTAGGGTGGAACCTCATGTGCTTATGTGTCGGGCTTACCGCGCATATGCGCACGAACTGACGTGTGAACCCCCCACGTCATGTATGGCCCACCGAGATTATTGTCCTACCTTTATGTCACAAGTTCAAATCCCCTTCCTCCTTATAAATGGCCTAAGTATCTCCTACTGACAAAAAGAAGGGTGTTCTTCTAGGTATGTTAAATATAAACTAAACTAAACTTAGGTGAAGAGGAAGTGCATATATGTTGATCTGTTGATCATGTTGTGAAAAAGAGAGCACTCTACAAAGTGCCAACTATCTTCATCATCATGCTGCAAAGCAATGGGAGAAACTTAAGGAAGCAAACTCCTTGACAGAATGCACAACCACATTAAACCATGTTTTGTTTGGTATCCTACATCTTTAGGTGAATTGTCGAGAGTGTACAACAAAGAAAAGAGGGATTACAGAAATCTGAGAGTTACAGCTGACATCCCTTGTCTATACAAAGATTACACTACAAACTAGTTGAAGAGACGGACGAATCGCCTAGTTTGCTCATCTGCACGATTCATCCAAGGCCTGAGCTTGGCCGCTGCCTGGACAAGTTTTCACTTGCCTTTAATTGGTACCCCTGCAAATCTGGAGCCTGCAGGGAATGGAGTCTTTGGCAAACTGAACTTCTTTACTGATCCATCACCTGCATAAAAAATCCAAAACGAAATATGCATAAGTGTTGCAAAATGCCCTAATCTGCATATATAAACTGGTTTCATAAAGAAGGCATCAGACCAACGCATACACAGAAAGATGGATATTTAGAAAGATTTGTACCCAGTACTGTTATTTCAATTACTTCGATAGGCTGGTTTAGCAATGCACAATGAAATCATACATTTAAGTTTTACTAATTGATAAATACTTATTTTCAATAGTTTATTTTGAAATAACTTTTGTTTCAAACATTGTCCTTTGTTAGCCAGAAGTCTTGAAATACCAAAAAAAAAGTTCAGTGTAAACCGCTTTTTAACATAAACCCACATTTTAATTAAAGATGACAAACACTGTGTCAAACAAAGGCATAATCTGCATCAACTTTCAGGATCAAAAGACGAAACGTATAAGGTACTACTACCTTGGGTGAGCATTTGTTCCTGGTTGTAGGATGACTGAGCAAACTCTTGGAATTGGGATTCCATATACAAGAACTCTTCTTCAATACCAATGTCAATCTCATCAGGAAGCATATCCACAATATCACCATTAGTACGGTTTGCTGCGTCAGGGCTGTAGAACATATCAGCTTCCTGGTATTGGCTTAGCCAGTAGTCACGGAACCATGTTGAGGTGGATATCAGATCATACCATTCCGGGGAAAAGTCTTCCACTTGGCGCATAGCAGCGGGAATAAACAGGGGAGCGTTTGGATTCAATGTTGATTTTCCCCCTGAAACTAAAGCCATGTTCCCAATCTACTGGTCTTTGCTCTACTTGAAACAATTTAGCTAAACGTTCGGAAGACTTTCTGATTAGTGATCGATCATGATGAGCAAACAGAACCACAAAGAAATAAGGGATTAGGGATGTCATCATGTCACAGGAACCACAAGAAACAATCGCTTCGTTAGTCAATCCTTTGCAATTGATATATGTAAAGCCAGAGTACAAGATCAAAAGGCTATAGTGACGCCTGAACCATGCTACTAGAACATTCAAAGGATAGAATCCAACAAACATTCACAATCAAGCTGATTTCACGTTACCCCCTGAATCTATGTACAACCAACTAGTCAATAGAACACCAAAATAGACTGACACATGACAGGCAACTTCGGAAAGACCTCAAAATCTAGCCAAGCAGTCAGATCTGACAGATCCTCAAAAACCAAGCCTTAATTAAGCATCAATCGATCAATTCATTACCTAGACTTCGGTCCCCCTCCAAAAATTCAGATCTTTTCTAGCAATCACAAACAAAGTTCAGCTGAATCAGATCGTACCCCACCGTGTTGTCTATATCACCATTGAACAGGCAAATCAAAAACCATGGTGATTCGAGACCTAGTAACAATCACTAGCGCAACTTTTTGTCCAAAGAAAAGAAAACAGTATCATTTATTGATCTTCAGCAACAACTTCCATGACGAAAATTAGCAAGGAACACAAAGCAAAGAAGTTGTTGATCGATTTACTACCTTGAAACTCTGAAGAAGATTATCTTGGTTCGCCTTTACTTGTTGGATCCGAAAACGGGATAAGCTTTGAACGGTAGCCCCAATTTATACAAGGGACGGCTCAGGCGATAGGATCAAACCGGGTCAACCGGTTTCGACCCATTGGAAGGGGTTGGCCCCGACCAATCACAGGAAGACACGTTTCATTCTACCATTGGTCAGCTGATTGACTTATACGGCACCCGCATGCCATGTGCCGCTGCGAATAGTTGACGTCTGTGTTAGTTCGCACTTAGCAATCGTAAATGATGCACGTACAACTGTAGCTTAGTTTTGTAGGAGTACAACTTGTTATTTTATTCACACGGTTGAGATGTGGTTAAGGCTAATCATTTGTAGTTAATGGACGGCTGAGATGGGGAGTTGGTGGAGTGATTTTTGCCTCTTGTTAAAGGCCAGATTATCGGGGGTGCATTACACATGTGTATTGTTGAGTGATTATTAGGTCCAGCCTTTTTTAATTAAATGATAAGCAATTACTGGAGTAATAAAAGTTTGGCAAAAGTTAGGAAAATGGTACTAATTAATATTGAAAGATTTAGGATCAGCGGCAACACTTTTATCCCTAATTAAGAGCTACTACCTAATTGCCTTTATTTTGCCCGGATAGCAAAAATTGTCCCGTTCCCCTACGTCCTTTTCCCCTCATCCAGATCTGTGAACCGCTCACTCTCGTCAACGTCACTTTTCCGCTAAATTTCACCGTTGAATCCCCACCGTCGGCCACCGTCACCCGCCGCCCCTCCTCCGCCTGTAGCTCCGTCGGCGTTGTGCCGAAGGAGATTCCCTCGCAACGCCTCGGTTCAGCCTCACCCTGCCGCCCCTCTTCGTTCAGATCTCATTTAGATCTGGCAAAGTCAGTCATCTGCGACACCACATCGTCCTAATCGCATGAATCGAGGCTCGGCGACTGTCGGAGAGTGGTCGTGATCCAGCGCTAGTGATACAAGAATGATAGAGAAGATCATGAACCGACAAGCTAGGCCAAGACCGTTCCATAAGTCGCGAGCATTCAAGTTCAAGAAGGATGAAGCCATTCAAGTCGAGCTAAGAAGTCAAGCCAAGAAGACCCGACGCTTAGCCAATGTCGACCAAGACATGGTCTATGCTCTCAGGTTCGACCTTGTGAGGGTCGTGCCAGACCCTAAGAGGGTCGAGAACAACCCTAAGAGGGTCGAGAACGACCCCCCCTTCAAGCCACCTCTCAGGACCGACCCTTATAGGGTCATGCATGACCCCCCATAGGTCGATCTTGAGGGACGCGGGTGATCCGAGCAACGGGATTTCTTCAGCTTTCCTTATTTCTTTGTTTTGGAAAACTCTTATCTTGTATTCCCTAATTAGTTTGGATATTATCTTAATTTTTAGGATAGATTTTTGGGAACCCTAGATGCTATAAATTGTATTAGCTTTGCTTCTTCTATTTTCAGCGTGGAATTGAGAGAGAACCTTGAGGTTTCTCTCCTGCGCCATTCTAGTTTTCATGGCTAGGGTTTGCTATTGTTGAGACCTTGTTTGTGGTTTTCTTAATTCTAAGTATTTGGTGTGATTCTCCTTCAAGTGTTTCTTTCAAGTTCAATTCACCGTGTTCAATCCGGAATCCATACCCTGGGCACTCCAAACCGTGATTGTCTTCATCCCGAAGATTGTCACACATCAATTGGTATCAGATTCCATTGGTTTCGGGTGGGAGATCGAGTTGCTTTTGTCAACAATCTGCGAACTACATCAACAACAAAAGTTGCACACGTTCGTCGTTGTTTCTGGAAATTTCGAAATTTTTTCTGAGGTATTTTCGAAAATATGATTACATATTCTTGTAGAGAATTTCAATACGAGTCCAAGCATATAAGATTCGTCAAAATCGGAGTTCGTTTGACCCCCGAAAAGGTCAAAACACCAAGCCGTGTTCTCCAAACCCTAATTTGCCGCCGGTAGACTTCGCTTGCCTTGATGTCCAAGTTTGGTCTTTGTTTGTCATCCACGAAACTCTGATGTCTCAAGTTGTTATTCCAAGTGGAATTGATCTCTTTTTTGGAGATTATGATCCGTATTCGTATTTTGTTTGGGAGAACAATACTGATGCGTTCTTGGAGTATCACGGTTATGGTGGTGTTGATGCTTTTTAGGCTGTTACAAGCGTTTTTCGTGGTGATGCTTATAATTGGTGGGTTAATCTTGTTCATCATCGTCATCATCATGGGCTGCAACCTATCATGTCTTGTCCAGAATTGAGGTTTTATATACGCCGAGCGTTTATTCCATTCGAGCATGCCAGGTGTCTCACAATGTTCTATGATTGTTGTCAAGGTTCTAGGTCCCCACTTGCTTTCTTCATGGACCTTGAAGAATTGGCCAACTTTGCTGGGATGTCAACCTCATCATACACCTTAGGTCGAAGATTCTTGGCTGGTTTGGATCCCTCACTTGAGTTTTATTTAAGGGATCAGCCGAGAGATGATGTCAATGAGTTGGTAAGAGTTGCTCAAATTTTTTATTATAAGATTCAGCGGGCACATGAGATTAATGATGCTAGTCGAAGGATAACTCCACCTCAAGTGGAGGAGGAGAGGTCAGTTGCTCTTGTCGAGGAGGAGAAATCAACTTCCTTAGTTGAGGAGGAGGCTGCCACCACAATGGAAGTTACCGAGTCATTGTCTTGCATTGAGGTGTCGGAATGTGTTGAGATGGTTCTCCAAGAAATAGTTGTCCATTCAACCACAAAATTTGTGGAGCTTTTTGATTCTGTTCTTGAGGAGTCTCTACAAAATTTCAGCCCGATCGAAGTCAGTTTGCCACTAGTTTCTTCACAGTCATCGTTAGAAACCGATACTTCATCTATGATGGTTATTCCACAGGCAAACCTTGAGATTTTCAACCCAAATTTTGTGGGTCATCTTATTATTGCAGGATTGAACTCTCCACAAAATATCAGCAAGGTTTATGGTCGTTTGCTCACTAGACCATACAACTTGTCTTTTTGCACTCCGGTGTCGTCTTTACTTGATTCTATTGGATGTTTGAGTATGAAATTGTTTCATTGCATTATTTGTATGAGTTTGTTAGCTGCTTCTCTATACCTTTCGACAAATCGAGGAAAATTTGCAGTCAAGTGGAGGAGAATGATACAAGAATGATAGAGAAGATCATGAACCGACAAGCTAGGCCAAGACCGTTCCATAAGTCGCGAGCATTCAAGTTCAAGAATGTAACACCCCCTTCTTAAAACCAAAGGGTATTACCGCCAGTGACCTTGGATTTCACCGTCCAAAGTCACCCAAGGCTAAAAAGGTAACTTAAAGATGATTTCAGAATGACCAACTTTATTTTATTAATGTTAATCGGGTTACAAGTGGGATAAACCTCCCGTAAGGTTACATTAAGCATTTAAAAGAGTTGCAGTGGAATTTAAAAGACATTTCTTAAAATGTAAAAGAATGTCAGACCCATAAATATGGTCGAAACAAAAGACGTTTTAAAGATTTCTTCCTTCCTTCCTTCCTTCCTTCCTTCCTGCAGATCCTGATGTCTTCGGCTTCCTTTTGAACGGCCTTCCCTTTCCTATCTGATATCCCCATAAAGGCAAGGAATACTAGCCAACAAAGTTGGGAAAGAAAGAAGGGATGTTAGTCTAACGCGAGACTAAGCAAGTGGTAGAATAGGGTTCGGTTCTCGTAAAGGTTTAAACATGAGGGCATCACAGACCAATTGAGAATCGGTTGACGCCCAACAGTCAAGGGTTCTTTAATGCGGAATGCATATGGCTCTTTGAGCGAGAGGATTTAAACGAGCAAGGCTCAAAAGAAAAAGACAGCTTAAGCTTGAGGCTTTATGAGAAATGAGATTTCTCGGAAGTAGGATACTACATGGAAGTAGCACCTAAGAAAGGTATGTGTTTAAAATTTGTTGGGAACTTAATTAATTCAAGCAACAGTGAAAAAGCATCCAACATTAATCAAATCGTATCAACCTCATCATAACTCGAAGATGCCGATATGGAGGTGGCCAGAAGGACGCTTATACACCTGAACCCATCTTGCCATTTTATAGGCATTTTAACAACTCAAGTCATGCATTCAGATTGGATAGGCGATTGTCAATAATGACGACCCGAAGTGATTTTCCAAGTTGTACTAATCACTCCGCGTTTATTAATTAATGTGCATTGGGACTTATCTTATTAGATCATAAAACAGAGTAATTCAATTAACGAATTTTAAGTGACGGCTCATCGGAGCTTGGCCACGGATTAACAGGAAAGCAAGCGTCTCCTGAGCACTTAGCTGGAGTGCTATAGCCCATCCTAAGGAACGAGCATTAGTCGTACGACCTTAATATTACGAGCATGCACTAATTACACCTCGTAACATGAGTTATTAAGAAATTACGAGAGTCTTAAATCTCGCATTCCTAGTCTTAGACTAGTCCACAACAAAGTCTCGAAAAGAGACTTGAAACAATCAGATGCCACACATCAACGGTCCTAAGTCCATGTACTAGCGCGTGCGATAATAAAAACAATGGTCATTAATTCTAAGCATAATAATCCTAATCTGATTATTAGCAAACAAGGTTGTTCCCAACATTTAATTTGATAACGGAAAGCAATTTCACGATTATCGAGTAAAGAGGAAAGGAGAACCATCCACTTGCCTTAAGACGTTCTTAAAAACGCTAATCGAGGCGTGGAGACGAGGCTAGCAAGGCACTAGACAAGGCTTAAGGCAAGGCAAAACACAAGGCACAAGCAAAGAATGGCCCGGGCAATGGCTTAGAACGAAGCTCGGACACAAAGTGCAACATATACACTGGCGGCGGTCGCTGCCCCTGTAGGCGGCGGGCGCTGCCCCTGGTGGCGGTCACTGCCTACTGCAGTGACAACGGTGCGATTTTGCAAGCTTCCTCCGATCGACTCCGGCCACCTTTCGACGAGCTTTTGCCAACAGTAGCAAGAAGAACACTTCTACTTTATATTGTGAGAGATTTGAGAGGAAGAGATGAGCATTTCGGATGCCTTTCCCCTTCATCTTCAACCCCTATTTATAGTGTTCAACCTCCAAAACAATCCAAGAAAAAGAGTGGACTTCTAGCCTAACAAGCCAAGAGGGGTTGACATTAGCAAGGTTGACATTGTGTAAAGGTGTTGGGGTTGATCCCAAGTCAAAAACATTGCATAAACCTAACCCACGGCGCCCACAATATAAGTGTTCGTCGAGCCACTTGTGTCTGTAGCAAAGCGGCGGTCGCTGCCTTTTTGGCGGCGGTCGCTGCCTTCTGGGGACTGGGCAACGTCTTGGTAAAATTGGCATAACGTTTTGGATACTTATCGGAATTGCCTCAAATTTTGTGGGATGAAACTAGACTCCTTTATCTACCATTAGGATTTGGAATCACTCGATTCCGAGCTCTAACGAAGGTTTTATGAATTTTTGAAGTTAAGGCATCCGTTTAGCGTTATCCAACGCTATTCGGTTAATCGGTTAACCTTTGCCCTTTCTCATGTCGTTCCAAAGACAAAGTTGAGTCATAAAACTAAGGAGAATTTCATAATCCATTTTATAAAATTTGCGGATATTACAAAGAAGGATGAAGCCATTCAAGTCGAGCTAAGAAGACCCGACGCTTAGCCAATGTCGACCAAGACATGGTCTATGCTCTCAGGTTCGACCTTGTGAGGGTCGAGATCGACCCCCTCTTCAAGCCACCTCTCAAGACCGACCCTTATAGGGTCGTGCACGACCCCCCATAGGTCGATCCTGAGGGACGCGGGTGATCCGAGGTACTTGATTAGGTAACGTGTTTGTAAGGTAGGCAAGTCATCCCTGACAATATTCTGAATTGTATATATCTAGTTGGCAAGTCGAATGTATTCTACCAATCCATTATTATAGCATACACACATTTAGCCTAGCTATGTAGCATTGATTATGTGATGGTACTTGATTAAGTAAGGTGTTTGTAAGGTGTTTGTCTAATTAGGTAGTGGTTTTGCAATTAGATTATATATGTTTTTGCTTGTCTTATATGATTATTTGTTGGTTAGATTGATTATGTGTTGACACTTCGTTTTGTCACTTGTGATGATAATTTAAGATGGTACTTGATTGATTATGTGATGACACTTAGTGTTGTCACTTGTGGTGATAATTTAAGATGGTACTTGATTGATTATGTGATGACACTTCCTAATGTCCCTTGTGATGATAATGTAGTTTTGGAGCTGTGTGCATAAGTCTTGTTTTAGCTATACGTATTCGGTGTGATTACTATAATCTTCTAGTTATTTGTCGAATATTGTCACTTGTGATGACAATTAGGTGTTATCAAGAAGATCCTTTGATAACATTGGTGATGATATATATTGTCACTTGTATTGATAATTTGGAGTTGTGTGCATAAGTCTTGTTTTAGCTATACTTATTTGGTGTGATTATTATAATCTTCTAGTGAATTATTGAATATTGTCATTTTTTATGACAATTAGGTGTCACTTGTGATGACAATTAGGTGTGAATAATTGCTGAATATTGTCACTTGTGATGACAATTAGGTGTGAATATTGTCACTTGCGTTGACAATTAGGTGTGAATATTGTCACTTGTGTTGACAATTAGGTGTGAATATTGTCACTTATGGTGACAATTAGTGTGTATATTGTCACTTATGTTCACAATCAGGTGTGAATATTGTCACTTGTATTGACAATTAGGTGTGAATATTGTCACTTGTGTTGACAAGTAATGTGAATATTGTCACTTGTGTTGACAATTAATGTGAATATTGTCACTTGTGTTGACAATTAGGTGTGAATATTGTCACTTGTATTGACAATTGGTGACAGTCAACGCCGGTCAACAGTCGGTCAACTCCGACCAACGGTCAGTCAACATGGTCAATGGTCAGTCAACGGTTGGTCAACGATTGGTCAACGCCGGTCAACGGTCGGTCAACTAGTGGAGAGAGGGGTTATGCCATGTGTGCAAATATGACATATTGTGGTATTTTCTTACTACATGACATTTTGCAAATGCCATATACCCTAATCATTCATTAATATTCTCTCGGTTTGATTAGGTAAATGTTGAGGAATATACCGTATGTGAGATTATCTGGGTTTTTTTTATCTGAAGAGATTATTTGGGTAGATGTTGTTGCCGTTGGTTTTATTAGGTGAATTTTTCACTTTCAAGTTTTAAGACAAACTTAATACATACGTAGTAATTGATTTGATGTTGTTTTTTATGTTCAAAATTAATTTGAGAATAAATAGAAAAAGGAGGTGTGAGTGCTTGGGCGCCTGGGGTGGCCTTGCACAATGCCGTGGAGAGAAAAAGGAAGAAATATGCATCCAAATGTGAGGAGAATGGATACAAGTTTATACCTTTTGCTTTCTCTACATTTGGGGAATTCGATAAGGAGGCATTGAACTTGCTTTCACGTATTAAGTCCATCTCTATTAGTCACTCTAACAATGCCAAGAGTGGAACTTTTGTATTTCATAGGCTGAGTTTTTGCATTCAGAAAGGTGTAGGAGCCCAACTTGTTTCCAGGCTCCCAACTTCATGTAATAAGTTCACATATGATATTGGATTATTATTGTTAATTAATAGAAAAATATATCCAAGGGGTGAAATATGTATATATATATACAGATTTAGATTAGAGTATTGTACTACACTATTTTATAGTGATACAAATTGAATAAATATAGAATATTGGAACTATAAATAATGAGTCAAAAACCATTTATATATATATATGCATGTTTATAATATGATACATGCATAATTATAATACGTCGTATGCATACGTGTTGTTTTGTTGGTTATGCTTGCAAATTTCAAAAGCACTTATACATATTCACAACATTCACCGCCTATATGCATGGTTTTAATTCACTATATACATGAATATAATATGTGATATACATGAGTTTTGATTGATTTATTCTTAATTCTCAAAGTACTCATGAACATGTTTCAAAATTCATAAATACAATCAATAAAAAAAACATGCATATGATGTATTATAATCATATATATGGATAATTACTATTTTAACTCTCTACAATTCCGAGATTGTGTAGATTTTTCCATCCTATAATTTCAAGCTTAAATTCGGTTCATTTATTTTTTAATCCAATGCGGGTATTTATCCAGTGTGTATCATTATAAGAGTTGTTTTGTTAGAACCTATATATATAAGAGCATATGCAAGGGTTGGCTAAAATTTGTACTCTTCAGCTAACAAAAATATGTTTTCTATTATCATTTTCTTTGATTGAATGAAAAAAAGAGAGAATAAAACAATTTGACACTTGTCAACCAATCATGCAAAGACCAAATTACATTTGGTCATCATGAAGACCAAACTTTAGCTTTTTTACTCTAAAATATTCTCTTTTCTAATATTTTACTAATATAATTTTGATCTCTCCTCCCCGACCGAAAAAATGACAAACTATATACATATTAGAACGATAAGTAAAGGACATTTGAACCACGTGCTTATAGACTAGATGAATTAATGGGAGAGGTTACTATGTTCTCGAAGGTGGATCTAAGTTCAGATTATCATCAATTGAGGGTTCAAGACAAGAATAATCTTACTAGTAAAACTCACTTTTTGAATTAATAGAGGCAATATTGATAAATAAAATATTACTATATGGCTAAAACATTCGGTTAAAGCTTTCAAAATTACATAAAGACCTATTAAAAATTAAACAATGACCTTTTTTTTTTTTATGGTATCTTAGTTACCCGGATAATCTTGTCAAAATCTGGATTAATCGGTTGATGGTTAATGGTATAACAACACTATTAACTAAAATATCGATTACTCGAAGAATAGTTAATTCACAACCCGATTAACTCACCATGCGTACCCCTAGTTACATGACATGTTGAGCATCAAGCATAACTCGTGGATCATCTATCTAGTACTAGAAATGAGATCCCATGTAATAACATGGGTCATCTATCAAGTATTGGAAATAAGTACGACAAATTATGTGAAATTACAAGAATTATTGAGCAATCGAATGAGGTTAGAACTATAGATATTTGGGAACATAGGGATTAGGGAGTATGTTTATTTTGAAAAGACTATAAAAGGACACTGACAATCAATCAACCATATGCATTCTATTTGGATTTGTTTTCTTACGTTGATTATTCTAGGGAGATGCTATACATCACACACTTTTACTATACATCACACTTAAAATTACCTTAATAACCTTTCTTAATGAAAAATTAATAAAAATAAAAGCCTTATGTATTAAAATATTTTGTTGGATTTACTACCTTAATAAATCTCAATAGGCTATAAAAGGAAAATAATAATCAATCTCAATCTATTTATCCCTTATTCTAATCTTTCATTTCTTTTTAATATTTTTTTACCATTTATTATTACGAAATCATGCATAAAAAATCAAAACTTATCGTACTATATAAGAATAAAAATAAAAATAAACTTTATATAGCGTTGTATATATAAAAATAAATTTTTTTTGGAGATGCTATAGATCACACGCTTTTATTATTAAGAAATTGTTTTACCATTTATTTTTGAACTTATTAGAGTTTTATAATAGGAGAAAAAAACCATTGTATAGATTAGAATTTTTAAAAAAGGAGAAAAAAACATTATATATATAGTTCCCTATTAATTATATATAATAAGATTAAATTTTTTGTTAATTGAAAATATTATTTAATGTAGGAAAAAGTATTTGTTGGGTTCAACTTTTGTAAAGTAAATATCTCGTTGGATGTAGTATATAGATTTTGCAAGTATATTCTTGTAATTTAAAGTAGTTCTTAGATTTTGTTTAACTTTTCCAAAATTAGTTTTAAGGGTATTATAGTAAAAATATTGGAAAAGTGTGAAGGATATGGAAATTTAAGTGTGATGTTTAGCAGCTATGTTATTCTATCTTTAGAGTTTAGAGTCCTTTTTTAGATTGGTGCACTCGTGGTTACCATTTTTTGTGGATAAAACACTACTCACAAGTTTTAAAGATACCTTCATCATGCTGCAAAGCAATGGGAGGAAATGAAGGAAACAAGAAGTTGTGTAAAACTCTACATCTTTAGGTGACAGCTGACATCTCTGGTAGTTTATACAAATATT
Source organism: Polygonum aviculare (assembly GCA_934048045.1). Lineage (NCBI taxonomy): Eukaryota > Viridiplantae > Streptophyta > Magnoliopsida > Caryophyllales > Polygonaceae > Polygonum > Polygonum aviculare. Next base: position 13,119,077 of record OW204032.1, on the reverse strand, counting down.
ACACTAGAAACTGGTCGAAGAGACCGACCCATCGTATTGCACATTACTCATCCGCACAATTCATGCAAGGCCCGAGCTTGGCCTCTACTTGAACAACAAGGCTTCACTTGCCTTTAATTGGTAACCCTGCAAATTTGGAACCTGCCGGGAATGAAGTTTCTGACAGACCGAACGTCTTTGCCGACCCATCACCTGGATAATTTAAACCCATAACAGGTTATACATAAAATCTGCAAAATGTACTATAATCTGCACATGTAAACTGGTTTCACAAGGGTTGATCAAAGAAGGCATCAGATCAACATATGAGCAGGAAGATGAAATATTTAGAGGCAATAGTAGCCAGTATTTTTATGCCAATGACTCCTATAGGTTGGTTTAACACTGCACATTGAAATCATAGTTTTAAATATTAAATACTTATATCAATGGTGTATTTGGCATAATATTATAACAAGCATTTTTGTTTCAAACAACATCCTCTTTTTCAACCAAACGTCTTGAAACACCCTATAAATTCCAAAATGTTAAATTCCTCTTTTTAGCATAAAAACCACAGTACAGCTAAAGATGTCATTATTAAACAGTGTGCTTAACAAAGGCGCAATCTGCATCCACTTTCATCAGGATCAAAAGACGAAAAGTGTAGGGAACTACCTTGGTTGAGCATATGCTGCTGGTTGTGGGATGACTGAGCAAACCCTTGAAACTGCGATTCCATATACAAGAACTCTTGTTCAACTCCAACGTCAATCTCATCAGGAAGCAGATCCACAATATCAGTATTTGTACGGCTTCCTTCTTCGGGGTTGCAGAACATATCAGCTTCCTGGTGTTGGCTTAGCCAGTAGTCACGGAACCATGTTGAGGTGGATACCAGATCATACCATTCCGGGGAAAAGTCTTCCACTCGGCGCACAGCAGCTGGTACAAACAGGGGAGCATTTGGATTCAATGTTGATTTTCCTCCTGAAACGAAAGCCATGTTCTCAATCTCCTGGTCTTTCCTCTACTTGAAACAATTTACCTAAACATTGAGTTGACTTTCGGATTAGTGATCCATCATGATGAGCAACAGAACCATGAGAAACAATCAAGCCATATTGTGAGCAAACCTAGAAGAACTCCTGTGGCTCAGATTATCATTCTAGTATATCTAATGATTGCAATTGTATGCATCATATATGTAAAGCCAAAGTGCAAAGTCAAAAGGCTGTAGTGTCACCTGAACCAGATTTCAAAACATGATCAAAGAGATCTTACAGTAGAAAGATTCAGAATTAAACATCAATCAAAGCTCAAAAGCTGCCAATTCTACCATAATTGAATGCAGTGGCAACCATGCCCACTAGAACACTCAAACTTCAAAGTATAGAATCCAACAAGCATTCAATTAATTGCACAAATTTAGCTTCCGTCTTCCACGTTACCACTGAGTCTGTGAACACAACCAACTAGTGAATAGAATATCAATCAAAATAGACCGACACAGCACAGATGAATTCGAAAAGACCTCAAAATCTAACCAAGCAGTCAGATCTAACAGATTCTGAAATCAAGCCAGAAATAAGCATCAATCAATTAAATCACAAACAAAGTTCAATTGAATCAGATCGTAGCCTACTCCGTTGTCTATATCATCACTGAACAGGCAAATCAAAACCTTTTTCCAGAAAAAAAAGAAAACAGTATCGTCGATTGGTCTTCAACAACAACTTCCATGACAAAAACTACCAAAACAATGAATGAAGGTGTTGATCGCGTTACTACCTTGAGAAACTAATCTTCCTTCGGCTTGACTCGTTGGATCCGAAAACGCGATGAAAACGGGATAAGCTTTGAACGGAAAGGAGTTAGCCCCAATGAGAAAATGGGATAAGCTTCTTGCAAGTTGCAACTGTATTCTAGAATAGTTTTGTATTTTTTATTTTCATTTCCGAAGGTCGAGATTGGGCTTATGCATATCATTCGTAGTGAATGGACGGCTGCGATGACGAGTTGTTTGCAACCGGACTGGATCAGACCGGACCGAGTAACAAAAGTTGACCCGTTCAAATCAGAAAGTTTTGAGTTTCATCGGGAAAGTTTAAATGTTAGATATTTTACCTAAGATCTCGTATCATATTGTTTATACATTACTATATTATCTTGAATTAAAATAAAATATTTATTATCTTACATTTAAAAAGCTCTATTCGAAAATAAAAGAATATAATTAATGACTTATATTCTTATTGTTTATACATTACTATATTATATTTATAGTCTTATCTTATACTCCCTCTGTCCCTATATGTATGTTCATAAAGCACAATTTCGCGTAAATTAAGAAAATGTGTAAGAGGTATTTGGTGGAGTAATATGAGTGGTTGAAATGAAGAAGGTGAAGATGGGTTAAGATTAAAAAATGGACCAAAATAGAGGTTGAGAATCAAGGCACCGACTTTATACAAGGCATCTGAAAATCAAGGCACCGACTTTATACAAGGTAATCAAAAACCGAGGGATAGACTTTATACGAGGCATCCAAAACCCGAGGGATCGATTTTATACGAGGCATCTAAAACCCGAGGGATTGATTTTATGAGGCATTTGAAAACGGAGGGACCGACTTTATACGAGGCATCCGAAAACCGAGAGACCGACTTTATACGAGGCAACAGAAAATCGAGAGATCGAATTTATACGAGGCAATCGAAAACCAAAGGACCGACTTTTATATGAGGCGTCCGAAAACCAAGGGACCGACTTTATACGAGGCATCCGAAAACTGAAGGACGGACTTTGTACAAGGCAACGAAGACCGAGGGACCGACTTTATACGAGGCATCCCAAAACCGAGGGACTGACTTTGTACAAGGCAACGAAGACCGAGGGACCGACTTTATACGAGGCATCCGAAAACCGAGGGACCGATTTTGTACGAGGCATCCAAAAACCGAGAGACGGACTTTATACGAGGCATCCGAAACCGACGGACCGACTTTATACAAGGCGTCCGAAACTGATGGACTGACTTTATACGAGGCCTCCGAAAACGAAGGACAAGTGACTTTATACAAGGCAACGAAAACCAAGGGACCGACTTTATACGAGGCAACTGAAAACCAAGGGACCGACTTTATACAAGCCATCCGAAAACCGAGAGACCGACTCTATATGAGGCATGTGAAAATCGAGGGACCGATTTTATACGAGCCATCCGTAAACCGAGGGACAGATTTTATACATGGCATCCAAAAACCGAGGGACCAATTTTATACATGGCATCCGAAAACCGAGGGAACAACTTTATACAAGGCAACGAGAACCGCAGGACCGATTTTATACAAGACATCCAAAAACCGAGGGACCAACTTTATACAAGGCAACGAAAACCGAGGGACTGATTTTATACGAGGCATCCAAAAACTGAGGGACCAACTTTATACAAGGCAACGAAAACCGAGGGACCGATTTTATACGAGGCATCCAAAAACTGAGGGACAACCTTTATACATGGCAACAAAAACCGGGGGACCGAATTTATACAAGGTGCCTGAAAACCGAGGGACCGACTTAACAAGAGGGATCCAAAACCGAGGGACCAACTTAATAAGAGGGATCCGAAAACCGAGGGGCAGACTTAATAAGAGGGACAAGAAAACCGAGGGACCGACTTTATACGAGGCGTCCGAAAACCGATGGACCGATTTAAACGAGTCATCCGAAAACCGATGAACCTATTTTATACGATTCATCCGAAAACCGAGGGACCGATTTTATACAAGGCAATGAAAATCGAGGGACCGATTATATACGAGGCATGAGAAAACCGATGGACCGACTTTATACAAGGCATCCAAAAAAACGAGGGACCGAATTTATATGAGGCATCCGAAAACCGAGGGATTGACTTTATACGAGGAATCCGAAGACCAAGGGACCGACTTTATACGAGGCATCCAAAAACCGAGGGATTGACTTTATACGACCCGTTCGAAAACGAGGGGCCAACTTATACGAGGCGTCAGAAAACCGAGGGACCGACTTTATACGAGGCATCCAAAAACCGAGGGACCGACTTTATACAAGGCATTTGAAAACAAAGGGACCGATTTTATACGAGACATTCGAAAATTGAGGGACCGACTTTATACGAGGCATCCGAAAACCGAGGGACCGATGTTTTACGAGGCATCCGAAAACCGTGAGACTGACTTTATACGAGGCATCCAAAAACCAAGAGACCGATTTTATACGTGGCATCCGAAAACTGAGGGACCAACTTTATACGAGGCATCCGAAAACCTAGGGACCGAGTTTATATGAGGCATCCGAAAACTGAGGGACCGACTTAGTAAAAGGTATCCGAAAACCGAGGGAACAAACAAGGCAACGAAAACCGCAGGACTGATTTTATACAAAGCATCGAAAAACTAAGGGGCTTACTTTATACAAGGCAATGAAAACCGAGAGACCGATTTTATACGAGGCATCCGAAAACCGAGGGACCGATTTTATACGAGGCATCCGAAAACTGAGGAACCGACTTTATACGAGGCATCCGAAAACCGAGGGACCGACTTTATACGAGGCATCCGAAAACCGAGGGGCCGACTTTATACGAGGCATCCAAAAACCGAGGGACCGATTTTATACGAGGCATCCGAAAATAGAGGGACCGTTTTTATATGAGGCATCCGAAAACTAAGGGACCGATTTTATACGAGGCAACGAAAACCGAGGGAGCGATTTTATACGAGGCATCGAAAACCGAGGGATCAATTTTATACGAGGCATCCGAAGACCGAGGGACTGATTTTATACAATGCTTCCGAAAACCGAGGGACCGACTTTATATGAGGCATCGAAAACCGAGAGACCGACTATATACGAGGCATCCGAAACATAGGGACCAACTTTGTACGAGGCATCCAAAGACCGAGGAAACGACTTTATACCAGGTGTCCAAAAACCGAGGGGCCGACTTAATACGAGGCATCAGATAACCGAGCGACCTACTTTATACGAGGCATCCGAAAACCGAGGGGCCGATTTTATACGAAGTGTCCGAAAACCGAGGGACCGACTTAATAAGAGACATCCAAAAACCGAAGGTCCGAGTATCCAAAAACCGAGGGACTGATTTTATACGAGGCGTCCAAAAACTGAGGGACCGACTTGATAAGAGGCATCCGAAAACAGAGGGACCGACTTTATACGGGGTATCGGAAAGCCGAGGGACCGATTTCATATGAGGCATCAAAAAACCGAGGGACTGACTTTAGACGAGGCAACCGAAAAACGAGGGGCCGAATTTATACAAGGCAACAAAAACCGAGAGACCGACTTTATACGAGGCATCCAAAAACCGAGGGACCGACTTGATACAAGGCAACCGAAACCGAGGGAAGGACACCCCCTCCCCCTCCCCACCACTACCACCACCTCTGTACAATTTGTGACACATTAGAGCAACTACATTTTTTTATAGTCAAAATTATTGGAAGAATGGAAAGCGATATGCATGCTCATGGGAAAGGCCAGAAGTTGACAACGTGCTTTTGTACAGCTCTGCACTCTTTAAGAAGTACCCATCACTACATCTGATGGGAGTCATTAATTGCAGGAGAAAAGTCCTCAGCCGACATAGCATCGGGTGTACCATCATCTCCATTGTTTCCAAGGTCAAACACGACCCCACGTCTTGATATCTCTCCGGCCTGTTGATGGACAAAGTTTGCTCCTGATGCAGCCAATTTGCCCTACTTGTTTAGGGCCCGTTTGGTACGATGCCAGGAATCGGGTTGGAATGAGGTATCGGGTTGGAATAGGAATGAGTCATACCCTAGGTTTTAGTTGGGTATGAGCTTATGTGTATTTTGTGGGAATGGGAATGACTCATACCCAACCATATTCTCAAACCAAACACTGGTATGGGTTTAGCTCATTCCAGAACCCGATTCCTGATACTTGGGTATAGAAACAAACATGCCCTAGTATGGATATCAGCAAACTTACTAAGAGAGGAGAAAGATCAACTCCATGGCTGAATGTCGACTCCACGGCTGACTTCAGTAAGGGCACCTGAAAGGAGAATCCACAAGTCAGTCGTCATAGGATGAAAAAACAAAAAACTCTTGACGGCTAATGCAAGTAAAAGTGAAATCAGTTTTTCTTAACAGACCGACCTCTGTATTCTAACATCCTCAAAACTATGTACGTAGCTTATGTAATCAAGCTCCTTAGTATTGAGCAAGCAAGCGTTACGCCCAAGGCATTGCAACAAACCAGACTCCCCTCTCCTTGTAGAGATTCATCCAAGTTACAGTACCGAAGAGCATTCATCAATGAGTCAATATGTGATTACAGTGATTCTTGTGAACATATAGAGGGCATCATGATATTCGCATGATACATTATGCAATATATCAAATGAGATACATGCATAAAAACTTCATACAACAGAACGCAGCATGTGAAAATTAGTTGTTAACTCACCGACATGAAGGACGATCTTGTTCGCACATGCCTCTCTGGTGTCTTTACATTGGCATACCTAATAGCATGCAGGAACTCAAAATGTTGCAATATTCCGTCGCCAAAGCACTTTTAACACTTGCACTAACTGCTACTTCTAGTAAATTTAGCCAAAACTGTTAAATCCAAAGGCCAACGTTTGTCAATGCTCAGCAGATTTAACTGAAGATGCTTGTGACTAAATAGAACATGATATAGTTCAACTTAAAAGGTTTGCTTGACCTCCTGTCTCCCGAAGATTGACATTTCGTACATAAGCTCGCTGTAAGTTGACCCCCTTAAAATTCATAGTAGTCAATTTTGCTCCCTGAAAGATATGGAGAGTCACTTGTTAGCCAAAAGACACTCATAACTCCCGTTCATCCACTCTGGCCAAAACAATTTTATTTAGCCCAAATGCAGAAAATAAGCCTACTTTTGAGCATATATAGAGCTTCATAGAAAATATTGCATTGCAACAGATGCCATTCAGAAAGAGATGCATGCAACTGTTTGTTTCTGTTTACCAATACATCACAAACCAACCCTTCTGAGTGACCAATTAACAAAGCAAACCATTAAAGTCACACTCAACTCGAGAAACCAGACCTATAGCAATTCCTTTTCCAAAGTCATAATCGATAAGCCATGCATATTCTTTTGTGATGTATTGGTAACTTGACTGGAAGAAAGGTTTCTGGACAGATAGATAAACAACATGTGAATTAATTAGAGAGATTATCATAAATCTAAGGAAGTTGAAGTAATAGTAATTACCCAAAGAAGTGAGATTGTCCTTTAAACTCTCGATTATAACGACCACCACTTTTCCTCTTTTCCAGCTCAGTCTAAACCATTTGGATAAGCATGTTTTCAGTTTCCATCTTTGCAACCTAAAAAACACAAAGGATAACATAAGAAAATTGATCTTTGCATGTTCAAAAGTTCAAAATAAGGATAGATCAAAGGAAGGATACAAACCTGAACATTTCCATGTGGGTCTCTTTCAAGCATCAATTGATCTTGAATCGCTGAGGGCAAGAGGTCAAGCAGTTCTAAGGATTGGTTGGTGACCTTCTTGTAGACACCAGCTTAATCCACAACATCATGAGGGCAAGAGGTCAATTCTGCAATAAGCAGCTGAACCTAAAGGAAAGAAGAATGCAATCGATATGTTGTTATTGTAGAAAAACAATTCCAGGAAAATAATAATACACATATAGTAATTACCACAATCGTTTGCACTCTTATAGACCATTGACTTGGAGATAAAGACCTATATTATATGAGTTAGAATCAGTAAGAAAATATTTGCCTTACATACTTAAATACATGATTGACAAAACCTACTACATGAAAGGGGAATTAATATGATACAAGGTGCCCAAATAAAGCATTCCACTTGATAAAACAGAAAAAGAAATGGAACAAGTCCAACCTGTTCTTTAAATTGGTCCTCCTCCTCATAACTTGATAAAGCCACAACTTGAACCTAATAAGCAAGATATGTAAATTAAATATAGATGAGCCTTTGTCCCACACAGAAGTGAGAGCTTTATCACCTGTTGGTTCGAAATCAAAACAATTAGAACAAATCAAAACCTATCAAAGTTTATAAAACAAGAACTCTGCTTGCATGGAATATAGATGAAAAACCTTTTTGCAAAGTACAAAACAAGAATGGATTTTTTTCCATCCATAGAGAAAATGCATAATTCAATCTTTTCATCCTGCAAAAACCACAAGGAATAGAGACTCAAAACTGGACTATAGATAAGCATAGTGTTGGAATTTAATTCATATTCCAAATATGAAGGCTTAATGGATTGGATTTGAAGGCCCAAATAATTTGGGTTAAGTGTTAAGTGATGATGGATCAAAGAGCCCAAAAAGAGATAGGGCCCAAGAATTGGAAAGGTGGAGATTATTGTTGAATTTACTAGAATAAGTGAGAGCATGTGGGAATTAGTGAAAGATTAAGGAAAATTCTAGAGAATAGGAGAAAGTTAGAGACTAGAATTCTCTAACCAAATATCTACTTTGAAAGTTGTAATGTTTAGTTCTAGAATATTCCTACAACATGTATAAATAGGAGTAAGTGTGATCATTTTAGGGCATCACTCAACTTAGAGTGATCATGTGTGAGGTGAGTGAAGTATCCCACGTTATAAAGAGTCCCGAGTCACCCGTATAAATCAGCCTTGTACATTTTCACTGTATAATACAAAGTCACTTTTGTAATATTGTGTCTTTGTCTCCGTTGGGTTCGGTGGGTGTACAAGTGTCTTTGGAGGGGTCGATTTCCCAACAGTGGTATCAGAGCCGAGGTTGGTGAGCGTGACGTTGTTGGAGATACGGGTGAACTCGTTGGTGGAAGGATCTCGTGTTGGCATGAGGACGGCCAACTTGTTGAGGATGTGTTCGAGATCTCACTCTTTAATGGGAAGATTGACTTCACGTTGTGACGGAGTTGATTCGAGACATATTGGTCGTGAATGTTGAAGGTACCGGTCAAGTGGGCATGGTGACCAAGATGGAGTGAAGGGTCACATGCGAGTGAGATGTCCGCGCGCGGTTGAGAGAGGACCTAGAAGAGATGAGAGAGGTCCTTGTGGACGAGTGTTGGTGACCGGCACGCCAATATGGTATGTGTTGTTGGCGAGAATGATGTTGCTTGGCTGGCAACGAATTGAGAGGTTGCCGAAATTGTGTGGTTGATGGATGCCGCCTCGTCGCGTGTGTTTGGAGATCAAGCGTAGATGACACCTTGAGGAGAGATGAAGAGTTTGGTCACCTCAACTTAAATGATGGAGAGAAGTTGACGGTTGTAGGTACCGCAAACGAGGAAGTGGTTTGATGGTGGTACACGCCACTCTTCATGACGTGAGTGGAGCAAGGTGTTCGAGAGAGGAGGTGCTTGATCACATGGCGGCGGAAGAACAAGAGCGTTTGAGCTTTAGAAGGTGCTGGGTCATGCATGAAGTAAATGCATTGACAGAGGAACGAAGACGGTGATATTTACCGTATTTGGATATATGAATTAAGGGAGGAATTGTTGGAATTTAATTCATATTCCAAATATGAAGGCTTAATGGATTGGATTTGAAGGCCCAAATAATTTGGGTTAAGTGTTAAGTGATGATGGATCAAAGAGCCCAAAAAGAGATAGGGCCCAAGAATTGGAAAGGTGGAGATTATTGTTGAATTTACTAGAATAAGTGAGAGCATGTGGGAATTAGTGAAAGATTAAGGAAAATTCTAGAGAATAGGAGAAAGTTAGAGACTAGAATTCTCTAACCAAATATCTACTTTGAAAGTTGTAATGTTTAGTTCTAGAATATTCCTACAACATGTATAAATAGGAGTAAGTGTGATCATTTTAGGGCATCACTCAACTTAGAGTGATCATGTGTGAGGTGAGTGAAGTATCCCACGTTATAAAGAGTCCCGAGTCACCCGTATAAATCAGCCTTGTACATTTTCACTGTATAATACAAAGTCACTTTTGTAATATTGTGTCTTTGTCTCCGTTGGGTTCGGTGGGTGTACAAGTGTCTTTGGAGGGGTCGATTTCCCAACACATAGTACAGTTACATGTTCCTCTATTATGCTGGAACTTACTGAATTACGCCTCAGGTATGTTACTGGAACTCCTTCATTTGCATTCGAAATTCTAGCTGAACCATTCATAGACGTTGAAGCCAAGAACTCAGAACCATGGCTGGATGATGACACGGGAAAAACAAAAAAACAAAAAACACCCAAATTTAATGACCATCATCAACAAAATGTTGATGATCTACTATCATACAATGCTCTCATAAATTTCCTCATTGAAACAAAAGAACCAATTCAATAAAAGACTTGACAAAACTCCATATGAAGTTCGAAGCGAAAACTAAGTTTTCCACTGACTTGAGCATAGGAAAAGACGGAATGCTCTGAACTCATGATGTAATCACGGAAAAATTCATTTTGATAGTTGAGTAAAACATTGTCTGCATATACAGATTCAGATCCATGTTCAAGAGCAGCATCATATATAGTGACAACATTATACTACCTCATCTACTGCAATGCGCTATAAAGCCTCAAGCATTACGTCCACTGTCACTGATGCATGTCTTGACTGTACAGAAAAAAGGGAGAATTAGCAAGATAAGATCGTAACACTGCACAAAGAGGGATATAGTGCATTAATATAAAGAAGCATAAGATATTTTGTATGAGCTCATAAGAAGGATTACACTGCATGTACCTTCATTGCATGTACTACTTCTTCATCTCTTTTCGTCTTCTCCTTCTCTGCACAAAACCAACAGTAATAAATTGTGCATATTCCTCTCCTCATCTTCATTACACCCAGGTTCAAAATTCCTTGATGCCCCGACTTAACAACATAATTGAGTTTTGAGGATTTGTCTTCTATTAAGGATCCTAGTATTCAAATTTGATGAGAAGGGTCTTGTGTCAAACAACTAACCTCGTTCCTGTCCAGTCGCAAAGACCGTAATGAATCCAAACAACCTGATCTTGCAAAATATCAATTGTAGCCTTCGGTATCCTAGCTGTTTCATCAATTTGTTGGGGCTGCCCATAAGAGAGCTGTGTCAATATGGATGACAGTTAGACAAATATCAAATAGACATTTATTATCCAATTAGGCAGTATTTCGGACAATAGCATGCAGCAGATGAAATTAACATTTCTGACATGCTATAATCATAATTACCTTCACACCTGGCAGAGGTGAGCCACTTGCAACCTACATCTTATCCTCATCCTGTACAAAATAAAGAAAAAAAACTTGAACTTACACACATGGAAAAAAATCGTAGTACCACTTAATCCATTTTGAGTAAATACAGGCCAGTTTTTTTGAAAAGTTAGCATAAGAACATGGTAAGTAAAGCTAGATCAGAAACGCAACCTGAACACCAACTTGAACCAATACTTCCTCCTCATTAGTAAGAAATCAAGAGGATCGAAGTTCTTCAATTTAATCTCCACTTTGAGAACGAAAATATAGATCGAAAATGAAGGAAAGAAAAAAAAAGGAGGAACAAGTGAATTATGGTGCAAACATCAAAGACGCTCATTGTCCAATCTCTCCAAGATAAGCAAGACCCTCCTCATCTACAGATAGCTCCTCCACCTGAGCGCAGATCGCTAAGATCTGGACAAACAACAATAGAGACAGTAAAGATTACGAAGTATGATGAAAGGAAAGCTACAGAAAGCAAAATAGGCAATGGCAAGACCTGTCTCATCTCTGCAGGTCCATATATATCTGCTCGAATGATTAACAAACGGTCTAACAAATCAACTGGTATTCCGTGGGCACTCTTCATTGTAGTTCCCCTGCAAAAGAAGCAAGTACATAACTATAACTCATTATCATCATTATCAGATGGACTGTGTTGTTTTTTTGTCAGTGTAACAAGAGAACTAGCAGAAGACAGCATTTATGAAAAGCACTCAATATCCAGCATATGTACCTGTTCAGTGCGTAACATTAGTAAACTCATTTAAGATCACAAAATACAGAACAAACGAAACTGCAAAGGTTTGAGGGGAAATACCTCGTAAATGTATAAAACCCCAGGCACAAGCTCTGCCACGCCTTCATCAATGTAACGATTAACTACCTGAAACAACAAATTTGTCAAGCTAAAACATACACAACTGTGACCTGACATACTGCAATATATGCATAAAAACTATAAACCAATCAAAACATACACAGCTGTGACCTCGTAAATGAATGGTTTAACAATCACAAAAGAAAGATAGCTTACAATTATAAACCAATCAAGAAAGGACGTAGCCAATCTACAGTGAGTTTCTGAAAACTCACAGATCTCACGCAAGGAAAACACAGAAATGGAACAAATCAACCATGAAAACCATGGAAGATCAAACTCTCATTCATCACAGAGAATTACAGAAAATGGAATTGAGTCTGTTAAGTGTAGCTCAACAACCTTTACACGCGTCTTTATAACAGAAAACACCATTTACAATTTAAGCCCAAACTTTACATTTTATTACACAAACTACCCATATATCTCCTATCCCCCCTCAAGTTGGATTTGGGGGAGATTCACACATACCCAACTTGAATGAGAGGAACTTGTGCTGAGCTTCACCCAATGGCTTAGTCAAAACGTCTGCCAACTGCAACTGGGACTTGACATAGGCTGTCTTGATAAACCCTGCGGTCACTCTCTCCCTCACATAGTGACAATCAATCCTCAAATGCTTTGTTCTTTCATGGAAAACAGGATTAGAAACAATATACTGAGCAACCTTATTATCACAGTACATAGTAATTGGTAGAACAGGAGCAATACCAAAGTCATGCAACAAACCATCAATCCATACCACTTCACTAGCTGTTGATGACATACTGCGATATTCAGATTCTGCAGAGGATTTAGAGACTGTCTTCTGTTTCTTTGTTTTCCAAGAAACCAAATTCTCTCCAAGAAATACACAATATGCACTTAAAGATCTAGCTAAAAACTTGCACGCAGCCCAATCAGCATCACTGTAACTGGTGACTGTCAAATCTGAATTAGCACTATAGAAGAGGCCCCAATTTAAGGTATGTTTGAGATACCTTACCATATGAAAAGCAGCTTGGAGATGTGGTTCACGAGGAGAATGAACAAACTGGCTAAGATGCTGAACAGCATAAGAGACATCAGGTCTTGTAATATTCAAATATAACAACCTCCCTACTAACCTCCTATAGACTTCAGGATCATTCAACAAAACACCATCTTCTGTAGACAAATCCAGACCTCTTGGTAAAGGAAAAATAGCTTCCTTAGCATCCAACAAACCACTGTCTTTAACTATATCTAAAATGTACTTTCTTTGAGTGAGAATTGTACCTTTAGATGAGCGTGCCACTTCAATCCCCAAGAAAAATCTGATCATGCCTAAATCCTTAATGGTAAAAGCCTGATCCAAACCTTGCTTAGTTTTCTGAATAAACTCTGTGTCATCCCCTGTAAGCAACAAGTCATCCACATACACTAGAGCAATAGCAATAGAAGTTGCTGTTTTCCTGACAAACACTGAATAATCCTGCCTTGACTGCACATATCCCAGTTTTAACAAGAAAGAAGTAAGTTCAACATTCCACTGTCGAGATGCCTGCTTAAGACCATAGAGAGACCTCTTTAATTTGCATACTTGACCGGTAGAAGCCTTAGAGTAACCCAATGGAGGCTACATATACACTTCTTCTTCTAAAAAACCATGTAAGAATGCATTATTGATATCCAATTGATGAACATCCCAGTGTTTGACAGTAGGTAAAGCAATAAGAACTCTAACAGAAGCTAGCTTTGCAACAGGTGAAAATGTATACTTATAGTCTTTATCTTTGACTTGAGTATACCCTTTTGCAACCAACCTAGCCTTATATCTCTCAACAGATCCATCAGGCTTGAATTTAATCTTATAGACCCAATTTGAACCAATAGCTTTCTTACCATGTGGAAGCACTGTCAAATCCCATGTTTGATTTCTTTCAAGAGTTTCAATTTCTTTAGCCATAGCATCTTCCCAACACGCCTGCCCTTTAGCCTGCTTATAAGTACTAGGTTCTGCTGTAGCACAAACATTGCAAAAAGCTTGCACAAAGTTTTCAGAAAAACTTGTCAAATCAAAAAACTTAGTTGCCTGAAATGAACATACATAATCCTTGAGCTTTGTAGGAAGGGCCCTCTGCCTATTAGATTGCCTAACAACAGGAAGAGGAGGAGCCTCATGAAGCTCTTCAACCACTGGAGAAACAATAACCTGTTGATCACTATTATTCTCAGCAACATCTGAATCAACATTATCATTCTCATGAAAAGGACTAGCAATAATAGCTGAATCAAAAGACACACTACAAAATTGCTCAATATCATCTGAAAAAGCTGGATTGACAAGAGGTAAATTTTGATCCTGCTTGCCTGAAGAAATAAACTCTGAATGCTTGAAAGGAAACTCTGACTCTTGAAACACAACATCCCTTGCAACAAAGAAATATTCAGCCTGTAAATCATACAGACAATACCCTTTCTGTCCAGAAGAATATCCCATGAACACACATCTCCTAGACTTAGCTTCAAGTTTATCTTTAGTGTGAGTACTAGGCCTGCCATAACAGAGACAACCAAACACCCTTAACCTGTCATAATCAGGGTCTTTCTTGAACATCAAGCTGTAAGGAACTTGCCAATGCAAAACTGAACTAGGAAGCATATTAATAAGATGAACAGCTGTCAATACACACTCTCCCCAAAACTTCTTAGGCAAACCTGCATGTAACCTCAAAGCCCGAGCAGTCTCCAAAATATGCCTATGCTTTCTTTCAACACGCCCATTTTGTTGAGGATTACCAGCCACACTTCTCTGATGTACAATACCTTTTGTAGCAAAGAAATCCTGACATCCTCTCTGCATAAATTCTGTACCATTATCACTCCTGAAAATCTTTACCACCCTATCAAACTGAGTTTGCACATATGCCACAAAAGACATGATAATATCCTTAACCTGAGTCTTGTACTGGAAAAGATAAACCCAAGTATACCTTGAGCAATCATCAAGAACTGTCAAAAAATAAGAAGCACCAGAAGTAGAAGGCTCTCTATATGGTCCCCAAACATCCAAATGAACAAGATCAAAGGGCTGTAAAGCCAAAGAATCACTTCTATTAAAAGGTTCTTTACACTGTTTAGCCAACACACAACTTTCACAAAAGAAAGTATCACTAGGTAGAGACAAATGCTGCAATTTACTCTTAGAGCAATGTCCTAACCTTCTATGCAACAACATACTATCAACTTTAGAAGAAACTGATTTATTTGCTAAAGGAAAAATAAAAGAACTATTGTCTTCTGAAACAACTCCATTATCCTGAGCTACTGATGTCTTCAACACAAACAATCCTCCAACTCGATCTCCTTGAAGAACTTT
The DNA here is from genome assembly GCA_934048045.1 of Polygonum aviculare. Taxonomy (NCBI): domain Eukaryota; kingdom Viridiplantae; phylum Streptophyta; class Magnoliopsida; order Caryophyllales; family Polygonaceae; genus Polygonum; species Polygonum aviculare. The sequence goes on along the minus strand of OW204032.1, from coordinate 13,103,594 downwards.
CTCCTTAGTGGTAAGGTCCTGAAACCATATGCCAGTGGAATTCAGCCAACCAGATAAGCCATGATCATCCATCAACTTTGTAACAGATAACAAATTGTGTTGAAAACCATCAATAAGAAGCACATCATGAATTACCAAGCTCTTAGTAAGTCTGACAGATCCAGAGAATTCAACATTTTTAATACTACCATCTGGCAAAGCAACTCTAACAGACTTGTCTAAGATCTGTTTACTAACAAACAAACTTGAATTAAATATCATGTGATCTGTAGCACCAGTATCTATAATCCACAAACCACTATCAAGAGATGAGCAAGCTGTCATAGCAGAAACACTAGCAAAAGCTTCAAAAATAGTACCTGAATACTTAGAAGAACTTGGTTCCTGTTCTTTATTCACAAAATGAGCCGAGCTAGATGAACCTTTACCAGAACCAGAAACTGAACTCTTGCCTTTAAACATTTTAGCCATCTCTTGACACATAGTTGCAACCACTTTAGGATCAAAATTGACATCTTGACAATCCTCTAAGTCATCAAAAGGAGTATCTGTACTAACTTCAACATTATTAGCCCTCCTATCTCTCCTATCATTGAACTTCCAGTTGTCAGGATACCCTATCAGATTGTAACACCTTTCTTTTGTATGCCCTCTCTCAAAACAGTGATCACACTTCCTCTCAAACTTGCTATCATTCCTTCCAAATCGATCTCTCCTTCTATAGCCATCTTTCTGAACAAAGCTATCTTTCCCAGACAAACCCCTCTTCTGCAATTCTTCTTTGCTAAGGAAAAACTTTCCAAACTGTTGTTGATCTCTCCCAGACATGCTATTAACAGATAAAGCATCATGCCTCACATACAAAGAATTAGACACAGATTTCTGTTTTTCAGCTTGCTGAACCAAAGAAAAGGCACGATGAATATTGGGCAAAGGATCCATAGCAATTATACTACCTCTAATACTGTCAAATTCATCATTTAAACCCATCAGAAAATCCATCAACCTATCATTATCTTCCTGTTCTTGCTTTCTTGATCTATACTCACAAGCACATTTTGACCAAATACCACAGTCACAATCAATTAAAGCTCTTACACTCTTCAATTCCTCCCATAATTTCTTGATTCGACTAAAATACTCTCCAACAGATAAAGATCCTTGCTCAAAGGTAGCCAAAGATCTTTTCAACTGGTACAACAAAGGACCATTGGTCTGTCCAAAATGCTCAACTAACTCCTCCCACAATTGAAAAGCTGAATCAACATAGATGAGCGTTTCAGAAATCTTACCTTCCATTGAATTCAAAAGCCAACAGCGAACCATATGATCTGCACGCACCCATCGAGCACACTCCTGCGTTCCCAGAGGCGGTCGCCGGCAAGATCCATCAATGAAACCTGTCTTGATCTTCGCTCCCAAAGCCAATTTCACATTCTGGCTCCAGCTCAAAACATTTGTGCCGTCAAATTTCTGTGGAACTAACTGTGCACCTGGTTGATCGGAATTCGAAAGTGCCAGAGGATCATTTGAAGCCATGCCTTGATCACGATCTCTGCGCTCTCGCTCCAACCTCAAAGAAATCCTCTCCGAACGAATTCTTTCCTCCTCTGAAATTCGTAGCTCCTCATCATTTTCCACAGATACAGAATCACGATCACGATCACGAACCCTAGATGGCGAATCAGCCATTCTTGATGATCAAAAACAAGCAGAAATTGCGCAGAACACTCGCGAGAGAAACTTGAGCTTTTCGAATCGCTCTGATACCATGAAAACTCACAGATCTCACGCAAGGAAAACACAGAAATGGAACAAATCAACCATGAAAACCATGGAAGATCAAACTCTCATTCATCACAGAGAATTACAGAAAATGAAATTGAGTCTGTTAAGTGTAGCTCAACAACCTTTACACGCGTCTTTATAACAGAAAACACCATTTACAATTTAAGCCCAAACTTTACATTTTATTACACAAACTACCCATATATCTCATAGTTTCTATATAGTAGAACTAGAAACCATGCCACATAAAACATAAAAAGATATGCTCCTATGTACAAGCATAGACTTCATGCTTGAAAAGCTAATTAATTAGGGCAATGCCAGAAAACCACAGAATCATCCACTAAAAAATCATGCACTGTATAATGCAGTATTCAAGGTTTTATTAGTTTTCACCAAATGTTGATAAAGAACTACTTGTTATATCTTCCTACGAGTAGACTTAATTGGTCTTCACTCTTCATATGTTTAAGGCACATAGAAAGACATAACAAGTGCTCTACCTGCAATAAAAGGTCCAAGAGCCACAACACAAGCTCCAGTTAATGTTGCCAAATCGACAACCTACAAAATGGGAAAAGATGTTAAGTAATCTCATAATTCACTCTGCCAAAATCACGCATCGGTGCAAAGCAATTATTATGAGAATTTAATTCCTAAAATGCAGCATTAAGTTTCAACGAAAAAATGCCTTAAAGAAAAAGCTTGATGAATTGTGAACCTTTTTCCTCCATCACATGGATCTTATTTTGTGCATTACAAGAGGTTTCAGATATGGAATCATAACTATTAGAGGTGTCATAACATTTGCAAATATATAGTCTTCAACTATTTTTATTCTCCTACATACGGAAAAAAAAAATATTATTTAAAGACATTACAAAGCAAGTAATCTCCATGGCCTGACACCGTGTCCATTTTAACTTGTAACCAAAGACAGTGTCTTTTTAAGATGCATCTTATACCAAAACAAATAAGAAAAATCTGTTTAGAAACAGGATTGCTAGTGCTAGTTACCTTATCTACACCTTGGTTGCAGGCATAAACCAATGCATCCGCAAGTGTAAGTCTCCCCTCTGCATCAGTGTTGTTCACTTGGGAAATTTTGTAAGAAGGTACTTATTATCAAACCGATGACAGAATGATACTTGGAAGAGTTAACATGCATTCCTATTGTTGGGACGCTATCAAGAACGCTTGCGTACTTGGTAGTGTGCCCACGACCGTCCCTTAGTTTTGATATGGCAAACTCACTTTGATTCTAATAAAATTTATCCAAGTGTTTAGGAACGCCAGTGACAAAAGGACAACAAGTGTGTATGGGCGTCCCCTAGGCTTAGGGACGCTAGCTAACAGGAAGTAAGGATCAGCTAGAGACTACTTGACCAAGGACGCAGTCCCAAGCAAGTAGGAACACAAGAAAGGAGTCCTTACTCACTAGCCGACAGGATGACATCACTCGACAACATTTGATCATCTAAGGACACGTGGAGACCGATCTTGTAGCGGAGTCCAACGCTACGTGACGGACGATCCTGTTGCAGAGTTCATCAACACGTGGCGGCCGATCCTGTAGCGGAGTTCATCATACATAGCTGGGTACAGGAAGCTTCCTCATCACCGCCCTACTACGTGGAGGAAGATCCTGTAGCCACGTCCTCGAAGGGCATGATCGTCCCAGAGAAAAGACGCCCTTCCCCAAGTCTTATAAATAGCCCCAAGGCATTTATTGTGACGTTAACGCTTTCAAGAATATTCAAAGAGAATCAGAGGAAAGCGGCTCACTCAAGAACACAAAGAACAAACTCAAGAACTCAAGAACAGTGCTAATACTTTGTGTTAGATCGAGTGAGACTTGTAACTCAAACCACAAAACAGTTTGTAATCAAAAGAAAAGAGAGAAGTCCTACGAAGTACTGTAGGACGTAGGGATAGAGTCTTTTAAGAGATTGAACTTGCTTAAGTTGTAGGCTTAGAGGAGTCCTTTACTAGTGGACTTAGGGAAAAGCTAAGTGCCAGAGAACTGTAAAGACTCGTCAGTACAACTGTAAGAACGTTCAATATAAAGGAAAGAACTATTCAAAAAATCCTCCAAGGAGGTAGAGGTTTACACTCAAGGACTACTTGGTCTTGAGTGGTTCCTCTATAATTCACTGCGTTCATCCTTACTTGTTTAGTACTTTATTTCCGCTGCATTACTCAAGAATGCCCCTACTCCTCGTAGGGACGCCAAATCAAAGGACGCCTTTACCAAAGTAAAGGGCGTTCCTAAGTACTAACGATCCAACACCTATACAGTTTATTTTGGGATGGATATGTAATTGGATATTAAACAAGCATGTCTATAAAGCGCAATGAACAGTGTCATAAAAGGACTATTTTTTACAATGCACAAGCACCTCAATTGTCTTCCCATTTGAAGCATTAACAACATCTCCAGGCCTCATACCGGTTCCGCTGATCATATTCTCACAAGCAGAGACAATGAAGTGAACCTACCAAGCAAGACCTCTGCGTGTTGGTATGGTTCTAATATATGGATAAACATCCTAAAAAACATGAGACTAGATAAAGCAATAACATGGAAACACCTACCTCCTCGACTCCAGGAGGTTTGATCTGTACAAGGGCTTTTGCTGCTCCAAGAACTGCAGCAGAGCCTCCCATATCAAACTTCATTAGTTCAATAGAGCAGCTTGCTCCGGTTTTGATGTTGTAGCCCCCACTGCATATTACACGTAATTAGCAAAGAAATAAAGTGTTGCAAAGACAAAAAAAAAAAAAAGTTTTCCCTCCTTTAGCTTTCATGCAGGTAGTGTTCTTTTCACCCTTGAGCTGCATACAAACAATTATTTGCAAGTCTTGAATTTAGTCCCCGACCCAAAAACTCTCTCTTTTCAAAACCGACTCACTGCTCCTTGCTATGGCGACTGAACTCCGAACCAATCGGAACCCCAGAACCACAAAATTTGCCCCTCTAATCTTGATCCTCCTTCTCCAAATTTCAAACAGAAAATATTTCATCCCGATCTATGCAACTGTAGATCTGATTTCTTTGTCGATTTCGTGGATCGGTGTGAAAGGCGTCAACCCTAAAAGGGCGACTTCAAAACGAAAGAGTACCAACAAATTGAGGAAAGATCGGGGCGTCTTCGATCGAAAGATGAAGAATAGCGAAAGAAAAGGCCGAGATTTGTATGAAAAGAAAGCTATTTCTCGGAATAGCGTCCGATTGAAGGTCGGTCATCTAGGGTTTCGTAAAAAATTTGGGGATCTTTTCGGAGAAAGAGTTCAAAGAGGAGGTCAGGGGAATTTCAGGCTCACTCGTAAGGCGGAACGGAAAGTGGACGACATAGGGTCCAAAGGGGAGAAGGCGGCAGCTGATGGTGGCTCTCCTCAACAACCAAGTCTGCAACAAGGAAAAAGGAGAGGAAGAGCAGGGGAGCTTATTGAAGGGAAGTTTCGTATAGCTTACCATGAAGAGGAGGATGGCTACGGCCACAAATCAGCAGGGCGAAAGACCTCCAGACCAATCAAGCCAAAAGCCAGGTATATTTATTCTGACCCCCATACCCGGTTTATGGTACTGTATCGAATGATTTCCTTGAGCATGAACCTTGTTTGCTATCCTGATAAGAAGTTTATACATGACCCCGTTTCTTCAGGAAACCCTTTTATTGAACAAACTGTTGTTGAACAAGACCATTGTGTCCTTGACACTATACATTGTGACCCAAATCCCACTATGGTTGAGAAAACCTTAAATAGTGGGAATGGAACAAACATGAACAACACTAGCTATCATACTTTGAACTTAATGAATATCTCTTTGTGCGAGCAAGGCAGTACGTACCTTGGTAAACCATGACCACTTGCGGGAAATATTAATCGGAATGTTGGTGTACATGATCAAGGTATCGATAATATCGACTCTAGTATATTGCAACCCTGATTCAATACACCTGTGTTATTGCCCCATAGCTTTATGTCCATGCATAGAATCAATCAATCTGATATCTCAAGTAATGCAATATAAAAGATTGCTTAGCAATGATACTTATGTCTATTGTTTAATGTTCAAGAAAGCATATGAAAATCTACCTATGTTACAAGTGATTACAGCCCATGAAGCAATGATAAAAAGTTTGTGTGTCCTGGATTGCCACAAGTCACATGGAAATCTTAGAACAAGAAAATGTTCTCTGATGTTTGTTAAGTCTAATTCACATTCTGTAGTCAAACGCTCTAGGATCAAGGAAAGAACCTTTCTTCTAAAGGAGAATTTTAGAATTGCTTATACATGTACCGATATCTCTAGACGAGCACCTTGTTTGTTTGTTTGTTATGATGAAATGAAATCCTACGATAAATGCTATGGCCTCTTATCTGTTAACAATCTTCCCTTAATGTATTGCAAAAATCGATCCTTATGTTTGATCTTTATGGTTATTGGTACTTATTGTAATAAACCATGTGCTGATTCAGCTCAAATGATCAAATTTCAGCCAGAATGTGATTATGGACTAACTTGCAGGTCTTGTAAAATGAATTCATGGCAAATCACTGAGCAACTTAAAGAGCTGTATAGCTGGGTTGACCTTGATAAACCTGATTTTATATCAAAGAATATTCCTAGAATAAGGCAGGATAATGGCAAAGGAACAATTGGATTTATTAGCCTGAATTTTCGATGCCAGGACTATGGTTTAGTTTTCTTGAAGCTTATCATTTTGATAAATGAGGCGGTGGTATCACCTAGGAGGTCTGAACCTTTGTTCTTGCTCTTGGCTTCTTTTTACCTGGGTGATTAAATCATGACTAAATTTAGATCAAAATGTGTCTTAAAACATATGCCTTGTTGTAGCTTAACTAGTAAGTCTAAAGCTGGAAAAGATTGGCAATATAGATACCCTTGGGTAGTCCTTTGTAATGTTTGGCCTTATATGTTAGTTGATTATCAGCTTGGATTGTATGATATTAACTATCCATGCTACTATATTTGTGGCTTGCGTGTTGTTTAGTTGAGCAAAAATGACTACCTCTTTTCTAAGACCGAACTGGATGAAAAATATCCTACTGTTCAGAATTACACTGTCTTGTGTAACTACTATGAAATAAGAAAAGATGATCAATTTAAGGAAGTGACCTATATCATGTCTGGTTTAACCTGGAAATGCTTGTGTAATCTCCACCTTTTTGACTACATATCTTCTTGGACGAAATCATGTCATAATGCAGAGAAACTCAGGAATAAACAAAAGAATGAGCAAAAAGATAATCAAGGATGCAGGAACGAGCTGAGAACGAAATTGAAGCCTATTAAAAGACCAATTAAGAGACCAACTCGGAGAATTCCAAACAAATTTCACCCAAAGGAACACATGAGCGGTATCAATACAGCTTGTTGGAACAACTCTGTGCATTTTGAGAATCAACATTATGTAAATTCGAAAAATATCCGATCCCCTTTAATTAACAAAGACTTGTATACGGATTGTCTTGAGAAACTTTGTGAGAATGCCCTTGATCATAGAAGGTTGATATACTGCTACGATTTGTACAACATGAAGTCAATATCTGAAATTAAAATAAGAGGGAAGAAACACGCGGGAGACCCCCTTGCCCGCAAAATAAACCAAAAAGGATTTAGATGAAGATCTCTGTTTGGAATTGTCGAGGGATGGGCCGGAAATCCTTTTGGCCAGAGATAGACTCCTTTTGTAAAATAGAACGAATACAATTGATGGCATTTGTAGAAACCAAAACGGAAAAGGCACCGAATGATTATCAATGGAGAAAGGCGGGTTTTGATAATATGATTTGGTCCCCTGCAAATGGCAAAGCAGGAGGAATAGGGGTTATTTGGAAAGCACACCAACTAACAAATGAGCTAATCGAAACCATGATCCATGAACCTCAATTCATAGTTCTAAAGTACACCAATTTTACCTCCAAAAATGTGGTGGCGATATTTATAACCTATGCACCACCTAATGAGCCTGATAAAGAAGCTTTTTGGACAAAACTCACTAACACCATTAAGCTAGTTAATCTCCCGACTATAGTTATAGGCGATCTAAACGAAATTCAAGACATTAGCGAGAAGAAAGGGGGTGTGGAGCCGGACCCAGCTAGATTCAATAGGTTGATTAACTTCAAAAATGAGTGTGACCTTATTGATATTCCGACCGTAGGAAACAAGTTTACATGGCGAAAAAACCGCACAGAAGTGGATAACATATGTGAAAAACTGGATCGAACCTTGGTTAGTAATCAAATCGTTCAGTGGTTCCCAGAAATAGCCACAAAAAACTAGGCTTTCTCAACATCAGACCACTGTCAAATTGCTATTGAACTAAATGATGTACAAGCTAACAAGGCGCTTCCTTTCAAATTTGAAAAGATGTGGATGCAGAGAAAGGACTTTAAAAACGTTGTCAAACAATCTTGGCGTGTTTCTTTCCCTGGATCCAACATGTTCCAACTAGTTAAGAAAACGCAACTCCTGAAAGCCCAAGCAAAGAAATGGAACAAATCGACCTTTGGAAATATATTCGAACAATTAAAATGTATTGAACAAGACCTCATGAAAATCCAGGATCAAATTCACCTATCCCCAGATCTGACATTGATACAACGACAACTCTGAATCATAAACAAAAAAGAAAGTTTACTCAACTACCATAAAACATATTGGAAACAACGAGCAAAAACCAAACATGTCAAACTAGTAGATACAAATGCTCGGTACTTCCATAAAATTGCAAATGGAAGACGTAATAGAAAAGCAATTAGAGAAATAAGAACAAGCAATGGTACCCAAATCCTAGGAGAAATGAATATTCGGGAAGAAATACAAAAAGACTTCAAGAATAGATTAAAAAATGAACAAATCAACTTTACACTACTCCAACAATACCTAAATCTCATTTCATCAGAAGTTACAACTGAGGACAATGACCACCTGACCAAACCTGCAACTAATGCGGAAATTAAGGAAGCTATCATGCAAATTGGCTCTGATAAATCACCAGGACCAGATGGCATGTCATCCGGCTTCTATAAAAAGTATTGGGATATTGTTGGACCAACGGTAACCAAGGCAGTCAAAAGCTTCTTCCATTCTGGAAAAATGCTTAAACAAATTAACCATACTTTTATCACCCTGATATCGAAAAAAGATAACCCTGAATCCACAAACCACTACAGGCCTATCAGCTTGTGTTCTACGATCTATAAAGTCATCTCCAAAATCATAACTGAACGATTAAAAGGTATCATGAACAAACTAATTCATCCATTACAAGGTGCTTTTGTGGCTAAATGAGCTATACAAGATAATGTTCTTATTGCACACGAAATATTCCACTCCTTTCGAGGAAAGAAAGGAAAAGAAGGATGGGTGGCAATTAAACTGGATATGGAAAAAGCATATGACAGGGTTAATTGGAACTTTCTTTTTGCAGTAATGGAAAATTTTGGATTTTGTAGTAAGTTCATAGAATGGATACAAGAATGTGTTACCACAGTATCAATGTCAGTATTGGTCAACAATGTACCAACAGACCTCTTTTACCCTGAAAAAGGCCTTAGACAAGGGGATCCTCTGTCACCATACCTTTTTGTCCTAGGCGCAGAAATTCTTGCAAGAAAACTACAGCTAATAAGCAACACAACTCGAAACTCTATTGGATTCCCAATTGTAAGAGCTGGAACAAAGATTCCATTCCTGGCCTTTGCGGACGACATAATGATCTTTTCTAAAGCATCCCAAAATGCATGTACACTAGTGAAGCAAACCATTGAAGAATATTGCGCAACATCCGGACAAAAAGTTAACTACCATAAATCAGCCTTCCAAACATCAAAAAATGTGGATAATCAGCAAAAGCAGAGAATCCAACAAGTGTTATGTATTACAACGATGACTAATCTTGAGAAATACCTAGGGTGTCCAATAATCAACGGAAAAGTGAGCAAAGACACATTTGCAGAAACAATCGGAAAATCTAAAATGCAGCTAACAAAGTGGAAAGCGAACAACCTATCCCAGGAAGGCCGAACTACTCTAATACGATCAAACCTAGCCACAAAGCCATACTATACAATGCAAACTTTTATGCTTCCAGCACATGTGCATAAGGAATTAGATCAACTAAATAGATGCTTTCTATGGAACAAGGACCACCACCACAAACCACTCGTTGGGTGGGATAAGATATGCAAACCAAAATCCCATGGCGGACTAGGAATAAGAAAGTCTGAACAAATGAATAAAGCGCTCCAGATGAAACTATTATGGAAACTATTAGCTGAACCAGACAACATATGGGTCCGCCTAATGAATGAGAAATACATGCACAATAATTTCTTACACACATATAAAAAACAGACAAACACGTCTTGGCAATGGACAAAACTCATGAATTTACGAACAGAGTTTGAGGAAGGACTAATCTGGCAAGTAGGCGATGGGGAAACCATTAAGTTCTGGACTGACAACTGGGCTATGCAAGTCCCACTAAAAAAATATGCATTAAGCCAAACAACTTGCGATGAAGGTACGAGAGTCAAAACATTTATAACCCAAGAAAATGAATGGAACATCAATGAATTGACAAAAGTACTCCCGCCAGACATCACGGAACGAATATACAACATTCCAATACCAACAAGGGGTATTAGGGACAAACTCTATTGGGCACCTAGCAAATGTGGTTGGTTCTCGACAACTTCAGCTATAGAACTAATCACAAAAACACAACATCAGACACCGAAACCCAACAATTGGATATGGAAACTTGATGTTTTTCCAAAGGTGAAGAATTTTTTATGGAAAATTGATGTAAATGATCTCCCAACAAAAGCTCGACTAAGAGAAAAACATGTACCTACACCTCCGGGCTGCCTAATGTGCAACTGCCTCAACGAAGATTCAATCCATATCATGACAGAATGCCCTCATACCATTAGAATCACGGATGAAATCAATCCTAAGATTGGGAACGTGTTACGTGCAATTAACACTACGGGTAAAACACCATCCAATATTATAACAGAAATACATAGCACTTTGGGAACGCGAAATTTCACTGAACTATCAATTGTATGGTGGTGTATATGGCAACAGAAAAATAGACTCGCTTTCCAGAAAGAACCAAATGACTTTATCCAAGACCTGACAAAATACATTCAATCCCAAATTAGACTTTGGAACAAAGCCAAGGAATGGGAAGAAGACGAGGAAAAACTTCGGAAACCGAACAAACGTGAGGTAAGAAGAAGAATTAGGCAAAAAACTTGGGAAAAGCCACAAAGAGGGTGGTTTAAACTAAACTTTGATGGGTCAAAATTAGAAACTGGGTCTGCCTCTACTGGTGTTGGATCGTAAGTCGTTAATGAAGGCGTCCTTAACTGGGTTAAGGACGTCCTTTAGTGCAGCGGAAAATAGACTTAACAGGAAACAAGATAAGAGAATAGACACGAGTATTTATAGAGGAACCCCACTAAGACCAACTAGTCTTATGGGTAAACCTCTACCTCCGTTGGAGGATTTTCAATAGCCGTCCCTTATCTTATTGAGAGTGAGTCCTTACAACTTAGGCGAGTCGTTACACTTCTCTGAGCTAAGCGTCCGTCCTTAGTCTCACTAGTAACACTCCTTTCAACCTAACAAGTAACCTAACACTCTTAGCTATAAGGAAGCTATCACTCACGTCTCTCACGGTTCGTTGTGAGAGACAAACTACAACTCTAATTGATTTGTGGTTTGAATTGGATTTGATGTGGTTGGACTTTCTTTCTCTTGCTTCAAGCTCACTTGATCTTCTCGATCTTCGTTGATGTTCTTGAATGCTTCGGGAGAGCTTGAGAGAAAGTCTTCAAAGTCCACCAACGCTATGCATACCCTTGGGAGGGTATTTATAACGAAAGTGGTTCTTGTCCTCTAGCGTCCTCTGAGACTTGGCAGGATCCTTGGGCTTTGATCAACGGTGCGATGAGCCTCTTGAGGAAGTCAACTCTGTTGACACTTGGGAAGCCTCCGCGTGGGCAGGGGACCATCGCTGGGAAAGCGACGTCTTTGGCATTGTCTACACGTGCCCAGACAAAGGAAACTTCCTTCTGAGGACTAAGGCCAGAGGATGATGTAATCATGTTGGGGCGGCCTTGATTTGAATTTGAACCTCGTCCGTATTTTGGCGCGCGTCCCTTCTTGATGAGGACGCCGTCCTATCTTCGCAGGAACTTCGCCAATTACGTTCAGCTTTGGAGGTTCTGATGACGTGCGTCCCTACAGCTTAGGGACTGCCGTTCACTTGTTGTCCTTTTCGCTCATGTGCGTCCACTGGACTTACCTGAGATCAACACTTGGACAACTTATCAAATACTTTTGAGTTTGTCATTATCAAAACAAGGGACGATCATTATTGGTTTAAATATTAATGATTGTCGTCCTTAATATCGTCCCAACAATTTCCCCCTTTTTGATGATGACAAACTCTTTCAAATAATGCGCACAGAAGTAAAGCTTTTAGCATGAGAAACTACACTTGATTTGCTTTTCAGCTTAGGTTGACATGCAACACATTCTTTTAAGTGCGTTCTAATTTATTCCTAACTAGCGTCCTTTGGACTTGGCCGAAATTCCCCCTAAGCACATGCTTTCTATGAAAACTTAAAGCTAATCGCATCTCTGCAAAACTATACTTCCCCCTTTTGGCATCATCGAAAAGGAGAACAAGTTGAAAAGCATGTAAGCACAAAGTCATAACTAAAGTAAAGAACACTTAGACAAAATGAAGCACAAATGTAGTGAATGGCATTCAGAATGAGAAAAGAGTACGTTCATTACAGACATTCACAAATGGTGTTCAAAACGGGGACAACGTCCCATTTTCTTAACAAAAACTCAAGAAATGATAAATTGTTTCAGAGTTAGAGAAGGGGGAGGTGATCATTTGCGTGGACGCTTGCCAAGGGCCTTGAGGTGTTGCTCCTGAAGATGGTTGTTTTGTGCAAGGAGCTCGTTGTTGCGCTCAAGAAGTTCTGTGTGGACGTGAAGGGTGTCGTGAACCTGTTGAATCAGATCTATCATCATGCACTGGTTCTCGATCATTATGCCCATCAAAGACTTTGTAGAGTGCTTCTCGGCCTCATCAGGGACGCTCATACGATCGAGCTCGTCCTCTTCATCAGCAGCGTCCTCAGCTGGCGTCCCAACTACTTGAACAGTTTCAGCTTCAGGATCGCCTTCCCCAGTTTCAGCAGCAGCAACAGCAGCAGCTTGGGCTCTCCTCTCAGCTTTGGCTTTCCGCTCAGCCTCTTTCCGTTCCTTTTCCATTTGGCGCTTGACGGACGGGAGGGGCTCATCACACCTGAGTTTTCCAACGGGAGGGAGTGTGATTTGCCTGACGTCCCAATGAATGCCAAAGGAACGCTCTTGTTTAGGAGCATAGAGTCCTTGCTGCTTCAGAATTTTCTTGACCAGGCCGGGGAAGGGAAGAGAGTGCCTGCCTCCTGTGCACTTGCCCATATGTTCCAAGATTACCCGGGGCAAGTTTATCGGCTTGCGGTCCAAGAAGGCGTCCAAGAGAATGCTATCAGTGATTTGAACAATGGACTTCTTCTCTTGGCGGGGGACGACCATGCGCACAATAAAGTGGTGCGCAAGGACGCCCGTCTTGGTCAGGCAATGAGCGACTTTGTCCTTAGCAGCTGGCTGTCTCCCATTGAATATTCTGTTGAGGATTTCGTCCTGGGAGAAGCGGGCAAAGTTCTTGCAAGGCAGATCATGCAGCGAATCCGGAGGAGAAGGACGCAGGCCTAGCATTTTGCGGACGGTGCCCTCAGCAACGGAATACTCGTCCCCATCTAGTTCAAAAGTCCCCTGAGGCTTCCCGTTTACTTCTGTGATTTCGAACTTGGAGTAGAAACGGAGAACCTCATCAGAGTCAACATCAGCGGTCTCAGCGCCCAAGTGCGTCCATCCCTGGAACTCCAGAAGGTCCAAGAACTCTTGGCGCTGGTTCTCTGCCAGAAACTGGGCTGTGAAGAGAAGCGGTGAGAGGATTTTCTTGAAGCGTTTCTGCTTGGAGCCATTGCTCACGATCACTTCATCACCCGCGTCTTCTTCATCTCCATCTCCCTCCTCGTCCTCAGGTTCATCATCCTGGGGAGGGGCGTCCTCTTCATCGGAGGCTTCGTTCCTTTGTTCTTGGAACTCAACCATTGTTGTGTCCTCAGCAGTGGACACCTGTTCAGTGGGAGGCGCGTCCACCGCTGGAGTCCTTGCCAACGACTCTGTAGGGACGGTTGGAGGAGGCGTCCCTTTAACTTGAGCAGCTTCCTCGACGGCCGGAGCAGGCGGAGGAGGAGGAGTTGAAGCTCTAGGAGGAGAGGGAGTAGGAGTGCGGATCTTAGCTTTAGTGGGGGGAGCGGATGAAGTGCTGGGCAGAACCACTGAGATTGGTTTCACCTTGAGCGGAGCAGAGGGAGGAGGCGGCAGCGTAGCAGGGGTTGCGTCCTCGGCCTGGACCTGTACTGGAGGAACGTCCTTGGCCTGGACCTGAGGAGCGTCCTTGGCCTGGACCTGAGGAGCGTCCTCTACCCTTGGAGGAGGTGGAGGGAGTTGACGAAGGTCCTGCATACTCGCTTGGATCGCCTTCTCAACGGCTTCCTTTTCTGCTAGCTCTTGCTCTTGGCGCGCCTTCTCCTCTTTTTCCAGTTGAATTTCGGAGAGGCGAATGGCTGCCATTTCTTCATCTGTGACGCCCTCAAGTTGAGCAGAGGACTTGAGGCGTCGCTTTGGGGCGGGAGGAGGGGAGGAAGGGACTGGCTTTGGTGGAGAGGAAGAAGGGCCTTTAATTTGGAGCGATTTGGACGGAGGGGGAGAGGAAGGCCTTTTGCGTTTCTGGGAAGGGACGGAGCCCGCAGGAGCCACAACAAACTCCATTATATCCGGGAGCAGTTTGGCGAGCTCGTCCACGGTTCCACCAAACGAGTCAGAAATGATTCCTGGCCCCATGAACGGTGGGTTGGTGTGATTGGTTTATTTGAGGCGGGGTTGGACGTAGGTGACCATGAAGTAGTGGAGGAGTCTTTGGATTTTGGGAGGATGTTCATGAGTGGACGCCCTCAGACAGATGTTGGCGAGCGTCCTTGGCTCTTTTTCAAGCCAGTCCTCAATGAGAGGGTCAAGAGGAGGACGGCGTTTGGGTTGGGACGGAAGTTTAAAAACGGCGCCTTTACCGGCGTTCCCTTGGTCTGGCTTAGGCTCGGGTTTGAAGGGCTTCTCCAGAAATGAGAACCTCTTTTGCTGGGACTTGGATTGAGAGCGGGGTTGTTGTCGTTGTGGTGGAGGTTGGGAGCGAAGGGGCTGGGGAGGGGTGTTGGAGTGGCGGCGTTGGGTGGACTGGGATGAAGAATGGTGGCGAGGGAGTTCTTGGCGGCCGGAGGGTCTGCCTCTGGACTCCATTAAGGACCGACCTTTCACCGGAGGAGATTTTGAGGAGGAGGGGTTTTTCGCCGCCGACGATGGTGAGGGGTTTGTTGAAGTTTTTGTGTTGGCCATTTTTGAGATGGTTTAAATAGAGGAGGATTAGGGTTTGGAGAGAGATTTCGGGATGCGTTTGAAGATTGTGAAGATCTTTGAGAGATTTCTATATGTGTGCTAACAACAGATGAGCGAAGAAAGGTTTTCGGAATGCACAGGTGGGTATTTATAGGAAGAAGACGAAGTTGGACGGTCAGGGGTAACAGGGTATTTACACTCGGCTTCCTCCACCCGCCTTCCCACACGTGGCTTTCTTCTTTACTAAGAAACACAGCTGTTGAGCACTGTTCGCGCGTATCCCGAGATCTTCGCTGAAGCTCCTCGAAGACGGTTCATCTTCCCAAATTCAAACATTCAAACTTCTCACAACTGCAAAGGACTCTAAGCTGGCGTCCTATCAACACAACACTACACACCACTGAACTGAACCACGGCGTCCCAGACACTGTTCTCAACCTCTGAACTTAGAACTCTGTACGGACAACTCTCAGCTCTTAACATTCGTCCCTTTGATCACTTAGAACCATTTTTGAAAATCAAGCAAGTACGTCCCGTAAAGATAAAACAAAGAACGCTCATAGGACGCGTTTGCAAGATTCTCGGCCTGGGTAAGCTTAGAGTTCCCATCATTTCGGCTTGTAATGAGGGTAGGGTGATCAGGGATACTCTTGAGATGAAAAGCGAAATGAATACCATTCAAAAACACAAGTGAAAACACATATCTTAGACTAGCGTCCTTTAAAGATGACTTTAAATGCATGACACACTTTAAGACAAGATCTCAACAAAACATAGCCAATCATAGAGGGAATAATAGAACGGGACTTGATCATTTAAAAGTTATCATCCCCAAAAGCAACCGGAGGTGCTCGAAGGGACGTCTATCAAGTGCTTTTGTGAAAATATCGGCCACTTGGTCCTCAGTCCTAACATGATCCACTCTAATTAATCCAAGTTCAACATTATCACGAAGAAAGTGATGTCTTATATGAATATGCTTCGTCCTAGAATGATGAACAGGATTTTTGGCAATACTTATAGCGCTAGTGTTATCACACAAGATAGGGACTGTGTTGAGGAACGTACCATAATCTTCAAGTTGGTACTTGATCCATAGGACTTGCGAGCAGCACGAAGCAGCAGCAACGTACTCAGCTTCTGCGGTTGAGAGTGCCACGGAGTTTTGCTTTTTGGATCCCCAAGATACAAGGCACGAGCCCAGGAATTGAGCCATTCCTGAGGTGCTCTTCCTATCCACCACATGGCCAGCGTAATCTGCGTCAGAGTACGCTACCAGGTTTAGGGACGTCTTTCTGGGATACCATAGGCATAGGTCATCCCGTCCTTTGAGGTATCAGAAGATTCTCTTCACTTCTTGCATGTGGGACTCCTTTGGATTTGCTTGGAAGCGAGCACATAAGCACACAGCGAACATGATGTCGGGACGACTTGCCGTTAGGTATAGCAAGGATCCTATCATTCCTCTGTAGAGCTTTTGATCTACACTCTTGCCTTCTTCATCAGCATAAAGGCGAGTGTTGGGGGAGATGGGAGTATCAATGGGTTTCGATGAGTTCATCCCATATTTCTCGAGCATTTCACGGATGTATTTTTGTTGATGAATGCACGTCCCATCTTTAAGCTGAGTGATTTGGAGTCCCAAGAAGAAGTTGAGTTCTCCTATGAGGGACATCTCAAACTCACTACTCATCAAGTTCTTGAATTCCTCTACAAGTTTCATGTTAGTGCTTCCAAAGACTATGTCATCGACATAGACTTGGACAATCAAGACATCTTTAAGGACTTTCTTTAAGAAGAGTGTTTTATCAATGTTACCTCGTGTGTACCCGTTGGACAATAGGAAGGACGCAAACCTATCGTACCATGCACGAGGGGCTTGCTTGAGTCCATAGAGTGCCTTGTCCAAGAAGTACACATGATCAGGGTGATCAGCATCCTCAAATCCTGGTGGTTGAGCGACGTACACTTCTTCTTTGAGCTTGCCGTTGATGAAGGCTGTTTTGACATCCATTTGAAAAAGCTTGAACCCTTTGTGAGCGGCATAGGCGATAAGGAGGCGAATGGCTTCAATTCTGGCAACAGGAGCGAAGGTCTCATCATAGTCGATTCCTTCCTCTTGTCTATAGCCTTGAGCCACGAGCCTTGCTTTATTTCTTGATACACGACCACTCTCATCAAGCTTGTTCCTGTAGAACCACCTCGTCCCTATTATGTTTTTGTTTCTTGGACGAGGGACGAGGGTCCAAACCTTGTTCCTTTCAAACTGATTAAGTTCTTCTTGCATGGCTTGAATCCAATCAGCGTCCTGAAGTGCCTCCTTTATGTTCTTAGGTTCAATTAAGGACACAAAGGCGTTGAAGGCACAGAACGCTATGTTGGCATTATGGGACTGATTCACAGCTGATCTTGTTTGAACTCCTTTTGACATGTCTGAGATGATTTGATCTGTTGAATGAAGTCTTGAAAGAATGGATCCCTTATGAATATCGTCCTTTGCAGGAGTACATCTAGGGTCCGTCCAGTCAGATTCATCGGAGTCAAACCTGTCGTCTTCATTGAAAGGCTCAGAGTGTTCCCCCTCAGGTTGAGCGTCCACTTCTTGACGCTGTTCACCTTGAAGACTTGATTCAGCACCATCAAGTTGACTTGGTGATTCACTCCGAGAGAGAATTTCCTGAGCAGCACTGGGGACTTCCACTGAGACTTCTTCAGGGTTTTGAAAAGCGTCCTTAGGAATATAGTATTTTCCAGAGGACCCAAGGTCAACTTCATCGTCGGAGTCATCCTGTTGATTAGAGTATGAGCGATCTTTCCCACTTGATTTTTCTTTGTGAGAGGCACTTTCTTTGAACACAACATGAATACTCTCCTCAAGCTTTAGAGTCCTTTTGTTGAAAACTCTATATGCTTTGCTGGTGAGAGAGTACCCAAGGAATATAGCTTCGTCACTTCTTGCATCAAACTTTCCAAGTCTCTCTTTATCATTGTTGTGAACAAAGCATTTGCATCCAAAGACTTTGAGATAGTCGATGCGAGGCTTTCTTCCGTTCAGCAACTCATAGGACGTCTTTTTTCAGTAAAGGACGGATCATGGCTCGATTGACAATGTAGCACGCTGTAGCAATAGCTTCCGCCCAGAAGTACTTGGGGATGCTATTAGCTAAAAGCATAGTTCTTGCCATATCCTCCAGCGTCCTATTCTTTCTTTCCACCACTCCATTTTGTTGAGGAGTCCTTGGAGCTGAGAAGTTGTGAGAGACTCCATGTTGATCACAGTAGGCCACGAACTCTGAGTTTTGAAACTCCGTCCCATGATCTAATCTTATGGATTTGAGAGGCGTCTCAAGCGCAACTTCCACTTGTTTGATGAAGACTTTGAATGCGTTGAAGCAATCTGTTTTTGAAGCTAAGAAAAAAACCCAGGTGAATCGAGAATAATCATCTACAAGAACGTAAATGTACCTCTTTCCACCATAGCTCAGCGTCTTCATTGGTCCACAAAGATCCATATGGAGAAGTTCCAAAGGTTTCTTTGTGCTGACCTCGTTCTTTGACTTAAAGGACGTTCTTGTTTGCTTTCCTTTGATACAGGCTTCACACTGTTCAATTTTCTCAGGATCAATTTGGGGAAGACCTTTCACAAGATTTCTTTGATGAAGCTTGAGGATTGTGCTTGGTCCAACATGGCCAAGTCGGCGATGCCAGAGGTCAGCGTCCTCCTTTGACACAGATAAGCACAACTCAGATTTTGGCTTGAACTCCTGATTGAAGATGTAGACATTGTTCTTTCGGACTCCTTTGAGGACGACTTTGTTTGATTTCTTGTTGATGACGAGGCACTCCTTTGAGTCAAATGTGACTAGGTTTTCACCTTGATCACACATTTGAGAAACGCTCAGGAGGTTGAAGCCAAGTCCTTCAACAAGGCTGACATTTGTCGCTTTGATGGACGGATTGAGAATAGCAGTTCCCGTCCCTTTGATCTTTCCCTTGCCCTTATTGCCAAACGAGACAGTTCCTCCCGTGGCGCTACTTTGGATAGAAGTGAGATGGATCTGGCTTCCTGTCATATGATTCGAGGCGCCACTGTCGATGATCCATGGGCGTCCCCTCACTTCCACCTGCCAAACCAAAGTTAGTGTTTGGCGACCCAGGCAAGGTGTTCCTTACCTGGTTCGTTACAAGAATAGAACATTGGTTCTGGCATGTAGTCACTTATATTCACATCATTTGAAATAGCATGCTTTCGGAAAGAAATCTTAGAGCGTCTAGGACGTCTAGGGTTAGCCTTAGGGACGGACTTTTTATTTTCAATGTTAGTCCTAGCAGCTTTACCATTTTCAATGTCGTTCTTCAGTTTTAAACATTCATATTTAAAGTGATCTCCTTGTCCACAATACCAACACGTCCTGTAGTAAGTACCAAGGTAGTACTTTTTGTTAGGACGTTGGATTTTGTTCTTTTTCATCTTTTGAGGGTCACAGACTTTTGAACCTTCCCCCTTTGCAATTTTCTTATAGATCCTATGACTGGTGGAGTTAGTGTAGTAGTCCTTTTGACCTTTCTCTCCACTTTCTAGGACTCTAATTCTTTCAAGGAGATTCTTGGTCTTTTCCTTTTCCAATTCAAGTTCTGAAGTTTTGCTTGCCTCAAAGTCGCTAGGGAGGGAGTTC
Organism: Polygonum aviculare; assembly: GCA_934048045.1. Lineage (NCBI taxonomy): Eukaryota > Viridiplantae > Streptophyta > Magnoliopsida > Caryophyllales > Polygonaceae > Polygonum > Polygonum aviculare. Next base: position 13,083,560 of record OW204032.1, on the reverse strand, counting down.
CTGGAGTCAGACTCATAGCCTAGTCCTCTCTTGGCTGGGACAAACACTATTGGTCTAACTTCCTCAACTACAGGACTCTTTCCTAACACTTTTACTTCTTCCCTAAGCTTGGCGTTCTCTAGTTTAAGGCACATCACTTCAGTTTTCAGAGACTTAGTTTCTTCACGTGAGGACTCTAGTTGCAAAGACACTGTAGCACAGTTCTCACATTCAACCAGAATATTTTCATTTTCAAGTTCAAGTTCATCCATTCTATGTTGCATGATCACACTTTCTTTCATGATCTTGCCAATGAGTTTAATAAGTTTGGACTTAGAACAATTTTCTAAAGAAGTCATCATGGATTCACGAGTTACCTCTTGTTCCCTTTCAGGAGCGTCCTCTTCAAGAACTGGGGCGTCCTCCACAGCCATGTACGCCACTTGTTCATTATCTGAGGCGTCCTCGATGGCTATGTACGCCGCTGGTCCTTCAGGTTCCTCATCATCCGAACTCACTTTATCCCATGCGGCGTCGCACGCTCCCAAGAGGGCCTTCATCTTCATTTCTTTTAAGTTTAGTCCTGTAGTACACTTTTTGGCAAAGTGTCCTTTCTTGTTACACTTGTAGCAAGTAAGTTCCTTCATTTCTGCCTCTGTATACTTGGGACTCTCCTTTTTGTAAGGCATCTTGTATTTCTTGAAATCTCTGGTCCTTTTACCCCATAAGCGGGCAACCTTATTTAGAAGGGCAAGCTCTTCCTCTTCTTCGAGCTGTTCCTTAGTTTTGCTTTCCTTTTCTCTTAGAGCTTGTGCACGCATCCTTTCACGATTCTCATTTTTGTTTGCTTCCACCATTAAAGCAAGTTCTCTTTGGTGACGCAGATACTCAGCGTACTCTGGGGTTGATGACATCAAGGCGAGATCAGTCTGAGGGTTCCTAGCTAATTCAGCCATATCAGCTTCCCTTCTTGCTTCATAGCCTCTCAGCTTCCCATAGATCTCTTCCATATCCAGGGTCTTGTTGGTTGTATTCTCCTTGAACGTAGTCCTATCAAAATTCCATTTCCCTGTAAGACCATCAATGACTACTCCAACTCTGTTCCTCATTGAGATTTCAGCTTCTGGGATGCCCAAATTTCGCATCTTGGTCACAAGAGCTTCAAAGCGGTATGAATAGTCCTTGACAGTTTCATTAGGCAACATTCTGAAGGCATAGAACTCTCGTTTGATCTCAAGCTTAACGTCTTCCTTCATCTCCGCCGTACCCACATGGTACTTCTCAAGAGCTTCCCATTGTAGTTTGGCCGTTGCCAAATTGCTATGTCGGGTGGCGTCCCTCTCGCAAAGGGACGCTTGAAGGAAGCATATTGCCTTAGCGTTTGTTTCCAAAAGCTTGAACTCGTCAGGACCCCACTCGTCCTCTTTATCTTTCTTGTCATCAGGGACGACAAGGTCACCTTTCATGATCACTCTCCAGCATTGATAATTCTGACTTCTGCAAAAGTGCTCGAAGCAGATCTTCCAACGGTTGAAGTTGCCGTCCGTTAGGCGAGGAGGCTTCAAAAAGGAGATTCCAATAGGTTCCATGTCCATCTTGTACCTGCAACTCAACAAAATCTAGAGCGCCTGCTCTGATACCAATTGTTGGATCGTAAGTCGTTAATGAAGGCGTCCTTAACTGGGTTAAGGACGTCCTTTAGTGCAGCGGAAAATAGACTTAACAGGAAACAAGATAAGAGAATAGACACGGGTATTTATAGAGGAACCCCACTAAGACCAACTAGTCTTATGGGTAAACCTCTACCTCCGTTGGAGGATTTTCAATAGCCGTCCCTTATCTTATTGAGAGTGAGTCCTTACAACTTAGGCGAGTCGTTACACTTCTCTGAGCTAAGCGTCCGTCCTTAGTCTCACTAGTAACACTCCTTTCAACCTAACAAGTAACCTAACACTCTTAGCTATAAGGAAGCTATCACTCACGTCTCTCACGGTTCGTTGTGAGAGACAAACTACAACTCTAATTGATTTGTGGCTTGAATTGGATTTGATGTGGTTGGACTTTCTTTCTCTTGCTTCAAGCTCACTTGATCTTCTCGATCTTCGTTGATGTTCTTGAATGCTTCGGGAGAGCTTGAGAGAAAGTCTTCAAAGTCCACCAACGCTATGCATACCCTTGGGAGGGTATTTATAGCGAAAGTGGTTCTTGTCCTCTAGCGTCCTCTGAGACTTGGCAGGATCCTTGGGCTTTGATCAACGGTGCGATGAGCCTCTTGAGGAAGTCAACTCTGTTGACGCTTGGGAAGCCTCCGCGTGGGCAGGGGACCATCGCTGGGAAAGCGACGTCTTTGGCATTGTCTACACGTGCCCAGACAAAGGAAACTTCCTTCTGAGGACTAAGGCCGGAGGATGATGTAATCATGTTGGGGCGGCCTTGATTTGAATTTGAACCTCGTCCGTATTTTGGCGCGCGTCCCTTCTTGATGAGGACGCCGTCCTATCTTCGCAGGAACTTCGCCAATTACGTTCAGCTTTGGAGGTTCTGATGACGTGCGTCCCTACAGCTTAGGGACTGCCGTTCACTTGTTGTCCTTTTCGCTCATGTGCGTCCACTGGACTTACCTGAGATCAACACTTGGACAACTTATCAAATACTTTTGAGTTTGTCATTATCAAAACAAGGGACGATCATTATTGGTTTAAATATTAATGACTGCCGTCCTTAATATCGTCCCAACAGTTGTTCTACCTCCCTAATTGGTATGATGTTTGGGCACCCTCGCCCTTGCCCTCTCCCTACTCCCAACTCCTCTTGGAAGATGAACATGCAAGACGACAACCGAGTCGCTTCCCGAGAGATGGCCCACACCCACCACGACCAAGGCAAAAATGCGCAAGAAGAAGCTCCCTGTATGGGGTCGGCGCCGACCATCCTGAGGTCGGCCGCGACCACTTCCAGCAGGGAGGTTCTCCTCATGACGGGGTCGGCTCCGGGCACTTTGGGGTCGGCGGCGAGGCAGGGCAAGGGAGTGGTGATCCTATGGCATACACTATGGGTCCTCAAGCCGGAATGCACCCGTACTCTTCCAATCCCTCTGGATTCGAGTGGTCTGGTGGTCCTCAATTTGACCCTCAAGGTGGCGAGTCTAGCTCTCAACCTCCTCCTGACATGAACATACTCAACGCCAAGATGGACGCTCTCGGCATTCAACAAAACTTCTTGTATTCCACTATCCAACACTACCACAAACAAACCTTGACCCGTTTCCAAGATACAACTCAAGGCTTCAACAACTTCCGGGACGAGTACAATGAAGACCGCCAAGCCCAATTTGCCTACAATGCTTGGCTTGCTCAAAAGATGTTCCCGGATTCTCCATTCCCTCAACCTCCCCAAAGATGAATCTCCTCCAATGCTCCAAGTCCAAGTATGTATCTCTTTTCCCTCTCTTTACTTTTTAATCAATGGGGACATTGATGTTTTAAGTATGGGGTGGGTTAGGGGAGACTACTTGTTTGTGTTATGTGTTTTTGCATGTTTGTGTGTATTTGCATGATTGTGTTTGCATGATTGTTTGTGTCTAAGCATGATTGAGTCTTTTTGTTTTGATTTTCATGATGGATGAATGCCTCTTCTAAGATGTCCGAGGATAGTAATTACAAGCATCATCATATAATTCCTTGTAACTTGCTTTGTAAGATTGCCCACCATGACTTTGATTTTCGAATTTTGAGCATATAATGAACATTGAGCATGCATGATTCCAAGTGAAAAGCAATCCTACAAAAATTGAACCTAAGTGAGAAATCTTTTGTCCACAAGGAATGTATGTTTTATTCCTTGATTTTTCATGTGTGATTTTTACTCTTCCAAATGCAATTATCACTTGACAATGGCATGCTTATTTGAAATTTGAAACCAATGGAGATGTGTTCATGACTTGTTAGATCAAATGACATTAAACTTATTTTCGAAAGCCTTTTTCTACCCTTTTCATCCTACCTATGCATGATCCCTTGATTTGAAGCCCCTTGTTTGAGCCTTAATCCTTATTTCTAGCCCCACAAAAGTATCCTAGCCATTATAAGTTTGACCCCATTAATCCGGGAATTAGGACTTAGAGTGGATTGGGATGTTGATGTGGATGAGGGGTGAAGATGAAGAGATTGTGAAAGTGGGAATTAAGGAAGTTGTCTTGAGAAAAGAACGAGAAAGATGAAGTGTCGGCTCGGGATGCACAAGTGTAGTGGAAAATAGGGCCCTCTGCAGAGGGTCGGGGCCGACCACCTAGAGGTCGTGGCCGACCCCCACCAGGCCCATCAAAAAAAAAAAAAAGAAAAAAAATTATTTAATTGGTGTTTGAATAAGTGCTAGAGTCGATGCTTCTTCGTAAGAAAAAGACAAAGGGATAAACGAAGTGATGTGTGCTTTGAAGATTAATGTTTGATGTTTGGAGGAAGAAAGAAGAATTGGTTGAGTGTTCTTGAGCTTTGAAGTCTAGGAGTCTAGGTTCCCGGATTCATTAACACCACAAGACCAAATGATTCCACACCCTTTGAAATACCGAGCCCCATTACAACCCGGCCGAATGAAACTTCTTTGAAGTTTTCATTGAGCCACCTAAGTTCTCTTCATGATTTAACTTGTTTTGATTTCTTCAGTGGAGAATTTCGAATATAATTTCCATTGTCTATGAGGTATCGCATTTGGAGTTGAGATTGAGTGTTCATTGATATATCCTAAACACTTGAAAATGAGTGAGACACATTGTCCTTGTGAGGTTGGATTGTTATTGTTTGGAATGCAAATATGCGTGCTATGATATTGAAGTTGTTTGCTCATTTTTCTATCTTGTGCTTATTTTTCTTGAAGGCATTCTTTGAGCTTGTTACTTGGTATTGATGCATGTGAGTGAATGCTTGAGGACAAGCAAGTCTAAGTATGGGGTATTTTGATGCCGTGCTTTCTAGTTGATTTTCATAGGTTGTTTTCTAGTTTGTTTTGCGTGTTTTCCTTTGCGTTTGTGTGTTTTGCATAAGATTTCAACTCTCTTTAGAGGGTTGGAGTCGTTTGTGTGTTCTTTCGTGTTTTGTAGGTATTTGGAGCCTTTAGGAGAAGTTTTTCATGCATTTCGGAGCATTCTAGGAAGCGTTAGTTTTCAAGGGTCAAATCGTCAAAGAAGCAAGAGCCAAAGTTGCAACCACGAGAGCCTCAAAGAAGTTGGGAGCTCAAGGAAATCAAGGAGCAAAAAGGAAGAAACGCCGATCAAAAGACCGATCAATTGGAGCAAGAACGAAACAAAGCGAGAAGAATCCCGTTTCCTGCAGAAGGTCGGCGCCGACCCCCATAGGGTCGGCCGCGACCTTCGCCGATGTCGGTCCGAGTAATCCGTGTTGCCCAAGTAAACCACTTTTTTGCGGGATTTTCAAAATTCGAAAGTGGGCGGCTGTGGCAGAGTTGTGGCAGACTTAGCAGACTCCTTTTTGACTTTTGTGGGCTGCTACAAAAGACCCCTTTTGTCTCTCTTTCTACAGAGCTTTTCTTCTTGGAACAAACTCAAGGGTTCAAGGGGAGAGAGAGAGTGGGCTGAGAAGAAGGTGAGTTGAGAGGTTGGAGAAGAGGAAAGTGGACGGTGGAGAAGAAGAAAAGGAGTGTGAGAGAGAGTCTTGTAAGGAGAGGTAGTGAAGAAGAAAGCTTGACCTAGTTGTTGTTTTAGGAAGAAGAAGAAGACAATGGTGTGTGGAGGAACTTTGTGGGTTTGCTAAAGTTTGTAAGTTTGGATCTTGAAATTAATTGAAGTTGTTTGCTTTTGATGATGTCTTCCTCTTCTCCTTTGTTGTTTGTGCGTGTGATGATGTGTGAGTAGTCCTCTTGCTAGGTGTGGGGTGAAACTCACCATGAACATGCATTTGAGACCTTGAAACCTAGATCCATGCTTGGCTTGTAATCTCTTCCCATAAATCCCTCTTGTGTGCTTAATTTCCCTTGATGAAAGTTGGGGGCTTGTTCTTGTTTGCAAACCAATTGAAAGATTATGATGTGAACAAGGGCTACCGGGGTTAAGATGAAAGTTAAAACCCTTAGAAAATAAGTTGGATTGCATGTTAACACCTTCATGAAAGTTGAGGTTTTGATGTGTTCTTTTGTGACGAAAGTCACCCATGAGACTATGAGTTGAGTTGGTCTTTTATCATTGTTTGAATGCGTGCTTATGTTGTGGTGAATCCCCATTCCTAGTTGTTTTCCCTTGATTTTACAAAACAAAGTTTCGTGCCCAGAAAGGTCGGCTGCGACCTGCAACTAGTCGGCCGCGACCCCCCTCTGTAGTTGTTTTTAGTGCGCTTTTAAGTTCTGTCGAAGGTCGGCCGCGACCTCCCTAGGGTCGGCTGCGACCTCTTCCTGAGACCTGCGATTTGTGTTTATTTGCTCGTTTTGCTTTGTTTCATTTCGTTTTGCTTTCGTAGTTTGATTGCTAGACTATAGATCTACTAACTCCCGTGGACGATCCTGACTTCGCTTTACTCGGCGGGGTCTTGAAAAATTTATTTGCTCGAGATTCACTCACGACAGTTACAAATCGGATGCCACATATAACTTATATCGACCATGAAGAACTTCATCGTTAAGCGCTAGCCACTAGCTATTAGGACAACTTATGTTTTATAGACCTTGATGATGGTTCAACCCGCCATGAACCATGAAGTCCTTTACAAGGTTGAACTCATCTTATACCATGAAGTCTTGCACGATGGTTGAACTCGTAATGTTCCATGAAGACCTTTATGATAGTACTTGTCATATACCATGAATATCTTTGTGATGGTTCAACTCGTCAAGTATCATGAGGACTTATTGTGAGTCGTTTGCTAGTTGAAGGGCTAATATGTGAGATTAATCATAATAGTATGATACATGTAAGTGTAAGTTTAAAGGCGAATCCGTTCATGGACGGGTTACGGATCCGTTCATGAACGAGTTACAACCTAAACAAAAATCGACAAATTCGAATTTGAACCAAACAAATTGCAAAATATAAACATAGCAATTGATATAGTCTAATTTTAGGATACAACTAGCAGATGACTTGTACCTTGTATGGGGGTGTTATTTATTTATTTATTTTTATTGCTTGTATGAATTTATTTTAACAATTACAAATATTATCATACGTATACTTTGTTTTAAAATGATGCTTATTTTTTGGAGTATAAAATGACATAATTATTCTATATCATCATATATATAAATAAATTTTATTGAAAAAGAGTCATGTAGGAAGGACTCTTATGGTAGGAAATAAGAATGAATTGTGGGCGTTTGATCTAACACATCCAATGGCTCAGATTACCCCCGTTTCTTCTAAAAAAATAAAAATAAAAATAAAATTACAAAATACTCCGTTTCCTCTCGTCCCCTTCGTTCTCCCTCCCGCTAATCGGCCATCCCACCATCCGCCACTCCCTCCAACGCCACCCCCTCTCCCTCGGCCCCTTCATTCTCGTCCCCGTCCGCCCCCGCCTCCTCGCCGGCGAGATATCCGAGCCTCGTCACCTCCGCCTACAGTCCGCGATGGCGCTCGCTCCGGAAGACGGATATGGCTCAGATCTTCTCCTCCGCTCGCCTCGGCTCGATCTCCGGCATCTAGATCCAGGCCGTGGAAGACCTATTTCGGAAGATCCACCTGCGGAGCTCGGATCCGGAGGCTGTGGCGGTGGTGAAACTCAAGCCGCCGACGACGACGCCAACGAACTCGGCGAGACATATCGCGCAATCTAGATCTCGTTTCCCGATCTTGAGCCTTCTCACGTCGGAGTAAACGAACGTAGGGAGCGTTTCGATGTCAGATCTGGCTAGTCCGCCTCCGAACGGTAGGAATTCGATTTCGGATCGCCTTCTCGATTTGGTTTTCGATGTCAGCGACCGCCTCGTCTCCGCCTCCGAAGACGACGGCATCTTCCTCCGTTGTCCTTCCTTCCTTCCTCCACCGCAGATCTCCGGATGTTCCGCTTCTTGCTCGCTGGCGAGCAATCCTCCGCCTCGGATCTCCGGAAGCGAATCAGAAGAGCTCAGATGCTTTCTGACCTCGTGCACCTTGTGCAGGAGGCCGCTCAAATCCGGCGAGGACGTCTACATGTACATGTAAGAAATTTGGGGGAATTCGTTGATGTGAGATCCGATTGGTCAAAATTAGTTGAGATTTGGAGTCGATTGGCTTCTAGAAGTTGTTGCTTGTGCTGATTTCAATTGAATTTGAATTTTGTGCAGGGGGAGATCAAGGCTTTTGCAGCGTCGAGTGTAGAACGAGGCAGATTGCGATGGATGAGAGGAAGGAGGTTTGAGTTAGTCAATGGGGGCTTGGTTTCTGTATCTAGTGTCAGTTCTTCTGGTTCATTCGACGATGCTCCTCCTCCTCTTCTTGATCAATTCCCTCAGATCAGGTTTGTGATCTTGTAAGAATGGCTTGTTAAGTAAGTACTCTGGTTTTGTTGATTGCTAAATTAGAGTTTATTTGTTCATGTGTGCTCTGTTGTTATTACGTGATAGAAGAAGAGAAAAAAAAAGGGCTTGTGTTTTGTGAGACCAGATCAGTACCCAGTTTGGATAGGAAACGTAGAATACGTTGATGGCTGATTTTGTTTGTTTGTCTTGTTCCAATCTGTTTGTTGTTGATGATTTCAATTACTCTTTTTTCTATCGGCTTTGCATCTAATGGTGGTATAATGGATTAAAAGTGATTTAGCTAAATTACACCCAAGGTGTTTGATGAAATGCCACAAAGAGATTGACCATAGAATATGTTGCTCCACGCAAACAAATTGACCATAGACTTGTACAAATTTGACCATTGAGTTGCACAAATTTGACCATTGAGTTGCACACATATTGATGAACAAATTGACCATAGAATTCAACACATTAGCAATAGAGTTGAACAAATATGAATGATCAAATTGACCATAGAGTTGTACAAATTTGACCATTGAGTTGCACAAATTTGACCATTGAGTTGCACAAATTTGACCATTGAGTTGCACAAATATTGATGAACAAATTGACCATAGAATTCAACACATTGGCAATAAAGTTGAACAGATATGAATGAACAACATTGGCAAACGTGACCATTGAGTTGCACAAACGTGACCATTGAATTGCACAAACGTGACCATTGAGTTGCACAAATAGAATTCAACACATTGGCAATAGAGTTGAAGAACAAATTGACCATTGAGTTGCACAAACTTGACCATTGAGTTGCACAAACGTGACCATTGATTTGCATAAACGTGACCATTGAGTTGCACAAATAGAATTCAACACATTGGCAATAGAGTTGAAGAACAAATTGACCACTGAGTTGCACAAACGTGACCATTGAGTTGCACAAACGTGACCATTGAGTTGCACAAACGAAAAAAAAATCGGGAAAAAATCGGAAAAAATGGAAAAAGACGTAAACGGAAAAAAACGCGTATAATTCGCGTATTAAAAACGCGTATAAAACGCGAATAATACGCGAATTATACGCGTATTATACACCCGTGTGGCTTGTTGGGCTGTTTTCCCTCCGCGTGATGGACGGCCGAGATTCATTCCTATTTCCTACCATAATAATCATTCCTACCAGATCCGGACCCAATTTTATTTATATTGTTACTTTTTATGTATACATAAATATATATATTTAAATAATTGAGGAAGAACGACATAAGATAAGATGCATTATCACATTTTATTAACAGTTGATACAAATCTTTTGGTATTTAATTAAATTATGTAAACTATCTTATATAATAAAATCAATAAGTTTAAATAAAAACTCGGATTAATATATTATAATATTAAATATATAGATAATATTTAATAAGTTAAAGAAAACCAAATCATCTCGTATATATGTTATTTGTTTTTGAAAAAATAAGTAAATATATAATATATAATTATGTAATGAAAATGTTAAGGAATATACCATAATACAGTATAAAGCGGAACCTATGTCTTTGTTGAAAATTGTGCCACCTCATCACTGTTGAATAAAATAATATTTTTATTTTAGCAATTATTAACAAAATAAAAGTATCAACCAAAAATTAATAGAATTGTGTACTATAAATGGATCACATATCAAAATGGAAAATTATGTTAATTAGAATCTCTATGCATATTTTTCCTTATCAAGAGATCAACCATCTCATATAACTTATATTTTTTAGATCTTATCCAATAAAGATCACATAAAATTATTAACCAATTAAGATTTTATCCAACAAAGATCTCCTGGGAAATTATCTTTTGCACAAATCTCATACAATTTATATCTTTTAATGTACATGTTAGAAAAATATGGATAAAAAGTTATCTTGTACATACATCTCATATAATTTATATCTTTTAGTTATTAAAATAATCTTCATATAATTTATATGTGTATGGAAAAAAAAGGTCAATTATATGAGTATAAAAAAAATGATCATTACCCGTACATGATACGGGTCTTCAACTAGTTATTATCTTAATTAAGAAATCGATCTTTTTTCCTAAAGCGTAATCACTATGCTATATTAGCTATATATATGGTAAATTCAACATCCACTTTTTTTTATTCATATTTTTATATGATACAATAGTAAAAATATATTTAACATATTATTTTAATAGAATGAATATTTGTCTTAAATATAGTGGTAAAATTTGCTACCATTAATTATTTTAAAAAATACCATAATAAAAATATGAAAAATAATTTAAAGTTAATATGATATTTAATTAAATTGGTAAAATATAATGATTATGATTTATAGATTATGACCAAAAAAATATTTTTTGAAATAAAAGGTTTACGATATTATACAAAATGAAAAGTGAATAGTTAAAATGCATGAAGCCGCATAAAAGGCGAAATCTGTCCGCGACATAACAGGCTTTATGGATGGGTTCAGAATTTGTCCATAAGAGCCGTTCAAAAACCCTAACTTGGACGGATTCAGAATCTGTCCATAGGAACTGTTTTTTTCAAAATTCAAAATCTGTATTTGTGCGTAAAACCTGCCCATAGAAGCTGTTTTTTTTTTAAAACTTGAACATTTTCAGAACCCGCCCATATGGGCCGTTTTTTAAGTGGACCAGATGTTCGTTTATGGACGGGTTCTGAAACTGTTCAAGGTTTCCATAAAACCGGGTTCAGCATGGACAATTTTGTAACCCGTCCATATTGGAGTGCGCGACCGAATTTTCGGTGTGCGCAAACGAGCGTCCTTTTAAACCCAATGTAACACCGACCTCAAGTCCTCACTACTAAGGAATCCTTAATACAATCCCATTTGGTTTTCAAAGATGGAAATATAAATGAAATGAATATATAGTATACGTTATCGTGATATAAAAAATATAAAGTTTGAGTCCCCTCAATTATCATATTAAGATCACCGTAAATCCCTTGTGCTATTCTATTTGTTTTTCCTAATCTAAGGGTAGGGTAGAAAAAGTGATATAGTTAGTCTTTTCCTCTATTCTCTAGCCACACAAATATTTAAGTCTCAAATTACTATAACTATTTTTCAATATACGACGACACATAATTAAACTAGATTCATTTCTTTTGATTTTCGTTATGTTTCCGAGGTTGGAAACCAAGTGGGTCTTAAGACTAATGATCTAACCCTAAGATTAATAACATTTTGGGATGAGGCTCAAAGTAGTGACGCGATATTATATGTTTAATATTCTCATATGTGAGAATATCGTATTGGTTACCTTTATTATTTAGCTGATATAAATCTCCAAATTTATAAATACCAAAATTAATCAGTAAGTCTCAACTTTGACCTTACAAGCAATTCATTGTCATATTTTTGTCTATTAAAAAAAATTAGACAAAAACTAATAAGATTTTTTATAACCCTTTTTATAGTGTTAATATGATTTTTTCCTTCATAATAACCTAAAGTTTGTAAACTTTTACAATAAATGATATGAAATTATTATTAATATTTGCAAAAAATTATTTCATAAATAATAATGTGCAAAAGTCATATGCAGTCATTTGAACTACTTGTAAATTGAGATTTGAGAATTTTAAATTGAGAACTTATATTAACCAAATAATAAAGGTAAGAACAATTATATAAAATTAGAAAAATAATAAATAAGTTATGTTATTAGCTTCGATATTGCCCAAGAGTTTATTAATATTACCTAATATATTTTTATATTTAGGAAATTAATTTTTGCTAATATTATTTTAGAACTAAAAGAAATAAAAAAATAGCTATTTTTATTATTTTAATTCTTCAAGAATAAGTTTAAAAATTTCAAGACTTTGTTTGTATATGGATTGGTTAGTTTTGTCACAAAATAAAAATATGTGGGGATAATCCGTAAGTTTACTCAAAATGTGAATCAGTTGAGGATAGAGTGCAAAACAACCCTCAGAGTATAGGAAATATAGTGAAATTCGATTAGGTTAGGATAGAGAGAGCAACTAGTTCAAAGGTTGGGATATTTAGAACAATTTTTCCATGCTTTTATGTATAGTCTGGTTTAAGGGCGTTACGAAAAATGAGTCATCTCTCATGTGCTAAGTACATAGCCCTTTTTTCCATGATTAATAAATATCATCTTGAGGGATCGGATAGTGTCATCTCTCATTTCATAAAAAAAAGGTTAGGAATATTTTGGGCATTATTTAAGAAAAAGCATAATTTTGAAAAGAAAAATATAGGTGAGGTTACATTTAAGAAAACAAATAGTGAAAAGGGGATTATTGATAAATTTTTCTCATTCAAAAAAATATATTTTTTGTGCCAAAAACATTAAAAAATGAGTTTCTTAGAATCTCGAGTCCTCGACAATATTTGTTTGTGTAATGTTCGATGATTCACGCTAGTAACCGGTCAACCCTTCTAAATAAGCCGATATTTATTTTCATTTCTTATCTAGTTGCTCACTCATTGTACATTGTATCATTTTTCTTGAAGGCTACGATCTAGTATACATTCAATTCAGATTTGTTCTCTTAAGTTACATTGTATCGTTTCTAGAATGAGAGCTTCACTAGTCTAGCTAGTAGATATGGTCCTACCTTTATGCCACAAGTTCGAATCCCCTTCCTCCTTATAAATGGCCTAAGTACCTCCTAAGCACAAAAAGACGGGTGTTTTTCTAAGTATGTTAAATATAAACTAAACTAGGTGAAGAGGAAGTGCATATACGTTGAACATGTTGTGAAAAAGATAGCACTCTATGAAGTGCCAAATATCTTCTTCATCATCATGCTGCAAGGCAATGGGAGAAACTTAAGAAAGCAAACTCCTTGACATAATGCACAACCACATTGAAACATGCTTTGTTTGGTATCCTACATCTTTAGGTAAATTTTCGAGAGTGTACAACAAAGAAAAGAGGGATTACAGAAATCTGAGAGTTACAACTGACATCTCTGGTCTATACAAAGATTACACTACAAACTAGTTGAAGAGGCGGACGAATCGCCTAGTTTGCTCATCTGCACGATTCATCCAAGGCCTGAGCTTGGCCGCTACCTGGACAGGTTTTCACTTGCCTTTAATTGGTAACCCTGCAAATCTGGAGCCTGCAGGGAATGAAGTCTCTGGCAAACTGAACTTCTTTACCGATCCATCACCTGCATAAAAAACCCAAAACGAAATATGCATAAGTTTTGCAAAATGCCCTAATCTGCACATATAAACTGGTTTCATAAAGAAGGCATCAGACCAACATATACACAGGAAGATGGATATTTAGGCAGATTAGTACCCAGTACTGTCATCCCAATTACTCCTGTAAGCTGGTTTAACAATGCACATTGAAATCATATATTTAATAGTAAATACTTAATTTCAATAGTTTATTTGGTAATAACTTTTGATTCAAACATTGTCCTTTGCTAACCAAAAGTCTTAAAATACCAAAGAAAGTCCAGTGTAAACCACTTTTTAACATCAAACCACATTATAGATGACAAACAATATGTCATACAAAGGCATAATTTGCATCAACTTTCAGGATCAAAAGACGAAACCTGTAAGAGACTACCTTGGGTGAGCATTTGTTCCTGGTTGTAGGATGATTGAGCAAACTCTTGGAATTGGGATTCCATATATAAGAACTCTTCTTCAATACCAATGTCAATCTCATCAGGAAGCATATCCACAATATCACCATTAGTACGGTTTGCTTTGTCAGGGCTGTAGAACATATCAACTTCCTGGTGTTGGAATAGCCAGTAGTCACGGAACCATGTTGAGGTGGATATCAGATCATACCATTCCGGGGAAAAGTCTTCCACTGGGTGCATAGCAGCGGGAATAAACAGGGGAGCGTTTGGATTCAATGTTGATTTTTCTCCTGAAACTAAAGCCATTTTCCCAATCTCCTGGTCTTTGCTCTACTTGAAACAATTTAGCTAAACGCTCAGAAGACTTTCTGATTAGTGATCGATCATGACGAGCAAACAGAACCACAAAGAAACAACGGATTAGGGATTGTCATCATGTCACAGAACCACAAGAAACAATCACTTCGTTAGTCAATCCTTTGCAATTGATAAATATAAACCCAGAGTACAAGATCAAAAGGCTATAGTGACACCTGAACCATGCCACTAGAACATTCAAAGGATAGAATCCAACAAACATTCACAATCAAGCTGATTTCACGTTACCCCCTGAATCTTTGTATAACCAACTAGTCAATAGAACACCAAAATAGACTGACACATGACAGGCAACTTCGGAAAGACCTCAAAATCTAGCCAAGCAGTCAGATCTGACAGATCCTCAAAAACCAAGCCATAAATAAGCATCAATCGATCAATTCATTACCAAGACTTCGGTCCCCCTCCAAAAATTCAGATCTTTTCTAGCAATCATAAACAAATTTCAGCTGAATCAGATCATACCCCACCGTGTTGTCTATATCATCACTGAACAGGCAAATCAAAAACCATGGTGATTCGAGACCTAATAACAATCACTAGCGCAACTTTTTGTCCAAAAAAAAGAAAACAGTATCATTTACTGATCTTCAGCAACAACTTCCATCACGAAAATTACCGAAGAACACAAAGCAAAGAAGTTATTGATCGATTTACTACCTTGAAACTCTGAAGAAGATTATCTTAGTTCGCCTTTGCTTGTTGGATCCGAAAACGTGATAAGCTTTGAACGGTAGCCCCAATTTATACAAGGGACGGCTCAGGCGGCAATAGGATCAAACCGGGTCAAACGGTTTCGGCCCATTGGAAGGGGTTGGCCCCGACCAATCACAGAAAGACACGTTTCATTCTACTATTGGTGACTCGGGCAAAGTCGTTGTTCCCTTATCAAAAATAAATCCCAAACATGCAAACAACAGTATAGTGAGCAAGCAAGGGGTCGAACCCAAAGGAATCAGTTTCTAGTCAGATTTTAGGGCATTCATGCAAGTATTCAAAAGGGGGGGGGTTGAAAGTTGGTTACAATCAAAGGTATCAAGTAGAGTTTATCCAATCAATTCCACTTTATTAATCAGTTGATCATGAATTATCCACCTCTTTATATGCCTAGGTCAATTCCAATCCCAATCATTAACAATCGCAAGTCCACGGTCCAAGCAATTCTATAATCCTAGGCAAGGACGCTTAACCTAGAATTAGTATAGAGAACAGGGATATTAGGAAATCAAATCATGCAATCAAGCTACGAGTGTCATGCACAATTAAACCATTGAATACTCTTCCCTAAACTAGCCCACGGTCCTAGAATAGAGTTGTTTCGAGAAATAGGAAAGATGCATAGACAACAACCAATCATAATTCAAACAATAGATCTAAGTCAATCAAACAAGTTGATCAGGCTCATAAAATCAAACATAGATCATGGGATGAAGCACAAGAGTATCAATAAAGACTTAAGGATAAAGAGGTTACCAAAATTTCACAAATTCATAATAAAGCTTCCTTGATCGAATAAATTCAAGAGGAGAGTTAGTTCTCCATTACAAAGAAAACTCAAATCTTTATTGAAAGAACAATTGATTGACAAGTGAATTAATTCTCTAAAAACCTAGAAAGGTTCCCCTTAAGTAGCCCCAAAGAACAACCTCTTCGGACTAGATAAGAAAGTAAACCGAAAGATAAGAAAGGAAACAAGATAGAAAAGATAAAATGTCGTCCGCGTGAAAGTCGGCCGGCACCGCGACCGCGGCGTCACCACCGCGACCGCGGCGGTCTTCGAATGGTCAAATGCTGAGTCGGCTGCTACCGCGACCGCGCCACAGACAGTGCGACCGTGGCCTTCATGATCTTCAAGTGGTTCGTCTCTTCACGCCACCGCGCCCGCGTCATAGACAACGCGACCGCGGTATCCATGCAGTGGCGAATCTTCGTCTTTAAGCTCTTTAGCTCTTGATTCTTCATAACTTGTGTCTTCGGTCTTCATATTATAAAAACACTCAAAACTAACCTAAACACTCTCTAAATCATCTCAAAATACAAGAGTTAACCTATACAAAATAGCCTGAATCAAATTCCCCCATACTTAGATCTTGCTCGTCCTCGAGTAAGCTCAAAACAAACACAACAAATCAGCACATCTAAGATCTCACGAAATACAAGGGAAGATAAAAAACA
Organism: Polygonum aviculare; assembly: GCA_934048045.1. Lineage (NCBI taxonomy): Eukaryota > Viridiplantae > Streptophyta > Magnoliopsida > Caryophyllales > Polygonaceae > Polygonum > Polygonum aviculare. Next base: position 13,066,951 of record OW204032.1, on the reverse strand, counting down.
CTCAGCTCACAACCCGAACCCAAAATATAGAAATCATGAGCATAAAACAATGAAGCTCAAACACACACCTCACAACAAGATATAACACTCAAGCTCCAAAAAGATGAAAGAGCAACCTAGGATCTATCCAAATCTAACATGTAAGCCTCAAAGTCCCCAAGCAAGAATGATCCTAAAACACTCGAATTTACCGCTCAATTCTGCTTAGGCGCCCTTTCGGATTTTCACCTAACCGCTCTTTTCATTTTTCAAAAGGTGTGCTCACAAATACTTCACAACTCTCATGAACCTCATATTACCCCAGCCTAATGCTGGTCCGGGTTACCTGCTTATTACCTGAGCCACCCTTTCGGGTTTTCGACTCATCCCAGGATTTATATGCCTTTTTTCAATTTTTTATGGCTTATTCTATCTTTTTCTTTTTCTTTCTTCCTTTATTATGCAAAAAGTATGGTGCAGGTGCTCCATGAAAAGAAGAAAATCAAAAATCTGAAGCAAATATCTAACTAAGATAACTAGGATAAGCGAATGCGAGTACTCCTTCCCCCATACTTAAATCCTTCATTGTCCTCAATGAAGCAAAGAGAAAGGATAGAAGTAAGGACAAAGGTATATCAGAAGACTCACAAACGATGAAGAGAGGTGGAATGGAAGAACTCTTCATAGATGGTAGAAGAAAAGCTTCGTATTTCCAATCGGCAGGCAAACCGCGGGCGCGGCACAAGGGGCGCGGGCGCAGAATCACGGCAGAGAACGAAGTCATCCTCGGATGGTCACCGCGGCCTCGGCTGATGGAGCGCGGTCGCGGCACATGTGCAGGGCCAATGTCTTGACGTCGTCTCGAAAAGCGTGATGTGCAAACAACCGTCGTATCTTGGCTCGTCTCTTGGAAGAGGGATCAATACATGAGCTCGATCCGTGGAGAAGAAATCCCAGGGAAACAAAACTCCCCCATACTTAGGCTTTACACATAGCCAAAGAATGGAAATTACAAAGATGGATTGAAAAGAATAGAAATTGGTGGAAAAGATAGAAGATGGAATAGAATGATATAGATGTATGGAAAATATAGAGGTAGAATGGGACCAAATAGCCCTCTTTTTTTTTCAAAGACGAGCTAAAACCGAGACGCAGTATGGTTGCCGCGAGCACGGGCTAGTACCTGTTCGTCGGGGCGTGCTGATGATCCACTGCGGGCGCGGCCAATGCGGCGCGGGCGCGGTATCACACCAGGCGTGTCCTTTCGGACCTAGTACCTGCAAGTTAGCTAGAAAAATGAAACAAATCCTAAGCTAAGAATGGAAAACAGTCTAACTAATCCTTAGGTTGCCTCCCAAGCAGCGCTTTTTGTTTAACGTCGTTGGCTTGACGTGGATACGATCAATATGGGTCCTCATCAACATGAATTCGGACCTCGTTGCCACCATGAGGTATGGAAAGAGATCCATTGGCAACATCAATGGCCGTCTTGGCGGTTTTCATGAATGGGCGACCAAGTAAGAGAATAGGGTCATAACGCCCTTCACCTATCTTCATCACATAGAAATCTGCAAGAAAGGTTAAACCATGCACCTGCACTAGAACATCCTCAACTAACCCTTTCGGGCGCACCTTAGAATGGTCAGCCAACTCAATAACAATATCGGATTCCTTTAAGGGACCAAGGCCTAACCTATCATACATGCAAGCTGGAAGAACATTAATGGAGGCACCTAAATCTAGCATAGCACGCTCAATTTTAGTTTCTCCGATAGTGACAGGGACAGTGAATCTTCCTGGGTCTGAGCATTTTTTAGGCAATTGCTTTTGGAGTAGGGAATTACAAGTCTCAATTTTGCTATCCTGCATTTTTTCCACTAGAGCTACTTTCTCAATTCTAGGACTAATCATATTCTTTCTTCTTATCGTACAAAGCTCTTTCATAAACTTAGCAAAACGAAGGACACTTTGGATGAGATTGATGAGAGGAACATTTACCTGGCAATTGGCGAAGGTCTCGAAGAGTTCCTTGTCATGTGTCGGCTTCCTCGTGTCCTTGAGTGCTTCGGGGAATGGGGGAGAGGGCTTGAAAGAGCTCAAAGGTGGAAGTGGTTGAGCCACAGAGCCGTCGTCCTCCTCGGGTGCTGGGGCGCGGGCGCGCTTAGGAGAGCGCGGGCGCGGGGGTGAATAGTTCTTGAAAGCGTAGTCGAGCAAAGCCCCGAAATTCCGCTCTGCCTCCTTACCTCGGTCACGGCGCCTCATGCGTCTCGCGGTCCTCACTCTCTGCTGGATTTCCGCGGGCGCGGTGTGGAGAGCGCGGGCGCGGATTTCCAGCAGAAGCTTGTTCTTTGTCTTCTGCTGCCCCGGCGCGGTCGCGGCCAGGGGAACGCGGGCGCGGTATGTCACCAGTGGGTGATTTCCAACTCGCCAATGCTCTACCGCTCCTCAAGTTCATGACACTCACATTCTCCTTGTGGTTGAGCGGTTGAGAGGGAAGTTTCCCGGAATCCTTAGACTCGAGCCTATTGATCATGGTAGCAAGTTGGCTCAGCTGAGTCTCAAGATTCTTTACAGCAGCCCTCGTCTCTTGGTTCTCCTTCAAGAGGGCAGTAATAGCATCATTCTAAGACGGAGCGGGCGCTCTCGGGACATAGTTATTGGACCGAAATTGTTGTTGCTGGCCCTGAGGAGCGTACTGTTGCTGCTGTTGTGGTGGATCTTGTTGCTGCTGGTCGCTCCACCTTAGGTTAGGATGGTTTGCCCACCCCGGATTGTAGGTATTACAGAAGGGATCATTCTGGGGCCTAGGCGCACCATAGTTGCCAATAGCATTGACCGACTCCTCGTTCTCCTGAATAGTAGGGCACTGATTTGTGTGGTGGCTCGCGTCATAGCAAAGACCGCAAGCATTGACTTGTTGAGCCGTCTTCTTAGTTAGCAGCTGCTTCATAAGATCTTTAAGCTACCTTACTTCAGCATTCAGGGATTCGTTCACCACACTCACGGACCTCACATTGGTCCTGGAAATCTGATTGCGGGCTCGTTCTGCCAGAATCTCAACTTTCTGAAAAGCTGTTGCAGGGGTCAAGTTTTCGTAATTCACGAGCCTCTTGTCATTGTCGCAGAGTCCCTCAATTATGTAGAAAATAAGATCCTTGACAAGATAGCCATGGTAGGGACAACTCGCGATGAGCCTCTTGTAGCGCTCATAATAATCATAGAGGTTCTCGTCCTCCCCCAGCTCCAAACTGCTGAGCTGCTTCTTAATAGATGTTTGTTTGGAAGCGGGGAAGTACTTCTCAAGAAACGCCCTCTTCATGGCTGCCCAAGTAGTGATAGAACCCGGCACCAAATAAAGGAACCAGTCCTTAGCGGAGTCCTCTAGAGAGAAGGGAAAAGCCCGGAGCTTGATTTGATCCTCCGTCACATCTGTGGGCTTCATACTCACGCACACCGCGTGGAATTCAGTGAGATGCTTGTTCGGGTCCTCACCACTCAACCCGTGGGATTTGGGTAAGTGGTGGATGAGCCCGGACTTCAGTTCGAACTTCACACCTTCCCCGAGTTCGGGGAATTGAACAGCGAGTTGTTGTTGCTGGAGATCGGGCGCCGTGAGTTGGCGAATAGTTTGTTCCGCCATGACGTCCTCTGGTTTAGAATTAGAGAGAGAGAAAGAGTCAAGAAGATTGTAGGATGCGGAAGGTCTGGGGGTGCTCCTTATCTTCCGAAGAGTCCTGTCAATTTCTGGATCAAAACGAACAGGAGAAGTATTAGTAGACGGGGTACGGACCATGTGTTAGGTCCGAACCCAAGAGAAGGTTCTGCGCGCGAACCGCGGTCGCGCCGAGGTGGTCGCGGGCGCGGTTTGGGCACAGAGCACAAAAACACACACAATCAAACACGAAAAAGGATTCCCCGGCAACGGCGCCAAAATTTGACTCGGGCAAAGTCGTTGTTCCCTTATCAAAAATAAATCCCAAACATGCAAACAACAGTATAGTGAGCAAGCATGGGGTCGAACCCAAAGGAATCAGTTTCTAGTCAGATTTTAGGGCTTTCATGCAAGTATTAAAAAGGGGGGGTTTTGAAAGTTGGTTACAATCAAAGGTATCAAGTAGAGTTTATCCAATCAATTCCACTTTATTAATCAGTTGATCATGAATTATCCACCTCTTTATATGCCTAGGTCAATTCCAATCCCAATCATTAACAGTCGCAAGTCCACGCTCCAAGCAATTCTATAAACCTAGGCAAAGACGCTTAACCTAGAATTAGCATAGAGAACAGGGATATTAGGAAGTCAAATCATGCAATCAAGCTACGAGTCTCATGCACAACTAAACCATTGAATACTCTTCCCTAAACTAGTCCACGGTCCTAGAATAGAGTTGTTTCGAGAAATAGGAAAGATGCATAGACAACAACCAATCATAATTTAAACAATAGATCTATGTCAATCAAACAAGTTGATCAGGCTCATAAAATCAAACATAGATCATGGGATGAAGCACAAGAGTATCAATAAAGACTTAAGGATAAAGAGGTTACCAAATTTTCACAACTTCATAATAAAGCTTCCTTGATCGAATAAACTCAAGAGGAGAGTTAGTTCTCCATTACAAAGAAAACTCAAATCTTTATTGAAAGAACAATTGATTGACAAGTGACTTAATTCTCTAAAAACCTAGAAAGGTTCCCCTTAAATAGCCCCAAAGAACAACCTCTTCGGACTAGATAATAAAGTAAACCGAATGATAAGAAAGGAAACAAGATAGAAAAGATAAAATCTCGTCCGCGTGAAGGTCAGCCGGCACCGCGACCACGGCGTCACCACCGCGCCCGCGGCGGTCTTCGAACGGTCAAATGCTGAGTCGGCTCCTACCGCGACCGCGCCACAGACAGCGCGACCGCGGCCTTCATGGTCTTCAAGTGGTTCGTCTCTTCACGCCACCGCGCAAGCGTCATAGACAATGCGACTGCAGTATCCATGCAGTGGCGAATCTTCGTCTTTAAGCTCTTTAACTCTTGATTCTTCATAACTTGTGTCTTCGGTCTTCATATTATAATAACACTCAAAACTAACTTAAACACTCTCTAAATCATCTCAAAATACAAGAGTTAACCTATACAAAATAGCCTGAATCAATTGGTCAGCTGATTGACTTATACGGCACCCGCATGCCATGTGCCGCTGCGAATAGTTGACGTCTGTGTTAGTTCGCACTTAGCAATCGTAAATGATGCACGTACAACTGTAGATTAGTTTTGTACAACTTTTTATTTTATTCACACGGTTTAGATGTGGTTAAGGCTAATCATTTGTAGTTAATGGGCGGCTGAGATGGGGAGTTGGTTGAGTGATTTTTTCCCTCTTGTTAAAGGCCAGATTATCGGGGGTGCATTGCACATGTGTATTGTTGAGTGATTATTAGGTCCAGCCTTTTTTAATTAAATGATAAGCAATTACCGGTGTAATAAATGTTTGACGAAAGTTAGGAAAATGGTACTAATTAATATTTTCTCGATTTCATTATGTGATATCCCTAGCTTGACCCTCAAAATCCTCCGTTTGTGAGACTGTCTGGATAAATGTTGTTATTGTTGTTGTAGCTCTAGTTTTCCTATTTATACTCAGCTTGATTATTGTAATTGGTGTGCTTTACCATTGAGAGAAAATCCTGAAAAGAGAGATTGAGAGGTTAGGTTAGGAAGATCTTGATCAGGCTAGATCTGAAGATCAGTGTCCTTGTAATCCTTGAGTCCTCTAATCTAGTGGAGATTCTCTGGCTTGGTAGTGCCCCCAGACGTAGTCCTTGTGACGAACTGGGTCAATAATTGCTCGTGTCTTTGTCTTGGTTCGCTTACTATCCATTGATTTACAAGAACGATCCGGGGCTTCCGCATAAATTTCCCCAACAACTGGGATCAGAGCGCAGGGTTCCTGAAGTTGAAAGATGAATGTTAGTAAGTTCTCCATTGAGAAGTTCAAAGGTGTGAATTTCGGGTTCTGGAGAGGAGAAGACATGGAGGACCACGAGCGGAGGACTTTGGACAGAGTGACGATGAGCGCATCGTTGTCCGGAGACGTTGTGCACCACACGATCAGAGAGGAGACGGAAGATGAGTCAGGAGATACAGTCGCAGAGTATGTGATGTGGAGGTTTGACGATCATCCAGGTGTCTTGAGATCCGGTGTGAGCGAAAAGGATCTGGCTTGCAAGGAGAAGACCGTACGGCAAGTGTCGAGTATGGTGGGAGAAAACCTTGCTGATAGGCTGGAAGAATGGAAGCCAGGCAGGGCTTCTGATGGCCTGAGCACGTAAGCTTGAAGGCTGGCACTACCACTACCAGAAGGGAGGATCGTCAGACAAACGATGTGGGTGCTCTGAAGCATTCTTCAGGTGGGAGTTTGTTGAGCGTTAGAAGATTCAATTACATTTTAGAACAATAAGTAAAGGACATTTGAACCGCGTGCTTAGAGACTGAACTAATGGAGAGGTTACTATGTTCTCGAAGGTGGATCTAAGGTCAGATTATCATCAATTGAGGGTTCAAGACAAGAATAATCTTACTAGTAAAACTCACTTTTTGAATTAATAGAGGGATAAATAAAATATTATATGGCTAAAACATTTGGTTAAAGCTTTCAAAGTTACACAAAGACCTAATAAAAAATCAAGCAATGACCTCAATGACCTTTTTTATGGCATCTTAGTCAACCGGATAATCTTGTCAAAATCTGGATTAATCGGTTGATGGTTAATCGAAGAATATTTGATTCAAGAGTATTTGATTCACAACCGGATTAACCGACCATGCCTACCCCTAGTTACATGACATGTTGAGCATCAAGCATCACTCTTGGATCATCTATCTAGTACTAGAAATGAGATCCCATGTAATAACATGGGTCATCTATCAAGTATTGGAAATAAGTACGACAAATTATGTGAAATCACAAGAATTATTGAACAATCAAATGAGGTTAGATTCTGTGAAGACCCCCGCTCCTGAGACACCCCCGCTCCCAAAAACCCCCAATATACATCTCTTCCAAATCTTGAACCCTAGATCTGAAATTATGCCCCAATTCGTGCAATTCAGCCTCAATCTCCTACTTCAAATCCTATTCCTTGCTGATAAAAGCCCCACCCGAAAAGTAATTTGGGGAAAATCGACCCAAAATCTGCGAACTGTGAGTTTGTACAGAGTCAAGGAAGTTCGAAGCCGGGCTCATTCCGTCGGCTGCAAGAAGCTAATGGAGGATGGCAAATCCAACATGATTCAAAGGAGGAGACTTAAGAAGAAACAAGGGCTCTTCTCGAAGGAATCCAGGGCGTTATGGAGACTAGGGCTTCGGGAGGGTTCACCTCCATATGTTCTTGGAGTGGGGGAGGCGGTGAAGGCTTCGTTATCGGCGGGGCCTGCTTCTCAAAACTCCATTCATGGGGAAGAAAAGTGGGAGGAGACCTTATCTTCTCCCTGGACTAGCATGAAGGAGCAAGGAAACGTAAGTATTAACAAAACATATATCTCTACTTCTTCTTTTGATCAGTTTATATTGAGTGATTTGGTCGATGTTCGTTGGGGTGGTGATTATAATCTAAAGAAAATCTCTAGAAAACAATTTGAAAATGTGAACCATGACCAGTCTGAACAAATTCCTACCATGGTCGACGAGACCTTAAAGGGTAGTTTCTGTTTTAAGCCTATTGGGGCTAGACCCTCGGGGTCCATGATCGAAAGCGGCATATCGAAGCCCAAAACTGACATTGCTACCCTCGTGGAGAGGTGGCTAGGAGCCAAGGAATCCATTCTCCATGCTAAAGAAACTCTCTTGTATGGTCTGTTGTTGAAAAATGTCAGACAAAGGGCAGGGTCTAAATGCTCTAAAGAAGCCAACAAACTTAGTCTCAAGCTTAGGAAATATATTGTGCTAGATTTTCTAAAGCCTATGATGATACTGTGGGATGATATCTGTAGCTTTGGCAATGGGATAGAAATTGCTAAGTGGGATGCTCTTCAGTCTCTTGATAGTGATTGCCAAATGAACAAAACAAAAACTAGTACATCTAGCTTTATGAAAGAAGGAGAAAGAGAACCCAGAATTGATAGGATAAATTTAGTAGTCAAGTTGCTATATAATATGAACTGCATAACTAAGCACCGGAGGTGGCTTTTTATGTCGATCGTAGGTGAATCTGAGTATATTCAATTAAGTATGGAGAGCCTAAGCTCCAATGATCGGTTGTTGCAAGAAACTCAGGGAGTAGGTTTGCTGATGGATAACTTCAGAGTCATTAAGGTCTTGGCCACCATGAGTTTTTATCATAAGAGAATGACGGCATCTAAATTGGCTCCTACACGTAAAACAATTAAAAAAGCTCAGACTTGTATATCTTGGAGAATAACTATGGGTATGTATTATGTAAGAAAAGATTTATTTGTGAAATATATGAATGGGGTTGTGATCATGCAAGAACTAAGAAAAGACGATAAAGAACAAGTTGGCTATTAATAAAGGCAAGTGGAAGAATGTCAGGTTGTCACTAATTAAAGAATGTAGAAGTTGTAGTCAAGGAAAAAAATCCAATGGCTTTTGTAGCATAACCACTTTGTTAGCAACTATGGGAAGCTTGTATTATGGTGTAGCTACTGTGAGCATGTTAATGGGGTGCCAACTGCTAGTTAGGCTGTGGTTAAAATGGTCCATAAATAATTTTATGATCAAAGCTAACAATAGAAATGTGCTTGATTTTAGTTGGCAATTTTAGTGCAGGAAACATATGGCAAGGATGACATCACTTTGGTGTAGAGATATACTCGGAGGACATACTAGTGTTATGAGAACCACTAATGATAATTCTGGTGGACGAAGAGACCCATTGAAGGAAGGTGCTAAGAAACACATGAAACAAAGCGGGGAGTCGTTAGTAATGGCCAATGGGCGATGTTGCCCAACTGACCAATGTATGTGCACCGAACAAGGACTTTTATGTGATTGGATTGTTAAGTTATGTACGCCAATTTCATGTTGTAGGTTGTTTCCAAGGCTATGCATAAGAACAAATGTATTCTCCTGTATGACAATTTCAAAAAACTCTTACCAAAGGATAAGGAAAAACTATAGGTTTACTAAGACCAAAATCGAAATAGAAGCTCTTTGGAGCTTAGAAAACTCATATACAGAGACTGATCATGAAGATTTGCACTTGGAATTGTAGGGGTATTGGTCGGAAATCATTCTGGCCGGAAATAGATTCCTTCTGTAAGATAGAAAGGGTACAATTAATGGCTATTGTAGAGACAAAAACGGAGAAACCCCCGAAGGATCAAACCTGGAGAAGGGCGGGTTTTGATAATTTTATTTGGTCCCCTGCGTGTCGTAGAGCTGGGGGAATATGTGTTTTATGGAAAGAGCATCAATTGAGGAATGAGCAAATATCGGTACTAATTCAGAAACCCAGATACATTATACTGAAATACAAAAACCTATTGACACACATGGTGGCTGCTATAGGATTCGTGTACGCCCCACTAAAAGAAAAAGACAAGAATGAATTCTGGACAGAGCTTACGCCCCACCAAAAGAAAAAGACAAGAATGAATTCTGGACAGAGCTTACGCAAACAATACAAGGACTTGATTTACCAATGATCATCATGGGTGATTTAAATGAAATTCAATGCTCGAGCGAAAAAAAAAGGAGGAAAATTTCTGGAACCAAGTCGGCTAGAAAGCTTACGCAAATTTAAAAATGAGTGTAACCTTAAAGACATCCCTTGCACGTGGAACCCATTCACATGGAGGAAAAACCAATCTGAAGTAGATAATATTTATGAGAAATTGGACAGGACGCTAGTTTGTAATGACATATTACAATCCTTCCCAAACATTAGAACGAAAAACCATGCCTTTACCTCATCAGATCATTGTAAAATATCAATTGAACTAGAGGATGAATAAATAAGCAAAGCACTCCCATTTAAATTTGAGAAAATGTGGATGCTCAGAAAGGATTTAAGAAATGTAGTCAAGCAAGCTTGGAGAGTTGATCACCAAGGATCAAATATGTTTAAGCTAATGAAAAAGACACAGGTGCTTAAAAGTCAAGCCAAACTATGGAATAAACACACGCTAGGTAACACGTTCGAACAACTGAAGGAAATTGAGCACAAACTAAGCGGATATAATTAGCTCTCCCCGACCCGATCTAATCCAAAAACAAATCCGTCTAGCAAGAAAAAAAGAATGTGTGCTTAATTTTCATAACATTTACTAGAAGCAAAGAGCGAAAACAAAACACATCAAACTTACGGATTCGAATTCAGGCTATTTCCATAAAATAGCTAGTGGGAGAAGAAACCGCAAAGCTATAAAAGAAATAACACCTAGTGAAGGAACACAGGTTTCAGGAGAGGAAAATGTAAGAAAAGAAATCCGAAATGACTTCAAGAAACGTTATATTAAAGAACCCACAAATGAAAGGGTAGCTAGAAGCTATCTTGAACTAATTTCTAAGGAAATATCAGACGAGGAAAACAATATGTTGATCAAGCCAATTTCAAATGAAGAGATCAAAACGACACTAATGCATATTGGGTCAGATAAGTCCCCAGGCCCAGATGGAATAACAACAGAATTCTACAAAAAATATTGGGACATTGTAGGTCCAACGGTCATTAAGGCAGTAAAGAGTTTTTTCCACTCTGGGAAGATGTTAAGACAATTTAACCACACATTTATTTCACTCATATCGAAAACTGACAACCCTAGTACAACAAACCATTACAGACTAATAAGTTTGTGCTCGACAATATACAAACTGATAGCAAAAATTATTACAGAAAGGCAAGTTATGGAAAAAATAATACACCCACTACAAGGGGCCTTCGTAGCCAATAGATCCATACAAGATAATGTGTTAATAGCATATGAAATATTTCACTCCTTTAGAGGAAGCCAAGCAAAAGATGGATGGATAGCAATTAAATTAGACATGGAAAAGGCGTATGATAGAGTGGATTGGAGTTTTCTGTTCACCGTCCTAGAAAAATTTGGATTTCACCAGAAATTTATTCAATGGATTAGAGAATGCGTTTGTACAACCTCCTTTTCAGTACTCATAAACAATGGCCCTACTGAACCCTTTAACCCAGAACGTGGAATTAGACAAGGAGATCCGTTATCTCCATTTCTGTTTGTTATAGGAGCAGAGATTCTTGCAAGAAAACTACAAAAAACGAGCGAAACCGAAAAGCATACAATAGGATTCCCGATAGCTCGAGGAGGAATCCGAGTTCCTTTTCTTGCCTTCGCAGACGACATTATTATTTTTGCAAAGGCAACCCAACGGGCGTGCACCATGGTTAAGAAGATCACAGAGGAATATTGTGTAGCATCAGGACAAATGGTCAATTACCATAAATCTGCTTTCCATGTATCAAGAAAGGTGAATAGCCAACAAAAACAACAGGTACAACAAATACTTGGTATTACAACAATGACAGATCTAGAAAGATACTTAGGATGCCCAATTATAAAGGGAAAGGTTAACAAGGAGACCTTTCGAGACACTGTAGGGAAAACCCAAAATCAATTAGCCAAGTGGAAGGCAAACTCACTATCTCAGGAGGGGAGGATAACGCTTATTAGGTCAAATTTGGCGACAAAACCGAATTTCATTTTGCAAAGCTTCTTGTTACCACAAAGCATACATGATGAGATCGACAAAACAAATAGACAATTTTTTTGGAATAAGGATCAACAATATAAACCGCTGGTGGGATGGGACAGAATCTGTAAACCAAAATCGCACGGAGGTCTTGGAATCAAGAAGTCAGAACATATGAATAAAGCACTACAAATGAAGCTCATATGGAAAATTATCACGGAACCGACCAACATTTGGGTTCGAATTGTCACCCAGAAGTACTTAAGGAACAATAATCTCTTTGAGTATTCAGTGCAATCAAACACGTCATGGCAGTGGAAGCGTCTAATGAGTCTTAGAAAAGAATTTCAAAAAGGACTGATCTGGCAAGTTGGTGATGGAAAATCGATAAACTTTTGGAATGATAATTGGGCACTACAAGAACCACTAAAAAAATATGCAAAGAATCCAAACAATATCGATGATAGGATTAAAGTAGAACACCTAATAGTGAACGGAAACACATGGAACACACAAGCCCTAAATGAACTGCTAACCCCTGAAATAGTTAACATAATTACTACCATCCCGATCCCCTACAATTGCATAACAGACCGAGTTTTCTGAGCCCCAAGTAAAAATGGTTCGTTCTCTACCGCATCGGCTGTGGGGTTGATTTCTAATATAGAGGAGCAACCAGCTAACGCAAACAGTTGGATTTGGAAACTAGATACCTTTCCAAAAGTTAAAAACTTCATATGGAAAATTGAGACGAATGGTCTACCAACCAAAGATAGGTTACGACAGAAACATGTATCAATACCAGGAGGATGCATCATGTGCAACTGCCCCTTCGAAAACTCGGAACATTTGTTTATCAAGTGTCCACACACGCTTCGGATAATCAAGCTTATTAAGGCCAACACGGAATATATACTCTGCAACTATAACAGTGCAAATAAATCTCCAAGAGCTTTTATGCAAGAAATCAAACAACAATTAGGAGCTAAGGATTTTACGGAACTAGAGGTGATTTGGTGGAGTGTGTGGCACCAAAGGAATAAACTCGCATTTCAGCAAACTGCGAATGACTTTATCCAAGATCTTCCACAATATATTCGGACACAACTTCATAATTGGGAGAGGACAAAACTATGGATTGAAGATGAGGAGTTGACCATTGACAAGAAAAGAAACCAAAAAAGGAAGAAGCTAACAAATTGGAAAAAGCCACCGGGAGGGTGGTACAAAATCAACTTTGATGGCTCGAAGCTAGATAATGGAGAAGCGTCGGGTGGCGGAATCTTAAGAGACGAAAATGGGGAAGTGGTGGCCATTACAACAAGGAAATATGGAAAAATGTCAGTTACTAAAGCGGAAGCAATGGCACTACGGGATATACCGAAAGAAGCGAAGGAAAAACATATAAGGAAAGTGGAAATTGAGGGTGATAACCTAGTGGTCATCAAGGCTACCCAAGGACTCAAGAATTGTCCATGGGAAATCGAAAGAATTATCTCGGATATTCTTGTTTTTGTACAAGGATTCGAGATGGTACGAATATCTCATGTGGGTAGAGATATTAACACTGTGGCGGACAAAATTGCGAAAATGAGCCATAGCCTCCCGTATGAGACCATAATTCTCACCTAATAAAAAAAAAAAAAAAAAAAAAAGAGGTTAGAACTAAAGATATTTGGGAACATAGGGTATGTTTATTTTGAAAAGACCATAAAACGACACTGACAATCAATCAACCCTATGCATTCTATTTGGATTTGTTTTCTTACGTTGATTGTTCTATCTTTAGAGTCCTTTTTTAGATTGGTGCACTCGTGGTTACCATTTTTTGTGGATAAAACACTCCTCACAAGTTGTAAAGATAGCTTCATCATGCTGCAAAGCAATGGGAGTAAGTAAGGGAAACAAGAAGCTTTGTGTACAACTCTACATCTTTAGGTGACAGCTGACATCTCTGGTTGTCTATACAAATATTACACTAGAAACTGGTTGAAGACACCGACCCATCCTATTGCACATTACTCATCCGCACAATTCATACAAGGCCTGAGCTTGGCCTCTACTTGGACAACAAGGCTTCACTTGCCTTTAATTGGTAACCCTGCAAATTTGGAACCTGCAGGGAATGAAGTTTCTGACAGACCAAACGTCTTTGCCGACCCATCACCTGCATAATAAACCCAAGACAGATTATACATAAAATCTGCACATATTAACTGGTTTCACAAGGGTTGATCAAAGAAGGCATCAGATCAACATATGAACAGGAAGATGAAATATTTAGAGGCAATAGTAGCCAGTATTTTTATGCCAATGACTCCTATAGGTTGGTTAACACTGCACATTGAAATCATAGTTTTTAAATATTAACTACTCATTTCAATGGTGAATTTGGTATAATGTTATAACAAGCACTTTTGTTTCAAACAACACGTCCTTTTTTAACCAAATGTCTTAAACCGCCCTATAAATTCCAAAGTGTTGAAAAAAAAAGCTTTTTAGCATAAAAAGCACATTACAGCTAAAGATGTCATTAGAAAACAGTGTGCCAAACAAACACAGGCGCAATCTGCATCAACTTTCATCAGGATCAAAAGACGAAAAGTGTAGGGAACTACCATGGTTGAGCATATGCTGCTGGTTGTGTGATGACTGAGCAAACCCTTGAAACTGGGATTCCATATACGAGAACTCTTCTTCAACTCCAACGTCAATCTCATCAGGAAGCAGATCCACAATATCAGCATTAGTACGGCTTCCTTCTTCAGGGTTGCAGAACATATCAGCCTCCTGGTGTTGGCTTAGCCAGTAGTCACGGAACCATGTTGAGGTGGATACCAGATCATACCATTCCGGGGAAAAGTCTTCCACTCGGCGCACAGCAGCTGGTACAAACAGGGGAGCATTTGGATTCAATGTTGATTTTCCTCCTGAAACGAAAGCCATGTTCTCAATCTCCTGGTCTTTCCTCTACTTGAAACAATTTACCTAAACATTGAGTTGACTTTCGGATTAGTGATCCATCATGATGAGCAACAGAACCATGAGAAACAATCAAGCCATATTGTGAGCAAACCTAGAAGAACTCCTGTGGCTCAGATTATCATTCTAGTATATCTAATGATTGCAATTGTATGCATCATATATGTAAAGCCAAAGTGCAAAGTCAAAAGGCTGTAGTGTCACCTGAACCAGATTTCAAAACATGATCAAAGAGATCTTACAGTAGAAAGATTCAGAATTAAACATCAATCAAAGCTCAAAAGCTGCCAATTCTACCATAATTGAATGCAGTGGCAACCATGCCCACTAGAACACTCAAACTTCAAAGTATAGAATCCAACAAGCATTCAATTAATTGCACAAATTTAGCTTCCGTCTTCCACGTTACCACTGAGTCTGTGAACACAACCAACTAGTGAATAGAATATCAATCAAAATAGACCGACACAGCACAGATGAATTCGAAAAGACCTCAAAATCTAACCAAGCAGTCAGATCTAACAGATTCTGAAATCAAGCCAGAAATAAGCATCAATCAATTAAATCACAAACAAAGTTCAATTGAATCAGATCGTAGCCTACTCCGTTGTCTATATCATCACTGAACAGGCAAATCAAAACCTTTTTCCAGAAAAAAAAGAAAACAGTATCGTCGATTGGTCTTCAACAACAACTTCCATGACAAAAACTACCAAAACAATGAATGAAGGTGTTGATCGCGTTACTACCTTGAGAAACTAATCTTCCTTCGGCTTGACTCGTTGGATCCGAAAACGCGATGAAAACGGGATAAGCTTTGAACGGAAAGGAGTTAGCCCCAATGAGAAAATGGGATAAGCTTCTTGCAAGTTGCAACTGTATTCTAGAATAGTTTTGTATTTTTTATTTTCATTTCCGAAGGTCGAGATTGGGCTTATGCATATCATTCGTAGTGAATGGACGGCTGCGATGACGAGTTGTTTGCAACCGGACTGGATCAGACCGGACCGAGTAACAAAAGTTGACCCGTTCAAATCAGAAAGTTTTGAGTTTCATCGGGAAAGTTTAAATGTTAGATATTTTACCTAAGATCTCGTATCATATTGTTTATACATTACTATATTATCTTGAATTAAAATAAAATATTTATTATCTTACATTTAAAAAGCTCTATTCGAAAGTAAAAGAATATAATTAATGACTTATATTCTTATTGTTTAAACATTACTATATTATACTTATAGTCTTATCTTATAATAGAAAATAAATAAAATTAACATTAACATATATTAAAAATTAAACTATTAATTATGTCATTAAAATGAGATAGAAAATAATAATAATAATAATAATAATAATAATAATAATAATAATAATAATAATAAGTTATTATTATATCAAATCAAAAGGCTTTACATAAAATTAGTGGGAAGCCGAGATACTATCTGGGCCCCCACTCCTTTAGCAATAGCAAAACCAATCCTAGCGAAAATAAAAGCAACAGCACGTGCCCCAATATCTTGAGCCTTCGAGAACTTCTGGATGCGCTTAAGCAAGGAAATAACCTCCGTTTCTAATTCTCCCAATGAGGAGAAAGAGAAGGGGATGAAACTATACCCAAGTGCTCCACACTTATCTTGGTACTTCAGACGTTTGCGACGCGCCGCCTCAGTGACCACACGCCCAGGTGCAAAGTCAGACATCCTAAACTGAGTCAACGGTGAAGACCCAGTCAAGTCCACCCACACATCAAGTCCCCCATTCCACGAGTAGAGCATCACATCAACATGAATAATAATAATAATAATAATAATAATAATAATAATAATAATAAAACCTTTTGGATTGATAATAGTAGTAGTAGTAAAAATAATAATAATAATAATAATAATAATCTAGTGTTACCTTAGAAGATACTAGTTAAGAAAAACACTTAAGAAATTTTCATAATAAAGTTATACAAGGTAATTCAAAAGTAATGACAAAAATCATTAATAAAATCTATGATAGTTAAATCTAAGATAGAAAGTAAATGAAAAACTATTTGAAAATACATTACGTATCACGTATGATAAGATAAAGAATTTATCAATAATATTTGTTTTGCATATGATAAGATAAGAATATAGTTTGTGTATTTTTATATTTTTAATACTTTTGGTTGTTGATACCAGGAACCGTCAACGCGATAAGATACCCCACCAAAACAAAATACGACCAAGTATAGGCTTCTCACAATGATGATCACATCCTAAACTATGCGGCCATCACGATCTGATATGTGGCTGACCGGGTAAAGCTTTCCCTTACGTGGCAGACTCCATACAAGGCGGAGGTTCGGTCCCGGAGGTTGCGCCCACCGCGCTCATCGCCCCGTCCCATCCACGCAAGTGGGTGGGCGGCAACGTCCCATCAGGCGAGCGGTGGGCGGCAACGTCCCATCAGGCGAGCGGTGGGCGGCAGCGTCCCATCAGGCAAGTAGGGGGGCGGCAACGTCCCATCCCGACCCTTGATTGGCCCGCCCCGCGGCTGCCGCCCCGAGAACCAACCCTACAGCGACACGTATCAGGGTTGCATCCATCCCACATCGGCCTCTCCCTCCAGCCCGGCCCAAACCTCCACTATAAATAGCGGGCTCAATGCGCCAGAACGGGGATCGAAAACCTCGCGAATCACACACGCTAGATCTCGAGCTAAGATCATTGTTGTAGCCCGATACACCTAAACGCGATAGAAAATCTGTCTATTGTAATCCAACAAGCTAAATACAAAATATCCTTCACACTACCCTCATCTCGTTGAACACCACCAGCGACTACATACATTCCATCCCTCCGTCTGTTGATTCGGTTGAGTTCAAACCTTGTGCTCTCAGCGCGTTCATTACATATCGGTGTTTTCGTACTTCAACATTGGCGCCGTCTGTGGGGAACTCCTCAAACTAAGCAGGCACCGTTTCAACCGACGCAGAGTGATGGACGCTAACTGCAACAACGCTTACTACGCCGACGGCGCAGCCTTCGGGATGCAGCCGCCACCTCCGTGGTATTACGGGTCGCCGCCCGTACCGCAACCACAGGCCGTGCCAGGGTGGAACCCGGGCTTTCAGCAGGGTTTCCAGCCGCAGGCCCCATTCCAGGGGTATGTCCACGCGCAGTACTTTCAAGAGTACGCACCCGCGCAGGATCCCTACGTGGAGGAATACGCCCCGACAACGGGAGTTCGACGGGGCAGGAGGTGGAGCAGGACGCTCCCAACGCGTTGTCACCTCCCAACCCTCACTTTCAGGGCTACGCCCCTGCGTACCACTACGGCCAGGGCGCGTATCCCATGCCGCATGGGCAGGGTGCTTACCCAATGCCCCACCAGCCGTATGTGCCTGCGTACGCCGCGGGATACGGGCCGGGCCAAGCATACCACACCCCGCCTCCAGGGGGCTCGAGTGAGGACACGAGCATATCGCGAGGGCGCTCTACCTCTCGTTCCCTGTCCACACGCTCCGGCTCCCGGAGCAACATGCTGGTGGACGATCGCGGCACCGCCTACGGCAGCCCCTTCGCTGATTTCATCCAAGAGGAGCCTATGCCGAAGGGGTTCCAGAGGCCGTCGGTGGCACTACAGTTCGACGGCACGAAAGACCCGGGAGAGCACGTTAGGCAGTTCTTCGCTCACATGACGTTCAACCCCTACAACGATGCCATGTATTGCCGGGTCTTCCCCTCCACCCTTAAGACCGCCGGGATGCGGTGGTTCACCAACCTCCCCGTGGGCTCCATCACGTCTTTCAAGGATCTAACGCGGCGTTTCATGTCCCACTTTAGCGGGTCTAGAACGCGCATGAAGACGACGAAGGATCTCATGAACGTGACGCGCGAGGAGGAGTCCCTCGCAGCCTTCTTCACCCGGTTCGTCAACGCGGCGTCGGAGGTGCCTCAGCTAAATGACACCTCCGCCCGCGATATGTTGATCCACAACCTCCGCGACGGTACCTTCAAGGTCAAGATGTGCGGGAAAACCCTGCACACCTACGAGGACGCCTGCAACGCCATCACCAAACGCGTCTTCGCGGAGGACGCGGCAGGAAAGCCCACGCAGGATCGCGGGAAGGGAAAGGCCAAAACCACCCCGGAGGCCCTCACCGTATCCACCACGCCAACAAAGCCTCAGGGGGGGCAGCGCGGTGGCCATAACCGTGGTGGAGGCCGTCGTGGTCGCGGGTATCAGGGATACCGCGGGCCACGCAACAACCGCGGCGGCAACGGGCCGTACAACAACGACCCGTACACCGGGGCTAACACCACCGCCCTCGGGCCCCGCAACGACGGTGGACGGTCGGCGCAGGCAAATACTTTGGCCGGCTCCGTGCCCGCGAGGTGGGAGGTAAACCAAAACGATCCCAGCCTCTACATCAACACCATCGCTGGGGGTTCCACCCTCGCGGGGTCAAGTGGCGGGGAAAGGAAGCGCTATGCTCGCGCCTCGACCTCCGGTGGCTCCATCAACAGTTTGGGCGCGTCGGGAATTCCGCATGCTGACATCACCTTCCGACCTGGTGACTCCCGCGAGCTCATCACTCCGCACACAGATCCTCTGGTGGTGCACGCGGTGATCGCCACTAAGATTGTCAAGAGAATCATGGTGGACACGGGAGCGTCGGTGGACATCCTGTACTACGACGCGTTCGCGCAGCTTGGCATCTCCCCTTCCATGCTTCTGCCTTACGCCGGGAAGCTCACATGCTTTTCCGGCAATGAGGTCGACGTCGCAGGGTTGGTCACTCTGGACATGACCCTGGGGGACAATAAGGACGCCCGCCGGAATGAGCCCATCGAGTTCACCGTCGTCCGGCTCCCTTCCATCTACAACGCGATAATGGGACGGACTTCGTTGATGAAGTTCCAGGCTGTCGCGTCCATTTATCACCTGGTCTTGAAGTTCCCCGTGGAGGACAGGGTCGGCGTCGCCCATGGCCAGCAAATTGAGGCCCGAAAGTACTATGAGGCGTCAACCCGCGCTCGCCCCGCCGCGTATGTTATCGCGGGCGGTGCCGGCGCGGAGTTGGACGTGCGACAGGAGCGGGAGCGTGAGCCCCTCGGTGACTTCGAGAAGGTCGCCATCACCCCCTTTCCCGACACGGCTGAGAAACTTTATGTCGGGGATTGCATGACCGGGGCGGACGCCGAAAGCCTGCAAAATCTACTGGCCCGTTCTCGCGATGTGTTCGCGTGGACGGCGACGGACCTGAAGGGCGTCCCTCCCGCGCTGGCGCTACACTCGCTCCGAATAAGACCGGGGTCCCGGCCCGTCTGTCAAAGGCGCCGGAAGACTAACGAGGAGCGCGCCAGCGCGGCAAATGAGGAGGTTGAGAAGCTCCTGCGTGCCAACTTCATCCGCGAGGTCAAGTATCCTACTTGGCTCTCCAATGTCGTTTTGGTGAAGAAGTCCTACGGGAAGTGGCGGATGTGTGTCGACTTCAAGGACCTCAAAAAAGCCTGCCCCAAGGACAGCTACCCCCTGCTGTCCATTGATGATCTGGTCGACTCCACCGCCGGCCATACCGCGCTGAGCTTCCTCGACGCCTACTCCGGCTACAATCAGATAGCCATGGATCCCCTGGATCAGGAGTCCACCGCGTTCATCACTCAACGCGGGACTTTCTGTTACAGGGTGATGCCCTTCGGTTTGAAGAACGCAGGTGCCACTTTTCAGCGCCTGGTAGACCATGTCTTCCGGAAACAGCTGAGACGCAGTGTCTCGGCTTACGTCGACGACATTGTGGTCAAGAGCCACAGCGCGCAGGAGCACCTGGCCGATCTGGCCGAGGTTTTCCAAACCCTGCGCGCCCACCGAATGAGCCTAAACCCGGAAAAGTGCGTCTTCGGGGTGAAATCTGGGAAGTAGACGTCAACCCCGCCAAGGTCGCCGCGGTGTTGGAGCTGCGCTCACCGGCTTCGCGAAACGAAGTCCAGCGACTGGCGGGCGCGGTAAATTATCTTGGCCGTTTCTGCTCCAGGTTGTCGGACCGCGCTCTCCCTTTCTTCTCTTGTCTCAAGAGTACCACCACCTTCACCTGGACAGAGGAGATGGAGAGCGCGTTCCAGGCTCTGAAGGTCTACCTCGCCAATCTTCCGACGCTCTCCCCGCCCGTCCCGGGAGAGGATTTGCAGTTGTATATTGCCGTGAGCCAGCATACTGTCAGCGCGGTCCTCACCCGCGATTTCAGTTACCCGGTGTATTTCACCAGCAGGGTGCTTCAGCCGGCAGAACAACGATACTCACCCGCGGAGAAGATGTCTCTGGCCGTTGTGGTGGCGGCAAGAAATTTGCGCCCCTACTTCCAAGCGCACCCCATCCAGGTCTTCTCGGACCTCCCTCTGCGCCAAATCCTGCATCAACCCGCGCTGTCGGGAAGAATGACCAAGTGGGCGGTCAAGTTGTCAGAATTTGACATCTCGTACCACCCGCGGACCGCGATCAAGGCGCAGGCCCTCGCGGACTTCGTGGTGGAGGTCACCTTCCCCGACACGGACGAGAGCCCCGACGAGTGGAAGGTCTTTGTTGACGGCTCGCACTGTGACCTGGGGTCAGGTGCGGGGGTGGTCCTTGAGGGACCCTCCTACGCGTCCGAACATGCCCTCAACTTCGGCTTTGAAGCAACAACCAACGAGGCCGAGTATGAGGCAGTGATCGCAGGAATTGAGATGGCCCTACTAGTGGGCGCGCGGAGAATAAGGGTTTTCACAGATTCTGAGCTTGTCGCGCGACAGGTCGGTGGCCAGTACGAGTGTACCACGGGTTTTCTGCCCCAATATCGCGCCAAGGTCAATGCGTTGGTCGCGTGCCTTGAGACTTTTTCCATTGAATCCATACCGCGTGCGGCAAATGCCAAGGCCGACGCACTGGCCAGGTTGGGTTCAGCCCTCCCGCCTGAGGTCAGCAACAAGGTCGGAATCGAGAGAAAGATGCAACGCGGCGTGACCAACGCGGTGTTCGCGCTGGCCACGGACGGGTGGATGGCCCCCATAATCCGATATATCCAAACCGGGGAGTTGCCCCAGGACGATGCCATGAGCGCGCGCAAACTCAAGCTCAAGGCGGCGCGGTACTGCATCGAAGGCGACAAGTTGTATCGCCGCGGCTACGCGGAGCCCAACCTGCTCTGCGTAGACGAGGCCACAGTCTTCGAGATCCTCGAGGAGGTGCACGAGGGCATATGCGGAGGCCACCCGGGCTGGCGGACTCTGGTCCACAAGATAGTCCGGATGGGGATCTATTGGCCTACCTTGCGCCGCGATGCGGCGGCATACGTGCAAAAGTGCGACAAGTGCCAACGCTACGAAAACATCCAGTACGCTCCAGCGCGAGAGCTGCGCGGCATCCAGCCGGCCTACCCGTTCGCGATGTGGGGTATGGACATCCTTGGTCCCTTCCCTAAGGCCGCCGGGCAGGTGCAGTTCATCCTGGTCCTGGTCGATTACTACACCAAATGGGTGGAGGCCGAGGTCATGGCACGGATCACAAGCGCGAAGGTATGCGGCTTCCTCTGGAAGAATGTGGTTTGTCGTTTCGGCGTCCCCGTCGCGATAATGACAGACCACGGCCCTCAGTTCGACAGTGAGGAGACGCGGGACTTTTGCGCGAGTTTGAGCATCGAGTTGAAATTTTCTTCGGTCGCACACCCTTAGTCCAACGGACTCGTGGAAAATGTGAACGCGAGGATACTCGACGACCTCCGCCGCAGGCTGGACGGCGTACAGGGCCGGTGGGCAGAGCTGTTGCCCCTTGTTTTATGGACAAACCGCACCACACCGCGCAGAGCAACAGGCGAGACACCTTTCGCGATGGCTTACGGCAGTGATGCCGTCGTACCCGTCGAGTCCATGCTACCCACAGAGCGTGTCGCGGGGTACGATCAGTTCACCAACGACGAGGCTCTTAAGGTGGAAATGTACCTGTGCGATGAGCGCCGAGAGGCGGCGGAGCTGCGGTCAGCTGAGTACAAAAGAAGGACCGCGGCGTACTACAACAGGAGGGTCAAGCCCCGCGGCCTCAAGGAGGGCGATTTATCCCTCCGAAGGACCGATGGGGGCAAGCTTGACGCGAAGTGGGAGGGCCCTTACCGCCTCTCCAAGGAAGTCGTCCCGGGGGCCTTCAAACTCATAGATCCGACGACGAGACAAACTCTCGCCAATACATGGAATGAGGCACGTCTCAAGAAATACTATGTGTAAATAAGCTAGTGTCATCATCGCGTAGCTGTCGGTTGTAATGTCCTGATCCCACCTGTTGTTTTCATGTGAATAAAACGAGACAACTATCGTGCACTGCCCAAATAATGAATCTATCGTTACGGGAAACCCCAGTTGCCGTCCTCGCTCGGGGTTGTCCGCTAACGCGCGCGATGCGCTTAGGCGCACTCGAGTTGGGTTCCACCCCTCGCAGTTGCATAAAGCCTTGAAACATCAAAACTCCACAGTCGTTAGGGAAAACCCGAGTTGCCGTCCTCGCTCGGGGTTTGTCCGCTAACGCGCGCGATGCGCATAGGCGCACTCGAGACTTACGGCTACGCCGCTCGCAGCTGCTTAAAGCCTTAAAACATCAAAACTCCAGTCGTTAGGGAAAACCCGAGTTGCCGTCCTCGCTCGGGGTTTGTCCGCTAACGCGCGCGATGCGCATAGGCGCACTCGAGACTTATGGCTACGCCGCTCGCAGCTGCTTAAAGCCTTAAAATAATGAATCTATCGTTACGGGAAATATGGCCATATTTCATACACTCCCCTCCGACTTCCGCCGCGTTGAGGGTGCCAAACCATTCCCTCTCCTCCTCGTAGGAGTACTGGCCGTCGTTGAAGGTGCCCCATGCCGGCCCGGGGCAGGCGAAGCCTGCCACCTCGGCCCTTCGGGACCAATGGCGGCGATGACCGGCGCCCGTCACGATCTGGGCAGGGCCCTTCGCGATGGCCTCGTAAGGTTGGTCCTCGACGCGGGCCAGCTCCCGCTTAGATTTCTTAGCGAGCGCGCCCTCGGCGTGGGCCGCATCCTCGACCCCCTTGCGCTTCGAGGCGTCCCCCTACGCGCGCTTGCCCTTGTCAGCGAGGAGGTCCTTCCCCTTTAGGCCAGGTGTGCCTTTCGCGGTGACCCCCTTCTGGGCCCCGGCCTTGGCGGTGGTGGCCGTGACGGCGGCTGGCGCGGCGGATGTACCGGTGAGCTCGTCAAATACGTCCATATCTGCAAAAACAAGTCACGAACGTTTAGACTAAACGCGTTCAAAGTAATAACGAAACATGCGATAAGATAAAACTAATTCTCAAGGGAGATAGGAATACCCTCGCCCGCGGGCACCGGGGGCGAGGGTGCCGGCGACGGCACCACGTTTTCCCGGGGCGGCGGCGGCCTCAGGCTTAGCCCAGCGCGCTCGAGACGCTCTTGTGTTATCCAAACACTCTGCTCCCTTTTATAGGGCGCGGCGAAGGCTTTCTTCGCCGCGGCAGCCTTTTGGGAGTCACCGCGTTTGCGTTTATGGGGGCGGTACTGGTCAGGGACGATGGGGCAAAGCAGTTCGTTGCCCGAAAAGTCATGTATAATGAACCACTTCTCCTTCCACCGCGGGCCGACGTTGGAAGGGGTGATCAGCAGGTTACAGTGCGTGAGGCTGAAGTTCACGATGCTCTTGGTGTCAGACTTCACCGTCACGATCTGTAGCATATGCTCCACAGACGGAGGACGTTTCAGCTCGAGGCACCGCATGTGGTACGCCGCGATAACACTCCAGCAGTTGGGCGCCATCGAGGCCGGGGCCAGGTCATAGTGGAACAAGAAGTCCGCGACATATCGCGGTAACGGGGCCCGAAAACCCGCGACGAGGCTGGCCGCGTACATAACGACACCCGCTTCGTAGACCGCGAAACTGTTTCCCCCATCGTGCGGCAGCAGAAGTTCCACCCCGGCCGGCCAGGGATATTCCGACGCGATAACGTCCAGTTCGTCAAGGGTGAGGATGGTGGCACAACCCTTTGCCAGCGTCGTCGGGTTTTCATACTCGGCCAAGCGCCCGGGCCTCGTTTGACGGAAGCGAGGCCTTTCTGCCCTGACGCTGGTAATGTATCGCGAGGGGAAGCTCCTCGCGGTCCCAGAGGTGGACGCCTCATCGTCCAGGGCCTCATCATGAGGGTCGTAGGGCTTGCAGCGGGCCATGGAGCGCGAGGACGACTCGCTCTTTGTGCGGGCAGCAAAGATGGTGGTCGGGTCGCTCTGGCTCAAACCGGCGGGCTCGCGGAAGTTGTTCTGAGAATCACTCGCGGACATTTCCCGGTACTCGAGCGAGGGGTCTGGCGCGTAGAAGTCGTCCCAGTTCGCTATTGAATCACCGCGATCCACGCCTGAGGGGCAGGAGTCGCTGGAAAACCCCAAATCCAGGGCACGGAAACAAAGAGGCTCTTGGAGGAAGAAAAAAAGTGATAATGCACATGGGAAGAAACAAGCATGAAGAAACATATAGCGCGATAGATGCACGGAAAAAGATGGTGCTCATAGGCGATAAAGCATGGAAAGCAAAGGAAAAGGCAACAAGCACGGCACCCCAGCCCCGGGTAGGTATCACTTCGCAACGGGGCGAGAAGTCCTGTCAAAGCAGAAAGCCTGGGCGCGCGAAATATGTGTCAGGAGAACATTCTGCCGTTCTCGGCACGCATCTCCAGGAGCGGGACGTTGATGGGATGGGACGTCGCGCTAATCGTGTCCTCCCCGACCTCCTGGGACGTTTCGTCTTCCAATGGCGTTTCGCCTCCCCAAGGGGGTTCCTTCCCCCATTTCACCGCCCGGTTCACCCAGAAACAAACCCCTCCGGCCAGATCCAGGCCGGGTTTAGGGCGGCGGCATGGCAACCTTACCCCCCTTTCGCCTGGAGGTCTCGAGAAAACCCTAAACCCACCCCCGAAAGGGTTTTCTCTCGGCGAGAACCATCCCGAACCCCAGGCGCCACCGGTTTCCAGCGACGGCGCCACCACTAAAATTAGGGCGTTCTTCCCCCCGGAAAAATCCCGAAAAACCCAGGAATCGAGAGAAGAGGAAGCGAGAAAAGAGGAAGGAGAAAGAGAGGGAGAGAAAGAAGAAGGGCGTACCTCGTGGTCGGAAGGAGGCAGAGGCAAGCTTGGGACGAGCGGCGTCGCTGGCGTAAGAGCGGTTTCCGGTCGACGATTGTAGCGGGCAAGTTCGAGGGCGAAAGAGAGTTTTCGAAACGAGAGTTGCGGAATGAGGAAGACGAAGGGAGGAACCGCTCCTTTTGTTCGAAATCTCGGCGGGCCCGCGACGAAATGGGTTTCGTCTTGCATCGGCCCGTAAAAATGACGGCCCAACGACTTCCTTTGCCATTTCTCTCGTCCCAACGCCCTGTTTGCTCGTCCATCTCCGAAACAATAGCGCGCTCCCCACACCACGTTTTCCGGTTCGAGGTACTTTCTTTGGACCCGTCCTCAAAAGGGCATCGAGTCCCGGTCCATGGGGTTGTGTTGATACCAGGAACCGTCAACGCGATAAGATACCCCACCAAAACAAAATACGACCAAGTATAGGCTTCTCACAATGATGATCACATCCTAAACTATGCGGCCATCGCGATCTGATACGTGGCTGACCGGGTAAAGCTTTCCCTTACGTGGCAGACTCCATACAAGGCGGAGGTTCGGTCCCGGAGGTTGCGCCCACCGCGCTCATCGCCCCGTCCCATCCACGCAAGTGGGTGGGCGGCAACGTCCCATCAGGCAAGCGGTGGGCGGCAACGTCCCATCAGGCGAGCGGTGGGAGGCAGCGTCCCATCAGGCAAGTAGGGGGGCGGCAACGTCCCATCCCGACCCTTGATTGGGCCGCCCCGCGGCTGCCGCCCCGAGAACCAACCCTACAGCGACACGTATCAGGGTTGCATCCATCCCACATTGGCCTCTCCCTCCAGCCCGGCCCAAACCTCCACTATAAATAGCGGGCTCAATGCGCCAGAACGGGGATCGAAAACCTCGCGAATCTCACACGCTAGATCTCGAGCTAAGATCATTGTTGTAGCCCGATACACCTAAACGCGATAGAAAATCTGTCTATTGTAATCCAACAAGCTAAATACAAAATATCCTTCACACTACCCTCATCGCGTTGAACACCACCAGCGACTACATACATTCCATCCCTCCGTCTGTTGATTCGGTTGAGTTCAAACCTTGTGCTCTCAGCGCGTTCATTACATATCGGTGTTTTCGTACTTCAACATTGGTATTTATATTACTCAAGTCATGACAAATAAAAATTTATTATAAGTTTTTTTAATTATAAGAAATTAAGCATTCCAAGAAACTATTTTAACTATGGGATCAATTATAAAAGGTATGTCTAGGATTATTCTAAACCTGAGAGTAGTGATCGTTTGGCTCTATCTCTCTCAAGTCTCAACCTACCAATTACACTAGAGCTCTCAATGTTCTCCATAGAATACAAGTTATTCTCAATTTTCTTCATGTTTTTCAATTCCTTCGACAAATGCTTCAAGGCCTTGGTTCTTGATCTCAAGTATTGGACCACTTCCTTAGCAAGTTCATCCTTAGAGCACCTCCGTCTTAGAATGGATTGTAGATCTTGTGCGCCCTCCTTCATTTGCACCATAACAACATCACTAATGTTGGTGCAAATATCCATGAGTTTGATAGACCTTCTAAAGAATCGTCGATCCATTTCTCTTGGCAAGACAAGGCCTTTCTAGAGGAGGGTAATTGGAGGAACTCATCAATGGAGTCATAAAGTTTACTTAAATGGCCGGGTAAGCTTGGAATTGATCGAGGAAGCAGACTCGGATGGTCTGAGCCGCTCATCGACTTGGGAAACGAGCACATGTCGTACGCTTGGCAATCTGTTTGAGCGAGTGAGGTGAGAAGTTGAAGATAAAGAGGCCATTTCTTTGATTCTTAGTTGGAAAGGTGAAGTCTTACAAAAATGTAGGTTTCAAATAACAATTAAGTTGTTCTCTTTAGGCAGGATGTGGTGGATTTTTTTTATCCAAAACAAAAACAAAAACAAAACAAAAATTTAACTTCAATTGACATGGTAGGCATGGGGCAAAATGTTTTTAAATGTGAGGGGCACCACACAAAAATTTAAAACTGTTTGGGTACAATGTGAAATTGCCTTAAACTGGAGGGTACCACGTGAAATTTCCGTTTTTTTTTCTTTAAATAGGTGGACCTAACTTCAAGGTGCATTATTAGGTTTAGAAATTACACAAGCACCCAAGTATTAATGCTTATACTACTTGATCATTGAATTTATATCAGCCTTGACTTACTATGTCAATAAACTTATATTGAAAGTGAGATCATAAACAATAACCGAATAACGTCAATATTTCGACCAAAAAAAAGCAATAACGTCAACATTAATCTAACAACAAAAAACCGAGTCTAAAACTCAATTAATCAACACAATATGCAAGTTATTTCATTAATTTCGGCGCTCAAATTACATTACACATATAACTTTTGCACATGATCATAAAATAGGAGGCCCTCGACTATCTAGCTACTAGCGCTCTACATCGGAACCCTGCATAATCCAACACAAAACATTAATAAATATATACATAACATCATAGTAAAGGCAACACATATATGTGGATATTATTTGATCGATAAGAGAAATGCATTATGTATGGACGTACTTGTTGCAGTCAATATCAAGGGCAATAGTGAAGGGCAAATGGGCGTTACAAAGAGCAGGCAGAGCCTTGGCCCGGGCCTGGTCAACGCCATACCGGCGTTCGGCGTCTTGGAGACACTGGCAAACTTTGACCCGGTCCGGTTTGAGGGCGCAATGCCCATTGAGCTTCTGAACCCCTGCGCAACACAGCGCACTCGGTTTGGGCCCTTGATCTCTAAGGAAGGGCACGCATGGAAGCAGTGGCCTCAATGCGGCTTGGCACGTGACTTGGTCTAGCATTGTTGCGCTTGCAGTTGCCACCAACACCGTTGCTACTAGGGCCAGAATGAGCTTTGCCATTTGGGTTTGATAGGTGAAAGTGGGTTTTGGTTTGGTTTGTGAGTTGGGTTTAGTGAAAAGAGTGCATGGTTTATATAGGGGGTGAATGGGGGTGGTTTTTAATGGGGTGTCTGTGGGCTGTAGTTTGTGGTGGTAATAATTGTGATTGAGTGGTGGAAATTAAGATGATGAAAACCCGGGGAGGTTATAGAGGTTTTGTGGGTTTGAGCAATTAATATTTGGAAGGGAAAAAAGCAATAAACCACCCGTTATTTCTCTAGGTTTGCATTAAACCACCCCTAATAAAATAGTTTGCATTAAACCACCCCTAGTCCTAAATTGTTTGCAACTAACCACCCCTATTAAACTTCTGTTAATTTCCCGTTAAAAATACCCGGTTTGGCCCGTCCCTTTTTTTCCATAAAATACCCGGTTGCGCATTAGATTTTTTCGCAGCCAAAGCCAGGCAAGAACAGCACTGGTGGGGAGCCGACGTTTTCGCTGCCAGATTTCTCATAACATTGAGCATAGGCTTCCACTCCCAAAAGAAACTGTTTATAGAAGCCGGCTTTTCACCATTGGAATTATCTGGCAAGCCCGGGATCGCATCTACATTGGATATCTCGATCGATCGCATCGATCGAGACGTAGGAATTTTGACGTCTTGCAGCTTCAATCTATCATCGTATAGCACTAAGATCCAATTGTGCAAGCTAACATCGTATAGCTCATATAATTATCAAACCAGGGTGCTGTTATCATCGATCGATCGATCGACAATGGAAAATCTCGATCGATCGATCGACAATGTTAGAAGTATATGTATGACCATAAAGCTTGTGTATGTCGTACGTGGATGCTTGTTTTTGTCTTACGTGCGTAAAAACAATCCATTGAAGTTATCAGGAACCACCATCACATCTATTAATTAGAACATTATCAGGAATCTGAGTATGAGGAACGACATCACAGGTAAATACCCACTTCATTGAAGTGTTCTAACCACCAGCAGCAAAATGAGTAAAAATAGTTCTTAGCTCAAAAGCAAGTTCCACAAAACCACGGTTGCAATTAGTTCACTATTACTTAACCAATAAGCTAATAAAAATGAAAAAAATGTCCAAGAGCTGTAACAGTGGTATGTTTCTTTATGAGAGGGCATCAACTCAAAAGCATAATTTACTACTCCAAACCTAAAACAAGGATTTGACTTACCTTAGATCTACTTTCTTCAATCAGTATGATTTTTTTTCATCAGCCCCACAATTGATCACAGGAGGAAGGAACCCTTAAAAGCTTGAAGTAACGACAATAGTTAAAGAGTTAGAATGGCTACCCTAATACCGTAATAGCTAAATCAATACATAAAACCCTAGTACAGTTTTTTGAAAAAAAAATGAAAAAAAGGGACGGGCCAGGCCGAGTATTTTTAACGGAAAATTAACAGAAGTTTAATAGGGGTGGTTAGTTGCAAACAATTTAGGATTAGGGGTGGTTTAATGCAAACTATTTTATTAGGGGTGGTTTAATGCAAACATAGAGAAATAATGGGTGATTTATTACCTTTTTCCCTATTTGGAAAAAAATCACAAAATCCTAGTCATTCACTCATTCAAATCCAAATATTAATTGCTTAAACCCACATATGACTAGGATTTTGTGGTTAGCAGATACATGTACGACCCCCCAAACTTGTAACTTTTTTTCAACCAGATTCCTCAACTACAAAAATGTTGTATTAAACCCCTGAACTTACCAATTATGTTTGATTAAATCCTTGTCACACGCCATCTGACACATCATTGCCACGACAACGCCACATCACCGCCACATGGCGGTGATGTGGCGATGACGTGACGTGGTTAATAAAACTATGGGAGGAAGATAAAAATCTTGAATTGGAGAGAGTGTGAGAAAATAAGGGAGAAAATCTTACATTTTTTCAAAATATATGGAAAATAGATTTTCAAGGGGATTTTAGAAACAATCTGGTGTTTCTCATCTATAGTATAATTGTACACCTAATTTCCCTTATCATGTATCGTTGATTTCCTTACATCCAATGGACAATATTGTGAGGCACATTGCACTAGAAGAAGTTGTTTTACTAGAGCACTATAATAAAATTTGATAATAGATCTTATGTTATGACATTCTTTCCGATCATTTAAATACATGTATATCACGTATACAATTTTAATATATAACAAATTAATATGTTTTTATAAATATATGATGGCATACAAAAATTATGTTATTATACAATACAAAAGATAAACGCCTTTTTAAAACAAAGT
This sequence comes from Polygonum aviculare, assembly GCA_934048045.1. Taxonomy (NCBI): domain Eukaryota; kingdom Viridiplantae; phylum Streptophyta; class Magnoliopsida; order Caryophyllales; family Polygonaceae; genus Polygonum; species Polygonum aviculare. The sequence continues at coordinate 13,036,009 of OW204032.1, read as the reverse complement.
AGACATGTGATAATAGTCCTAATTGTTATAGTATATTCATATATAAAGTAATAAATATATAAATAAATAAGACCACTATACAAGGTACGTATCATTTGCTAGTACAATTTTAAACCTGAAGAAGTTAATAATAGTTTTGTCATTTAGATTTTATAAACCACCTACCCTAATTTTCTATCCTTAATATTTAATAGATTGAATAGATTATACAAGTAGATATTTACTTGGTAATTTCTAACTATTTTCTAAATAAAATATAAATTAAATATATATGTGAAAATCTCATATAACAGTTTTATATATTACTTTTTAATCCAATATTTCATCTTTTTATTGCCCAAGACTAATATATGTTGAGGTGATTTCTATATTTATTGTCAAATAAAAAGTAAATTAAAGATATATATGTGAACTTTTATATATGTACATATTCTTCTATCTTGATATCTTTTTAAATCACATAAATAGTAGTATACATATAATTAGTTCATTTTGTCCATATATTAAATACCATAAAGCTAGATCCATGTTCTTATGTATTCGGATGAGACACAATTAAAGACTATATAATTATTCTCTCATTAGTATTATTTTTCGTTATTCATCTTTTGCTGTTACATATTGTTCACTTCATTGGACACAATTCAAGACTATAAAATTTCTTGTATAAATTATTACAAAATCTTGTGTTGTTATTGGATATTCTTATTTTAATAACCCTAAAAAAACTATATTCTTAACCCGCTAACTAATACAGACCTCGTTAACACACATGTAATAACTCAACCCGACTTGACCCTTCTACAAATTCGAAACCGTACAATAATCGTCATTACCCGATCCAACTTGACCCATAGTCCGATTGACTCGAACACACACCGAATCCAAAATGACCAACCCCGATTGAATTGGCCGTTTAAAAAGATTATGAATAATATTGATACAATTTTCTTCATGTTTTTCAATTCCTTCGACAAATTCTTCAAGGTCTTGCTTCTTGATCTCAAGTATTGGACCGCTTCCTTGGCGCCCAATTTCATCTTTAGAGCACCTCCGTCTTAGAATGGATTGAAGCTCTTATGCGCGCTCCTTCATTTGCACCATAACATCACTTATGTTGGTGCAAACATCCATGAGCTTGATAGAACCTTCTAAAAGAATCATCGATCCATTTCTGTTAAATCTCGGTGGGCCATATATGACGTGGGGGACTCACACGTCGGTTTGTGCGTATACGCGTGATAAGCCCGACACATAAGCACACGAGGTTCCACCCTAAAACCAATTTGCAATAGGGGGAGTAGCCCATATACTTATATGGTGGGTGACTTAGGTTTAATTTCCCGATGTGGGATAGGTTTTAGTCTTAACACGCCCCCTCAAATGCAGCTGACTGGCCCATCAATATGCCAGTTACGCTTGACGTTTCATGCCTTAAGGTCGTCCAGCCCATTAGACCAGGAAAGTTGAGATCCGGACCGAACAGACCTTGATACCATGTTAAATCTCAGTGGGTCATATATGACGTGGGGGGTTCACACGTCGGTTCGTGTGCATATGCACGGTAAGCCCGACACATAAGCACATGAAGTTCCACCCTATAACCAATTGACAATAGGGGGAGTAGCCCATATACTTCTATGGTGGGTGACTTAGGTTCAATTTCCCGATATGGGATAGGTTTTAGTCTCAACAATTTCTCTTGGCAAGACAAGGCCGAGAAACTCAGCTTGGAATTGATCGATCAGGGGAAGCGGACTCTAATGAACAGAGCCGCTCATCGACTTGGGAAACGAGGACATTTTCTGCGCTTGGCAAACTGTTTGAGTGAGTGTGGTGAGAAGTTAGATTTTTTTTGAACAGGTGCCCATTCAATTATGGAGGGTGCCCTAGAGCATCTTGTCGGATGAGAGCGTGAAGTTCTTGATGGTTAATGATAACCTACTTCTCCTGGGAGACAATGACCCATTTTCGCTATTTTGTCGGCCACAATGTTACAGAGCCTATCCACGTGAGAAAAGCGGAGTGTTGTGAGAAGTTGAAGATAAAAAGGCCATTTCTTTGATTCTTGGAAAAATGAAGTCTTACAAAATATAGATTTCAAATAACATTTAGTTGCTCTCTTTAGGCAGGATGTGGTGGATTTATATACTTCAGGGAAAGATCAAGAAGCCAGAGGTATCTCACTGTCAACAAAAATGACATTATATTGAGATCTTAAAAGTGATATCTTTTAGATCATATGGGCTATACGTATATCGGTATATTGTGCATTGTCTCCTACCATACCATCTAGTTTGATCCATTATAGTACGTGCACGTCCGGTTAATTTGAAAAGAGTGGTTTTTAGAATTAATATCAAGTTAAACGGCTCTTCAAAGATCCCTGAGATCGATTTGCCACCAAATTAGTTTAGAGTTTTATACAAACAGGCTAATCTTGAGATTGGACAACTCGTTTGTATAAGCAACGTACTTTTTTTTTTTTTTTGGTCGAGGGTACTACCCATGGGAGTCGAACCGGGGACCTCTGGGTACTACCCTGGAGGCATAACCGATCGACTAAGTGCCCGAAGGCTATAAGCAACGTACTTGTTCTTCATGCATTATACTGTATGTGCACAAGTGGAGCTATAGGCTATAGCCCAGGCTGTTATGATTTGAGAAATTTGTTGTACCCGAGTTGCAATATGATATTGTCTCCTATGGATTTAGTAGGAGGAATATTATCTTTTCATTAGATGATTATGTACAAGACGTGTGTGTACGGGTGATATTGAATTTTGGCAACTAATTTTTTTTTTCTTTGAATAGAGTGGACCTAACTTCAGGGTGCATTATTAGGTTTAAAAATTACACAAGCACCCAAGTATTTTTTTTTGGTTGAGACACAAGCACCCAAGTATTAATGTTTATACTACTTGATCATTGAATTTATATCAGTCTCGAGTTACTATGTCAATAAACTTATGTTGACAGTGAGATCATAAACAATAACCGTATAACGTCAACATTTCGACCAAAAAAAAGCAATAACGTCAACATTAATCTAACAACAAAAAACCGAGTCCAAACTCAATTAATCAACACAATATGCATGTCATTTCATTAATTGCGGCGCTCAAATTACATTACACATACAACTTTTGCACATGATCATAAAATAGGAGGCTCTCGGCTATCTAGCTACTAGCGCTCTACATCGGAATCCTGCAGAATCCAACACAAAACATTAATCAACATATACATAAAATCATAGTAAAGGCAACATATGTATATATAATTTGATCGAGAAGAGAAATGCATGCATGTATGTGCGTACGTACTTGTTGCAGTGAACATAAAGGGCAATGGTGAAGGGCAAATGGACGTTACAAAGAGTTGGTAGAGCCTTGGTCCGGGCCTGGTCAACGCCAAACCGCGGTGCGAAGTCTTTGAGACACTGGCAAACCTTGACCCGGTCTGATTTGAGGGCGCACTTCCCATTGAGCTTCTGAACCCCCGCGCAACATGTCGCGCTCGGTTTGGGTCCTTGCCCTTTAAGGAAGGGCATGCACGGAAACAGTGGCGTCACTGCGTCTTGGCACATGATCACTTGGTCTAGCATTGTTGCGCTTGCGGTTGCCACCAGCACCGTTGCTACTAGGGCCAGAATGAGCTTTGCCATTTGGGTTTGGTCGGTGAAAGTGGGTTTTTGTTGGGTTGATGGGTTTTGGTTTGGTTTGTGAGTTGGGTTTAGTGGAAAGAGTGTATGGTTTATATATGAATGGGGGTGGTTTTTAATTGGGTGTCTGTGAGCTGTAATTTAGGATGTTAATAATTGTGATTGAGTGGTGGAAATTAAGATGAGGAAAAACCGGGGAGGTTACACATTGGGTTTTGTGGATTTGACCAATTAATATTTGTGATTGAGTTTGAGACTTATGATGAGTTATGAAAGAAAGCCAGTAGAGGGTGCCGTTCCTTAGAATTGAACTGATACCTCTCTAATTAATACCTAAAACTTAGCTACAAACAACTAAGGTGGGGGTTTCCAATAAAATTTAAAATATATTAATTTATACTATATGATATAAGTATAAAAATTAAGTACACAATTTTCGATAAAAAAATTAAGTACACAATTTATTTGAATCCGATAAACAGGTGAAAACTACAACATTTAGAAATGAAAATAGGTTTATTTTCAATATATTTTAGTTAAGTACAAACTAAGTACATAATTTATTTGAATCCGATCTCATCAAAAGGTTTATTTTTCATAAATTATAGTTTAAACTTGTACTCAATCCTAAGTAAAAATTAGACCTGGCGAAACGTGTTGTTCGGATCGGTTTGGATCGGGTCGTTCGGAACGGGTTCATTCGGGTCAAACAGTTATTTCGGGTCTTGTTCGGTTCGGGTTCAGGTCTAGTTCGGATTCAGGTCGTTTCGGATCGTAATATTTCGGATTAGTTCGGATCGGATTAATTCGGATCAGATGTTGTTCGGTTTTGGGTCTAGTTCGGTTCGGGTCCTTTTCGGATTGCTTCGAATCTAATCATTTCGGACCGGGTCAATTCGGATTCGAGTGTTATTTGGATTCATTTTTTTTAGAATTAAAAAACCACCCGCAACAATGAGTTTTTAACGTAGAATAATATTAAGTTTTCTTTTTTGAAAAGATTGTATTTTATTTTTGCTCGGTTTTTCCTTCAAAAAAATTCATTCACCGTCAAATTCTCCAAAAACAATTCTTTCACCGCCAAATTGGCCAAAGTATACGTGCACATGCGTTATTTAGAGTGAAATGGGCACAACTTGGTCAACCTAATACAAAAACCCAATCAACCAGTACACATGATTTTAATTAAAATTTTAAATAGTGTTATTTTATTTTTTGTATATTTATGTTATTTGTACGGTTAAACTAATTTATCAGGTTTATCTTGTATCATAAATCATTAATTATATTAGATGACGTATTATTGACACATTCAAGACATATCTATATTTTATAGCCCGTATCTCAATTTAACTATGCTAATTAGTGTATTAGTATATTCAAGACATGTATTATAACACTCGAACGTATATATTACTAATATGAGTAGTATACTAGTGTGCACCTTAAAAGTTAAAACCCAAAATTTGGACTCTTATTTGTGATGGAAGATTAGGGGAATTTTTTTCGAAATTTGTTTAATTGGGTTTTGTTACGGAATTTAAAAGTTTGGAATATTTTTTGATTAGTTTAAATGAAAATGGAGGGCGGGAATTTTGGGATCACGCCCGTTGGGTAGAAAGCGGTAAAAAATATAATAAATACTATTGGTGTCCAAATTCCGTGCAAATAACGAGAATCGTGTTTTATTAACTGCCCCACTAATACATATGCATATACCCAACAAGAATTTCATCAATATACAATACAACGAATTAAAAATATCTCTTAGACATTGCACTCGATTATTTAATGTAAACATCGATTAATAGCAAAAAGTTATTTCGGAAAGTAAATTTGGATACTGAATTGTTGTATCCCATGTCTTTTATAGTAAAGGAGATATAATAATTAAATACGTTATATCTTTAAGTACAAAAGTGTATTACTTATTAAGTGGGTTCAACAAACAATATATATTAAGTTATTAATATATAATATGATGATGACTTAAACTTATACGATATACAAGAGTATGCTTAGAATGCTCGTACTCATACTTAATGTTCACGTTTATCATTCATAAATACATCCTTATTTAAGTGTATGTATATTTGAATATCTTTTGATAAATATAATTATGTAAATATGTTTGACTAATTGTATTTTTTTGATCAGTCCACATAAATATTTTCTTATTTAAAAATTAAAATGCATAAATTATTTCTTTTTCAAAATCAAAGTATAAATGTTACAAGTATTTTGAAGCTTTGATAGTAAGTTTCAACAACTATTTTAATATAAGTTCGGATCGGGTGATTTCATGTCACGTTTAGTTCGGGTCAGTTCGGTTCGAGTCAGTTCGGTTTGGATGGTTTCAAATTATATTTTATTCGGGTCATTTCGGTTCGGGTCAGTTTCACATCGGATCGAATTCGGATCGGGTCTAGGTTATGTTCGAATTGTTCAATTTTCATTGTTCGGCTTCAATTTCGGATTCGGTTTGGGTTCGGATCATTTTTTGCCGAGTCTAGTAAAAATGACTATCTTACTGAACCTAAAACAAACCTTGTACTCAATTTGAACTCAAACTAATCAATACATAAAGCAAACCAATAAATAGGTTTATTTTCCACGTATAATAGTCCAAACTTGTAGTTAATCCAAACTCAAATGACCAATCTACTTAACCAACCCCATCAATACGTTTAGTTTATATATATAATAACCCAACCTTATACCTAATCTGAAACCAAAATGATCGACTCATCAAACTAACTTAATTAATAATTTTATTTTTGATACACTGATAATCTTTTATAAAATTATTGATTGTCATATTAACCGGTCGGCCTGAATTTGCAAATATCCGACTCAATTAGAGTTGTCAAAACCTAACCTGACTTAAGAAACCGACCAAGAATTTAAGGGTTAAAACTCGACTCGAAAAGTAGTGGGTAATGGAACGGCTGACCCGAATCTGATTGAGTTGAACCCCAAAGGTCTTGACACTCTTGTTGGATTGACCCAATTTTTATATATATATAAATAAGTATATTTTATTTTAATTATTATAATAAATGTAAACATAAAAAAATCATTTTATTATTAGATATCATTATTTAATCATAATATTATTTTAATAATCATTAAAATTTCAAGTTCTTGAATTGTTAGGTTGATCCGAACCTGCACAATAACCTGTTAGAACCCAACCCGACTTGAGTTGTAACCCGATTGACCCAAACCCGCACTCAACCTAAAACTGAATTGATCGAATGCGAACCCGTCCGTCCTACCCGTTTCACAACTCTAAACTCAATTAACTCATAAATTTCAACAACACAAGCTTGTGTACACCGAACATGTCCATAAAAATTATAAAATAATTTTGAATTTGTAGGATTAAAAATTATAAAATAATTTGTGCATTTCAATACTTGCATGCCTAACAAATTTAATTTAATTTTTATTCTATCAATATATTATTATATTCTTAGTAAATATAAAGATCGGCAATAGATTTTTAAAGGTATGGTATTTTATATACTTGTTGTCATTATTTTACTATATATAGTAATGAGATGAAATGACAATTGAAGTTAAAACATTAATTATCATATAAAATATTAGATATTAACCTAAATGATTGATTTAATTAATAATATCAAACAAAACAATATGAACAATTTAGTATATGATATCAAATATTACTACATGTTCTCCTTATACGTATGAACAAATTGTAACTATCTATTCAAGCTATACATTTGTTAGATATATCCTTTTGCATCGTGATAAATTTTTGAATTTAGAAAATCAATATTACGTGAGACCTTCACCCATATATATTTTTATTAGAAAATTAAGGTAGAAACCACCATGTAAATGTCTATTTATATAATTTGTTTAATATAAATGGATAAAAATATACTATAGAAACCGGGTGCAAGGCCCCCAATTTTTAAACCCTAAAATCATACATATGAGTAAAATTTTAAATAGACCGGCTCAACTACGTACGACTAGTTATATCCCGGGCCAATATCTACTTCACATATTTAAAAAATTTGGCTTGACCAAAAAAAAATTTAAAATTTTGGATTTAGAAAATCAATATTATGTGAGATCTTCACATATATATTCGTGTGAACCAGGTGTGAGTACACCCACTTTAAACTCGATCTATTTAAATCCTAAACTCATTGGGTTGAAACTTGAACCGTTTAATTTTATCTGTATCCAAAATTATATGCTCAAAATTGATCCGTATCAGATCCAACCCGTTATTTTTTTCGGGTATTTGGACCGGATACGAATAGGGGTTTTGATTCAAGCAGATATCTGAAAATATCCGATATTATATGTTCTACTTATCATAATTGATTAAAAAGACCTTTTTAGATTAATATATACATATGAGCCTATGGAATGAATCTTCTTATTTCCACCGCGTTGCTTCGACGCTTTTGAGCTTCAATACTTTATGGGATGTTGTGTCTAGTGTTTTGCTTTGATATTAGAGACTTTGAATTTGATACTAGCTTAAGCAAGTTTAATACTAGTAAGTAGAGTTGTCAAAACCCGACCCAACCCGAAAAATCGACCCGATCTGACCGAAATTTTTTGGGTTGAAATCCGACCCGAATAGTAGCGAGCAAAGAAAAAAAACGAACCCGATTGGGTTGAAACCCGAGACCGACCCGACCGACCTGATATATTATATATATGTAGAATAAATATATTATATTGTAAATATTATAATATATGTTATCATAAAACCTATTATAAATTAAATACTATTATAAAAATATATTTAAAATAATATTTAATTATTAAATATTATTATTTAATCATAATATTATTTTAAAATCATTAAAAACTCAAATTCTTGACCTGTTAGGTCGACCCAAACCCGCACGATAACCTGTCAAGACCCGACCTGGCTTGACCTGTAATCCGATTGACCCGAACCCGCACTCAACCCGAACCCGAAAAGACCGAATCCGAATCCACCCGACCCGACCTGTGTGACACCTCTACTAGTAAGTGTTTACAACTTCACATTTAATTTTCAATATAATGTTTTGTAGCTAGATTTTTGGACATGAATTGGTTAAATTTTATTATTTTTTTGAATAAAAGGGGTAAATTTTATTTACAAAAAGAATTCCAAAATTTTTACTAGATCAAACTAGCATGATTCCGGGATAGTAATTCCTAGATTTTCAAAGACCTTCCTAGTTTTTCTATTCCTTCTCCTCCATCTAGCCATAATACAATTTCTAACAAGAGAGATGCTTATGCTAATATAAACATTCTCCTCCAATTTTTCTCCCTTAAACACCACACTAGTTCTAGAGATCCACGTGTAATACACCACTACGCAGTGGTATAAGTTCCATATTCCATACCTCAAACTTTTCTTGCCTTTCAACTTAACAGCTTGATTTTTCTAGGCCTTGATATTGGTTGCTCTTCCTCCTATTTTTTGCCCAATTCAACACCCCTTGGAGAACTTGCTTTGAGTACTTACACTCAAACCTAATGTGGTCAACGATCTTTTGTCTACTTTCATTACACAGGCTGCAAACATCAGATTGCACCAGCCCCATAACAAGTAGCTTGTCTTTAGTCCAAGTTCCCCCACTCAAAATCTTCCACAAATTGAATGCCAACCTAGTGGTATACAACTTGTTCCACGCTAATTCACACCAGTCCTGTCACTCCCCACGGTCTCTAATGCTGTTGTACAACGAACTGATGTCCAGACCGTTGTTCCAAGCAATTAACATCGTCGATCTTCTACCTTCTTCCATGGACTCCACAAATTCATCTCTCAACCGCGGAACCTCCCTCCACAAGGCGCTATCAGACTGCTTGAATCTGACTGACCATATATTGCAACTCCTAATGTGGTTACTTTTCACCCATATGCGCCATACAGTAGCTCTGCATAGCTAGCCTTGTTCCATGCTTCAAGGTCCTTTAGTCCTACTCCTCCCTCCTCCTTTGGCTTGCAAATCTTTCTCCACGCAATCGGGGCCTTCCTACCATCACACCGACCACTCTAAAGAAAGTTCCTTAACAGTCTTGTTATGTCCTTTACCACACTCTTCGGGAACACAAACAATTTACACTACTAGTTGATCACTCCAAACAAGACAACCCTCATAGCTTCCAATCTCCCCGCATAAGAGAGGTTCTTACACGCCCAAGAGTTGATCCTACCCTTAATCTTGCTGATCAAACCCTCAAATTCTCTTTTCTTGAAGCCTTGAACTACAAAGTGGAACTCTTAAGTACTTAACTGGAAGTTGGCCCTTCTCCATCCCCATCATGCTAGAAATACTGTCTGACTCGTTAGAGCTCAAGCCAACACAATAAACTTTCGATTTTGCATAGTTTATCTTCAAGCTTGAGACTTCACAAAAATTGATCGAGCACCTTCCTGGTCGCCTGAACTGAGTTATACCTGCCATGGGAGAAGTTGAAAAGGTCATCCGCAAAGCACATATTCGACACCCCAACCCTAGAACAACCCCGATATTACTTAAACTCTCCTTGCTTGGCCATTCTTTTGAAAGCTCTATTCAAGAACTCCATCACAATAACAAATAGATAGAACGGCAATGGATCACCCTGCCTTAGCCCTTGTTCCCCCTTGAAATGGCCATAGAAGCCCTTCCTGATCTTGATAGTGAACTGACTACTCCAAACACATTCAGTAATCTAGTTAACCAATCTCGGATGAAAACCCAACCCTAACAAAACATCAACGAGAAACCTCCAATCCATCATGTCGTAGGCTTTCCTCAAATCTATCTTCATGGCGCACCTCGAGCTGGTGTATTTCCTACCATAGCTCTTAACAACCTCCTAACACATCACAATATTATGCTTTATACTCCTCCCTTTAACGAAAACACCTTGCGAATTGTCAATTATTTAGGGTAGGATCCTCTGCATACGCGCAACTATCATCTTGGAAATGACTTTAATGATCACACTACAACATGAAATAGGTCTGAAGTCGTTGATCATGCTCAGGTTTTCAATTTTTGGGACTAAAGAAATAACAATATTACCCACTTCGCGCAACAACCTTCCACTCTCAAAAAAATCAAGCACAACTATAGAAAAATCCTCTCCAACTATGTGCCATGCCTTTCTGAAAAAGTGGACATTCAATTCATCTGGCCCCGACGCTTTATTCTTATACTCCAGAGTGCCTTCTTTACCTCGTCCTTGCTAAACGCCCGAACCACCTCATCTTTGTCATTTGCCTGAATCAACCTGCCTTCTCTAAGAATTGACCAATCAACTTCAACATAATTCTTTTTTCTTCCTAAAGTATTTTCAAAATGTTGAACACTCATCCTTTTCAGTTCACATGCATCATTAATTTGCTCTCCCGCATCATTCTTTAACGACTTGATAGAATTCCTGGCTTGCCTCTACTTGATACTATTGTAAAGGAAGTTGTTGTTGCAATCTTGATATTTAAGCCAATGGATTTTTGCATGCTGCTGTAACATCAGTCTTCTAGACTTGAGCGAGTCCCTCAGCTTACCGAGACTTTCCTCCTCGAGTCTCATCAATCCTCTATCCGACAGTTCCTTTGCAACTCATTCTGAATCATTCGAAGCTTCTTATGATCTTCCTTCACGTCTTCTTCAAGCTTGTCTATCCTGACTTTTTGGAGCCTTTTCAGAGGAATTTTGAGCTTCTTGAGCTTGTTGATGAGGTTAAACATCTTCACCCCTCTCACCGTAGAGTTAAACCAAACTTCTTGAACCAACATAGGAAATTGGGATGATCCGCCCACACATTATTGAACCTAAGTGGACTTCTCTCTTTCTCTTTACCTCCAAACATTTTCAAAACTGTTGGGTAGTGATCTGAACATTCAGATTCCTCAAATCTAGCTTCAAAATTATTAAATTCATCAATCCATTCCTGTTTCGCTAAAATTCTGTCAAGTTTACACATTATTTTGGAGCCATCAAAATGCTTATTGGTCAACAAACTTTGCATCACTTAATTGTTTTTTGTCCAAACATGCCGCAAAGTCTCTAATATAGCTTATGTTTCTTCCCTTCTCCGAGAATTTTTCCTTAGCCTCCTTTATAGAGTTAAAATCCTCTAAAATTGCCCAGGGCATGGTCCCCACCAAAGCTTTCAACTAATCCACACTGTGCCAAAGTTCTTGTCGCTTCCGATCATCATTCAAGGCATACACAAATGCACATGCTAACAATTTCTGAATAGCCCCCGAATGAATGATGCACTGAAAGATTTGCTTCGGTTCCAACACCAAATCAAGTTTTTGAACAACTTGCGGACTCCAAAAGATCCATATTCTACCATTAATTCCATTGCACTTTGTACTTCTATTCCAACCCCTGAGCATTCACCTAGACATCTCCTCACTTTTATCTTCTCTAACTCTTGTTTCCAAAATTGCCATAACATCAATACCTTTCCTTACAAAGAACATATTAACTAACTCACACTTAGAGGGCTCGTGGAGCCCCCTAACGTTCCAACTCGCAATGGAGAGACTAATCATTGGGAAGAATTGCGTCAAATTTAGTCACCCCTTTCCAAGTCTTCCACTTCATTTCCCTGCAATCGGCTCAATATTATGAATTTTGAGTTGTCTATAATCATCTCAAGACCTTTGCCTTTTCTCAACCGATCAACACTCTCTCTTCCATTCTTAGATTTCACAACCTCCAAATCTCCCTCCTTTCTTGAGTTACTGCTTTCAGCTCCTGAATTAATACCTTCCTGCATGCTCGTCCCTTAACCACACCTTTGCTGAATTGCCTGCTCCTCTACAGATCTGGTAACAGTAGCAGCAACCACATTTTGTTTTGCTGAGGGTTCGAACTTGTTCTTTCTCTACGAGTCCACGACCTTCTTCTTCTCACATTCTCCAACAACATGTCTAAACGACTGACATCCGTCACACTTTGGGGGAATCCATTTATAGCGCACCGGTTGGACAATCTTCTCCCCATCCTCCCGCAAGAAAAGTAACCTCCTTCCTTAGAGGAGCTCTTGCGGAAATTTCAGTAAGAATCCTAGGAAAGACAGTCTTTCCTGATTTTTCATCACTTTATCCAAGACAATTGGTTTGCCTATCGCGTTCCTAGAATCGGACGTCCAGATTAGGGAGATCAACCCACACTTGAGTTTTCTCAAAGCACGACGGGTCTAATTTGATCCCTTCACTCCATCTTTTCAAAGCCATCCGCCTAACACCACCCACCATCTAAGGTCCATTAGCCATCACCCATTCAAGGTCTGACTCCTTTTCAAACTTGAACACAAACACACCGGAATCAGTCTGAATCACCTTTGGTTTCTGGATTCCCGACCACCTTGCATTCACGAACCCTTGCATCACATTGAATTTTAAGTTGGCTTAACTACATTTTTTTTCTTTAAACGAATAGTTTGGACATATGAATCGGATATCCGATCCAATCCGATAGTTTTTACCAGGTATCCAGCTAATAACGGATCGTGGTTTTCATAAATAAAAATTGAATATGCAGAATTGGATCAGGTCGAATACATCAGAATGTTCAGCCCTAACCATGAGTACTAATGAATAATAAAGTCTAAGTTTATCAAATAATTACCCACTAGGCCGCTACTAAAAAGAAATATCTTTAAATATAAAAAATTATGAAATAAGTAACAAAGTTAGCTTTGTATTTTTGCCTATGATGAATACAAGATGAAGAATGAAAGAGAAGGGAAATTGATGGATAATTCAAAAAGATTTAATTTAAAAATGTGCTAAAATTGGAGTATATTTTTTTTCCTCTAAAAAGATACTAGGTAGATGGGATCTAATTGATCATTTTTTATATTATCCAAAAGAATTTATATATTTTTCATATATTATTTGCTTATATATTGTTTATGATATTTTTTGTATGTCAATATTATGTGTATAAGTCTATACAATTGGGTTATTATCTTCTCAAATAAGGTTTATTTGCTATATATATTATATATAAAACCCAATAAGATATATATATATATATATATATATATATATATATATATTGATAACGATGATTTAGTCGTTTTTAAACCACAATTATGCAAGAAAACCACACTAACTTAAACCAAAGTATAAAGCAAGTAAGGGTCGATTCCACATGGAGACAGGTTATCTTTAGCAGAGAATTATGTGTCAAACAGAAGTAACAAGGGGGGTTTTTAGGTTTAATTCACACACTAATATGCAAATCATAAGAATTCGTGAGTTTATTAATCAGTATTTAGAAACACTTAGGCAAACAAATATCCGCATTCGCTTGACAAGTTGATCATTGATTTCAGTCAATATCTATGCAATGGAATTTCCAATTCCTTTTCAAGAGTAATTAATAGCACAACCAGATACTATTAACCCTAACTAGATAAATAATCATGAAACTATCAAGATTCAATCTAACTAGCAGCATTCAACAACAGGAATATAATTGGATACAAACTAAGATAAAACAACCAGCTTTTACCCTAGAATGCAAATCAATTCTCTTATGCATATAACTAACACAACCAGATATTAGCACGATGCAGTTGCTACTTATGAATTAGAGATGCTCAACCAGAAACACTCTAATCTAGCAAATAACCTAATAACAATAAATCCTAGATGATTAGACTAGAAATTATTGAAACAAAGTCAATAGCAATTCAAGCAAGAGAAGAGATTAAATCCATGCAATCGATAAGGAATTAGAAATCTCAAAACTGAATCAGAACGAACACTTCAATTGTCTGTCTAAGCAAAGAGACTTAGTTCTCCATATTTCTCCAAAATACAAAATAATTCCAAACTCAAAAACTAGGTCTAAACAAAAAGGTCTAAAGCTCCTTAAATAGGAGAAAACAACAATCTATCTAAAAATACATAAAAACCGGACCAAAAATAATATCCAAAAGTCCAATAAATAAAACGCAGCGTTTAAGACGGATTTCGCCTCCGTACTGGCAACGGGCGCCGCCTCCCACAAAACGTCTTTTCTTCGTTTTCTTCACTTCAGCTTCAAGTGGTCTTTGGTGCACTTCGACTCTTCCTTCTTTAACACTCCAAACACCATCTTTAGCACCTAAAACATGACTAAAAGTATGCTAAAACCCCATCTAAATATACAATATACATGTGTATATCATATATATATAGCTCCATATATGTGTACAATCAACGTACGTAATAGGTTATTATCATTGTCGGAGATAAATTAATTTATTCGACGTCGTGGACTACTTGGTAATTATCATTTGATTCTAAAATGAAACCCCATTCAAATATTGTATAAAGTCTACCCATACGTCTAATATCGATATACCGAGATTATAACAACCGTAACAAAAAAATTACGTATATTCTAATGTGGCGTGAGGACATGTGGATTTGGGTATGTGCATGCTTACATGCAAATTAATAATATTTGACTTAATATATCAGGAGACCCCTGTACTTTAATGTTTCTTCCCAACAGACCCTCTACTTAAAAATGTTATATTAGACCCTTCTACTCAGTTAAATTCTAACTATTAAACCTCCAATCATTGATCTTTCGTTACATATATAAAACAAACACATGCTGACTTAGCTTCCATAATTGATGAGTAATCGTCATTTAATCTAATTTTAAGCCACATCAGACTCTATTATTCACAATTACGGCAACAAAATAGGCTCAATACAGAAAATGAACCACTGTATTTGATATATTATGTTATCATACGTGATTTATATAGCTATGAAGTCGTATGTGATATAAAATTGGATAATATAATGATTAGTCATTAATTACGAGAGCGAAGACAGTATTCGATTGCTTTACGTATCAAATGATCAGTGATGAGAGGTTCAATAAAACAAATTCATATTAGTAGATGGGTCTAATAGAATATTTTTAAGTAGAATGGGATATATTGGGAAAAAAGGTTAAAATACAGGGGTCTAGTGATGTATTAAGACAACAATGTTCACCTTCGGAACATATATGTATGTATTGGAACAGAAAAGAATAAAACGAAAGAAAATGAAAAGCACAACCAGCAAAAGTAGTAGTGTACCAACAGACAAAGAGCTCTAATTTAGTGATTTTCACTGAAGATTTCTGTGTTCTTTGTGGTGATTTTCAGCAGGAAACCAGCTCCCACCTATGGTTTGAGTGCTCCTTCTCCGAGAAAGTCTTATCCAGCATTCTTAGGTGGGCTAAGTTTGGGCGAAGAAGCAGGAATATAGAGCATTGGATCAATCAGACTATAACTTGGCAGAGAAAGAATTCGTTCCACTTTAATCTATGGAATCATTGACACTGTGTAGTCATGTACTATGTCTGGAGGGCTAGAAACGCCACTGTTTTCAACCAAGAGAGCATCAGTGTTGAGGAATGCATATTTATGTGCCAAAACCTCATTGAGAATAGTAGTAAAGTAAGATGGAAGGCTAAGTCTAAGGATCTTAGGAGATTTTTGGAGAGTTTAGAGAGTGGTGGACATGTAAATAGCTAGCTCGCTAGCGATTTTGTAACCGTCGTTTCGTCCTAATATTTAAACTTTTTTTAAAAAAAAACAAAGAGCTCTAATTTCTAAAGAAACAAACCGAGCAATCTGTCCGAGTGAAAAGTGGGGAAACAAACAAGGTCAGAGGCGTAGGGGAACACCTAACACAGAATTGAATGAAGGTGTGTCACGGGCCAAATTGTGACGACGCAAAACTAGCGCAGAATTGGTGCACGTGATCCATTGTAATAAATTAAGTGCATGCATGCATGTGATATGGAACATATATATAATTGATATTCCTAACCGTGGATTTCTGATCAACCTTCCAATTAATACTTTGCATGTCCCATTTAGTAAGCACTTGGTCTTGGATGAATTGATGACCAAATTGCAACAAAAGTATAGGGTAAACCATACAGTACGTACTACAATCAGAAGATGTTGTACGTGTAACTGTGTAAGGAAAGCTCAGTCACTAATACCCACAACTACCATGGAGGAGGAGCTGAATTCGATCTGGAGAATACCAGCCCATGGTTTGGATTCCGCTGTATACCATTCACCTTAATTATTACTGTATGTCGTTGGTAATTTTAGGGTAACAAATGTCGTTATGTGAATGATACTTCATGCAACCTTAGCCAACCGCATAGGCCTTTTCATTATAAAGCACTTGTCCAAAACTACCATCTCTCATCATCAACATCACCTTCCTCTTCTTCTTCTTCTTCTTCTTTGATCTTTGTGTCGCATTTACATTTCCACCAAACCAAACACAGGAAACAAAAGTGATCCATTCTTCTCACGGAGGGACTAGTGAGTTCTAAGCCTAGTCCACTCGTACCCGCAATATGAAGATGGAGAAGAGCTCTGTCTTGAAACAGAGCATTGCTCTGTTTTTCTTCATCAACATCGCCCTCTTTTCGTATGCTGAAAAACACGTAAGCATACATAAATATATATATGACAAATAAAAACCATTTTCTGTTGAATTGCAAAATCGGATGCATAATGCAAACACATGCTTTCAATTTGGCTGAGCAGCAGGTTGTAACAGAGGAGTCCTCCCCTGCACCACAGCCACAGCCTCCCACTTCAAGCCTTCCCAAGGTTAGATGAATTTTAATTAGTGCTCTAATCAATACTAGTAGTTAACTGATCAGCCTCATCATCACATATATAATATGATGATATCATCACGACTCATGAGTATAACAATTTGCAGCATGGGACAACGGAGGGCAGCCTGAGGCCTGAGGAGTGCGGGCCGCGGTGCTCCGGGAGATGCTCGAATACGCAGTACAAGAAGCCGTGTCTGCTGTTCTGCAACAAGTGCTGTGCCAAGTGCCTGTGCGTGCCCCCGGGCACCTACGGCAACAAGCACTTCTGCCCTTGCTACGACGCCTGGAAGACCAAGCGCGGTGGCCCCAAGTGCCCTTGATTTGGGAGTTTTTTTTTTTTGTCGAAGGAGAGACGGCACTCTTCGGCTCCTCGAGCGAGCGTTTTGTTAATTAAAGAGAAAACGGCCCTTGATTTTGTTAATTCACTCATTGTAGCTAGACATGCCCCACTTCTTAACATGCCACGTTTTTCACTCTTTTTTTTTCACGAAATCAATACATTCACCGACAACCCAAAAAACTTGTGTTTTGGAGTAGGTCTACAAAATTGGTCAATCTATTAGGTCTAAGTGACCATGTGAAGATTAGTGCAAAATCTTGGAGCTTATTATAAATGAATGCCGGCCTATGCGAAAGTGGGTGTGTAGTCAACAAAGATTTGATCATGTAAGTCCTCACTTATTGTACCATTTGCTTGAATAAGACGTAAGTCACGTAACATAACTTGGACTAATATATGTATTGTCTATACTTATGTAACCAACTAGTATTTGGCGTGCACGGTTGAATACTTCCTAACATTTGCATTGTGCATTCAGCATTCGACGTCTGTACAAGACGCACACAATTATAAAAGTTGGGTAATGATGTATGTGACATGTCAGAGGTAGATGCAGAAGAAGGTCCAACCATTACGCGATCCGTGCCAAGTTTCTGTTTTGAATCAAATCATATATACGATTTTCTTTCTCCTTTGCGTTGAATTCACTCTCAACCAAAATCCCCCAAATTTTCCCTCATCTGGGTTCAATCTCATCTTCAAGAGACCCAGATACCAAATCCTGTTGCGAAAAATTCATCTGAGCACCCCAAATTTCTGGGCTATACAACCCGTCATTGTTCACAGAAGAATGATTTCTAGGTTTCAAGCCTTCTTGTGTGCAAATTCAAGGTATGTCCTTTTAGGTTTTCCATAAAACGAGGAAGCAAACAACATTGCTCACAGGAGTTGGTTATTGAACCCAACTCAAAAAATGGATATAACCAATGAGGCAAGCCTTGATCTGTTCCCAATTGGACCTGATTCACTTGTTGGTAGAACAATTGCTTTCAGAGTCCTGTTCTTCAAGTCCATGTCACACTTGAGGCATAAGCTTTTTGCTATAGTTTTGAGGCTCATTTTCAGATTAAGACGCTTCTTAGCACCCTTGTTGTCATGGTTCCATCCCCAAAACCCACAGGGCATATTGGCCATGGTGATTCTTATTGCATTCATTTTGAAGCGGTATACAAGTGTGAAAACTAGGGCTGAGATGGCTTATAGAAGGAAATTTTGGGGAAATCTGATGAGAGCTGCTTTGACCTATGAGGAGTGGGCTCATGCTGCCAGAATGCAAGAAAAGGAGACACCCAAAATGAATGAAGCTGAGCTCTATGATGAGGAGCTTGTCAGGAACAAGCTCCAAGAGCTCAGGCTCCGACGTCATGATGGGTGTTTGAGGGAGATCATTTTTTGTATGCGTGCGGATTTGATTAGGAATCTCGGTAATATGTGCAACCCTGAGCTTCATAAAGGAAGGCTTCAAGTGCCCTTGCTTATAAAGGACTACATCGATGAGGTGACCACTCAGTTGAGGATGGTTTGCGAGTGGGACTCGGAAGATCTTTTGTTGGAAGAGAAGCTTGCTTTTATGCATGAAACGAGGCACGCGTTTGGTAGGACGGCTTTGCTTTTGAGTGGCGGCGCTTCTCTTGGAGCGTTCCATGTGGGTGTGGTGAAAACGCTCGTGGATCATAAGCTTATGCCGAGGGTTGTAGCTGGATCCAGTGTCGGGTCTATTATTTGTTCCATTGTTGCCACAAGATCATGGCCTGAGCTTCAGAGTTTCTTTGAGGATTCATGGCAGTCCTTGAAGTTCTTTGATCAGATGGGTGGGATTTTCACAGTTTTTAAAAGGGTTACCACTTTTGGAGCAGTTCATGAGATCAGGCATTTGCAAATGATGTTAAGGCATTTAACTAGCAATTTGACATTCCAAGAAGCTTATGATATGACGGGTCGAATTCTGGCTATTACAGTTTGTTCTCCTAGAAAACACGAACCACCTCGTTGCCTTAACTACTTGACTTCACCCCATGTTGTCATCTGGAGCGCAGTGACGGCTTCTTGTGCATTTCCCGGTCTTTTTGAGGCTCAAGAACTGATGGCTAAAGATAGGTCCGGAGACATTGTACCCTATCACCCGCCTTTTCATCTTGGTCCTGAAGAAGGGAGTACTCCGGCGCGTAGGTGGAGAGATGGTAGCTTAGAGAGTGACTTGCCTATGATTCAGCTGAAGGAGCTTTTCAATGTCAATCATTTTATTGTAAGTCAGGCAAATCCTCATATTGCACCTCTTTTGAGGCTGAAAGCATTTGTGAGAGCGTATGGCGGAAATTTTGCTGCCAAGGTATGTGTCTGTGGACTAGATAACTTTCACTTCAGCAGTTTGTCTTAGATGCTTTTGTGTATTTGTTGTGTGAGAAAACTATAAAGTTTATATATCAGATGTTTAGTCAATTAGAATTAAAATGGAGGCAAATTTGCTGTTAAAAATGCTAGGACAGTACTTCATTTCAGTTGTATATATATACAATTTATGCAAATTTAATTGAAGGGTCCTGTAATTTTGTTGAACTGCAGCTTGCTGAATTGGCCGAAATGGAAGTAAAGCACCGGTGTCACCAGATATTGGCCCTGGGTTTCCCACTAGGCGGACTTGCTAAATTGTTTGCTCAGGATTGGGAGGGTCATGTCACTGTTGTAATGCCTGCCACACTTGCTCAGGTATATGATTCTAAAAGAACACATCTTCTTCTAAATTATGCTTCTATATGTCCAAAAGGTATCCCAAGAATTGAAATAGTTACATGTTGCATCTAGATTTCTAAATCTTACTCAATTGTAATCTTGGGTCTTGGGTCTTGAGGACCATGGTTTGGAAAGAGTCTGTTAGGCCATAAAATGTAGGGTTATTGTATCCAAAAACAAGATTGCTAAGGGCATGGTTTAAGAACCGAATGTGACATTGTACAGGAAAATGTGTTTTCTTACTATCTGTGTTTTTTCCCCACAGTACCTGAAAATCATACAGAACCCATCTCATGGGGAGCTGAAAAAGGCGGCAAACCAAGGGAGGAGGAGCACCTGGGAGAAGCTATCTGCAATAAAAGCAAATTGCGCAATCGAGCTTGCTCTTGACGAATGCGTTTCAATCCTCAACCACATGCGCAGGCTCAAAAGGAGCTCCGAGCGAGCTGCTGCATCCGCTGCTACTTCCTCCGCGCCTCACACAACTGCCACACCGCCCAGTAGAAGACTCAGCGCTTCCAGAAGGATCCCGTCCTGGAACCTGCTTGCACGAGAAAACTCAGTTGGCTCGGTCAGCTCAGTTGAAGAAGACATTATCTCTGAAGTCTTGGCCTTGCACCAAGGCCTGAATCACAGGACAACAAGTGATAGTGAATCTGAGAGCGTTGACCATAACAATAGTAATAATAATAGTAATACTTGGACAAGAACTGGTGGACCGTTAATGAGGACGAGCTCTGCATCTATATTTGTGGACTTCATTCAGAGCTTGGATAGTAGCTCAGAGAACAATGGCGGTACTAGTGTGAGTGAAGGCGAACCCTTGCCGCCGCTCGTGAAGAGGGACGAGGCTTCCTTCTCAGAAGGTAGGGATGATTTTGCGGTTCCGGGTGCTGAGTTTGTGAATCTGGAGCGCCCCAACGGGGAAATGGATAGCAGCTCTGCATCTGAATGTGGGGATGATGAGTCAAATGACAACCGTGATGTTGAGATGGAGATGAGTTCAAGGCCTGCAATATAGCTTATAAGGGCATTATAGCTTTCAGTCTTCCTACTAAATGCCCCTTGACAGTGTAGCTGGGTTTAGTGACTCTGGCTGCTTAACACCCAATTCTAGTGATAGTAAGAATTGGAATAGATGTACTCATGTGCAGCCATTTTTGGTGGTTGTACAATGATCACATACATGTAAATATGCTCGAGATGATAGTTTGAATTGTGACTATCACTATGGTGTGTGTAGGATTGTTTGACTATACAGATTGCTTAACGGATCAGTGTTGGACATTGATTCAATATGTGGTTGTATATGTTGGGAAACAAAACTATCCCATATCAGAAGTTGGGCAACAAAGTTACCTAGTATATAAGACGGTGGGTTACTCCTCCTATTGCCAATTGGTTTTAGGATGGAACCCCACCGGACTTGTATCAGGACCACCCACACTTCTAATAGTATATAGGTCACCGGATGGAAGGCCAGAATGAGAAATATATATTTATTCTATATGGTAACTTGTTAGTTAATACTCCAACTATGTCGTAGATATAAACTTGGATTTTAAATTTCACAGAATGCTACCAGATGAGATGATTATAAAGACGTTTGCTTAAGTTATGGACTAATGACGAATTCCAACAACTAAAAATATAACCGTTGCTTGAGTGGGCTTATTTTAGCTATAATAGTTGACTTGAATTTTCATTGTATAAGACTACACTTTATTTTTTGTTCAACACTTCAACTAATGCACTTGGGTTATTAAACTGAGAAAGTATTAATTCTTGGGCTAGCAATCTACTAACTTGAAAAGATTATTGTAGATGAAGAAACCTCCATCCAAGAATTTTTCCAAAAGACATTTGTCATCCTCAGAACTCAACTTATGAATTTCTTCATACATGCATGATTTATAAGAATCTTTTATCTTCTTTTACCGCTCAGTTCATTTAGAACCCTTCTAGTATTGCACCTGTTTGGGATTACGGTTACAAAATGTTAGAAGTATTAAAAGTATTTTATGATGCAACCATCTTTCTATCTCTAAAAGCTGAAGCCATCTCTTCACAAAAAATTCAACCACGTGGTTGCACAGTTTTCCAACAAGTGGCCCAATCAGAAATAAGATACGTGATAGCAGTTTTTAAAGCTGGCCTGATAATTCATCGCTCACCTCTCACATAAAAAAAAAATTCACGCTTGGCCGCTTTCTTCTACTCAGCATCAACTCTAAACCGTCTTCTACTGATCTTCTACCCATCTTCTGCCCACGTTTCGGGGATTTGGGAACGAATTAACCGTTTGAATAGCTTCCTTTAAATCCGACCATGTATATGCCTTCTTTCTTTTTTGATAAAGCTCAGCGGAAGCTCTCTGAAATCCATTCAAGTCCTCCACACCAACAGCATCACGGCGGCCGCTAGCGCCAGCACGTGCGCCGCCATCAACACCGCGCCATCGACACCACCAGGCGTCGGCACTCTCACGCTCACCGGCCCCACATCCTTTGTCACCAGCCGCAACCGCCAGGCGCCAGCGCCCTCATGCTCTTAAATCCATCGCCGCCTCCTTCGCTGCCAGCGTCGGCGTCCAGACTTCTCCCGCTCTGTCAGGTACTTGGCCGCCGCTAAATTCATTTTCACTTCTCCTGTCTCCTTCTTTTCCATTAATTTGCTGGAACGTCTCTTTGACCTAACCGAGTTGATTTCCGTTCCTGTCAATTTCACGACTCCGAGTTCAATTCGAGCTTTTGATCGATTAACCGAGTTGATTTCTTTGTCTCAAGAAGCCTCAAATCTGCTCGGACCATTCCAGATTATTCATTGCTGATCGGAATCGGTTGCACATTCCGGCCACCACTAATCTTCCCCGGAGACAGATCAGAAGAAGGTAAGGAGTTGATGTGTACTCGGATTCTCGGGATATTTGAAGGAGTTGAATGATGTCTTGCTCTTTAATCTTAGAATTGATTTTAAGGAGTTGAATGATGTCTTGCTCATAACTTCTCATATGCGAAGTCTGTTCTTTAAGCTCATTTTCAACCCTTGATTTTAAACTACTTACTTCTGGCAAGCATGATTTGCAATGATTTATGTTGTTGTTGATGTGTACTCGGAATCTTTGCTCATTGGAGGAATTGTGGGTTTATCATCTGGATTATGAGAGAGCAGCTTTGCTGTTGTATTTTTTTCTTTTTTTTGCAGTAGTGTTCAGGAGCTGGAAATTTGGATGGGTGTTTTTGCATCAGATTTTTACCAATTTGGGTCTGTCATTGCTGTTTTTGTTATTTTTCTCGAATGGCTTTGGCTTTCACTACTTAAGTTTAATCATTTCTTATTCGAATGCTAATGGGATTGGTTTGGTCGTGTTTGATTGTTTAGAGTTAACCGATTGAGTTACATTTTTCTATATAACCGATTGTGGGTTTATCATCTTTGGATCTGTAGTAGTGTTCAGGAGCTGGACATTTGGATGGGTGTTTTTGCATCTGATTTTTGCCAATTTGGGTTTGTCATTGCAGTTTTCTTAAACCAATTTGGGTTTGATTTTTGCATCTGATTTTTGCTATTTATCTTTCTTCCATTGGTTTCTGTTTAGCAATCTAATTTATCATCCAGGAAGATAGTTCATCGCTTAGAAAAACTTGTCATTGCATAGAAAAACTTGTCATTGCATAGAAAAACTTGTCATTGCGTAGAAAACTTGTCATCCCTTATGAAAAACTTGTCATTGCTTAGAAAACTTGTCATCCCTTACGAAAATCTTGTCATAGCGTACAGAAAACTTGTCATAATGTATAAAAAACTTGTCATAGTGTAGTAAACTTGTCATTCCTTATGAGAAACTTGTCATTGCGTAGAAAACTTGTCATCCCTTACGAAAAACTTGTCAAAGCGTACAAAAAACTTGTCATAACGTACAAAAAACTTGTCATAGCGTACAAAAACGTGTCGTCGCATACAAAAACTTGTCGTTGCGTACAAAAACTTGTCATCACTCAACCTATCGTCACGTACAAAAAACTTATCATCACGTACAAAACTTGTCATTACCCTAACTTGTCATCACTTATGCAACTTGTCATCAGAATTTATTAGTATGCCTATGTGGGATTTGAACCCACATTATTGTGCGTTAAGCACGTTGCTCTACCATTTGAGCTAATAGGCTATAATTAAAAGTAATATATAGACAAATCTAACAAGTTGCATAAGTGATAACATACTAACTAATTAAAGATTACACTATATAATAATATGCATTGTCTAATGTAGTAAATTACTATATATACACGATCAAGCAAGTGATAACATACTAACTACTTCTTCAGGGGAAAATGCAGAATTGATTAGTGATAATAGCTTAGAGCACAAATTTAATTATCATCAACATGGGATGCTACAATAATACAGGAATTTATAGTTCAAGAATAATGGGGACCAAAGTTATGATATCTATCACCTAGAATGTACTGGAAAAATATCCATCTTCTTCTCTGAAACATATTTACAAAAGATGGCTAGAAACTTGGAACTCTGATCAACATTCTATGCTACAAAATCATAGACATAGCAACCGTTGCTGCTACTCTCAGATAACAAACAACATAAGCTCACTGAAATTACAAGTAATCCACTGTCTAAACATCAAACAATCCAATATATCAATTAACCCTGCACAACTACCATTAAGCCTGCACTAAACATCAAACAATCCAATATATCAATTCATCCAAAATCAATCCAGAATTCTCTGTACACACTACACAATCTTGCAAGAAGAGAAAAATTTTAAAAATCAGTTCAACAAGGTAAAGAGCGTTGCCTAAATCAATCAATCAATCAATGAAATCGATCGAACACAAGACCACAAAATCAAATCCGAAAACTCAGTGCAACCTATCTTGTGGAACTATAACACAACAATTTGTATCAACCTTAATTACCTTTATAGAGTCAATTGCTAGCCCATGCAACCTATCAAAATCCTTTCCAGTAAGAAATTGTAACACAAATCCTGTTCACACAATTTACCAGGCATTATATGGAGTGAAGACTATTATCATCAATTGCCTCCGGATACCATTTTCACATATTTGCAGTGCTCTCCCATTGTATCCAATAAAGACAAAAAAAATGTAAAAAAAAACACAAGAAACCAACACTTATCAATCTAACTAATGTAACAGGAAAACTAAGTAGCAAGCAACAATTTCAACCTGAACAAATCCAAATGAACTGAACGGCAGAAGGAGACTAACAATAGCATCCAAAACAGGTACACAACAACAACAACAGTTAAAGACGAAGGAGGGATTAGAGGATCGGAAAGCGAACCGTCTTCGTCGGAGTTAACGGGGAAGTCGGCGATAGTATCGGCGGAGTCGTCGACGGGGGAGCGGAAGGGGCCATCGTTGCAACCGAAACCCTAGATCGAAGAGGAGGCGGAGGTTTGGCCGGGATTAAGGCGGAGGAAGCTCCTGACAAGGCGAACCAAAACCCTAGATATGCGAAGTCAAGATCCGCCACCAATCGGAGTCCAGATCCGGCGTTCGGAGGCAATAGCGGCCGGATCTTGAACGGAGGAGGTGTAGGCGAGGGCTGGGAGATCGGATCCGGGGCAAGCTTCGCCGGATTCCGCCGTTTATGCCTGGATCTGCGTATCGCCTTAAAGGGCTAGGGTTCCAAAAATTCACGAGAGAGACAGAGCGGTGAGAAAGAGAGAGAAAGTGAAAGAAGGAAAAGAAAAAATCTAAAAAAATTAAGGCTTTTATACCGACTACTTAGTACTTTTTTTTAAAAGGGGTACAATTACTTTCTAAATGTTCTAAAACCACATCCATCACCCCCTTCTACTTCCTCCGATGGCTTATGCAATGACAACCCACGTAACACTTCCATTGGTACCGAAACTGAAGAAGCATCGTCTATTCGTCTTACATGGTAAGTGGGGCTTCAACTTAAAATGTAAGAGTACTATGTGGACTTTGATCCCTGTAAAATCCCGAGAGGATACGTAGACAACTAATTCGTATGAAGTCCAAACACTTTAATTTTCCCAACTCTTATTTTTTGAAACAAAAAATGATAAAGAAAAACCGAATATAATAATAAATTTCACGTTCAATAATCAATCATGGGTTCACGATCGCGAGCACAACAATGAACACGCGGTCACAGTTAATTGAATGGGTACTTAGAATTTTTAAATCGCGACTCAATGACTAGTTTAAAATGTATCTTTTTATTTTTTAGGTTGAGGGTAATGCCCATGAGTTTAAAATGTATCTTTTAGAACTTTGAGTTTTATATTAACTAGTTGAAGACCCGTACCATGTACGGATAATGGTCATTTTTTTCGCTAATTTGTGTACTACTATAATCTATAATACACATTAATTTTTATATATAAATAGATTAAAATGGGAATTGAAAAGTTAAGTTAATTAATATGTATCTTTTATAAAAGGAAATTTTAAAGATAGATAATACTGTTTCAATGATAGATATTAGATAAGTAAGAAAAAGGATAAAATTAAAGATTAGACAATTAAAGAAATTTTGAAGATAAAAAATATCCCTTTAAAGATAGATATTTGATGAGTAAGAAAAAAGATAAAGTTAAATTTTATACAATTAGAAAAAAAAACATATAAAACTGTTAATAAAGTGGGACCAGAATTAACGTGGAGGCTCGAAATTCTCCGGCTTTAATATATAGTATAGATTTATAGATGTGTTAATATCTATATACATCATACGTAAATGTGCTAGTATACTCATTCTCTTGAACTCTCTTACTTTTTGCAGTTTTTTCTATCTAATTTACTAGTTTTCTTCTATTTTCTTTAAGATTTTCATTGTTTTAGAAAAATGGATTGTCAAAAAAACGAGGCAGGTCAAGACGATCCGTTGACGCCAACAATGCCCAGTCCAACTCTATGACATAAATTTTCATCAACGTGTTTACCATTATCAAATGGTTGATGCTCCAATTCCTAATACAAATGAAAGTAAATACGATATTCAAATGTAATTATTATCATCGCACATTCGTATGGACAAAGGGTGGAGGCTATGGCGCATTACTATGACATATCGAAATGAACCACCTTAGAGAATTTTACGGAGTAAAAGCGAATCTCTCTAACCGATCTTAAATCTTAATTCATTATTCGTCCAACTCTCAAACTCGCATTTAGTTCATTGATGTAGTTACCTATTTAAGACGTTTTAGTCGTTTAAGTTATTTAGCTTTTCTTATCGTTTAACTTGAACGTCTTAAGCAAATGTTGCAAATATATTCTATTGAAAACCGCGATCTTGACCAACGTAGTTCAGACCACAGTTAATTTTATTTTTTTTTTGGTAGAAAGACCACAGTTAATTTTATATACCTAGTCAGTTAGTCACTATTTCATAAACGGTCAAAATCGACCGGAAACCAATCCAAATTGGAACCGAAAAACTTACTGAAAAATGATCTTGAGTCATTTTTTTGGTTTACATCATGAAATTCATATCATTAGTGATGGTTTATCAAATTTCAAATTTTTATTTTCCTAGTTGAAATTTAATATTTGGAATTATCATTTTTGTAAAAAATTAAAGGAAAAGAAGGAAAGTTAAGTCATGGGAATGTGTCATCTTCCATAAATCTAAAATTCCTTTCTTTTTCAAACTTGAAAAAAGCTGCTCCCTGCGAAGCTTCGTGGAAGCTGCTCCCCGGCCATGGCCACTTCAGTTCTTAACCCCCCTTTCTCCTCTCCTTCCTCCCTGCCTCTCTTCAATCATTTCTGCCCTCCCTACTCTCAACCACCACCACCACCATGAAGCTCATTCAATCAATCAACCCTAAGAAGTTGTTCCGCTCCAAAAAAACCTCCGACCGCCTTCAGATCTCCAAATCGGCGCCGGCGTCATTCAACACCGCCTTCTCCGCCTCGTCCTCCTCCTCATCCGGATCCGACGCTCTCAAAGCCTCTCACCGCTCCGTCCCCGCCTGCTTCGACCTAATCGATGCCTTCAAGCTCATCGACGGCGACGGCGACGGCAAGATCTCGAAACGAGATCTCCACGCCGTCCTCAGCCGGATCGGCGCCGGCGACGAGGACCTGGACGCGATGCTCGCCGAGATCGACGGCGACATCACGGTTGAGGAGTGCGCCGCCATCGGGTCGGCGGTCGGGCCCGACGAGCTCAGGGAGACGTTCGATGTGTTCGACGCCGACCGCGACGGGAGGATAGCGGCGGAGGACTTGCTCAGGGTGTTCGGCTCCATCGGCGACGACCGGTGCACGTTAGACGAGTGCCGGCGCATGATAGAGAGCGTGGACGTTAACGGGGACGGGTTCGTCTGCTTCGCGGAGTTCACCAGAATGATGATGCTCCAGGAGCAGCAGCACTAGCAGACGTCACGTGACGTAATGTATCATAGGCCATGTGCTGTGAGTCTGTGACACGCTAAATTTTGAGAGTGTGGTGTAAATTAAATGTGAGTCAAGGTTACCCCACTTACCAGCAGTCCAGTGTAAATGAGAAAAAGGGTTTTGTAATGGTTTTTTTTTTTTTTTTTGGTGAACGTTTTGTAATGGTTGTTTGTCGGACTTTGTTGTGTTATCTAATCTTCAAATAGTAATTGTTAAATTAATAAATTTCACAATACCACCCTATCAGACTAGCTGTATGCAGTTATGCACCAAACGAAACCACCCTTAATTATGCAGTTATGCACCAAACGAAACCACCCTTAATTATAAGCAGAAATTACAACAATTCGCACATAATAAGCCAAATGAACTATCAATCAACCACCCACAAATACACCCTTGATTTGTGTTTTACTGCTTGACCCTGTCAAGTCCCAAAACATAGGATGAAAACATAGAAGCAAAAGTTGTGCTATGTTAATTTTGGAACATTTGTCTTGAATTTTTTCGGGTGTATTCCCCCTCCTGATCCCCCAGATTCTGCATCTGCTGGACTACCTAGATAAATGTTGTTGTTATGCTATGTTAATTTTCCAACTTCTTGCTTATCCTTCATTTTTTTATTCACTCTTTCATGCTTCTTCCAACTAACTACTACGTACACACTAATGGAGAATGGAGAATGGAGAATGGAGAATGGAGAATGGAGAATGCTTCAATTTCACTCTCCACTGAGTCTCAGCTATATCTTTGTGGGCGGGCAAATTTTCATATCAATTAGTTAGCATTTATTTCTCTATCTTATTTATTTTGCTATCCATATTTATTATGCTTTATCCTTTATTAGGGTAGTTACTCTAGATAGGATATTATTTATGGAGGAGAATCTTATCTTCGCCTGAGATAAGATATTTGGTTGACTTAGGGAGCAAGATATCGCGAAATCTAACCCTAATGGGCCGATTGGCCTTGGGACGCGCGCCCTCCTTCTAGTCCCTCTCCTCTATAAATACACATGTATACCATGTGAAAGGTAAGTTCTAAGCCACCGCTTTGCCTGACGCCTTTGATCAACATTGCCCTTACTGACTTAAGCATCGGAGGTGGATTAGGGGTCGCTCGCCCCTTGGTCCATTGTTTTGCAGGTCATTGAAGGCGAAGATGCTAGGTGAAGAAGCTTGGAGAAGAAGGTCATTGAAGAAGGAGTTGAGACTTGTACACGGCATATTTTGTGTACTAACATTTGGCGCCGTCCGTGGGGAACGAACAGGTTTTCGACCTTCGTAAACCCTGCAAGAACCGATCTGAAGAGGCTATGGATCGCTTGTCCACAGGCCCGAATCGAACTTACCCCCAGGCGAATCGGCGCGATGGCCGCTAGCCACGGGAACCGTGTGCGGCCGATGGCCGAACGACCGAGCCGCGCGACGTGTCACCACGGCAGTCGATCCGGCACGGGTCGCAGCACACGATGCGCCGGACCGCCACCGTCGCGCCTACGCAAGGGCAGAAGCGGAGCCGATCGGTCGGGCCGTCGCCCGATCAGGCCAATCCGCATCCACCAACCGCGCGGATCGCCGCGCGATCCATCGCAAAGAAAAGACAACCCGCGGGCGCGGGTTGCGGAACCGCGATCGCGGGTTCCATGCAGAACCCCCCGCTCGATTCCCGTACGCGAGCTGCGGGCGCGGCTCCGGGAACCGCGGGCGCGGGTCGCGGAACCGCGGTCGCGGGTCGCGGAACCGCGGTCGCGGGTCGCGGAACCGCGGTCGCGGGTCGCGGAACCGCGGTCGCGGGTTCCATGCAAAACCCCCCGCTCAATTCCCGTATGCGAGCCGCGGGCGCGGCTCCGGGAACCGCGGGCGCGGGGCATCCCCAGGGCAATTTGCCCGATTCCGCTGAACTGCCTGCGGGCGCGGGTCGGGCATCCGCGATCGCGAATGGGTCGCCGAGGGTGTCCGTCGACGAAACCCTAAGAAGTCTGACACGGGAACCTGCGTATGAGGTCCAGGGTCCCACGAGCGCGGGCCCACGGCGTAACGAACTCGGCGCAAGTTCGGAAGAGGGTCTCGGGATCGGAACCGATCCCACCGCACAAGTCTTCGCTCGTCGCCAGGAGCGAGCTGCACTATAACCGCGAGCGCGGTGGCAGACGCAGGCAAGGCGGCGAGGAAGGAGGAGCTCGCGAAGAATCGCAGTCTGGGGCAGAACCGCGGGCGCGGTCGCCCCCGTTGCGAGCGCGGTTTCGCTCCAGAGAACGTAACCTTTGTTCTAGGGCAAACCGCGACCGCGGGTCCATCACCCGCGACCGCGGGTCGGAGACTGACAGGATGACCAATCGTGCTTCCGACTCACTTTCCGGGAGCTACGCTTATCGGATTTGGACGATCCACATATCGCCGGAAAGAGGAGGAGATAAGCTACAAATTATCTTCAGGAGTCGAAGCGAGAATCCCACTCGAAGTCAGTCAAAACTGGGCACGAACAGCACAGTCCAGAAATCGAGTTCTTTAACTCCGCGCCGCAGACGAGCGCGCGGTGCGCCTCCGGCCCAGTCGAGCCCTTCACCCGGCTCCTGATCCGTTCTACGCCACCGATCGAGCCGTAATACAGGGAGCCGGATCACGTAGGGGCGGCGGCACCCATTGGTCCACACAACACGATCGATCGCTAGAGCCCGTAGCGGGCGAGCGGTCGGTCCGATCCTTTGCAACGGCACCCATCGGTCCTCACGACGCGATCGATCGCTAGAGCCCGGCGCGGGCGAGCGGTTGGTCCGATCCATTGAGGTGTCCGATACAGGGGCATGACGAAGCAAGTGTTGGATCTTGGGAAGGCTCGGAGCCCGCCGGAGCAAGAGATCGTGAGCATGATCGTTCGTCCCTTCACATCCAAGAGCCTTCGCATGACCACGATAGCTCGCTAGCCCACCAGAGCGGTGCGCGCGGAACGAGAGAGGCGGTCGGGCTGAGGGATGTCGCGGGACCAACGAGCGATATGACGGGAAGAGATCGGGCTCATAGGGTCGAAGGGCTTGATCGCCGCTCAACGATCAACGCGGAACTTACAACGCTGTAATAGTCCGTGTGAGCTCCACGATGGTCGGAACAAGACGATTCAAGAAGCGCTGGAAAGTAGACTCCGAATTCTACGTTTCTCGTTCACACATCAGAACTGGAGACTCGCTGCATCCGGGTCGAAGTCGCGCCGCAAGAGACCGCAACCTGTTTCACAAACAGGATGGCGAGGGAAACTTCCGACCAGTCGTTCAGGAACCACGCACATCGGAATCGGACGATCCATATATCAACGGAAATAGGGAAGAGCGATCTTCATTCCATCTTTGGATGACAACCCCAGAAACTCTCTCGAAGAGGGCCAAAAGGACGTCCGAAGGCTGCTGTCCTGCAGAACGCGCAGGACAGAGAAGCCTGCTTCTAGCCCCTCGTTTTGGAGTTAGAGATGTCGAAAAATCGCGGGCTTGGCATCTCTGAAAAGATGGAGAAGTCACCTACAAATCTTCTCTTAACGTCCAGACCCGAATCGCACCTCAACCGGCCCGAACTCGCAGCCTAAGACAGAGCAGTCTCGCTCTAGTGACAGCAGCGCACTGCTTTGTTGTGCAGGCTCGTTCGTGAGCTACGGTTGTCCGATCGGGACGATTCAAGATGTCTTGGAAAGCTTAGAAAGCGTACTACCTTTCGTCTTCAGGAGCCAATGCTGGAAACTCGCTCCAATTGGCTCGGAATCAGGTACGAACCTGCGGGTCCCAAGCGCCCCCCGGAACGACGGTTTGCCCACAACGAAGTAAGGACTCCAAGGCTTACGTGGTCGAGCGCCCGACTCCTGTGGTAACCGCTTACCCGCTCCAATCTCTGCTGACGAAGTCGAACCTCTTCGAAAGAGTCGTCAGACGGTCCATCAAGCGGGGGCGTAAGCGTCAATTTACGCACCCGGAACCAACTTTACGATACCGTCCGCTTCGATCTCTGCTGTGAAAATCAGGTCTCTCGTAACGAGTCGCGGGATGGTCTGTTGAGCGGGGGCAGTATGACGTCAACTTACATGCCCAGAGCCGACGTCGAAAGACTGGTACCAACCGACTCTGTTGTACGATTCCCTACCAACTCAAGTTTGACAGCAAGATCAACGAGACGACATCGAAGACCGTCCTTGACCGACTTCAACGCAAAACACGCTATTTGGTTCGAATCCGGCTATGAGAGCCGAGGGCACAGGACTGGGAGCCGCGGGCGCGGGGAACCCTCAGAGAGCCTTGAAGAGTCTTATGGAACGAACCGCAAGCACGGGCGGCACACCGCGACCGCGGGTCGCCCGGCCGCGACCACGGTAGGTGCAAGGGGAAAACCACCAAGACATGCCGAGCGTCCTACGGAGCGCCGCTAAGTGGGTCATGTTGCGATGCGCACACCCACGAGGGCCACGAACCTTCCGAGTTGGCAACGCGATTAGCTATGGGGAGCGCATCCTGATAATGGCAAGGCTCGGAAAGGCCCGTGTGTTATGGCTGCGGAATTAGGACGGGGGCATATGGGCTAGTGCTTTGCACTTAAAACATCGCTATAAAAAAGAAAATTCTACCCTTGAGGAAAGTGCGAGGATCATCATGCTAGTAACGGCGCGCCGCCTTTTTCGTCTTCTTTTTGTTTATTCTCATTTCAAACGATTTCGTCTTTAAAAATCCCGGGAACTCTTTTTTCGCATCTTTTTGATTTCAAATATTTTGCTAGCATGGAGGCCCGAACACTCAACTCAGGGTCGGAAAGGCGCCGTGTGTGCATCGTCACACGTATGGCGCAGGTCACGCGTGGACGCGCGCGTTTGACCAATGAAGGCCCTACGATACGCATGCGTAGGAGTTGCACGGATCCCGTATTTATGAAATACGGATGTACGAATATACGAATATACGAATATACGAATATACGAATATACGAATATACGAATATACGAATGTACGAATGTACGAATATACGAATAAGAGCATCCTAATCTGCATGGCCACTCATTGCTTAAGCTCCGACCCCTATACACGGGATAGTACGAGGTATACGAGTATAGGGTTCCGGAGGGGGCAATTGTGGGCGGGCAAATTTCCATATCAATTAGTTAGCATTTATTTATCTATCTTATTTATTTTGCTATCCATATTTATTATGCTTTATCCTTTATTAGGGTAGTTACTCTAGATAGGATATTATTTATGGAGGAGAATCTTATCTTCGCCTGAGATAAGATATTTGGTTGACTTAGGGAGCAAGATATCGCGAAATCTAACCCTAATGGGACGCGCGCCCTCCTTCTAGTCCCTCTCCTCTATAAATACACATGTATACCATGTGAAAGGTAAGTTCTAAGCCACCGCTTTGCCTGACGCCTTTGATCAACATTGCCCTTACTGACTTAAGCATCGAAGGTGGATTAGGGGTCGCTCGCCCCTTGGTCCATTGTTTTGCAGGTCATTGAAGGCGAAGAGGCTAGGTGAAGAAGCTTGGAGAAGAAGGTCATTGAAGAAGGAGTTGAGACTTGTACACGGCATATTTTGTGTACTAACAATCTTCATGACCGGGTCTCACATGGATAAGGGAAAAGGGAAACGAAACGACAGAAAGGGTTGGGCGGTTACTTGATATTTTTGCCTCTGGCTCTTGTGGACGAACTTGCTTCAACATGAATTTAAGGTAGGCTTTTGCTAACATTTAGTTTCCCAAAACTCCATCTATTGTTGTTATTGTGTAGTGTCCATGAAAGTTGAATATGCATTTAATACTTAATCATCTAACTAGATGTTCAAAGATTATTCTCATGCAACTTTTTATATACGCACTAGTTGCCCTTCTCTTAAAATAAAGGTCATATATGTATAATAATTGCCCATAGTACGCCGTACTTCACTACTTTATGTTATTAAATGATTAATTTAAAAATTATTCATCAATAATTATTTGACGATTCTTTGGACATATTAAAATGATGTTGAGCAATATAGATTTAATGGTCTCCTTTACAATTTTTTTAAACTTGCTTTTATACTCCCGAAAAATTTATCCAAAAGCATGAAAATCTACTGGAATAAGAAAATTTAGGCAAAATGGGTAGAAAGTTGGATAATGTAAATAGCAATAAGATTCAATGGGGCAGTTTTATAATTCTATAAATGTGAAAATTTAAAACATACGTGATAAAGTTGGATAATGAGGATAATTTTATAATTTTGTAGAGTAAAGTGATAACATTGATGGATTAGCTGAATAATGAGGTTAATATATATACGACTATACGAGATTGAATGAATGTACTATTGCAAGAGAACTATAGAATAATTAAAAATAGAAACGAAATTTCCGAGACACCTAAATAGGAATCTAAGACAATCTTGAGGGACGGGACTTTTATTTTGATTATTTTTTTGGTGAGAAAACAAGGGAAAACCCCAGGAGACACGAAGAGGAAAGCGCAAGATCAGGCACAAACCGCCCGAGCAACCGTGTTCCCCCTACAATCAAGTTCTAATAACGAAGAAACAGAACTAGGAGGGACCGAAAAAAGATGAAGACCGATAGGAAAGGAGTGGGCAAGCCCGGCGATGGAGTTCGCTTCCCTAAAGACGTGATGAAGACGGACTTCCCATTGTCGTCCGATAAGAGCTTGACATTGAATGACCAAGCTAGATAGAGGGTGGTGTGGACTGATCTCATGCTGCAACAGATTAATGGCAAACGTCGAATCCGACTCCACCAAGACGTTGCGGAATCCAAGATCCCACGCCAAGGACAACCCATCCAAAATGCCCCAAAAGTTCAGAGTAGAGCACCGAGCAACGCCCAATATTCCGGCGAACCTCCCGAGCTACTCACCATCAGCCCCCTAAGGGCCCTAGCCGCAGTAGCCTTGTCATTCATTTTGATTAGGTCAAGGGAATTTCTCTAATCTTTAAATTAACATATACTTGTAATTATTTTGTTTAATTCATTTGAATTAATCAAAATTAGTGGACTATAAATACCAAAGCCTTGATTAGTGGACTATAAATACTAAAGCGTAAATTAAAATATTTTGGTAGAAGACAAGAAAGGTTTGATCAAACTCTTTTTTCTTTATCAGGACTTGCACAAACTTCGCCTCGATCTTCTTTTCCGAGTGTAACAAGTAACAAACTTTAAGTTGTACTACTATTATTTATAAAGAATGAATTTAGGATCGAAGACGGTACTCAGTCCAAAGGTAGAAGACTTAAAAGACTCATATAGCTTTTACCAACCCTTGAGGTTGCACACACTTATCTTATTAGTATATGGTATAGGGCGGAAAGACGGAGCTCAGGCGATCAGCTAGCTGGTCACAGACGTGTTGATAAGTAACGGACGATGTGGACGTGTTTGGGTGGATGTGAAAAGTATATATGAGCTCTACCAAATACCTTAACTTGTCAATCACTTTTCCCCTATACCAAGGCGTAGGCAAAGCTCACGGAGTGTTTTGGGCGAATTAAGCACGTAAACGTGTTACTTCGCTATGATGAAGGAACCATAGTCACAAAGTCGCCACAACGCGTTACAAGTTACGAATAAGATGTAAATCAAGTAAAAACAGCAAGCATAAATTGAATAAACGTAAGGAAATGCGGAGAATGCTTAGGATCGTTTGTATTGCTCGAGTATATGTATATGAACTCTTGGATCGTTACAAAAGATCGTCTTTTTCCTTAGAACAAAAGAAATAGCTTGAGAAGTATGAGTTTGGGAGTGTTTTGGGTGTGCCCATTGTGTTCGAGAGTTGTCTTGATCTCCTTCTGCTTTGAGTGTCTTCCTTGCCTTTTATAGCGCTGCCTCCTCAAATTAGCCGTTGCCCATTAATGAAGAAATCCCTAAGATCTCGCCTGACTTTATGGCCAAATCCTGGAAATCCCGCATGCAGTTACGATTTTGGGCGTTGAAGACTATCCCGTTGCTAAAGTGCCGTTAGAGGCATTAATGTGATGCGAGATCTTCGGAGCTGGCTACTACTGAGGGCTTGGGCGATGGGCTTCCCTTCACTTAGGTTTGGGCCTGTTTTTATGAGGCCCAACACGGAGCTTGTTTTTATTGTAGCTATCATTTTCAGAAAACATTAACCAGGCTCCATAGTTTGCAAGCCTTCACAGTTTGAGTCTCACTCTTCAGAATGTTAAGAATATAATCGTGGAGAACGATCTTTCTAACGTAGGCCATAAGTATTTGATAATTTTTTTAATTTTTAAAACTAAAATCATATATGAAGATACATAAATTTGTTTGGAAATATATGTCATTTTAAGATCTATTTTATAGTATAAGAAGACATGATATTGAAAATTAAAATATAGTATAATATGTTAAATGATAAATATTATTGAACAAATAAATAAGTTAAGAACAACATATTTTTGAGGGGATGGACTAAATAAAAACAATAAATCATTCTATTTTAATGACGTAGAGTAGATAATTTATTTGGAAAAGTGAAGCTAATATAAGCTTTGATTGAATATATTGTCAGTTGTTAGCTGGTTTTTATGTTAAATCTCACTAGATCTATATGAGTTAGTATGTGCACTTATACGGTCTTAAGTATCTTCGACAACGCATGTTCACATGATATTGGACTGTGTTCGGTCCTGGGTATATGGTTTTTCTATTGTTTGAGTTATACTAGTTTTACCCGTCGTACCATATTATGTTTTAAATATTAAAATTATTTCCAATACATTATATTAGCGAATTACATACATTTAATTTCACTTACTAATAACATACACTATGATAATACTATTATATTAAAAGTAAAATTTAATCAGATACCTTTTCTCATTGATTATTTCATCAAACACATAGATCAATTGCAAAACATGGCATATGAAATATGAGAATATCAAAACGTAAATTATAATATGTAAAAACAACATACTTGATTAGATAAATTCATCAAACGTAAAATTATAATAACATGGATATTTCAAGATAACATAAAATAATAGATCAATTCATCAAACGTAAAATTTATAACATATATATTTGCTCATAAATCAATTCATCAAATGTGGATATTTAGAAATAACATGGATCAATCCCTATTGATGTTACTTTGGTGTCATTGAGAAGAGTCTCGTTGATAGGTACAGATTAGGCTCGAGAGAGGTTGCCGTTCTTAGTAGTGTTCGTGCTCCTCATGCACAAGATTTTTTTTATTCACTATCCTTATTGATGGCTTGGGACAACGGATGAATCATCGTCAGTTTCGGTCTGTTTTGAGCTACATACCTATGATACCTCTGTTTAGTGATGGTAGCATTTGCCCAAGTTGCAATGCCCCTAGGATGGACAAATGGGGGGATCATGCTGTCCACTGTTCTAGTGAGGTGGGGGTCAAGTTCAGACATAATTTGGTGCGTACGGAAAGAGGCTCCAAAGTTGGGATCGCGGTACGGAAAGAGGCTCCCATGGGTTTCCTCTCGGAGAATGGGCAGGATCTCAGACCCGCAGATTTGTTACTCTTTAACTAGCATCAGGGTAAGGATGCTTGTGTGGATGTCACCGGTGTCTCTCCTTTTGCTGGTGGAGGTACGAGTGCTTGGGCGCCTGGGGTGGCCTTGCATAACGCCGTGGAGAAGAAAATGAAGAAGTACGTGTTCAAATGTGAAGAGAATGGATACAAGTTCATTCCTTTTGCTTTCTTTACATTTGGGGAATTCGATAAGGAGGCTTTGGACTTGCTTTCACGTATTAAGTCTCTCTCTATTAGTCACTCTAACAATGCTAGGAGTGGAGCTTTTGTATTTCATAGGTTGAGTTTTTGCATTCGGTAGGATGTGGGGGCTTAACTTGTTTCTAGGCTCCCATCCAACTTCATGTAATTTTGTTTAGTAACTCTATTATTTTATATAATCTTATAATGTGATAAGGCATCGGTTCAAATGAAAATCCAACTTATCCTAAAAACTGCGGATTATTCTGGATCGTCCGATTACGCACATCAACGGTCCTGATTAGAAGCTGCTTTTCATTTAAATTTAAATGACACGGGGGCTGTTTGGTAATTTTGCCTCTTTTCACATTAGATCTGCGTCTTCCTCATTCCTCTGTGGACGCCATTGCTCGCGAGTTCTTCAAGCTCGCCTCCGACTCCATTGCAGAGCATTCGACCGTCTCCTTCGACACAATCCGTCTCCTCTCGTCTGACGCCATCGCAGAGCACTTCACCTGCCACCTTCAGTTTCCGTTCGGCCGCCGTCACCTTAGGGTGGGTGGATCTAGGATTTTCGCCTTCAATCGAGAACACGAGAATGAACTTGATTCGAACGTTTTGTGTCTGCACTAGTCTTAGATTGTTTGCATTTGGATGGAGCTTAGATTGTTTGCATTTGGATCTCTGTTTCGTCCAATTAGTTATCGTATTTGTATGGAGCTTAGAACGTTTATATTCATGTTCTTGGGTGGTAGAGATAGAATGATGTCAATAATGGACTCAAGGTTGCCTGAGCTGGGCTTTGAGGCTAACGATTGCAAGGAGATGAGCTAGATTGAGTCGGTGCTCAATTGGTATCATTATCCTGTCGGTGCAGAACCGGAAGTTTTGCTTGATAGAGCTTAGAAGTCTAATTACATAAAGAGGAAGTCAGACTATGTGAGGGATCCAATGTGATCAAGACGTGTTTACGGATTGTACTGATTTTGACTTGGAGAGAAAAGGGATTCATGTATAGGCAAATGCTTGTATTGATCTCTGAATTCAAGTATGAAATTGAATTTGTGAGGAACTTGTAGCTGGATCCTTTCACTATACTATGACAAAGGGGCTGAATTACTGTAATCAAAATTAGCCTTCCATGATGATGACTTCAATGGGTTACTTGCAATTGTGAACCACACGTGAACGTTCTATGTTTTAACGTGAACATGCCCAATTTAGATGTGAACATACCTCCATTTCATGTGAACATAAAAATATGCGTCTATCTATGATTTTAGTTTGGCTCATTATGAACGTTGTCTGCTTTAACGTGAACATGCCCCATTTAGATATGAACATACCTCCATTTCACGTGAACGTAAAAATATGCGTCTATTTATGATTTTAGTTTGGCTCATTATGAACGTTGTCTGCTGTAACGTGAACATGCCCCATTTAGATGTGAACATACCTCCATTTCACGTGAACGTAAAAATATGCGTCTATCTATGATTTTAGTTTGGCTCATTATGAACGTTGTCTGCTGTAACGTGAACATGCCCCATTTAGATGTGAACATACCTCCATTTCACGTGAACGTAAAAATATGCGTCTATCTATGATTTTAGTTTGGCTCATTATGAACATTGTCTGCTTTAACGTGAACATGCCCCATTTAGATGTGAACATACCTCATTTTAACGTGAACGTAAAATATGCTTTATTTTATCTTGATTTTTATTCCACTTTTCTTTGCCTTGCAGGTTCTACTATTTTGTGGGCTGAGATGTCTCATTCCAGTAGTATCAACATCATTGATGACACGATGGTTCAGAATCCAAACCTAAGCGATTATTATGAAGTTTGCTTTTCTGAAGGCGGGTCTACATATTTCCGACCTGTTTGCCCGGATGATTTGAAATCAGCTGTTGGCATGACTTTCACCACACTGGACGAGGGGGTTAAATTTTACAAGGACTATGCATTTGCATGTGGGTTTGACACGCGTATGGGCTCAACTCGTTATGACTCCACAGGGAAATTTCCTTTGATGAAGTATGTAGTTTGCAATAGGGAAGGATATAAAGATGGAAGTAAAAACACGGGTCAGCGCACAAGGTCTACTAACAGAGTCGGTTGCATTGCCAAGTTTACTCTAAAGTTTGCTGGGAATGCTGGGTACTCTGTTTTTGATTTTGAAGAACGCCACACTCACAAGCTGGTCATAGAAAGTCATCGGCAGTTCATGAAGACGAGGAGAAATCTCAACCTTGGGCACAAAAAGTTTGTTCTTGATTGTGCACAGGCTAATATAGGCCCTTCATCAGCTCATCGTCTTTATAAGGAGGTTGTGGGTGGGTATTCAAACGTTGGAGCTTCTGTTGCGGATTTCAAAAACCATCGTTGAGCTATGCTGACTCATATAAATGACTCTGATGCTCAGATGTTCATAAACCACTTGTCCAAGAAAAAGGAGCTCTCCCCTGCGTTCTGTTTTGACTATGACGTTGATTCAGCTGGCCGCTTGTCACGTGTGTTTTGGTGTGACCCCATATCTCAGAAGAATTTCACTTTTTTTGGAAAGGTTGTGTCTTTTGATGCAACATACGGGACCAACAGGTAATTTTGTAATCTCTATCTCTACTTGCTATCTCAATTGAATTATCTTCGCTGCATTTGTTTTCACTAAAACCCAACTTGTCATTTTATTTTTATATATACGTAGAGAGAGACAGAGAGATGATGCTTTATAATTGTGCAAATTCGCAAAGCTTTTTGCAAATGTGTGTAGGAATTCGAAAGCATTAATCTCAACAGACTTTTAAATCACGTGAACACAACTACAAAATATGTGAACATACATCTAAAATACGTGAACATTGCACTAAAATATGTGAACGTATATCTAAAAATGTGTTAGATGCATCCTTCTTTGTTATTAAAATGCCTTTTTCCAAGTTTCTTATTTTTAACATGAAATATGTGAACATCCTGATAAAATATATGAACAACCAAATAAAATACATGAACATGACATTTTTTTTTACTAAATTCTCTATGAAACTGTTGTTATCATTTGTGAACATAAGGCTTTTTTATATGAACATAAACATATTTTAATATGAACGCATCCTCAGGTATAACTTGGTTTTTGCTCCATTCACCGGCCTCGACCACCATAAGAAGTGTGTGACATTTGGTGTTGGGCTTGTTCATAAAGAGGATACGGCGTCCTATATCTAGTTACTTGAAAAATTCAAGCAAGCAATAGGCCACGATCCGAAGATACTCGTGACTGACCAGGATGGTGCAATGAAGTCTGCAATTGAGAATAAGTTTCCAATGACTCGACACCGTCTCTACTTGTGGCATATTATGAGTAAAGTGCCTGGTAAGTTGATGTTTCCATCCCATGTTGATCCCGGGGTTTCAGATGAGTTCAGAA
This sequence comes from Polygonum aviculare, assembly GCA_934048045.1. NCBI lineage: Eukaryota > Viridiplantae > Streptophyta > Magnoliopsida > Caryophyllales > Polygonaceae > Polygonum > Polygonum aviculare. The sequence continues at coordinate 12,994,041 of OW204032.1, read as the reverse complement.
TGCAGTTAAACTCTATTGTTTGGAGTCATTCTTTGGAGCCAGCAGAGTTTGAGGATAAGTGGGCGGCCTTGTTTGAACGATATCCTGTTGAAACTCGAAGGTGGTTTGATGACATGTTTGCTCTCCGCTCTCTCTGGATCCCAACTTATTTCAGGGATATTATGTTTGGTGGGCTAGTGAGAACTACTTCCATCTCTAAGTTAGTGAATAGCTACTACGGCAGCTTTATAGATCGATTCTTCCGTCTTGCAGAGTTGCTGATGCATTTTGATAGTACTCTTGAGAGTCAACGCCACACCCAAGCAAAGTTTAATCATGAATCTGAGACGATGCAACCTGACTTGAAAACCCCCCTTGAGATAGAAAAGCATGCTTCTGAGGTATATACCTTGTCTGTGTTAAAAGAGGTGTAGGTTCAGATATGCTTAGGATGTTATTGTTGCCGTATTCTTGGCATGTCTTCTGTTAATGGAATTACAGAGTACATCGTTCAAGAGGGTGATCATGCTGGAGTCACTTTACATCACAAACAAGCTAAGGACGAGGTAATCTGTAACTACAGAATGTTTCAGCGAGTGGGCCTACCGTGTTGTCACATGATCTTTGTTATCAGGAATAGTGGTATGGATAGGATTCCAAGCAAGTATATTCTGGCACGATGGATCAAGAATGCTACGATTTCCCCAGTCTTCAACCTTGATGGCCATGTTGTCGAGCAATGTGCTGCAATGGAAGAAAAGGGAATGACTCTAAGCGAGTTGATATCAGATTTCTATTGTTGTGTGGCTATGGTGGAAGACGACATTGATCGGTTGAAACAGTTTTCAACTCTAATCAAGGAGCATAAGGCATCTCTCGCAAGCTGTAGTGATTTGGATACCAGTCGTGCAGCGTCAAACTTGAAGAGCGCCGAGTCCTTAGCTGGTATCGGTGTACCTTCTGAGATCACCATATTCCCCCCGGAGGATGCTTAGAATAAGGGGAGACCGCCGAAGCGCATTAAGTCAGGAAAGGAATCTTCAATGGGTTCAAGGGAGAAAAGGCGTTGTGGAAAATGCAAGCAACTCACCAACCACAATTCTCGTACATGCTCTGGAGTTGATTTTATAGCTATTTGTTTTCCCTCTTTCTTATGATTGAGCTACCAAAGTTTTTGGATCTTTCTGTGTTATGATACTTGCAACTCTATGGGTCAACTCTTTTTAGTCTTGAGTATGTTAATATTGTGTTGTTTTGAGAACTTAAAAAACCGTTTCAATATGAACCAACCGTTTGTGCACTCATCTTTTTTCCCAAGGGACTCATCTTTTTTCTAAGGTGTGAACGTCAACATGAAATACGTGAACATATCCATCACATATGTGAACATTCTATGAAAAAGCGTGAACGGAAAAAAAATTGTTTCAATATGAACCGTTTTTCCCAAGGACTCACATTTTTTCTAAGGTGTGAACGCCGACATGAAATACGTGAGCATATGCATAAAATATGTGAACATACTATGAAAAGACGTGAACATGCAGAAAACACATTAGATTGATGACCCTGTCCGAAATATCATTCTAATGTCAACAAAGAGTGTGCATTTCGATGACCCTGTCCGAAATACATATAGGAGTATTCAAATTAAAAGTGAAAGGTGGGTGACAACTTGACCAATGCATATCCAACTGAACATTGCGATTCAAGTGGAATTTTGCAGCTCGATCTCAAATCAGATAGTACTTGTGAATCTGTGATTGCCACTCATTCTCAGCATGTGAATAAACTAACCCATAATACATCATTACCCTTACCGATGCACGAGTGCTACTCATTCTCAGCATGTGAATAAACTAACCCATGATACAGAGAAAATTGGTGGAAGGCGTGTGATATGTGCAGATACGTAGTTGACTTAGTACATTCTCGTGTGTAGAGTTTCAATTAACTTACAATTGAAATGATCTTCTAGATTTATGCATTGAGATTCATTAAAGCATCTACCATTTTCAATATGAACCGTTTTTCCCAAGGACTGACATTTTTTCTAAGGTGTGAACGCTGACATGAAACACGTGAACATATGCATAAAATATGTGAACATCCTGATGTCGCTCTTTTTAGTTGATTTTCTAGGTAGTTTTCTAGCTCGTTTTGCATGCTTTCCCTTTGTGTTTGTGTGTTTTGCATAAGATTCCGACTCTCTTTCGAGAGTTGGGGTCGTTTGTGTGTTGTTTCGTGTTGTGTAGGTATTTGGAGCCTTTTGGAGAAGTTTTCATGCATTTTAGGAGCTTTCTAGGAACTATTAGCTTTCAAAGAGTCAAAGTGTCAAGGCCCAAAGATCCAAAGTTGCAACCAAAGGAGCCTCAAAGGAGTAACAAATTCTCAAGAAAATCAAGGAGCAAAAGGGCAAAAGCACCCAACAAAAGTCCACTCAATCGGAGCAAGAACGAAGCAAACCGAGAAGAAGTCCACGATCTGCAGGTGGTCGGCGCCGACCCCCATATGGTCGCGGCCGACCCCTATCGGCATCCGAAAATAAATCCGTGCGCTGCAAGTAACGCTTTTTGGCGGGATTTTCGAAACCCGAAAAAGGAGGGTGGCTGTGCAGACTTGTGGCAGACTTGTTGCAGGCTTGTGGCAGGGAGGAAGCTTCCTTCTCTTGCTTTTGTGGGCTGCTACAAAACCCATTTTGTCTCCCTTTTCAATTCAGCTTTTCCAAGGAGGGAAAAGGCTCAAAGGAGAGAGAAGAGAGTGGGCTGAGAAGGAGGAAGAAGAAGAAGAAGAAGAAGAAGTTGAGTTTGAAGAAGAAGAAGTTGAGTTTGAAGAAGAAGAAAGTGACGGTGGAGAAGAAGAGTGTGAGTGTGAGAAAGAAGTGGTTTGTAAGGAGAGATAGTAGAGAAGAAGGCTTGTGTTGGTTGTAATCTAGGAAGAAGACAACAATGGTGTTTGAAGAAACTTGTGGGTTTGCTTAAGTTTGTAAGTCGGATCTTTGATTTATTGAAGTTGTTTGCTTTGGATGATGTTTTCTTCTTCCCCTTTCTTGTTTATGTGCTTGATTATGTGTGAGTAGTTAGCTTGCTAGGGTTGGGGTGAAACCCACCATGAAAGTGCATGCATGACCTTGATGTTTGGATCCATGCTTAATTTGAAATCTCTGCCCATAAATCCCTCTTGTGTGCTTAAAACCCTTGAAGAAGGGGGAATGTTCTTGTTTGCAACCTAATTGAGAGGTTTTGTTGTGAATGTCGACTATCCGGGTTAGATGAAAGTCGAACCTTTCGAAGAACAAGTTGGATTGCATGTTAACCCTTTCATGTGAATGGAGGCTCTTGATGTGTTCTTTTGTGATGAAAATCACCCATGAGGTTTTGAGTTAAGTTGACCCTTTATCATTGTTTGAATGCATGCTTGTGGTGTGGTGAAACCCCTCCCCTAGTTGTTTTTCCTTGATTTTACAAAACCAATCTTCGTGCCTAGAAAAAGGTCGGCCGCGACCAGTTGCAGGGTCGGCCGCGACCTCCTCTGTAGTGTTTCCCGTGTGTTTAGTTGTGTTCTGTTGAAGGTCAGCATCGACCTCCCTAGGGTCGGCCACGACCTATCTCTGAGACGTGTTCTTTGCGTTTGTTTGCTTGTTTTGCTTGGTTTTTGTTTTGCTTTTGTAGTTGGATTGCTAGACTATAGAACTACTAACTCCCGTGGACGATCCTGACTTCGCTATACTCAGCGGGGTCTTGACAAATTTATTTGTTAAGGTAAAACCCTATCAACAAATTGGCGCCGTTGCCGGGGAGTTATTTTAGTTTCCAAGTCTAGCTTTCTTTTGGGTGAGGGACTAGCCCGAACCCCTATTTTGTTACTAACTCGTTTCTCTAGTGCTTTGTACGCAGGTGTATGCCCTCTAGTTCACGAAGGGTAATTGACCATTTCCCCTTTGATCCCGAAATAGAGAGATCGTCGAAGACTAAGGGAACGAAGAGCAATGGCCGACGCTGAGGCTCTTGCTCATCAAATGGCTAAACTTCGTGCTCAAATGGAGCGCATGCAACTGGAGCGTGATGCTCAAGCCGCAGCTGCGCGGCAAGAAAGAGAGGAGGCCGCCCGCCTCCGAGAACAACTTGATGCTATCCCGAGGAACGCTAAGCAATACATGCATCCTGAGCTTAGGGTTCCCGAGTCCGCTATTGTGCTCCCGGCAATAGAGCGCGCTTTTGAGATCAAGTCCCACTTCATCACTCTCATCAAAAGATCTCAATATGAAGGGAAGCCCACCGAATGCCCCATGGAGCACATCAAGAACTTCACCGATCTTTGTGACACTATCGCCGCCGATGGTGTTGATATACACATTTATGTTGTGTATTTAGATGGGGTTTTAGCATACTTTTAGTCTTGTTTTAGGTGCTAAAGTTGGAGTTTGAAGCGTTAGAGAAGGAAGAGCCGAGGTACCCTGAAGACCACTTGAAGCTGAAATGAAGAAACGAAGAGATTGACGATCTGTGGCTGGCGGCGACCGCTGCCCCATAGGCGGCGACCGCTGCCTTTTACCGAGGCGATTTTCTACTTTAAACGCTGTGTTTTGTTTAGTGACCTTTTGGATATTATTTTAGGTCCGGTTTTTATGTATTTTTGGATAGATGTTTTCTCATATTTAAGGAGCTTTAGACCCTTTGTTTAGACCTAGTTTTTGAGTTTGGAATTATTTTGTATTTTGGAGATCTATGGAGAACTAAGCCTCTTTGCTTAGACAGACAATTGAAGTGTTCGTTCTGATTCAGTTGTGAGATTTTTAATTCCTTATCGATTGCATGGATTTAATCTCTTCTCTTGCTTGAATTGCTATTGACTTGTTTCAATAAGTTCTAGTCTGATCATCTAGGATTTATTGTTATTAGGTTATTGCTAGATTTAGAGTGTTTCTGGTTGAGCATCTCTAAAGATGGTGTTTGGAGTGTTAAAGAAGGAAGAGTCGAAGTGCACCAAAGACCACTTGAAGCTGAAGTGAAGAAAACGAAGAAAAGACGTTTTGTGGGAGGCGGCGCCCGCTGCCAGTACGGAGGAGAAATCCGTCTTAAACCCTGTGTTTTATTTATTGGACTTTTGGATATTATTTTTGGTCCGGTTTTTATGTATTTTTAGATAGATTGTTGTTTTCTCCTATTTAAGGAGCTTTAGACCTTTTTGTTTAGACCTAGTTTTTGAGTTTGGAATTATTTTGTATTTTGGAGAAATATGGAGAACTAAGACTCTTTGCTTAGACAGACAATTGAAGTGTTCGTTCTGATTCAGTTTTGAGATTTCTAATTCCTTATCGATTGCATGGATTTAATCTCTTCTCTTGCTTGAATTGCTATTGACTTTGTTTCAATAATTTCTAGTCTAATCATCTAGGATTTATTGTTATTAGGTTATTTGCTAGATTAGAGTGTTTCTGGTTGAGCATCTCTAATTCATAAGTAGCAACTGCATCGTGCTAATATCTGGTTGTGTTAGTTATATGCATAAGATAATTGATTTGCATTCTAGGGTAAAAGCTGGTTGTTTTATCTTAGTTTGTATCCAATTATATTCCTGTTGTTGAATGCTGCTAGTTAGATTGAATCTTGATAGTTTCATGATTATTTATCTAGTTAGGGTTAATAGTATCTGGTTGTGCTATTAATTACTCTTGAAAAGGAATTGGAAATTCCATTGCATAGATATTGACTGAAATCAATGATCAACTTGTCAAGCGAATGCGGATATTTGTTTGCCTAAGTGTTTCTAAATACTGATTAATAAACTCACGAATTCTTATGATTTGCATATTAGTGTGTGAATTAAACCTAAAAACCCCCCTTGTTACTTCTGTTTGACACATAATTCTCTGCTAAAGATAACTTGTTTCCCTGTGGAATCGACCCTTACTTGCTTTATACTTTGGTTTAAGTTAGTGTGGTATTCTTTGCATAATTGTGGTTTAAAACGACTAAATCATCGTTATCAGGTGTCTCACTTGAGTATGTTCTCCTCAAGGCGTTCAAGTGGTCTTTATGTGGGAAAGCTCTTCATTGGCTCGAAAGTTTGCCCGCTAGGTCTATCACTACATGGAAGGCTTTGCACGACTTGTTCATGACGAAGTTCTTTCCACCGGCCAAAACCACCGAGCAAAGGAAGCGCATCACCTCCTACCATCAACTCCCCAACGAAACATTTGTTGAAACTTGGGAGAGATTCAAGGAGCTTCTTCGGCAATGTCCAACTCATGGACAACCTCCTTACGTCCTTCAAGAGATATTCTTTCAAGGGATAAACGCCGCAACGAAAGACCGCATCAACCTCCACACCGATTGCGGTTTCATTGAGATGGATCCCGACGAGGCATGGGGTCTCATGGACAAACTCACCAACTATGATGCCATGTACGGGACCCAACAAGCCGTCCGGATCCCACCAAGAAAGCTCTATGATCCTAATAGTGAGCCAATTGATCAAGATGTGAAGTTTCAATTTATGCAAGATGAGATCAACAAGCTCAAGAAGCAAGTGAGCTACTTCAAGTCCGCCGGCCCTCCTTGTCAAGAGTGCGGTTCTCAATTTCATACCGCCGCCTCTTGTACTAATGTGGAGCAAGTCCGGGCCGTTGAGGCTTTTGCGGAGGCAAACTATATGAGAGGACCCAACCGCGGACAAAACAATGTTTACGCGGGGAGGAACAACAACTACCCTCAATGGAATAACCATGGCCAAGGTCAAGGTTACCCACCTCCCCCGCAAGAACAAAGGGCCCCTCCTTATAGGCCTCCCGGTTATCAAGCGGAGCCATAATGGGTCCAAGAATTGCAAGAAGGATTGATGCAAGGGGTGAGAACCGAGCTCACCACTCAGCTGAAAGGTGTCCACACGAGATTGGGAGATCTTGACACATGGAGAAAGAACGTTGACTCCCAACTCGGTGATCTTGCGGCTCAAATCCCACGACCTCAAGGGCGCTTACCGGGCCACCCCGATGAGAACCCAAGAGGACATATTGCCGCCATTCATCTAAGAAGCGGGAAGAAGTTGCCGGACCGAGTTATAAGTGAAGAGACGGCGAATAAAGAGGACGAACCCCCTCTGGAACAGGTCGTGGCCGACCCCCCATTGGTCTCCACCGACCCTGTCCCGGCTACGGAGGAGGTCGCAGCCGACCACCCCCAGGTCGTGGCCGACCCTCCTCAGGGAATCCCCACGTCCGTCCATTTGCCTCCGACAACGAAGGTACTTCCCTACCCATCCAAAAAGGCTAATGATTTCACGGAGGGAAAGTTCAAACGCTTTGTGAAGGTCCTCCAAGGACTCAACATCACCATTCCCTTTGCCGAAGCGTTGAACGAGATGCCCGCCTACACCAAATTTCTCAAGGAAATCTTGTCAAAGAAGAGGTCAATGTCCGAATTGACCAATGAAGTGCGGTCCATTGAGCTCCCGGAAAAGCTTGGTGATCCGGGTAAGTTTGCTATTACCATTGGCATAGGTGCTCACCGATTCAAAGCTCTATGTGATCTTGGTGCAAGTGCTAGCCTTCTCCCTCTTTCTATATGGTCCAAGACCAACATGGGTCCTTTGGTCCCGGTGAACATGAGGCTCTATATGGCGGATGGCTCTTGTGTGCAACCCACCGGTATTGTTGACGACTTTCCTATCCAAGTCCGCAAGTTCTTTGTGCCCAACGACTTTATTGTGATGGAAATGCCGGAAGACCCCGTCGTCCCAATCATTGTTGGACGGCCATTCCTTGCCACCGCCGGTGCCGTTATTGACGTGAAGAAGGCTCTCCTTACTTTTGAGATTGGAGAAGAGGTGGTAGAGTTCCGATTCAACCCTACCATGAAGGAGACCGGTGAAGTTATGGAGGTCAAGGCGTTGCTCGGAGAGTACACGAGTGAAGATGACGAAGAAGAAGCGGACCTCCCCTGTGATAGGTCGCAGCCGACCTTCCCTAGGTCGTCCGCGACCCCTGACAGGATCTCGCGAACATGCTTGATTGAAGATGAAGATGGCAAAGCGAAGGAGTTTCTGAAGGCGGATGAAGACGATGACATTATCACACCACCCCGGCCTACTCCAGAGCTTAAGACTCTCCCCGAGTCTTTGAGGTATGAGTTTCTAGGCCCAAATTCCACTTTTCCGGTTATTGTAAATGCAAATCTAAATGTGGAAGAAGTTGGAAAGTTGCTGGGTGTTCTTAGGACTAATAGGAAAGCCATTGGGTACTCGCTTGAGGACTTGAGTGGGCTTTCACCTTCCTTGTGTATGCATCGGATTTTTCTTGAGGAAGGACATAGACCCACCATTGAGCATCAACTACGCCTCAATCCAAACATGAAGGACGTTGTGAAGAAGGAGATTTTGAGGATGCTTGATGCGGGAATCATATTCCCGATCTCGGATAGCAAATGGGTGAGCCCGGTTCATGTAGTGCCTAAGAAGAGCGGCCTCACCGTGGTGGAAAATGAGAAGGGCGAATTGATTCCTACTAGGACTACTACTAGTTGGCGCATGTGCATTGATTATAGGAAACTCAATAGCGCCACTAGGAAAGACCATTTTCCTTTGCCCTTTATTGACCAAGTGCTAGAGAGATTAGCTCTTCACGACTACTTTTGTTATCTCGATGGCTATAGTGGTTTTCGGCAGGTTCCTATACACCCCAATGACCAAGAGAAGACAACTTTCACATGCCCTTACGGAACGTTTGCTTATAGGAGGATGCCATTTGGACTGTGCAATGCACCCGCCACCTTCCAAAGGTGTATGATGGCCATCTTCTCCGACATGATTGAGGACACTGTGGAGGTTTTCATGGATGACTTCTCGGTGTACGGTACCACTTTTGACTCTTGCCTTGCTAATCTTTCTAGAGTTCTCAAGAGATGTGAAGAAACCAACCTAGTGCTAAATTGGGAAAAATGTCACTTTATGGTTCGAGAAGGGATAGTCCTAGGTCATGTGGTGTCTAAGAGGGGAATTGAAGTGGACCAAGCTAAAATTGAATCGATTGAAAAATTGCCACCCCCCACTTCCGTAAAAGGAATTTGAAGCTTTCTAGGACATGTTGGGTTTTATAGGAGGTTTATTCAAGATTTCTCTAAAATTTCCAAGCCATTGACTAACCTCCTCATGAAAGATGTTGTGTTTGAGTTTTCTTCCGAGTGTCTTGAAACTTTTCATAGGATCCGGGATGCACTTGTGTCGGCTCCTATCATGCAAACGCCGGATTGGACACTCCCCTTTGAGATCATGTGCGATGCAAGTGATTATGCCGTAGGTGCAGTTCTTGGGCAAAGAAAAGAGAAGAAGCTTCATGCCATCTACTATGCAAGCAAGACGCTTGATGAGGCCCAAGGCAAGTACACAACAACGGAGAAAGAGTTTCTAGCCGTGGTGTTCGCATTTGAGAAGTTCCAATCTTACTTGGTTGGCTCGAAAGTGATAGTCTACACCGACCACGCCGCCGTCCGTTACCTCATGGACAAGAAGGATGCTAAACCGCACTTGCTCCGGTGGATGCTCCTCCTTCAAGAGTTCGATCTAGAGATACGAGACAAGAAGGGAGCGGAAAAACTTGTGGCGGATCACCTTTCAAGGCTACCCATTGAGCACATTACGGAGTCCGGAATCATAGTTCCCATCAACGACTCCCGCCCGGACGAAACTCTCCTAAGCTGCGAAGTGTTGCGAGAAGGAAGCTCCTGGAGCAGGTCGGCTGCGACCACCCTATGGTCGGCTGCGACCTCCTCTGCCCCTTCTCCGGTTCTTGGTGGTAATCGAAATGGTTCTCAAGCGACCCCGGTCGAGGTCGCCCAAGGTCACATCTTTTACCTCTCTTGTGTACTTCCTAACCCTCCTTCCCCTTCTCCCATTTTGCACTCAATAGATGCTATTAAGGGGGTGAAAGCCCCGTGGTTTGCGGATTTTGCCAATTATGTTGTAGGTGGCATTGTTCCGGATGGATTGACTTCCCAAGCCAAGAAGAAATTCCTCCACGACGTCAAGCGCTACTATTGGGATGACCCTTACTTGTTCAAGCAAGGAAGTGATCACATCTTTAGACGTTGTGTGCCGGATGAAGAGATAGAAGGAGTGATCCGTCATTGCCACACTCTTCCGACGGGAGGCCACGCTAAAGGATTCAAAATCACCGCGAAGATTCTTCAAAGGGGATTTTATTGGCCTACTATCTTCAAGGATGTTCAAACTTATGTGAACACTTGTGGTGAATGCCAAAGAGCTGGGAATATTACATGGAGAAACGAGAACCCGCTCACCGGAATTTTAGAGGTGGAACTCTTTGATGTTTGGGGTATAGACTTCATGGGGCCCTTCCCCTCATCGGGTCCCTATAAGTATATACTTGTGGCGGTTGATTATGTTTCCAAGTGGGTTGAAGCCGTAGCCACAAGAACAAATGATGCACGAGTGGTGGCGAAGTTCATGAAGACTAACATTTTCCCCCGGTTTGGTGTCCCCCGAGTTCTCATTAGTGATGGTGGCTCACATTTCATTGAGAGGAGCTTTGAATCTCTTTTGACCAAGTATGGGGTTTCTCATAGGGTGGCCACACCTTACCATCCTCAAACTAGTGGTCAAGTGGAGGTCTCTAACCGGAAAATCAAGACCATTCTTGAAAAGACGGTGTCCCGCTCAAGGAAAGATTGGTCCTCCAAGCTAGATGATGCTTTGTGGGCATACCGCACCGCCTACAAGACACCACTCCGCACCACTCCTTTCAACCTAGTGTATGGCAAGTCTTGCCACTTGCCCGTTGAGCTTGAACATAAAGCTTTATGGGCTCTCAAAGAGCTCAACATGGACCTCGACGCGGCCGGAGCAAAAAGATTCATGGATTTGCAAGAGTTGGAAGAATTGAGGCTCAAGGCGTACGAGAACTCAAGGATCTACAAGGAGAAGACAAAGAAGTGGCATGATAGGAAGCTTGTGCCCAAGCACATCAAGGAAGGTGACCGGGTACTCCTCTTCAACTCTAGGCTTCGCCTCTTTCCCGGGAAATTGAGAACCCGGTGGAGTGGACCTTTCACGGTTCATCGTATGTACCCTCACGGAGCGGCTGACCTCATAGACGACAATGGAGGAATTTTCAAGGTCAATGGCCACCGGTTGAAGAAGTACTATGAGAAAGTAGACCCCGATGAGGAAATCCGAGCCACATGGGCTCTTATCACCGTCATCTAGCTAAGGTACTCCTCGTCTAGCTCAAAGACGTTAAAGAAAGCGCTTCTCGGGAGGCAACCCGATCTTCCCCTTTCTTAGTCTAGATAGGTAGTTTGCTTTGCATTTCCATAAGTATTTTGTAGGGATCCGAGGCTTTGGCCGGGTGCATGAAGTTGGAGACGAACGGACGAAGTGGTGGAAATTCTCTGGTAATGGTCGGCGCCGACCCCCTGTAGGTTGCGGCCGACCCCCTCTGGCGAAAGGTAGAAATTGTGTAAAAATTTCGGGAAATTACAAGTAAGCCCTTGAACTTTTTCTTTACAATTTTTATCCCTTCCCCACCTCTTTTACTCTCCACCCACGACCTAGCTGCATTCACACGACCCTCCTCCTTGCCTCCATAAGCTCCTTCAAGCTCTCATTCAACCCCATTGCTCCATAACCACTAGATCTAGCTCTTTTCTTCCCAATTTCACCATAATCCTTCCTAATTTTCCTTCCTCTACTCAAATCCCCCGCAAAATCCCAGAAATTTCGGACCCCCCATACCCAAAACCCACGACCCCGACCTTCCTCAACCTCGGCTTCGACCTCTATTTTGCTTGCATTCACCTTGTTTAACACTCTTTTGGTATGTTCTTCTACTCCCTTGCTCTTAAATTCAAGTTTACTTGGGTTATTTTGAGGGTTTAGTTTGAAATCTAGATTTGGGTGTTCTTGAGCTTGAATGTTGAAATTTGGGTTGTATGTGCTTAGATCTACATGTTTGGTTGAGGATTCTTAAGTTTTGGTATGATTTAATGCTTGATCTATGCTTGCTTGGGTGATTTTGGGTCAATAGAATTTTTCTAGGATTTTTGGTAGCCATTTGAAGGGTTTAAAGCTGAATTTTCGTATGTGTGTAGCTGCTACAGGTCGGCGCCGACCACCCCCTGGTCGCGGCCGACCACTGCCAGATTTTGAAAATTGAAGTTGCTTGTTTTGGCGCGTACTTGTGTATGTACGAGCTCTTATGGGTCGTCCCCGACCCCGGATGTCTCGTAATCTCTTTGAAAACATGCTATTTGAGTTGCTCTTGCCATGAATTGATTGCTTGAAGCATGAGTCTTTCCCATTTCTTGCTTGCGTTTCATGACTATGCATGCTTAGTTGAGAATTTTCGTTTGAAATTGAAAGTGTGTGTTTTTAGCAAGTATGGGGTGACTTTTTGGCAATTGGTTGTGTGTCCCTTAAGTGATGTTTGTGTTGTTTGAGTTGGAAATTACCTTGGAAGTTTCTTGTTGGTGTTGTAGGAAAATGGCATCATCTTCAAGGGCGATCAAGAAGCAAAAGAAGGGCAAGAATGTGGCGGTGATGGATGACGTGGTGATCCGAGACGAAGGGCAAATGCAACTTTATGTGGACATGATGGCGGAGACGGTGAAGGCGCGGTCCTACTATCCTGATTCGAATGTGAGCCTCCATATGCACTCGGCTGTGGAGGAGGCGTTCCGCTTACTTGGAGCCGAACGACTCCTTGAGGACCCCGTCCCGAGACATTACCCGGCGCTTACTTGTGAATTCGCCGCCAACCTCACCATCTCGGGACCACACCCGGCGGATTTTGGCAAGACCAAGATTGAATTTCAAATGGGCGGGAAGAAGCATTCCACCACCATTACCAAGCTCAACAAGATGCTAGGCCTTCCTACACCATCGGGAGCCTACGCCTTAAAAGACTTCCCCGTCCAAAAGATGTGGTCTTACATCGCTTGCAAGGGAGAAACCACGAGCAACCCACTTGCTCGGGACATTGCTAGCCCGGTTTTCAAGGTGATTTTGCGCATTCTCGGCGCCGCTATTTGGTGCAAGTACGAGCTCTCCCGTCCCACCTTGCGAGAGCTCACGTGCTTGACCTCCATCCCCTCTTCACCAATGATCCCACAATGAACTTTGCCTATGAGTTCGTCCACAACATCATCAACCAACGAAGGAACCCGAAATTTACTATGTGTGGTTGGTTGGTGGTCCTTATTGCCCAAGCCCTCAAGGTTGATCTCGCCCGCTACAACTCCAAGCCCGTCACTCGCATGGATGTCCGGTACTATTTGAACACCAAGGTGGTTGAGTGGACTGAGGCGATTGGCTACCACAACAACTTCATCGATCCCAACAGAGTAACTCACAAAGTCCGCCTCAACGATGAAAATTGTGAGTTATTCTACCTCCCCAATTGGTATGATGCTTGGGCACCTTCGGAAGATCCCTCTCCCTACTATCAACTCCTCTCGGAAGATGAGCACGTAAGACGACAGCCGAGTAGGTTCCCGAGAGCTGGCCCAACCGCGCGCACAAGGCAAAAACGCGGAAGAAGAGACTCTCTGGAAGGGGTCGGCGCCGACCACTCTGAGGTCGGCCGCGACCACTTCCAGGGAGGTGATTTCGGGAGTGATGGGGTCGGCTTCGGGCAGCAACAGGTCGGCTTCGGGCAGCAACAGGTCGGCGGCGAGGCAGGGCAGAGCGGCAATGATCCTATAGACTACACGATGGGTCCCCAACCCGGGTTGTTCCCGTACTCCTCTAATCCTTCGGGATTCGGGTGGTCCGGTGGTCCTTAATTCGAGCCTCAAGGTGGTGAGTCTAGCACTCAAGGTCCCCCAACCATGGAGATGCTCGACGCCAAGATGGACGCCCTCGGCATTCAACAAAACTTCCTGTATTCCAAGATGCAACACTACCATGACCAAAATCTGGCCCGTTTCCAAGATGCAACTCGAGGCTTTGACAACTTCCGGGATGAGTATTATGAAGACCGCCAAGCCCAATTTGCATATAATGCCTGGCTTGCCCAAAAGATGTTCCCGGACTCTCCGTTCCCTCAACCTCCTCAAAGGTGAACCTTCTCCAACAATGCTCCAAACCCAAGTTAGTTTCTCTTTTCCCTCTCTTTACTTTTGAATCAATGGGGACATTGATGTTCTAAGTATGGGGTGGTTTGGGAGATGCTACTTGTTTGTGTTATGTGTTTTCATGTTTGTGTGTATGTTTGCATGTGTGATTGTGTGTGTCTAAGCATGATTGAGTCTTTTTGTTTTGATTTTTATGATGGATGAATACCCTTGCTAAGATGTCCTAGGATAGTAATTATGAGCATCATCATGTAATTCCTTGTAACTTGCTTTGAAAGATTGCCTACCATGACTTTGATTTTCGAACTTTGAGCATATAATGGACATTGAGCATGCATGATTCTAAGTGGAAACCAATCCAACAAAATTTGAACCTATGTGAGAAATCTTTTGGCCACAAGGAATGTATGTTTTATTCCTTGGTTTTTCATGTGTGATTTTTACTCTTCCAATTGCATTTATCACTTGACAATGGCATGCTTATTTGAAATTCGAAACCAATGGAGATGCATTCATTACTTGTTAGATCAAATGATATTGAACTTATTTTCATTAGCCTTTTCTTTCCGTTTCATCCTACCTATGCATGATTCTTTGATTTGAAGCCCCTTGTTTAAGCCTAAAAGCCTTATTTCTAGCCCCACAAACGTATCCTAGCCATTATAAGCTTGACCCCCTTAATCCGGGAATTAGGACTTAGAGTGGATTGTGATGTGATGTGGATGAGGTGTGAAAATGAAGAGATGATGAAGGTGAAGATGGAAGGAGTTGTCTTAAGAGAAGAAAAAGAACTGAAAAAGATGAAATGTTGGCTCGGGATGCACAAGTGTAGAGGAAAAGTGGGTTTTCTGCCAAAGGTCGCAGCCGACCCCTCATAGGTCGCGGCCGACCCCCACTAGGGATTTCTAAAAAAAAATCAAAAAGAAAGTGTTTGAATAAGTGCTAGAGCCAAAGCTTCTTCATAAGAGAAAGACAAAGAAGTAGGTGAAGTGAAGTGTGCTTGAAGGTTAAGTGTTTGGTGTTGGGAGGAAGAAAGAAGAGTTGGTTGAGTGTTGTTGAGATTTGAAGTCTAGGAGTCTAGGTTCCCGGATTCATTAGCATCACAAGACCAAATTATTCCGCACCCTTTGAAATACCGAGCCCCATTACAACCCGGCCGAATGAAACTTCTTTGAAGTCTTCATTGAGCCACCTAAGTTCTTTTGATGATTTAACTTGTTTTGATTTCTTCGGTGGAGAATTTTGAATATAATTTCCATTGACTATGAGGTTATGCATTTGGAATTGAGATTGAGTGCTCATTGATATATCCTAAACACTTGAAAATGAGTGAAACACATTGCCCTTGTGAGGATGGATTGATTTTGCTTAGAATTTACACATGTGTGCTAGGATATCGAAGTTGTTTGCTCATTGTTCTACTTGCGCTTATTTTTCCTTAAAGGCATTCTCTGAGCTTGTTATTTGGTCTTGATGCATGAAAGGTATTGCTTGAGGACAAGCAAGCTTAAGTATGGGGTATTTTGATGTCGCGCTTTTTAGTTGATTTTCTAGGTAGTTTTCTAGCTCGTTTTGCATGCTTTCCCTTTGTGTTTGTGTGTTTTGCATAAGATTCCGACTCTCTTTCGAGAGTTGGGGTCGTTTGTGTGTTGTTTCGTGTTGTGTAGGTATTTGGAGCCTTTTGGAGAAGTTTTCATGCATTTTAGGAGCTTTATAGGAACTATTAGCTTTCAAAGAGTCAAAGTGTCAAGGCCCAAAGATCCAAAGTTGCAACCAAAGGAGCCTCAAAGGAGTAACAAATTCTCAAGAAAATCAAGGAGCAAAAGGGCAAAAGCACCCAACAAAAGTCCACTCAATCGGAGCAAGAACGAAGCAAACCGAGAAGAAGTCCACGATCTGCAGGTGGTCGGCGCCGACCCCCATATGGTCGCGGCCGACCCCTATCGGCATCCGAAAATAAATCCGTGCGCTGCAAGTAACGCTTTTTGGCGGGATTTTCGAAACCCGAAAAAGGAGGGTGGCTGTGCAGACTTGTGGCAGACTTGTTGCAGGCTTGTGGCAGGGAGGAAGCTTCCTTCTCTTGCTTTTGTGGGCTGCTACAAAACCCATTTTGTCTCCCTTTTCAATTCAGCTTTTCCAAGGAGGGAAAAGGCTCAAAGGAGAGAGAAGAGAGTGGGCTGAGAAGGAGGAAGAAGAAGAAGAAGAAGAAGAAGTTGAGTTTGAAGAAGAAGAAGTTGAGTTTGAAGAAGAAGAAAGTGACGGTGGAGAAGAAGAGTGTGAGTGTGAGAAAGAAGTGGTTTGTAAGGAGAGATAGTAGAGAAGAAGGCTTGTGTTGGTTGTAATCTAGGAAGAAGACAACAATGGTGTTTGAAGAAACTTGTGGGTTTGCTTAAGTTTGTAAGTCGGATCTTTGATTTATTGAAGTTGTTTGCTTTGGATGATGTTTTCTTCTTCCCCTTTCTTGTTTATGTGCTTGATTATGTGTGAGTAGTTAGCTTGCTAGGGTTGGGGTGAAACCCACCATGAAAGTGCATGCATGACCTTGATGTTTGGATCCATGCTTAATTTGAAATCTCTGCCCATAAATCCCTCTTGTGTGCTTAAAACCCTTGAAGAAGGGGGAATGTTCTTGTTTGCAACCTAATTGAGAGGTTTTGTTGTGAATGTCGACTATCCGGGTTAGATGAAAGTCGAACCTTTCGAAGAACAAGTTGGATTGCATGTTAACCCTTTCATGTGAATGGAGGCTCTTGATGTGTTCTTTTGTGATGAAAATCACCCATGAGGTTTTGAGTTAAGTTGACCCTTTATCATTGTTTGAATGCATGCTTGTGGTGTGGTGAAACCCCTCCCCTAGTTGTTTTTCCTTGATTTTACAAAACCAATCTTCGTGCCCAGAAAAAGGTCGGCCGCGACCAGTTGCAGGGTCGACCGCGACCTCCTCTGTAGTGTTTCCCGTGTGTTTTGTTGTGTTCTGTTGAAGGTCGGCATCGACCTCCCTAGGGTCGGCCACGACCTATCTCTGAGACGTGTTCTTTGCGTTTGTTTGCTTGTTTTGCTTGGTTTTTGTTTTGCTTTTGTAGTTGGATTGCTAGACTATAGAACTACTAACTCCCGTGGACGATCCTGACTTCGCTATACTCAGCGGGGTCTTGACAAATTTATTTGTTAAGGTAAAACCCTATCAACACATCCTATGAAAAGACGTGAACATGAAGATTACACATTAGATTGACGACCCTGTCTGAAATATCATTCTAATGTCAGCAAAGAGTATCCAAAACGTAAGTCAAAATACACCATCAAAGTATATAGTGCTAATGTCTATCCATGGACAAACGGCCTCATAATTTTGAGTCCTTTTTTGTATTCCTCCAAGGTTTTTACCATGCGGTTCCTCAACTCGTTCACCTTAGAGTGTAGGATAGCGCGCAAGTATTTCACCCTCAATTTCTTCAAACAATCAACTGCATTACGATTCGTTATCTCAGTCTCCCACTTCTTGAACTCTACTCCCATGTACAGCTCCATAGCCCTCATTGTACATATGCCGGTTGTTTGCCTCTTTTTCTCCCTCCATGGAACGTTTACAATCTTGGGCTTTACGTTGACATCTGAAATCTTTTTCTTCTTGACATGCAACGATCTCATTTCCAAGTAGTGTTCAACAAGATTTCTCTGAAAGGACGTAAAAAAAACATGAACAAAGTGTTAAAATATGTGAAGATATGTATAATATAAATGAACAACTTATATATAAGTTCTTACCACTACTTGGGTCACTCTCTCATACAGCTCTTTCCCTTTGTCATTCTCTAAGAAATCAATGATTTCTATCCCTGGGTTCTTTAAGTTAAAGGATATGAGAATGTAGTGGTCATTCTCCAATAACATTGGGATTAGAATCTACATATAAATTAAAACGAATTAGATCCTTAACATGTGAAGATAAACATGAAATATATGAACAGAGGCTTAGAATACGTGAACACAGACATGAAATATCTGAACACAGACTTGAATTATGTGAACACATACTTGAATTATGTAAACAGAGCATGTGAAGACAGACTTGAATTATGTGAACACAGGCATAGAATATATGAACAAAGACATGAAATATGTGAACACATACATGAAAGATTTGAACACATACTTGAATTGTTTTCAACAAAATTTGTGAAATACATGAACAGAGCATGTGAATATAGGCGTAAAATATGTGAACAGAGGCATAGAATATGTGAACAAAAGCATAAAATATGTGAACACAAACACATGAAATATATGAGCAGAGACATGAAATATGTGAACAGAGGCATGAAATACGTGAACAGAGGCATAAAATACGTGAACAGAGGCATATCTTTAGTAATCAAAGTCTTCTGTTTCGTACCATTTCAATTTTCTTAGTATCACCATCAACTAAGAGATCAGCTGCAACCTTCAATTTTGAGGTAAATTCCTTCTTTGCATCTATATTGAATTCCACATCCTATGACAATTTATAGAGTTAGATGTTAGAAAAATAATCTATAAAAGCTATGAAATTTTACATGAAAAGAATTTTTTAGAACAACTCAAATACTTACACTTTGAATCACATATCCCATCAACCTCAGAGGCTTGCCAGTACTTTTTGCATGCTCCTGATCGTTTAGCACATAACTCCAAGCATCAATCACTTTTGGAACAACATGTCCGTCCATACTCTGAAATTCCTGCTTGTGAACATGAAATCTGAAGTTTCTGAAAAGAAAGTCCATCATCCCGCAAACAATACCGTAATTTCTTTGTATGGTTATTCAACTCTAAAATGGACACTTTGATAAGATATTGAAAATCATAAACGTAGCCTTACTCATCAGTTCCAAGATCTGTATGTAGATATGCCCATGAACAAGTTTCTTCTTCTGTCCATTTTTCATGTACCGTGACCGATCTCTTGTAGTATGGGCTCTTCTTTGCTTCGGCAAGCCTTTTTGTTTTTTTTTCCCATACCTTTTTTGATCTATCCAATTCTCTTGGAATAGTCTTCATCTCCTTTTTCTGCAACCAGAAAATACATGAACTGAGCACGTGAACATAAACAAGAAATATATGAACAGAGTCTTAGAATACGTGAACACAGACTTGAATTATTTGAACAGAGCATGTGAACGCGTGCATGAAATATGTGAACGCAGGCATAAACTATATGAACAAAGGCATGAAATATGTGAATACATACATGAAAGATTTGAACATAGAGTTGAATTGTTTTCAACAAAATTTGTGAAATACATGAACAGAGCATGTGAATATAGGCGTAAAATATGTGAACAGAGGCATAAAATATGTGAACATAGACGTAAAATATGTGAACACAGACACATGAAATATATGAACACAGAATGTGAACACGTGCATGAAATATATGAACAGATGCTTAGAATACGTGAACACAATCTTGAATTGTTTTCAACGAAATTATAATATGTGAATAGAACACACTAACCTTTTTTGCATTGATCTTTTCAACGTCTTCATCTGATTCAGTTTCCTCATCCATCTCATTATCAAAATTTAGTTCATCTCCTTCTTTCTCCACATTTTTTTCAAGTTCAACTTGGATGTTCATAGGAGCCTCATTTTCTCCTCCTTCCTCCACATTCTCTTGTATTTGAGCTTGGACGTTCATAGGAGCCTCGTTTTCTACTCTTTCCTCCACATTCTCTTGTATTTCAGCTTGGACGTTCATAGGAGCGTCGTTTGCAACTTCTTTCTCCACATTCTCCATTTGTTCATTCATGTCATTATCTCCTTGTTCGCCTTCTTTCCTTCCAGCCTCATGTGTTTCTTTAAAATGTTCAACAACCTCTTGTATCATCCCATCAATATCATCATCTTTTTCCTTTTCCTTTTCCTTTTGTGGTTGTTCTTCATTAAGATCTGCTCCATTTTTTAGGTCGATTTTGTCATTCGTTCTTGCATGACCTTCAATGGAGACATTTTAAGAGAAAAAAAAATCAGTTTTTATGAACACTTCAATGAAATCATTAAGATATGCACAAGCTATGAAATAATGAGTGAAGTACGTAACGAGTTCTTAAACTTTCTTATGTATTTTTATCTTCATCTTCACTCATGATGTCCGCGTTTTAGGTAGATTTTTAGGGTCTAGATAGGTTAGTTTAAGTTGTTTTTCATAGTTGAGTCTTGTGTTTTTGAGTCTTTTTGCATAAGTTTTCGTATTTCTTTGAGATTCGGAAACTACGCATATTTGTGTCGTTTTGTAGGTATTTTGAAGCTTGAAGACGAGTTTGGAGCGAGGCTAGGAGAGGATGGACGAGCTAGGAGGAAGATTTCAAGTGGAAGAGTCAAGAAGAAAAGCTAAAGAGAAGCCAAAGCAAGAAGAAAAGTGAAGCAAAAAGTCCCAGGATCGAGCCCAAGGAGGTCGAGCTCGACCCAAGTCGTCAAACTTGGAGCCCAAGGAACAACGTCTCAGGATCGACCCTGAGGGGGGTCGAGATCGACCCTATGGGGGTCGAGCCTCGTGACCGACTTCCTCCTATCCGGATTTACATGTTGAAATTTCCTAGTTTGTATTTTAGGAATGTGTTTTATTTGTGTTTCCTAGTTAGATTATGACTCCTTTTCTTCTATAAAAGGAGGTTGAACCTATAGTTTTTATTCATTCAATCAATTAATCATCAAGATTTGGAGAGTTAGGAAGAAGACTTGGAGAACAAGTTTGAGTTTGTAAGATTGATCTTTTGTTTAATTTGAATTCTAGTTTGGTTTTGATCATGTCTTCCTCTTCTTCTTCCTTGTTTCTTTTTGCTATGTGTGAGTAGTCTTCTTAAGTTCTAGGGTTGGGTAAAAACTCAACACAATCATGCATGTTTAAAACTTGAATTCATGACTTGAATGCTTGATGATCAAATCTAACCTATCTTGTGCTTAATCCTTTGCGAAAGCTGAGGCATATCTTGTAATTGACCGTTCGAAAGTGAAAAGTTAGTTGCTTGATTACATCTAATAGGATTATTTGCTAAAGTTGATATTCCTAGGTTGAAGGATAGGTAGAAAGTTGTTTGATTTGCGAAAGTTGATTGAATGGCTTGAATTGTTTGCGAAAGTTAACTTTTCTATGATCTAGATGGCATGATAGATGTGAATTCTTGTCAAGAGCATGTATGGTTGTTGTTGTGGTAGCCCTAGCCCTAGGATTTGCCCTTTTATATTGATTGAAATTCGTGTTTTTGCTTTGATCCCGACTCCCTAAGTCGTGCTCGAGCCTTGGCTAGTGTTTTGTGTGCGTTTGTATGTGTTTCGTCTCAGGATCGACCCCCATAGGGTCGAGATCGACCCTCCTCAGGTCGATCCTGACTCTGTTCGTTTGTGTTTTCCTTTGCTTTTCGTAGTTTATCGACTAAACTTAGCACTGTCCTCACTCCCGTGGACGATCCTGACTTCGCTATACTCAGCGGGGTCTTGACTACAAATTTATTTGTTCAAGAAACCCTTCAACAAATTGGCGCCGTTGCCGGGGAGTGTGCAATAGTGCCGAGTTTAGTTGATATTTGGGTTTGGGAATAGCCCATAACCCTTGTGTGTTACTGATTCGTTTTCTTGTGTTTGTGATTGCAGGTGTATGCCCTCTAGTTCACGAAGGAAAATCGACTATTTTCCCTTTGATCCTGAAATAGAGAGAACCCTTCATTGCAGGCTACGAGAACGACAAGCAATGGTCGACGCTGAGGCTCTTGCTCAACAGATGGAACAACTCCGTGCTCAGATGGAGCGCATGCAAATGGAGCGTGCTGCTCAAGATGCTGCTTTGCATCGAGAAAGAGAGGTTGCTGCACGAGAGAGAGAGGCTGCTGCCCGTCTCCAACAAAAACTAGATGCTATTCCGAGGAACGTTAAGCAATACATGCATCCGGAGCTTAGAGTTCCCGAGTCCGCTATAGTGCTCCCGGCGATTGAGCGTGTCTTTGAGATCAAGTCCCACTTCATCACTCTCATCAAAAGGTCTCAATATGAAGGCAAGACATCCGAATGCCCTATGGAGCACATCAAAAATTTCACCGACCTTTGTGACACCATCGCCGCCGATGACGTGTCACTTGAATATGTGCTCCTCAAGGCGTTCAAGTGGTCTCTAACCGGGAAGGCACTTCATTGGCTCGAAAGTCTACCCGCTAGGTCCATCACTACATGGAAGGCTTTGCACGACTTGTTCATGACGAAGTTCTTTCCACCGGCCAAGACTACCGAGCTAAGGAAGCGCATCACTTCTTATCATCAACTTCCTAACGAGACTTTTGTTGAGACTTGGGAGAGATTCAAGGAGCTTCTTCGGCAATGTCCTAATCATGGACAACCTCCTTATGTTCTTCAAGAGATATTCTTCCAAGGGATCAACGCCGCTACAAAGGAGCGCATCAATCTTCACACCGATTGCGGTTTCATTGAGATGGATCCCGATGAGGCATGGGCTCTATTGGACAAACTCACCAACTATGATGCCATTTATGGGACCCAACAACCCATCCGGATTCAATCAAAGAAGCTTTATGATCCGAATAGTGAGCCAATTGATCAAGATGTGAAGTTTCAATTCATGTAGGATAAGATCAACCGGCTCGAGAAGCAAGTGAGTTATTACAAGTCCGTTGCCCCCACTTGTCAAGAATGTGGTTCTCAATCTCATACCACCGCTTCTTGTACAAATGTGGAGCAAGTTCGGGCTGCCGAGGCATATGCGGAGGCCAACTATATGCGAGGACCCTACCGAGGTCAAAACAATGCTTATGCGGGGAGGAACAACAACAATTATCCTCAATGGAATAACAATGGCCAAGGCCAAAGTTATCCACCTCCTCCACAAGAGCAAAGGGCCCCTCCTTATAGACCTCCCGGTTATCAAGAAGAACCACCGGCTTGGGCTCACGGTTACTTTGAAAGATTCGACCGCAAACTTGATGGCGTTCAGGACCACTTGGGAAACTTTGACTCATGGAGGAAGAATGTTGATTCCCAACTTGGTAATCTAGCGACTCAAATCCCACGACCTCAAGGACAACTTCCGGGCCGACCCGAGGAGAATCCTAGAGGCCGAGCAAGCAATGGTGAAATCCGAGCCATGAACCTTCGGAGTGGCAAAGCATTACCTGATCCACCACAGCAAACGGCGACAGAAGCTGACTCAGGATCGACCCCACCTGGGTCGATCTCGACCCCCTCTATGGTCGATCCTGAGACCGCTAATGATGAGGACGAAGGAGCGATCGACCCCGCTGAGGTCGGGCTCGACCGCTCTGCACCCAGAACGTCTTCCAACCCTTCTCCTCCACTCATTCCCGATCCCACTCCTTCCTCTTCCCATTCTAAGATACTTCCTTACCCTTCGAAGAAACCCAAGGACGCGACGGAAGGAAAGTTTAAGCGCTTTATTAAGTTGCTTCAAGGCTTGAATCTTTCTATTCCTTTCGCCGAGGCCTTGAATGAAATGCCCGTCCATACCAAGTTCTTGAAGGAGATTCTGTCTAGGAAGCGATCAATGTCGGAACTAACGGATGAGGTGAGGTCATTGGACCTTCCCGAGAAGCTTGGTGATCCCGGGAAGTTTGCTATTACAATCGGTATTGGAGCTTATCGTTTCAAGGCATTGTGTGATCTTGGTGCTAGTGCTAGCTTGCTTCCACTCTCAATTTGGTCCAAGACCAACATGAGGCCATTAGTACCGGTGAACATGAGGTTATACATGGCGGATGGGTCATGCGTTCAGCCCACGGGTGTAGTTGATGATTTCCTTGTTCAAGTGGGGAAGTTCTTTGTGCCTAATGATTTCATAGTAATGGAGATGCCCGAGGATCCGGTCGTTCCCATCATACTCGGACGACCCTTCTTAGCCACCGCGGGCGCGGTCATTGATGTCAAGAGTGGACTTCTTACTTTCAAGATTGGTGAAGAAGTGGTCGAGTTCCAGTTCAATCCAACATTGAAGGAATCAAGTCATGAGGAGGTCAAGATGCTCTACACACACTCCGACTACATCGAGTGCAACAACCCGACGGGACGATTTTTGACATGGGAACCTCTACCGCAAAGTTCGAGGGTCTCAGGATCGACCTCCATTGGGTTGAGCACGACCCCCCTGGATGATGGCGAGGAGTCTTCCCTTGTCTTGGATGCGCTCAAGGCGGAGCACGAGGATGAAGTTAGCTTGCCCGAGCCCACTCCCGAGCTCAAGGAGCTTCCCGATTCTTTGAGGTACGCTTTTCTTGGTCCAAATTCTTCTCTCCCCATCATTATTAATGCTAATTTGAGTGAGGACGAGGAGAACAAATTGCTTGATGTGCTTAGGACCCATAGAAAAGCCATAGGATATTCTCTAGAGGAACTTAGTGGTATTTCACCATCATTGTGAATGCATAGGATATATATGGAGGATGACTATAAACCCACTATTGAGCACCAACGTAGGCTAAACCCTAACATGAAAGAGGTAGTGAAGAAGGAAATCCTTAGAATGCTAGATGTCGGTATCATATTTCCTATCTCCGAGAGTAAGTGGGTTAGCCCCGTACATGTGGTTCCTAAGAAAGGGGGGATGACGGTTGTAGAGAATGAGAAGGGAGAATTGATTCCTACTAGGACTACCACCAAGTGGAGGATGTGCATAGACTATAGGAAACTTAATAGTGCCACTAGGAAGGATCACTTCCCACTCCCCTTCATTGACCAAGTTTTGGAACGTTTAGCTCAACATGATTACTTTTGCTATTTGGATGGCTATAGTGGTTTTTGGCAGATTTCTATTCACCCCGATGATCAAGAGAAGACCACATTCACTTGTCCTTATGGGACGTTCGCTTACAAGAGAATGCCGTTTGGACTTTGCAATGCCCCGACCACTTTTCAAAGGTGTATGATGGTCATCTTCTCCGACATGATTGAAGAGATAGTGGAGGTGTTTACGGATGATTTCTCGGTTTATAGTTCCTCTTTCGATTCATGTCTTGTTAACCTCTCTAGGGTCCTTAAACGATGTGAAGAAACGAACCTTGTGCTTAATTGGGAAAAGTGTCATTTAATGGTTAGAGAAGGAATTGTCTTAGGTCATCTAGTGTCTAAGCGAGGGATTGAGGTGGACAAGGCAAAGATCGAGCTTATTGAAAAATTGCCCCCTCCATCTTCCGTGAAAGACGTTAGGAGTTTCTTGGGGCATGCGGGGTTCTATAGGCGCTTCATTCAAGACTTTTCTAAAATTGCTAAATCTTTGACTCACTTACTAGTGAAAGATGTAGAGTTTAGCATGTCTTCGGATTGTCTTGAAGCATTTCACAGGTTGAGGAGAGCTCTTGTGACGGCCCCCATCATGCAATCACCGGATTGGACACTTCCCTTTGAAATCATGTGTGATGCTAGTGACTATGCCATTGGTGCGGTTCTTAGGCAGCGGAAGGACAAGAAGCTTCATGCCATTTACTATGCAAGTAAGACTCTTGATGAAGCTCAAAGTAAGTACACTACCACCGAGAAAGAGTTTCTTGCCGTAGTATTTGCATTTGAAAAATTCCGCTCCTATCTAGTAGGCTCTAAGGTGATTGTTTATACCGACCATGCCGCGATAAGATTTCTAATGGCGAAGAAAGACGCCAAGCCTAGGTTGCTTCGTTGGATGCTTTTGTTGCAGGATTTCGATCATGAAATCCGAGACAAAAAGGGAGCGGAGAACCTAGTGGCGGATCACCTATCTAGACTACCTCTTGAGCACATCATGGAGTCCGGCGGATCGATCCCCATCGATGATACACGCCCGGATGAGACCCTTATGCTAGGCAACAAAGATCACCATGAAGACATTGGAGGAGGAGCTGCCGAGCTCTCAGGTTCGACCCCCTCAGGGTCGGGATCGACCCCCACCAGAGAAGATGAGCTCTCAGGATCGACCCCCAGCGGGTCGAGCACGACCCTTCCCTTGAGTCGACCGTGTACGTCCTCTTCTCCCTCTTCGGTTCTTTCAAGTTCTAATGTTCCTCCATCTCCATCTTCTTCGCCTTCTCCTTCTATTCTTGCTATACGTGGGTCAAAGACCCCTTGGTTTGCGGATTTTGCTAACTATGTTGTAGGAGGCATTATCCCGGAAGGGTTAACGTCCCAAGCTAAGAAGAAGTTCCTCCACGACGTCAAGCGCTACTATTGGGATGATCCTTACTTGTTCAAGCAAGGGAGTGATCACATCTTTCGACGTTGTGTGCCGGACGATGAGATAGAGGGAGTCATCCGACATTGTCACACTCTACCCACGGGTGGCCATGCTAAGGGCTTCAAAACAACCGCTAAGATCCTTCAAAGCGGACTCTATTGGCCCACTCTCTTCAAAGATGTGCAAGCATATGTGACAACTTGTGATGAGTGTCAACGGTCGGGGAACATTACATGGAGGAACGAGAACCCACTCACCGGTATCTTGGAAGTTGAGCTCTTTGATGTTTGGGGTATTGACTTCATGGAACCCTTCCCCTCTTCAGGTCCCTACAAGTATATACTCGTGGCGGTTGACTATGTTTCCAAGTGGGTTGAGGCCATAGCTACAAGGACTAATGATGCTCGAGTAGTGACCAAGTTCATGAAGACCAACATTTTTCCTCGTTTTGGTGTCCCTCGTGTCCTCATTAGGGATGGAGGTTCTCATTTCATAGAGCGGAGCTTTGAGGCGCTTTTGACCAAGTATGGGGTGTCTCACAAGGTGGTCACACCTTATCATCCTCAAACTAGCGGTCAAGTAGAAGTTTCGAACCGGCAAATCAAGAGCATTCTAGAGAAGACGGTGTCCCGCTCAAGAAAAGATTGGTCTTCCAAGCTTGATGATGCTCTATGGGCCTACCGCACTGCCTACAAAACACCACTCCGCACCACTCCTTTCAATCTAGTGTATGGCAAGTCTTGTCATTTGCCCGTCGAGCTCGAACTCAAGGCTTTAAGGGCTCTCAAGAAGCTCAACATGGATCTCGATGCGGCTAGGGAGAAGCGTTTCATGGAATTGCAAGAACTTGAAGAGTTGAGGCTCAAGGCATATGAGAACTCAAAAATTTACAAAGAGAGGACCAAGAAGTGGCATGATAGCAAGCTTGTGCCAAAAACCATCAAGGCTGGTGACCAAGTGCTCTTATTCAACTCAAGACTCCGACTCTTCCCCGGAAAGCTACGGACCCGATGGAGCGGACCATTCACGGTTCACCATATTTACTTGCACGGGGCGGCCGATCTTATAGATGAGAATGGTGGGATTTTCAAAGTCAATGGACATCGTTTGAAGAAGTATTATGCTAGAAAGGAACCCGACGAAGAGATCCGAGCCACTTGGGCTCTCACCACCTCGGACTAAGCTAAAGCATCCATCGTCAAGCTCATGACGTTAAAAAAGCGCTTACGGGAGGCAACCCGTTTTTTAGATTAGATTTTTCTTTTTAATTTTTCCATTCTTTTTGATTTTCCAATTTCTAGATTAGATTTTTGTTTTTATTTTCTAACCTTCCTTAGATTAGATTAGGATATATTTTGCTTGGGATAGGATTTTTGTGATGATTTTGCAGGACTCTAAATTGCAAAACACGAGCTCAAAAGACGGGACAAGACGATCTTGCACAAGGACCAAAACGGCGAAAAAATCAACCCAGATGGGTCGAGATCGACCCCAAGGGGGTCGTGATCGAACCTAGTGCAAAATTCCGGAACTGCCCCTCCTTGGTGTAAGGTATGTTTTTTTTACCCAAAACTTAAATCCAAACTCCTCCTCCTCCCCCACATCAGCCCGACCGACCCCCTCTTCTTACCCCTCCTTTGTGTGCTCGACCCCCATCCCACGCCCTCTCCTACCCACGAGCTCGCCGGAATCCGCCGCACCACCGCCACTCCGGCCACCACCACTCCTCAGCCGCACCACCACCCGCTCCCCTCTGAGTTGGCTGCACCAACCCCCCCCCCCCCACAGCCCATCGTCTCCTCCTAGATCTAGCTCGAGATCGACCCAAATTTGTACTTCTTTCACTTCTTACAAGGCAATTTCGGTATGATTTCTAACCCTCCACTCTCATTTTTGCTTAAACTTAAGTGAAATTGGATTTTTGGGTTGAATGTGCATATTTGGGGGTTTTTAACCTAGGTTGATGAATTTCAAAATTGTTTGCTTGAATGTGTTGTTGTTGAAGTTTGCATGCTTGGGTATGTCTAGACTTGATCTTCATGAGCTAATTTTGGTAGAAAATTGTGGATTGAGTCCAATGGGTTCCATACCCAAATTTTCGGTTGAGTTTGGAGGTAGAAGACGAGTTGAACAGTTCAGGATCGACCCCCCCTATGGTCGAGATCGACCCCCCTTGGGGTCGAACCTGAAACATGTGTTTTGTGCGGTTTTGTTGCTATACTCAGGATCGACCCCTTTGGGGCCGAGGGCGACCCTCTCTGGGTCGTACCTAGATACATTTTGCTCTTGATTGGGTGTGTTTCTTTGGGCTTAGGTTGCGTGATAGGATGAGATATGGATTTGTGCTTCATGTTCCATTATTATAAATCCTCTCCTATCCATGTTATGAAGTGTTTGGTTGAGATTTTTGCCTTTGTTTAAGTATGGGGTGGAGTGTGTGTATTATGTGGTTTTGGTGTTTGAATTGATGTTGGTACTATGTCGGCCTCAAGTTCCAAATCCTCAAAACGAGCAAGGAGGAGTGACAAGTCCGCGCTAGATGATTACCACATTTCTTCCAAGTATATTGAGGCATTCAATACCTACCTCGAGATGAAACACAAGACGAGGTGGTATGATGAGGCGGATGGACAAAGGTTGCACATTCATGAGGACGTCAAGGAAGCTTTCTCTTACATCGGAGTCACACACATGTTGGAGTGGGACAATCATCATTACCCCATTCTCATTTGTGAGTTCATGGCTACCTTCTCCTCCGACATAGCAAGCCCGGATTCCGACAAGAAGATGGAGTTTCAATTGGGTAACAAGTGGTTCAAGCTCACTTTGAAACAACTTAATGACGCCTTTAGCTTCCCCAATCCGACGGAGGACGACCCGAGCCCAATACCGATCCTCACCACTTGGAGTTATCTTTCCGGAAAAGAAGTGTCGTCTTGCCATAACATGCAAGTCTCGAATCTCGCCAATCCTCTCTTCCGGATCATCTTGCGCATTCTAGGGGGCGTCCTCTTCCCGAGAACCGAGCTCAATCGTACTTCTAGAAGGGAAATGATTGTGCTAAGAACCATGCTCTTTGAGAATTCGGCTTACACAAGATGCATCTTTGAGAATCAGGCCACGTCGGTACACAAGCCCCGAACCACAAGTCACCAACACAACGTGCTATATAAATAAGTCGGGTGTGTGTTACCTTGAAAATTTTGAACAAATTCATAGCTTCTATAATGGTTCGATCACCATAAAACCATATATCAATCTTTTCCTTTTCTTCTTCGGCTTCATTTTGACAAATCTAAAAGAAAAGCAACAAAAAATATGCCAATTAACAATAAACCTTTAGTTGCTCATAACCCAAAACATTTAACCGAAAATAAAACTAAAAGCAGTCACCTATATATATAATCTTTGTTTTTAAAATACAAAATGATAGTCTTATCTTACAAAATGCACATCCATTTCCATGCATAATCTATATCAAGTAGCTAGCTGGTACATATAAACAATAATTATATATACTCATAATAAGGAGTAATAATAAACCTACTTTACAGCCCAAGAAGATGATTAACG
This sequence comes from Polygonum aviculare, assembly GCA_934048045.1. Classification (NCBI taxonomy): domain Eukaryota; kingdom Viridiplantae; phylum Streptophyta; class Magnoliopsida; order Caryophyllales; family Polygonaceae; genus Polygonum; species Polygonum aviculare. Next base: position 12,964,206 of record OW204032.1, on the reverse strand, counting down.
CTCATGGGCATGTATGGTAAACGAATTGAAGCCGTAAAGATATAGGGAAAAAAACTCAATTGGATCTTCGTGAGAAAGAATGGAAAACAAAAGAAGCTTTGTACAGAGCAAAAATGGAGTGGAAATCAAAGGCATTAATGGTGGTAAATGGAAAAGGCAGAGAGGAGCAGCAAGTAGATGGAGCCTTAGTTAATATTCTGATCAGTAACAAACAAACATTGCAATATTGCATTGCATGTGCTCTCTGACCTTCACTTCAATTCATGGTAGTGCTGTCTTTTTTACTGACTCAATGTTGGTGGGCAACAGGTTTGGCAGGAATGCACTGTACTGACTCAATGTGCTGTCTTTATTAAAGTAAATAAAGTGGGGATATGTGATTAAACAGCAAAAGAGACATGATTAAACAACATAACACTAATTAAGAAAGTTTGGCATGAACAAGATTTTCACAGCACTTATGGTGAATGCAGCCACAGATCAAAATCCAACAAGAGAAGTCATATTTGGAGAGCAAACCATCATAAAGCAGATCTGAGATAATATGCACATAGGATTTTAACCAAGATCAATTCTCAGTTCCACATAATATACGCATCAAGATCACATACCAAACCAACCTCTAATAAATATAGTTGGAACCAACCTCTTTCGGGGCCAAGCTAAATGTGGTCAAGTGGAGTGGAGTCGGGGGCGCCTTTGTGCTAGTGGACGGCGACGGCAACGACGAGATTAGGTGCGATTGAAGAAGAACTGTGGTCGGTAGAAAGACTTGAAAGAAAGTGGAGGCAGGAGGCTGTGGAATTGAAGAAGAGATTAGGGTTTTGTGACTTTTGTCTCACTCACTTTAGTTTTGGTGTGTTGGTAGAAATTGTAGAATAAGACATTAAGACCCTTCGTAAAAAAGTAAGAAAAAAAAACAAAAAAATGTGTACGTTTACAAAATAATCAAAATATACTAGAGTAGTGTAGTACAAAACATTTATCTAAGTTTTTTTTATATATCTAAAATATTTTATGATAATATATTTAAATTTAGTATTATAAATGTGATCATATATAGAGAAAAATTATTTTGTTGATTTTTTTATATAAATTTATGGGGTTCCAATAATTTATGTCCATAGATAAATATTAAGAAACTAGATAATTTAAATATATATTTTTTTCATCTACTTTAATATAATAAACTAAAAGTATAGAAAAATCAAAGGGAACAATATAAAAATATTTGATTGGAAAATACAACAAAAAACAAATAGTGCTAGTTAAGATAATTAAGGAAAGAGTGAGCAATGAGATTGTTAATAATTCAAGGATTTTGTGATGATTAATATACCGTATGTACGTACGATTGTACGTAGATAAAGTGATTAAAGCAATTATTCATAAAAAAAAATAATCAAAATAAAAAACAAAAAAGAAAAAGTGTACGGATTATTATGATAAGATTGTTATTATTCTTATGACAAAAATAAATGACAAATAACATATGTTAAGTAACGATTAAATCGTTTGGGTTAACCAACTTGTAGAACTTTGCCGATCTCAAAAACAAAACACCTATTAATTAATCCCTCAAATCTAAAATATAACGAAATGCAAATGAAATATGACCGAACGTATTCGTGAACTAACGAGCTGAATTTCTAGGTGTTCAGGATCTGTTCATTTAGCTTTACGAGTTGTTTGAGATTCGCTCGTTTACAAACCGAACCGAATACGAACAAGTTTTTATCGAATCGAATGTCAAATATCTCACGAACGGCTCGATTCATTTACAATCTTGTGTCTATGACCTAATAAACACTTAATTATATTTGGAAATCATATAAATTTGATCTTTTCAATAATTTTTTTCAAATCGATCTTTTAAATAAAATAGTACACATATTTGATTTTTTGGAAGTTTTTTTTTGTATTTGTTTCCTTGTGTTTTTAGCTCCCCCACCACATATTTTTGAAATTTTTATTTAAAATTTTATTATTAATTACTTATACTCTACATCGTTATGTTTTAATACTTATCTTAATATACACATATTAATATTTATCTTTTAACTCCCTTTCCAAAGTTTTTTTCTTAATTATCTAAATCTTCTCATGTAATATTTTTTGTACTTTTACCCTCATATCTTATCTTTATAAGATAGATCACACAGTATGTACGACTTATTTAATTATTTTTGGGTGTCATATGTTTTTTATCTTTCAATATATTTTTTGTACACGTAGTTGATTGTTTTTGGAAGTTTCTTTGTATTTTTGCCCGTTTGTTTTTAAATATGTCTTTTTTGTTAATATATTATGGATAAGAAATAATTTAAAATTTAAGTCAGGTCATACAAGATGCAACGGGATAAAACTATCTATCTATTTATATTTAGTAGAAACCTTTTAAGCATCCACATTAATTTTGAACCAACCAATAGATGGAGCAAATCGAACGAAATTGAAGCAGATTTCATCGAAAAGGTGGTGACAGTATAAGATTCACGGGAGACGAGCCTCTATCACGAGAGCATATCCAGAGATTTCAACGATCGATCGCGCAGAAGTTGTTGAAATCGAGGTAAATTCCGATCGAGCATTCAAATCGAGCGATGACAAGTGAAAAAAAAACTTCGAAATCATTAACCTGATTTTGAATGGTGACAAAATTGTAAAACAATCTATATAGTTAATGACATGATTGTTGATGACATGACACAACATTGCAAAAAACAGTGTTTTGAAACAAGATAGGAAAACTCTATTAGAAAAATAGCGATGACAGAATAACTAATGGCATGTTTTAGTGTGAGATTTGTGTGCAATATTATGTATGTGATGACATGTTTTAGTGTGAGATTTGTGTCAAATATTCTATACGTGATGACATGTTTTTTGGGGAGGTTTGTGTGTAGTATCCTATATGTGATGACATGTTCTTTTAGGAGATTTATAACCTATTATGTTATGTTATATTGCATGACATATTTTATGGCATGTAGGTTGTTGCTAAAATCATGTTTTAGTTGCTTTGGAGGAGATGAAGATTTTAATTATTTGCTTAGGAGGAGAGGGAAGCTCTAAAGGTGATTATGATACTAATGTGCCTTTTAAAACTGTTGTGATTAAAGACAATATCAACATAGAGAATTTGACAACATAAATTGTACAAAGATGCAACATCAACACAATTGAGAAAGGGCTCATTCTGTCATACTTGAATCCTTTACAAAAAATAAACCATCCTTATACTGTCCAAACTGACGACGACTTGAGTTCACTCTTGGACATTAATGCATCTCCTGAAGTGGAATGGAAAATGTTACTATTTGTAACATTAAGAAAAACAAGTATAAGGATTGATGACACCTTGCTTGATGAGGAAAATAGTGTCAATCTACTAGCATCTAATGAAAATTCAATTGCAAATTTTGGTGAGCATTCACTTGCAAATCTTCATGATGACTATGAAGTATTTGAAACGCAAGAATTTCACCCAATAGATGCTAAGAGATGACAGATTCTGATAGAGACGACTATGTTGCTCAAATGATTACGGAAAACAATGAAGTTCCCACATTACATGGATAATTCAAATAAGGAAAAAACTCAAATTGAGTCATGTTCAATTGAGTTCATTCAAACAAGGATGACAGAGCAGTAATCACTAAGCAGCATAACCATGAGATATTAAAACACAATTATGACCATGAGATATTAAAACGCAATTATGGACATGAAGTGTGCGAGAAATGAAGTAGAAACAACTAGGAGTGGGACTATACACATCCATCTAATTCTTTTTAAGTTTTCTAAAAAAAATTGTTATATTTTGATAATTAATTATATTTTTAATTCAAAAAAAGTTTTAAATATATTTTTTAACCTACCGGTTCAATAAAAACGACTTGAGAAAGAATCAAAGAAAATCCAAGAAGGAGTTCATAAAAATCTATTTAAAACTTACATTATATATATGAAAATACTAATAAATGATTTTTGTGCCCTACTAGATATGCATAAATCTTGACAAGAATAAAAAAGAACGACAATTGTGGGATTAGACATTAAATGTGAACATTGAGAGGGGTGTCCAAGTTTTGCAGCTCTATCATAGGTTTGATTGAAAGAATAGATGTGAAAGAATTCCAAATGGAGAGGTACACTTACAAAAGGGTTGGGCTTGCAACAAGACACAATTTTCCTTGATCCTCTAAATATTTCTTAAATTAAGAAGTTAATACTGGTAATACTCTCACCCTAACACGATACACGTCTAATTGAGAGTTTTTTGTTCTCACTCGAACCTTGAAGAAAGATCTCTTATTGACATGAGTATCACTTAACCCTTTATAAATCATCATGGTGTTACAACAACCTCATATAAAGATGAAGTAGTTCCTCCTTTTCTACAAAAATTCGCTTGGACAATTCCATAATAATTATTAGCTTATAAATTTTCTTTTCACTCATAATGTTAGTGGAAACAAGTTCATCAACTTTAATGTTCAAGCTACTCAACTCAGTTTCGTTAGAGGGAAAATTGGTTCCAACTCTTCATAAAGGTTTAAGTTATTCATCTTCAAGGTTTTCTAAATTCGTATGTAGTTTTTCATACACATGGTGCGTACATGGCCAAAATATCTATTGAATCTCTTCTATAAAAAGATTTTAAGGCAGGATGTTCACTCCATTCCTCCTTTTTTGCCCCCATTTCGGTCTATAATGACAGTGCGTACATGTAGTATCCCAGCCCTATTCAAAACTATATTAATATTTGTTTGATAGATTATAGATAGAGATATTGGTTTAATAGATTATAGAGAGATTAACGACAAGTTCATATATTTTGTTTCAGCGCTCACAAGTGTCTTTGCAAAGGTGGACTGTCGGTGGTTCAAATACTCGTCCTTTACTATGTCACCTATAAAAAAGGTGCATTTTCTGATTTCTAGGCTGCAAGAGTTGACGCAGCTGAACAAACGACTTAGAGATTTTTTATGTATCAAACCATTCCGTGGGTTGAATATCTACAAGAGGAAACTTCTACCCAATTGGAAGCTTGCTTTGAGCATCTGATATCTGACAACACTAATGATTGGAGTAACAATGCACTGCATATAATGTCGTTTATTAGGAATTGCGGAGCACATTTGAACAAACATGCTATAGGAGACAGAGATGGTACAAACTGGAAGCAATTCTCAAAGTTATTGATATATTCACAGAATTTACTGGATTTCGTAGACTTGGTTTACCCCGAGTTTCTTGAGCTCATGTGGCATATAGTTGTTATTGTAAATAAAATTTAAAAAGAAGGGGAAAACCTAATTTACTTTACTTAACGGGGAAAATGACATTTTTCGTTAAAATGGGTAATTAAATGAACATAATAATTATAAGGAGTGGTTAAGTGTAGAAAAAATATAAAGGGTGCTTAATTGTAATAAGTGTGAAGTAAAGGGTGGTTAAACGTAATTTCTCCTAAAAAATATTATTCCCTCTATTACATGTTTGAATTAGTTCGCTTCGAGTTCGTATGAATTTGGATTGACCTAACTATTAATAGAATTGTTTTTTAATTTTTAGAATAAATAATTATTTATTTATGTATCCATCTTAATAATAAAGTATTTAGACTATTAAATTACAAATGATATACTATTTTTACAAAATAGTGTTTCGGGTAGACCCATAAGATCTTGGGCTTCGAGTTTTATCCAATAAATGAACGAGTCGAGTCTCTCTTTAACCCATTGATTTCAGATCGGGTCTCAACACAAAAAAATATACAATATTAGAGGAGTGTTAGGATTCGAAACTAAATTTTAGGTGAAAGATACAATCGAGAACCAACCATACAACTTTAGAGGAGTTTTAGGATCCGAAACTAATTTTTTTAGTTGAGAGATATTATATGAGTTTAATAATTCTTTTATTTTTATAAAACAAAAATTAAAACTAAGGGCAAAAATGTCATTTATTTTTGCGAGCATACCGTTTTTGTCAAATGGGTGGTTAAATGCAACTGTTTACAAATAAGGGGTGGTTAAGTGTAGAAAAAAATATAAATGGTGGTTAAATGCAACAAGTGTGAAATAAGGGGCGGTTAAATGCAAATTTCCCTAAAGTTTTACTCCAAAGTTGATGATTGTACATGTATTTTAAACTAATTGAGGTTCAATTAATAAAGCACTCTTTTATCTTTTCTTCTTGAGATATTTCAAGTCCACCTTAAAATCTATCAACACTCAAATTAGCCAGTTTTGCCAAACAAGCTCTTACAAATTCTAACATACATAAACTATGGAATGTATCATTAGACTTGTCAAAATGTGACTGACTCGGCGATTCAATCCATCGTGTTCGAAGCTTTTTTGGTTGAAACCTATCCTGGAATCGATTTGTGGAAGAGTGAAACAACCCGATCGATCATGTCAATAATGAGTTGAACCTAGGTCCATTGGGTTGACTTGAAACACAGACTCAATCCACTTGGTATCTTAAAAAAGATACCAAGTCCGGAGGAATCCGACCCGGCCAGAAATTCTAACCCGAACTGGATCGATCCGAATCCATTTAACAGGCACGCGCTAGAAAAACTTGGGGGTATATAAAAAGGTCACGTGATATGCACGCGCAAGAGAGTGAAGAGTTGGAGAGGACTTGAGGAGGTCGGTGCCTTGATGTGGAATCGATCTACGTCGCCTTCTCTCTCAAGCTATCTCTCCAGATCTCTCGGTTGCTCGAGTCCAGAAATCACTCTAAATCCCTCTCTGGTCAGCCTCCGGAGTTGAGGGGGGAGAGATATGGCGACGAATTCGTTGTGGTCAAGCATGGATTCGAAGCTCGGGAAGATGGTGTTGTTGTCTCTCTTTCTCATGGCCACTTCCTTTTACATCGGCACTCTCTTCGGCAACAATGGCCCCCTTCTCCACCTCTCTCCTTCTCCCTCCGCCGATTCTTCTACTGGTATTCTTCCCTAATCTGGTTTTGCTTCTGAATGCTCAGTTTCGTAGGCTCTCGTGCTTGTATTCGAGATCGATTGCTAAGTCCTGTTGCGCGTACTGCTAATTGTTAGGGTTGTGTGTTGTCGCCTGCTTGATCTTGATTTCTGATTTTGCTTACATGAATGGAATTTGATGCTCTCCAACTTTGAGTTTTGATAGATGAGAGATCGATGTCTGTTACACTTTTTTTATAAGTAATTGATTAGCACCGCTGATACATACACCAATATGTAACTAGCAAAAGAGATATACAGCCTCATTTTTGGTGTCATTGGATTGATGAACCATAATTCACGAGATGAACAAGGGGCTTGGGAGGTGCATTAGTTGTTTCAGAACTCTTTAATTTCTCTAATGCTCTCACATGACAACTAAGGTGCCACTGGCAGGATACATAGGTGTCTGCTATTACTTGTATCTCATTATGCTCCAAATGCTCTTTACACATTTGTTCAACTTTATGCAGAGAGTTTCCATTGTTTTGATTTCATTGTTCTTGCTTTTCTTTCCAATCAACTCATCTGAAGCATTGACTCTGTTGTAGATTTGACGGTGTTTAGAAACAAGGTTGCTCTATCATATAGGAGAGGCCTTCTTCTCCCGGATTCAGGAATGAACGTATGCCCTCTGGAGTATAATGAGTATATTCCCTGTCATAATCCAGAGTATATAAAAGAACTGCTTCCAAGTCTCAATCTGTCTGTGAAGGAAGAGCTAGAAAGACACTGCCCTCCACTTGATAAACGTTTGTTCTGCTTAGTGCCTCCGCCAAGGGATTACAAGATTCCCATTCAATGGCCAACTAGTAGGGATTACATCTGGCGAAGCAATGTGAATCATACCCGTCTTGCTATGGTTAAAGGTGGTCAAAATTGGGTGCATGAGAAGGATCAGTTTTGGTGGTTCCCTGGTGGTGGCACTCATTTTAAACATGGAGCAGATGAGTATATTCAGAGGTGACATTCTTATAATGTGAAGCTTTTATCCTGAAAAATAATCTATTACTACTAAGCAGCTAGCTGATTTTTCTCTAATTCATATTAGTTTGGTTTCTTTATTCCTACAAGTAATTTGCATGCGATAATATGTGGGTTGCTTGAATTACCAGCTCAGCTGATGTTTCTGTATTCCTACAATTTTCTGAATATACTCGTCTAGATTTTGGGTAAAGATTTCAGGCAAGAATAATGTGTATTTTGACTTGTCTGCAAAGAAGCTTAGTTTGAGCTTCATTCAGTTATATAATAATTATTGGTCAACCATTTCCTACTCGTGTCAGTTGTTTCATGTTAGAATATGCTGGTTTTGTGTCTGAGCAGTTATATATCGAAAAATACTTGACCGTTTCCAGCTTGTGAAGTTGTGTCATCTTCCTAGTTAGACAAGATATTTTGTTTTATAATGATTTTAATTTCCTTGACTTAATGCAGGTTGGGAAATATGATAACGAATAATTCAGGAGATCTACGTTCTGCAGGGATCTTTCAGGTTCTGGATGTTGGGTGTGGTGTCGCTAGCTTTGCAGCTTATCTGCTTCCTTCTGATATACAGACAATGTCCTTTGCCCCTAAAGATGGCCACGAAAATCAGATTCAGTTTGCACTAGAGCGGGGAATTGGAGCAATGATTTCTGCTTTGGCAACCAAACAGTTACCATATCCTGCAAGATCATTTGAAATGATTCACTGTTCAAGATGTCGTGTTGATTGGCATGCATTTGGTTGGTGCTTTTAACCTAACTAGCACATCCATCTTTAGTCATTTCCTCTGACTATTCAATAAAAGCAAAAGATGTGCATTATAATATTATGAATTTTGCTTTCTGTTGTCTGCAGATGGAATACTGCTCAAAGAGTTAGATCGGCTCCTAAGACCTAATGGCTACTTTGTATACTCAGCTCCTCCGGCCTATAGGAAGGATAAGGATTTCCCAATGATATGGGATACATTGACGAATCTGACTTCTGCCATGTGCTGGAAACTGATAGCTCGTCAAGTTCAGACAGCTATCTGGATTAAACCTGGAGATCAATCATGTGTCCAGCAGAATGCAGACCAGAATCTGTTAGATGTATGTGATGCCACAGATGATTCGAAAGCATCATGGAATAGACCTCTAAAGAACTGCATAACGTTAAGCAGTCCAGAATCTGATGGTAACCAGCTTCCTCCTAGACCAGAACGTCTCTCATTTTACTCTCCAAGTCTTCACAGAATAGGTATGTTCTCAGTTTACTGTGGCTTGTGCAATATCCGTGTTAACTTATCCTACATGTTTCATCGTATAGAATAGCACAATTTCTGCCTTTGAGAAGGAGTATTTCCTTCTTTCATCTTTTTAGACTGCCATAGAAATGATAGAATCAGTATATTTTCTGGTTCTTTTACCCAATGGTGTGCAATAGTAATATGTTAGGAAAATTGTGTAGGTGTTAGTTCAGAGCAGTTTACTTCAGACACTCTGTTCTGGAAGCAAGAGGTTGAACGTTATTGGGGGCTCATGAATGCTTCTAAGACTGACATACGCAATGTCATGGACATGAATGCCTTATATGGAGGGTTTGCAGTGGCCTTGAAGGAATATCCTGTCTGGGTTATGAATGTAGTTCCCTCACACTTGAACAATACTCTATCAGCGGTATATGACCGAGGTCTTGTTGGCACCTTCCACAATTGGTGAGATTCTTAAAAGTTCTTGAGTAACCTATGTGCTTATAAGGTGGTTTTATGATGGCTCATGTATTTCTCGCTACCTGCTCTGAATGTTCTCTGTGTAGGTGCGAGCCTTTCTCCACATATCCTCGATCATATGATTTGCTCCATGCTAATTATCTGTTCTCCAAGTACAATAATCACGGCGATGGTTGCTTGCTAGAGGATATCATGCTAGAGACAGACCGTATATTGCGTCCCCAGGTAATTTTTTAGCATTTTGACCTTTCAAAATCCCCTAGAAAAAGAAAATTTTATGCTTGCGCAGCTGCTAAAATCTAAAGTTCGTTCCATAATGCTGAAAATCATGTTGATCTTAATGAGTGCAGATGTGAAACCAAACTTGCTCCCACAACTTGATACATGCATACTAAAGTAGAGCTTTTATGTGCAGGGTTTTGTTATCATTAAAGACGAGGAGTCTATTACATCGAAAATCAAGGAATTGGCTCCTAAGTTTCTTTGGGATGTTAACACACACATGTTAGAGAACAAGGAGACAAAAGTAATGGAACCCGTACTGATATGTAGGAAGAGATTCTGGGCAATTGTGTGAGTGTTGAAATCACATACAGCAAGTAGAAACTGCAGCAAATACAGGTTTGTTGTTCCTCCTCGCCTTTGGGACACGTATTCTTGTAAATTCGATTTGTCAGACTGTCTTTCTCTTCCTCGCATTGTTCGTGTGTGCTCAAGAGGAAGACCAGACCACAATTAAAGAGAAGGCTGGGGAGAGATGGAACACCAGAAATTAGCTGGTAGGTTTGAGACATGGATTCATGTAGAGTAAGTTATGAGGTGTGCTTGTAGGCTGTAATTTTATGACTTTCTGTTTGGGCTTTTTCTTTCATCTTATGATTCTTATATATCTGTTCTGGTAATTTCCTGTGAATTCATTTTTTTTTGTTCATTAACATCTGGAGAGAAATTTATTTGATTCTTCCTAGTGTATGTCTTTTCACTCGGCGCGTGGGACTTTTTTCCTGGGCCTATAAGAGCTCAGTTCTAGCTATACTGGGCCTTTGTAATACAATAGGCCCAACTTCCCATTCCCAGTTCTTGGTATGCTTATTTTTTGAACAATTATCTTTGAGATATACTCGTTGGTTTAATGGGATTATTACCAAAGATCTCCCTACTGGTCTATATGTATTATTTCGCTCACCAAAAACTTTAAGGGGTTGGTCTAGTTGAGCATGACATGATACTAGTCTGATCTTTCACTAGTCTCGTTGAGGCGATATGAGGTTCGATTTCTCATTAGTCTTCTTGAGGTAAGGTATATGTACTGTAATTATGCTTTCTAAATGCTTGGGTCTTCTCTTTCTTTGAGCTTGGACGCCAACTCCTAACCTTAAATATATATTACCAATAAAATGTTTATTCATATTCAGTGGAAGAAATAGGTGCATTGGTTTTGGTGGGAAATGAAACCTACACGGCAAGGACCTTGGTGCTTTAAAGTCTTTAACATATTCTTCTTTGTAATGTTTAGAAAGAATATGCATTATCTCCATAAATAGTATGGAGAATCTCGTAACTTTGTTTGTTAGAACTAGTAGTAGTATTATTGAAACGTGAAAACAGTTAGAAATCAGATATAACAGTTGGTGTGGGCCCTCTGGAACTGGAAGGATGAAAAATGCAGATGAAAAGTCGAAAGTGGAAAGCGAAAGCTATTTTGGATTTGACAAGGCGAGGCCACGCTTGTCGGCCCATACAAAATCTCTCATTCTGTGGATCTTCTTCACTAATTATCAGAAGCTAATCTTCCAGTTAATTTTAGCTTAATAATACCATAAACCGTTCTCTATTTTTCTTTTTTGTCCTTGTATAGTTTGTATTGATGCATGATCATATGATATTGACGGAAATTGGACCAGCAATTAAGTCTGTTGTAGTTGTACTAGTGTCCATCATTAATTAGATTGATCTCAACCTCATTCCCATGGCAGTTACGGCCATGCACGTGGAAACGTGCATGCTTCAGTCCAATCTGGAGTATTTTTCTACTGCCTCGTTTATTAAATTCTGTGCTTCAGCTCTATAAAAAATGGGTGCTGTTATATCGCAGACATGATAAAATAAATTTGTATTATGAAATACTCCCTCCGTTTTAAAAAATATGGTTTTTTAGACAATTCATGCATGTTGTTTATCAAAAAGAAAAAACATGCTACTTTTTCAACAATTGATGTTATCATGAGGGACATATCCGGAAAGAAGATGGAAAAAATATAAAATAGTCATGTATTTTGAAACAACTTAAATTGTCTAAAAGGCCACGTTTTTTGAAACGGAGGGAGTAATATTTTAATTATAATATAAAAATCTGTTTGGATAAACTACTTTTCATTTTTAGTTATATTTTATTTAAAAAATAGCATTATTAGTTTTTACTACTACTAACTACAGTTTATTGATATATTATACTCCATCTTTATTTAAGATATTCATTAATACACACGAGTACCATATTGTAATTTTCATAATAATACAAAACCATATCATAATAACCTCGTATTGCATTCCAAACAGCCCTATACTAGAGCCTACGATTTCTTATTCTACCAAAAACAGCCAAGGTTTTGTTGTAGTGTTTTGATTATTCCGGCCTGGCCATACCAAAATAAAATAATGTCACTATAGTCAACGGTTTCTGTGCATATTGGAGCCTAGATATGGAAAAGTAAAAGTTGTGTTCCGGTAAAGTCTTAGATTGACAAACTCAAATAAATTTAATGTTTTATTCAAAAAGTAATTAGAGAAGTCGTCATAAATCCAATATAAAAAACTATAAATTGATATGGATCGGGTATAATATCAAACTTGATTTGCTGAGAAGTCATATTTCACTTAACAGCCGACTTTTTTCTTTTTTTCGTTTTAAAACCATTTTAAAAAACTATTCTAATTACGTGTAATGTATGCAATCCTCTATAGGGGTACTTATAAAACTCCTTAACCACATAATGAAAGTGTGGGAGAAGGCAATCGATTTGCGACTAAGACGGCTAGTTCAAGTGTTAGAGAACCAATTCGGTTTTATACTAGGGAGATCGTCCATAGAGACTATTCATCTGTTGAGGAGGCTGGTAGAAGTGCATAGCGAGAGAGAGAAAGAACATATGGTATTTATTGACCTGGAGAAAGCCTTCTACAGAATACCTAGCATAGAGAGTTGATTTGAGAATGTTTGGAAGCTAAAGAGGTGTCATGCACGTTCATCAGCATCATTCGAGACATGTATGAGCGGTCGGGGACGAGTGTTTATACACAAGGAGGTGATACATAGTTTTTCGAAGTGAGGATGAATCTGCATCAAGGATCAACTTTGACCCCATATCTGTTTACGCTAGTGTTGGACGTGCTGACAAGGGATATCCAAGGAGAGGTACGGTGTCGGGGTGTATGTTGTTGTTGGTGGAAGATTTGAGAGCTGGAGTTAGTAGCAAGTTGGAAGTGTGGAGGGAGAGACTGAAATCGGGGTTTAGGCTGAGGAGGGGCAAGACAGAATACGTGGAGTTCCCTTTCAATCGAGAAAATGAGCCTAGGAGTAAGGTACAGTTGGGGGGTGAGGCCGCTGCGCAAAAGGAAAAGTAAGTATCTGGGATCAGTTTTGCAAAGCGACGAGTGCATTGATGAGGATGTTATGTCTCGTATTCAGAGAGGGTGACAAAAGTGGAGGGCGACTTTATGGTTTTTTGTGATAAGAAGGTTCCTCTCAGACTTAAGGAAAAGTTTTACAGATCTGCTATAAGGCCTGTGATCCTCTATTGAGTGGAATGTTGGTCGATCATTAAGGCTCAGGAGCAGATACTTGCATTCGCAAAGATAAGGATGCTTAGCTGAATGTATGGCCACTCGATGATGAACATGATTAGGAATGAAGAAATCAGAGGCAAGCTTGAGGTGGTGAGCATAGGAGACAAACTGTGGGAAGCGAGACTGCGTTGGTTCACCCATGTCCAGAGGCGGAGCCCAAACGCAACAATTAAGAGATGCGAGCGTTTGGGTTTAGGGGCTTACCGGAGGGATAGAGGTCGTCCGAAGAAGCGCTGGAAGGACAACTCGCCCGAGTTTTTGGCGCCCCTGCCCGAGTTCCTCAAGCCGAGCGCTTCGGCCCGAAGCGCGGCCTGGCACACTCGAGACACGAACGCGTCTCGCACAGCTCCTTCCCGCGCTTCGTGTGCTGCGAAATCAAGAAACCCTCCCCGACCCGTGGGCGCGGGTAGCCAAACCGCGGTCGCGGTTTGCCCGCGGCTCACCCGCGGGTGCGGGTTTCCGTCCCGTTGTCGCGGGTCCTGACGACCCCGTGACCCTCTTCGCGACTGCCCGGATCTCCGCTTTGCGCCCTCTTTCGACTCCTCTTCCTCGTCTTCGGTCCTTAGGTCGTTCCGTCTCCTTCCGCCCAATCCGAATCAGGCTCCATACTCAACACAGGGAGAGTTGGAGGGAGAAGATCAACATGTTCGTCAGCTAGTCAGCTTGTTGGTGGAGCCTAATGGAGCCGTATATTCTTTTATTGGCCGTCGGTTTTTCGCTTAATTAGTGGGTTTGCTTATGTATAGCTTAGTCTTTTTTCTTTCTTTTAACCTTAGTAGTAGTTTTTGGTTGTTTGTTGCGTTTTAGGTTTTTCGGAGTACTTTGTTGAGTGATCCGGTCTATAATCTTTGGATCGTATTCGCAGCATTCCCTGGATATATGCTTTTGTATGCAATCTTATCTACTCCCAAACACCAGCCAAGCCCATTTTTGAGTTGTCTCCCTATTAGTTTGTGAAGATACCAATTTCGTGGTCCATTTTAGAACTAGTTTATTACACTTGGCGGGACTTAACTGATCCTAATATCCATCCATCTGTATTATTCCATTTATTTCTCTTTATCCAACGCTCGAGATTGATTTCCATTTCACACCAAGCCATTTGTTTACACGAAATCCTCACCCTAAAGATACGACATTCTTCGTGCATATACGAAAATCCGAGAGTAGCGAGCTAGCCATCGACAAAACCTCAGAAGAGACTAAGTTTTATAGGTCATTAATTTACAGTTTGCCCCACTTGTGATCACCACATAAATAAAAAGGTACATTACATTTCCATAAGTACGTTAAGGTGCATGTATGATGGATTATATATTCGAGTAACACTCGTAATCTAATTACAGTTGGATGCGTGGGTTGCTTATTCCATAATCATGCATTCAAACAACTCAATTAATTCTCTACCGCTGAGCTTTCGTTTTCCAAATCCATATCGCCTGGTATACGACGTGTCACGTGTGGTGATCAGTTCACTGATCGAGTTGTATTAATTAATTAAGTTTATATATCAACATGGCGGTCCAATATATGTATGTAATAATGTCAATAATTTAACATCATTTTATAGATTCCATGTGAAATGAATGTCATGATGTATATCGCTTTGTTTCCCTGTTCATAAAGTGGAGCCGTAACAGTATACGAAGCCTTACAAGTTTCACAATCTAGTGCTTGTTTGGTTTTACTTTTTATTTAACTAGTAGACTGACTGAAAGTACCTTAGTTTGTACGAGAAACTGATTCAAAAATATTACAGTAAAAGTTTACTTATTTTAATTCAAAACTAATAACTAATCCGTACCCAGAACACTAACGAAGATTGAAAAATGATACTCCGTATAATATTATTTTTTATAAGTATCAATAACTACATACTAAAAACTAAATTTTCAAACCACTATATAAATTTTAATCCCAACATATATTAAAATATTAATTTACAATCATCTTATTTTTATTTTTCCAATTAAATTTATTTTTATAACAAAAAATTTTAAATACAATATAAGTACAAAAAACTAAAAATTTTGAATTTTGAATAGCAATAATAATTGCAAAAATCAACTTCTTAATTGAAAATGTATTAATATTAATAGTTATTATTGTTATTAACAATAGCCATTATTGTTATTAACAGTAGCTATTATTGTTATTAAAGATTCAACTTTCTAAAATTATGGTATTAAATTATAATTTTTCCAATTTCCATTATTGTTATTAACAATAGCCATTATTCCAATTTCCGTTTTGAGATCGAGAACCAAATCGTTACACAGACAACTCGATCAAGATCATTTTACAATTGAAATTTGAATTTCAAACATAAAATTCAGTGTAACAACAAGCATAAGATCACATCTACAAGTTTATTTCGAGCAATTTCATGCTAACTTGCTCTCGCAAAACGCACATGCTCATTTCTCTCACATTTAATATGATTGTACATAACACTAGCTTAACCTGTCGTGCCATGCACGACTATTTCACTTTAAAATATTAAAATAAAATTATATATTTATATAAAAAATATTATATAAGTTTTATTATATGAACATGTTTTTTATCTTTTAAAAAGAGTGATATTATTTTTGAAGTTCATATAACTCAAAAACATATATAACACATAATTTTTTCACTCATTTGTATATTTTTCTAAAACCTGATTATAAGATTATACTTAAATTTTTTATCATAAATGTAAATATAATTAAAAAAAATTCATCAAATGATAAATTGATAAAGTTTTAAAAAAACTAATAGAAATTGTCGAAAACCACAAATTTACTTGTATTAAAGAAATAACCTAAATCCAATATTCATAGATTTTTCTTAATTTGTTTGTGAAAGATTTTTCCCTATAATGATTTAAGAATAAATAATTGACAAAATATTTTCCTTATAAGTAGATAAGAGAAATTCAATAAGAAAACCCTATATAATGCGAATAATATAAATTAGTTTATTTTTTTTATATATAAAGCAGGGTCAAAATTAATGTGGTGGCTCAAAATGGCAACTTATATGTTTCTATTAGGAAAATAAGGGGCGTTTGTATATTTTGAGAAAATTTGTTGGATTATTTTGTAAATAAGTAAAAAAAATATGAAAAAGATGTACATTATCAAGATATAAATTGAAATTATTATTTGGCTATATAATCAATTTTTTTTATCAAGATAGAAAACAAAATGAAATATAATGGGTAAAAAATTAGCAGATCGTGTAAATGTAAAAAATAAAATTAGCAGATCGTGTAAATGTAGAAAATAATTAACTTAAGCTTAAGAATGCTAAATTTATTCAAGTAAATCAAATAATAAAGTAACAAAATTAGTCTTTCTATTAAAAAATAATTTAAAAATTTATCTTAAAAATTCTAAATTTAATTAAGTAAATCAAATATAATTAGTTCATAGTAATTTTATTTTAAAAATTCAAGGTATATATTAGAATCATGTTTTCAATTAAGTGATATATTAAAAAAGATAGAATATCTTACCAAAATTTGAAATTTTGAATATATCTTTTGCATAAATAGATAATATAATTTTATCAAATTAATTGGAATACCAAAGATAAAAACTATTTTTTTAAAACAACATAAAATGTGGGCCCAAAATCAACTTTAAAAAAAAATAAGTGATATATTAAAAAAGATTGAACATCTTACCAAAATTTGAAAATTTGATCATATCTTTTACATAAATAGATAATAAGAAATATAATTAGTTTAATTGAAATTCCATAAATAAAAGCTATTTTTATCAAATATGCAATGGGGCCAGAATCAACGTGGTGGCTCGAAAACGGTCGGCTTTTATAATATATATTGATTAGTTAGTGTGCTCATGCTCATGCTCACTTTTTCGATCAAATTTGTGTGCTATAAACTTCTTAACAAGTGTAGGAGGTCAAGTTTTTGGTTGGGAACAAGGAGTTAAATTACACTGTGTATAACACTGAGAATGAATGTGTGGTAAATCGTTACATGAATGTATTTTGTAATAGCATGATTGTGTAGTATATTACATTTGAGTGTGTGTTTTAATTTTAGTGTGAAAACATGACTGTGCATAACAGTAGTTAATGGCCGTGTATGCATTTTCAACATGATTGTGCGTTGAAATTGTGAATGAATGTGTAGTAGATTACACGTGTGTGTTGTTTCATTTGAGAGTTATATTATGGATGTGTATTAAATATATTAATGATTGTGTAACATATGTGCACATGACTGTGTGTTGTATGTTGAATTGACTGTGTAGGATATTATCTTTAATTGTTAAAAACTTAGAGAAATTTGCATTAAACCACCCGTTAAATAGACAAATTTACACTTAACCACCCGTTATACAAAAATTTGTTTTAAACCACCCAAAACTTCAATTCCATTAACAAATAGCCACCCATGGCGTTATTCCGTCAAAAAATCTGTTAAATTACGTGATTTGACCATTTTGCCCTTCATTGACTTTGACCAAGGCCAAACCCACCTTTCTTCTTGACTTCTTCTACCTTCAGCTCCCGATTTTCTACATCTGAGACATAAGAACACCGGCCAAACCCCGGCGCTCGTCATCTCTCTCACTCCGCGCTCGAACTCGCTCCCTCTCACTGGCTCGGCCCACTCGCCGCCGCAAAATCGCTCCAAAACACCGCGTTCCGAACCTGGCGAAGATTTGGATTTCGCTCCAAAACTCGCCGCCGCAAAATCGCTCCGAAAAAACGTTTTCGTACCTTCGGAGATAGCATTCTGGATTTCGGTGCACTTAACGACGACGTTCTGGTTGTTAACGCCTTCCCCCTCTTCAGTTAAAGAGTCATTGTAGCCGTTCTTACTCGCGCCGGCGCCGTTGTTAGAATGGGGCCTCTCCGGCGAGAGCTTGACCTTGGAAACGAGCACCCATTGGACAAGCACGAAGGCGATTCCGGTGACGGCGCATACCGGAATGATGACCTCAGTAGCCAGATCCGAAAGCATGGTTGTTGGCTCACTCGCAAAACAGGCGGAAAGAAACCCTAATTTTTGTACAAAGAATGGGAAAAGATTGAGCGAGAGAGGAGGCTGATCCACATTTGTGTTGTTCTATTGGATTGTTTTTGGTTGTTAGGGTTCAAATTGGCGATTTTTTGGATTGGGGGAATTTGTGGTAGATGATCTATATGGCGATGAGTTTAAAAGATTTTTCCTGGATGCAATGTACTTTGTGAGGATTTGAAGTTTTGGTTTGAGCATTACACAGTGATCAATTGAATATGCAGAATGATTGTTTGAGTTCTTTTCTAGTTGCTCCATTATTTTCAGCATTGAGGAGTTGTTGATCATTCTATACGGTTTGTATTTGATGAGATATGCTTCAATTGTGTAATTTGTAACTGGAAATTGTTTCCCAATTTGATGGTTTGAACCATGAATCTGCAATTTACAAGTCAAATCGTGCTTAAGCAATGCCAAAGTTGTGGTTGTTATTAGATTAGGGAGGGTGAGCTGGCACAATGAGAGAGGAAGGTTGGTCTATTGACCATTTTTTGAGGGTATAATGGTCAAATCGCGTTATTTAATGGATTTTTTGACGGAATAACGCCATGGGTAGCTATTTGTTATCGGAATTGAAGTTTTGGGTGGTTTAAAACAAATTTTTGTATAACGGGTGGTTAAGTGTAAATTCGCCTATTTAAGGGGTGGTTTAGTGCAAATTTCTCAAAAACTTAACTGTGTACTATATTATAATATGATTGTGTATAACGTTTGCGTATGTCTGTACCTTTTCTTTTTATCTAGGTGATGATAATAAGCTTCAATACATTGAAGAAGGAGAGAACAATTTCGTGATGACTATTTCTGCTGGAAATAAAGAGTATTATATTCCAAGATGTGCCCCTGAGTTTAAACCGTACGTAGGAAGAAAATTCAAAACCACCGTTGATGCTATTGAACTTTATAAGAGATATGCTACAATGTGTGGCTTCATTGCAAGGGAAAGCACAGTTAAAAGAGATTATAAAAATTCCTGACCTCATCATCTGAAAATACCTTGTTTGTAATCTAGAGGCATCTAAAAATGTTATTCCAAAAGTTGAAACAGAGGTTGGTGTGGAAGAATCATCAACGAAGAAGCCAAGAAAAGCAATCTCCAACAGGTGTGGCTGTGATGCAAAACTAAGTGTTCGATATGCAGGGCGTGAAGGATACATTGTTAAAAAATTTGAAGACCGACACACACACTTATTGCTACATGATGCTGTTAGGCATTTTGCAAAGAGTAATAGGAAAGTGTCCAACTTTTAAAAGGATTTCGTAATAAATTGCATGAGGACAAATATTGGGTTGAGTTATTCTTACAAGGTGTACAAGGAGCTAGTTGTATCTTATTCCAGAATTGGTGCAACGCTTGTTGATTTCAAAAACTTACAACGCGATTTGAATGCCTTTATGGTTGGTTGTGATGCTCAAATGCTTATTGATGACTTCTACAAGAAAAAACAGGCGTGTGAAGCCTTTCGATTTGATTATGAAGTTGATCAAGAATAGAAACTACGTCGTCTATTTTGGTGTGATCCTATTGGTCGAAAGAGCTTCTCATATTTTAAAGATGTTCTGACAGCAAATGCTACTTACAAAATGAACCATTATTTTTTTTGTATTCAACTCAACACCACAGTCATATACTATAACATCATACATGCGTGCTTATCCACATTACATATCATATGATAAAAACATTCACACATTCATGCTTATCTCATTTACACATTCATATGTTAAAACTTAACACAGTCATGGTTACCCCAGCACACAATCATTTTTATCCTCAGTACATAGTCATATATTATGTAATACACAGAAATATTATAACATAACACATGCATGCTTATCATCTACACACATTCATATACTATAACGTCACACACTCATGCTTTTCCACGGTACTCATTCATATTGCTATAACATCACAATGTCATCACACAGTACACATTCATATAATACGTTATACACAAACATATAGTCTAGAACCAAACATTCATGACTATAACGTTTACACAGTCATCCTTATAATATTGATTTCCAAGTACAATATGGTGTTTATACCTTTTACTGGAGTTGACAACCACAAGAGATCTGTAACACCCCGATTTCACAAGCATAAGGGTATTACCGCCAACGTCCTCGGATTTCACGGTCCGAAGCCGTTTAAGGCTTTTGGGTAACACAACACGATAATAATAAAACCAATTCATATATTTATAACAAAAGATCAATTCGGTTACAAAGGCTTATACGTCCTTCATTGTTTGGATATGCAAGAGTAAAGAGTTTTGCAGCGGAAATACAAGTCTCAGAGAGAGACGAAAGCATGTGGAAACCATAAAGTAAACAACATATTTCAAAACGTCTTGCATCCATGTTTCCTTCCTTCCTTCCTTCCTTCCATCCTAGGTCTTCGGTTACTCCTGGATAGCCTTCCCTTTCCTATCTCATATCCCCATAAAAGCAAGGAATACCAACCAACAGAGTTGGGAAAGAAAGAAGGGATGTTAGTCTAACGCGAGACTAAACAAGTGAGAGAATAATATTTCGGTTCTGAGAAAAGGTCGGACAGGTGTGCGGTAGTCGAGGTTCAACATGATGATAGCGAAGCAACAATCTGAGCGAGAGGCTTTCAGGTGTTTGGTACGATGTACGAAGAGAAGATAGAGATTTCTCGGGAATAGGACGTTATTAGAAGATAACACCTAAGAAAGCAATGTGTTTATTGATTTGTTGGGAACTTTAATCATTCAAGAGTTTGAAAAGCATCCAACATAAATCAAATCGTATCAACCTCATCACAACGTGACGATGCCGACAGGGAGGTGGCCACAAGGATGCTTAAACACCTGAACCCATCTTGCCATTTTATAGGCGTTTTAACATTCAAATTGGATAGGCGATTGTCAATAATGTGGACCCGAAGTGATTTTCCAAGTTGTACTAATCACCCCGTATTCATTGATTACTATGCATGATGCACTAATCTTTCATTGGTGATAAATCATTGCACTTCACTTAGTGACTTTTAGAGATAGGCAAGCCCTACTGAGGGACGAACCAAAGTGAGGAACCTAATCCTCAACACTTTGCAAGAGTGTTAGCCTCTCTATTCGGAGAAAGGCAGAGTCATGACCCAGTATCAAGAGCCGATAACGAAATATACCTCCTAATACGTTATAAAGAGACAGCGGATCACTAAACTGGCAATCCCTAACTTAAGCTAATCTAGAGCAAAGTCTCAAAAAGAGACTTGAAACAATCAAAGGCCACACATCATCGGAGTCCTAAGTCCAAGTCTAATATTCGATAATAATAAGTAATAACAATGGTCATTATTTCTAAGCATAATAATCCTAATCAAATTATTAGCAAACAACTTCGTTCCCAACGATTAATTTGATAACGGAAAGCAATTTCACGATTATCGAGTAATGAAAAAGGAGAACCATCCACTTGCCTTAAACGAGATTAAGAACACTAATCGAGGCGAGAAGACGAGGTTAGCAAGGCACTAGACAAGGCCTAAGGCAAGGCAAAACACAAGCACGAGCGAGGAACGGCCCGGGCAATGGCTTAGAATGAAGCTCGGACACAAAGTGCAAGAAATGCACTGGCGGCGGGCGCTGCCTGCTGGCGGCGGTCTCTGCCCCTGCTGGCGGCGGTCTCTGCCCTTGTTGGCGGCGGTCGCTGCCTACTACAGTGACGACGGCGCGATTTTGCAAGCTTCCTCCGATCAACTCCGGCCACCTTTCGACGAGCTTTTGCCAACACTAGCAAGAAGAACACTTGAACTTTGTAATGGAAGAGGTTTCAGAGGGAGAGAGGAGAGATTTGTTTGTGTTCTTCCTTCACCAACACACCCCTATTTATAGTTTTCTCAAGTTGACTTTGAATCCAAAAATGATGATTGCTTTGGTTGCAATGATGCCAAACATTGATGGTGAGGTGGTAAAGTGATCTCCAAAGATCCTAAAGCAATACCATTGCAGATAGTGAAACCACGGCGCCCATAATGAAAATGTCCCGTCGAGTAACTTGCGTCTGCAGGAGGCGGCGCCCGCCAATTTCATAGGCGGCGCCCGCCAATTTCATAGGCGGCGCCAGCCAGTTTCATAGGCGGCGCCCGCCAGTTTCATAGGCGGTGCCCGCTGTCCTCCTAGGACTGCACAGTGCATCGGTAAAATTGCCATAAATTTCTCGATACTTATCAGAATGGCCTCAAATTTAGATGGACGAAACTAGACTCCTTTATCTACCATTATGCTTTAGAATCACTCAATTCCGAGCTCTAACGAAGGTTTTATGAATTTTTGAAATTAAAGGTTCCGTTTAACGTTATCCAACGTTATACGGTTAATCGGGTAACCATTGCCCTTTCTCATGTCGTTCCAAAGACAAAGTTGATTCATAAAACTAAGAAGAATTTCATAATCCATTTTATAAAATTTGCGGATATTACAAGATCGATTACTTTTGCTGCTGTATTGTTACTAAAAGAGGATATTGAATCTTGTGTTTGGTTGTTCAAAAAGTCAAGACTGCAATGAGGAATCAACCGTATGTGTTTCACACCGATCAGGACCGGGCTATTAAAGTTGTTGTTGAAAAAGTATTTGACACATCTGTGCATCGCTTTTGCATGTGACATATAATGTACAAGATACCCCGCAAGATTACAACAGAGCACAATGCACAATTCACGCAAAAAGTTTGGTTCAATTGTTTGGAGCAAAGAATTGACAACCCAAGAGTTTGAAGAAGCGTGACATTCGATCGTAACCGAGTTCAGACAGAAGGATAATCCTTGTCTTCCTCTATCTTTTGAGTTGCGTCATTATTAGATTCCTTCATTCTTCCAAGATGTGGCGATGGGTGGACTTCTTCGAACAACGTCAAGGTCGGAAAGCCAGAATAGTTTTTTCGAGCATTTCATTGGACAGAATGCAACGCTTGTGGAGTTTATGATGCAGTACAATAGTGCAATAGATAGCCAAAGACACAGTCAGCAGAAGTTGGATTTAGATTCAACCACTTGCTTCCCGACTTTGAAAACACTTTTAGATTTAGAGAAACATTGCTCGTAAATTTACACAATCAATGTTTTCTACGAGTTACAAGAGATATCTGATGCATTATACGACTGTGTGATAGAAGAGTTAAGAAAGAAAGTGATATTCACCATTACCATATTAGGTGCTCACTCAACAAGAAGGTATGTATTGTCAAACATTCAATACAAACAGAGGAGTTACATTGCTCTTGCAGCAAGTTCTTGATTGTTGGATTACCTTGCTCTCATCTGTTTTTGGTATTCAAAAACATTGGATTTAAGAAGCTACCAAGTAGGTTCATAAATCTTCGGTGGACAAAGAACACGATAATGAAGCCTATATTTGAGATTGATGGTTCCATCTATGATGCAAGCAAAGTGCATGATGAGAAGAAGGTGCTTCTCTTGGACGTGTTTACAGAAATGAATGGTTGCAATAATATCGTACATGAAAATGTCGATATGATGAAGGAATTAATAAATGTGGTGAAGGAGCAAAGGGAAAAGTTTACAGCAATGCTACCGTCAGGGACGTCCGAATCTACTTTTGAAAGGTTTATCGGTGACTAGCCTAGTACGGTTACCGTGCATCCACCACCATAGGTGATTCACCCTAGTTTGTATGGCTTAACTCTTGTATTTTAGAGCGTTATTTAGTGTGTTTAGGTTAGATTTGAGCGTTATTGTAATATGAAGACCGAAGACACAAGATGTGAAGAAACGAGAGTTTTTAGAGCTAAGTTGAAGAGAAGATTCGCCACTGTCCATATTCCACAGGCGCGGTGTCCGAGCCGCGGTCGCAGTGAAGGAAGGTGACAACGATTTACTCCCGAGAAGGCTGCGGTCGTGCCGCTATGGCCGTAGCCGCGGTAGAAGCCGACATAGCCAACCCAAAGATAGACCCACCACGGGCGCGGTGGTTGCGCCGCAGTCGCGGTGATGCCGAATCCTGAAGGAGACGAAATCTTTTCTATCTTGTTTCATTTTCTATATTTTGCCTCTTTCCTTATCTATCTCGGGGAGCCTGTTCCTTGAGCTATATAAGGAGGAGCCTGCCTTATGTTTTAGGAATCCAGTTCATATCTCTTGTATCTCAACTTTCTCTTAATTAATTGTTTTAGTTTTCCTTTGTAATGAAGAACTAATCTCCGTTCGAGTTTATTCAATCAAGAAAGCTTTATTATGAAGTTGTGAAATTCCCGTAACTTCTTTATCCCTAGGTCTTTATTGATACTCTTGTGCTTCAGCCCATGACCTTTGTTTGATTATATAAGCCTGATCAACTTGTCTAATTGGCTTAGATTTATTGTTTGAATTAGGATTTATTGTTGTCTATGCATCTTTCCTATTCTCGAAACAACTCTATTCTAGGACCGTGAACTAGATTAGGGAAGAGTATTCAATGGGTGTTTTATGCATGAAACTCGTCGCTTGATTGCATGATTCAATTTCCTATTATCCTTGTGTGTATTGCATGATTTGAATTAAGCGTCCTTGTTCATATCATAGTTTTGCTAGGACCGTGGACTAGCGAATAATTAAGATAAGGATTGGAATTGACCTAGGAATATAAAGAAGTGGATGAATTGATGATCAATGAATTACTAAAGTGGAATTGATTGAATGAATTCTGCTTGCTAATATTGATTGAAACCTCCTTCAAAATCCCCCATGTGTTTGATTGGCATGATTTGAACTTAAATCACTCTAAGAAATTGATTCTCTTGGGTTCGACCCCTTACTTGCTTGCTATACTGTGTTTGCATTGTTTGAGTTATTATCTTTGTTCAGCTGAGCCAGCTCGCCACCATGATCAATAGGCTCGAGCCTAAGGACTCCGGGAAACTCCCTTCTCAACCTCTCAATCATAAAGAGAATGTGAGTTCCATGCAATTGAAGAGCGGTAGAGCCATTGTGAGTCGAGAGCCACCTTCTGGCGCAATTCCGCGCCCGCACTCTCCCAGCCACACCTGCGGCGACCGCCCAGATCTTTAGGAGCAGATATTTGTCGAGAATCCGCACCCGCGCTCCCCTCACCGCGCCCGCGGAAACTCGACAGAACCTCCGGAGCCAGCCATGGACGATAAGCCGCGCCCGCGGAGCCCCTGTTGCTCCCGTAGAAATCGTGCATAAGTGGATTTCGAAGCGTTGCTCGCTTACGCCTTCAAGCATTACCAGCCTCGACCGCGCCCGCAGTACCACACCCGAGGAGGAGGATGGGTATGTTGCACCGAAGCTCCTATCTCTTAGCTCTCTCAAGCCTTCTCCTCCTTTCCCGGAAGTACATCAAGATACGAGGAAACCGACACATGACAAGGAACTCTTCGAGATCTTCGCCAATTGCCAAGTAAATGTTCTTCTTCTTAATCTCAATCAAGGAGTCCCTCGGTTTGCTAAATTCATGAAAGAGCTCTGCACTATTAAAAGAAAACAAAGCTCTCAACCTAAAGTTGAAAAAGTAGCTCTAGTTGAAAAGACTAAGGATAGCAACACCGAAGCGGTTAATTCACTTCTTCAGAAACAATTGCCTAAAAAATGTGGAGATCCAGGAAGATTCACCTTCCTTGTCTCGATAGGAGAAACAAAAATTGAGCATGCCATGCTAGATTTAGGTGCATCCATTTTTGCATATCTGAGAAGTTAGGCCTAGGTCCTTTGAAAAACACCGATATTTTTATTGAATTGGTTGACTACTCTACCGTGCACCCGAAAGGGTTAGTGGAGGATTTTTTAGTGCAGGTCGATGGTTTGATTTTTCCTGTAGATTTCTATGTGATGGAGATAGGTGAAGGGCGCTATGACCCAATTCTCTTACTTGGTCGCCTATTCATGAAAACCGCTAGAATGGTTATAGATGTTGCCAACGGTTTACTTTCCATATCTCATGGTGGCAACGAGATCCGATTCCACATCGATGAGGACCCATATTGAGTGTATCCACGTCGAGTCAACGATGTTAAACAAAAGCGCATCTTGGGAGGCAACCCAAGGATTAGATAGATTGTCCGGCCCTTCCTTAGCTTAGGATTTTATTTCATTTTCAAGATAACCCGCAAGTACGAGGTCCGTAAGGACATCCCCGTATGAAACCGCGCCCGCGCCGCTCCGGCTGCGCCGGCGGTGGACCACTAGTGAAGCCCTGACGAACAGGTACTAGCCCGTGCAACCATACTACGTCTCGGTTTTTGCTCATTTATTCAAAAAAAAATCGAAAAAAAAGAGGACCTTTTGGTCTCATTCTTTCCTCTATATCTTCCATCTATCTATACCATTCTCTTCCATCTTCTATCTTTCCACCCCTTCTATATATTCTTTCCATTCACCTTTCGAATTCCATTCTTTTGGCTATGTGTAAAAACCTAAGTATGGGGGACCTTCGTTCTATCTTTCCACCCCTTCTGTATGTAGGGGAATCTAACTTGATGTATTTTTTCCGGTATTTAGAATTCCGTTTTTATTTTATTTTATTTTCTCTTTTAATTTTTCAAATGAAAAGAATATTCCTAAAATCTTGTTACCAATCTTCACAACGTTTTTAAGAGATTATTATAATATGGAAATATCTATAAAATCTTTTTATCTCTTTCAACTTTCAAATTGGGAGAAAAAATGTATCTTTTCAAAAAAAAATATAAATAAAGAATTTATTTTCGAGTTTTTTTTCTTTAATTTCATTTTCCATTTATAAAGAGAAAATAAGTTATTTTGGGTATTTATGTAAATATTTTAGGCATTTCTATAATATTGTAGGTATTTTTGCAAATCGAAAAAATAAAGATATATTTTTAAAGTGATTATCAAATAGGAATACGAGGTACCAATATTTTTTTTAATGAAAGTGTGAATTTGTGCACAATTTCAATGTGATTTTGTGCAAATTCGGCGTGAAGGGGTGGTTTTTTCCACCAACATAAACTTGAAAAGGATAATATTGTGCAAAATAGGTAGATTTAAAAGACGGGTTTGTACAATTTGAACTAATGAATGACTCGAGTCTATGAATACTATTCAATAGGTCCACGGTCCACCCAGACAAGCTCGATCTACTTAGCGAACGATCGATGGATCGGTGCATGGCTCTGGATTTTGTAGCGCGCGGCGCGCCACTACGAGACAGACTAAATACTAGCAGATCATCAGACTCAGACATCGATCAGTACCGTACGTACTTGAAATCTTGAATGGACCAAGGGTGACGTGTCGTGCTTCTAGACCGTTGGATGTCGTGGGACCCAATGGGCTCAGGCCCACCCATGAAACGTCACTTCTTCCTCTCAATCTTCTTCTTCCCGTCAGTTTCCCCGTCTTGTCTTCTCCGTCATTTCTTTCCTTCATTCAATTTCCTTTTTTGTCCCTTTCTTTTAATTTGTAACTTTAATAATCAAAGAGAAAATGCTAGTGCTTGCAATTTTCCTCTTGTTGTAGGAGTATGCGTTTTTAATTGATTGAAGTAGGAGTATGCTTTGGTCAACCATGTTAAGTGTTTTATCTATTTTTAGGCATTTGGTTCGGCGGTTAAAGGGACGTGGGGTGATACCCCGATGTAGGATCGTTAGTACTTGAAGTCGTCGACACATACGCTGTCATCGATCAGACTTAAAACTTTAGTATGCAGTGGAAAAAACACACAAGAAAGACTTCGAATTACCAGATCAAACACGATGATTTATAGTGGAAAATCCTCTACAAACCAATTAGTTTGTACAGGGAAAAATCAATTGTCTTTCAAGTCTTGAAAGGACTTAAAAGAGTACTTCGGCTTGTTATATTGATTTCTCGAGTTACAAAGGTGTTCCTACTTCAAGAAGTGAATCCCACAGTCTCTTGCAAGTACTCTTGCATCACTCAACACAACTCTCTCGTACTTAATCTCTCAAAGAACGAGTCCCACGTTCTTCTTACACTCAACACTCTAGAATACAAGATAATGCTCTAGCTCCTTAGTTCTAACATTAAGCACACGCATGTATATATAGAACTAGGAAGATTGATGCCCGACTCATCCCATTTATACAAGGAATGAATCGTACACAATCGGTTACAAATCTTTCCTAAACTATCTCTTAGGACATGATACAATCATGTTCAGATGTCTTCAATATTCCATGATGATTTTCCTTATTTTTGCACTTGTCATTGCCTTAAATACACTCTTTGAGCATCTCAGCACTTCCCATAAACATTTCACGCGATATTGCCGTTTATAGATTTTCATTCATTCCTTTACTAGAACACGAGTCAACAACTCCTGAAACACTCCTCATGTTGGCGGCCTTGGCCAGGTCAGCGACTTTAACTCCTAGTCGGCAGCCTATTTGGAATCATTAAAACACATCCAGTTTTCTAACACCCGAGTTCACCGTTTCAAATCACATGGATGACGGTTTACCCTTTCCTCATAGTATTGATGAGTAACCAGTTTTCAGCTCGAGTGAATGCTCCATGTGAGCCCAAATGTGCCAACCCTAATTCTTGCCTTATCAAAAAGCTATAAGTGTTTTATCTTTGTTTGGATATTTTTGATATTGTATAATATCATCTCAAGATTAAAATAGTCTAAAAAATTAATTAATTATCTCTATTAAATTATTTTAATTTCATACTAGTTTAAAGAGAATTTTTGAGAAAGAACTTATAAGAAGTAAATCTGAAACAATATATACATAAAATGGTAGAACATCAAATATTCTCAAATAATTACAATGAGCTTAAACAACAAATATATACAAACGAAGGTAGTACTAAATTTGTACAAAGAAGTTGGGCTGATAATGGGTGATTTAATTTGTTAGTGTTACTTTATCTTTAACTCCCTCTATGTTATCCTTCAGAAGTCCAATGATCTCATAAATTAATATACACTAGAAACTCCACAGTTTAACAATCAGTAAATGATTAAATATTATAAAATCATATTTTTCTTCAATCTTGATTTGGATTGGTGTGAAATTTAATGAATTTTAATAAGATAATAAGATAACAATTTTTTAGCAAACTACTATAGAAATATAAGGCCAATTAACATTACAAATTAATAATTACATAAACTTATATAAGAGAAATTAGTGGATAGTATGTTTATTTTTTATAAAATTAAAGTCTATTTGGAGTTCGTGTTTGACATATCTTATTACATTCAACATTTTAATTGATGCTACTCCACAAGATGTTGGTTTCCGACATCGATTCAAGGATGGCTCGACTTCAAGTGGAGGAGAATGATAGCAAAGAAGTTGATGTTACTCCACAAGATGTTGAAGAACTATTAACGATTCCACTTCAAGATCCAATCACTAGAAGCTGAGCTAGGAAAATCATGAAAGTGCGACTTTGGCCCTTGAATGTTTATCTTCCAAGATGGAAGAGGATGCCAAGAAGAAGCCAATCAAGTTGCTTTTTAGTGATGTGGACGAATTGTGCATGGAGAAGGTGGAGAGAACTAGAATGTTACATGGCCAAGGCACAGGCCAAGACCAAGGCAATGGGGCAAGCAACAGTAACGTGCCCAGGCACGTCCGCTAGCTAGCATGCGCAAGCCGCGTCCATGCCGGGTGTTAGGGCGTCTTCGTCCAAGCATGTTCATGGCGTGTGGGAGTCAGCCTTAAGCATCAAGCAAAATCAAGCCAATATTCCATCTAATCTTTGGAAATCCTATCTTATTTTAATCCACAAGTTTTTATGCTTAGAAGTTAAGTTGTTGTTAGTTCTTCTTCATATCTACACATTTATTTATATTATTATTTTTAGGATAGAATAACCAAACCCAAGCCGTGTGAAATATTATAAATTGCATAGGGGTTGATTGTGATAGGCGACATGAAATTGAGAAAACCAAGTGTGGTTTCTTTCTCGCGCCTT
Organism: Polygonum aviculare; assembly: GCA_934048045.1. Classification (NCBI taxonomy): domain Eukaryota; kingdom Viridiplantae; phylum Streptophyta; class Magnoliopsida; order Caryophyllales; family Polygonaceae; genus Polygonum; species Polygonum aviculare. The sequence continues at coordinate 12,933,725 of OW204032.1, read as the reverse complement.
GGAATTGTTTTGCATTTGTTTAATTCAAGTGTTCGCTCGGTTTGATTCATTCATTGTGTTCATTAATCCTTGTTCGAGTTACTTGAAGTTTCTCTTGCATTTAACGTGGATTTGTGGAATTGTGTGCGCGTTTATTCAAGTAAGGAAATCATGACCCTAACCAAACTCAAGTCTAGATCCTACATTCATCCAAGGCCAGCGATCCATCTAGCTTTTCGTGCATCAAGTGCTTTTTTGAAAAGAATGTTTTTCAGAACCGTGACCCTGGACTCGAGGGCCGTTGTTGTGGAATTAATACCGATACCCGGGATTATTTTCTATAATAATTAAACCGCGAGTGCAGCATACCAAGATGCAGCCGCGTTCACGGGATTGAAAGAAGTCTAGAAGAATTTATAGATCCGCTACCGCAACCCATCAACCGTGACCGCGGTTCTACAATTCAAAAATTTCTATCACCATATGAAGCTAATCGAATGAAGTCTCTGTTGATGCAACAAAGTCCACATAACCTGATGAACTAAATGCATCGTTTCTAGAGTGGTATGAGGGCAATGAGTAGTAGGTAGTTTGACGGAGGAGGAAGTCTTTCGTGATGATGATATTTTTTGGCGATGATGTAGAATGTTTTGAGGAAGAGAAGAAGCAAGACCATATCATAGATGTTTAATTTGTCCCTCACCAACAAAGCCATCCATGTCATTTTCCTTGGAGTCCGTCGTTAGGTTTGAGCATTGTTGGACCGAAACCGAAAAATCAACCAAACCGACCGAACCGAACCGAAACGAAACCTACGAAGTTCGGTCCGGTTCTTGGTTCAAGAAATTTCAAGATTTCGGTTTCGGTTTCAGTTTTGTTCAATTTTTCAAAGAAAATCCATATGTTTATTGAAAATAAAAAAAATCGAAAAAACCGAACCGAAATCGAACCGAACCAAATCATTTCGGTTCGGTTTTCGGTTCCCCAAACTCTCATTACACATCACCCCTTATTTTGTTAAAGAACCAAGTCTAGTGCATAATGAAGAATCTAGAGAATTCTTACGCCTCATCTCAAATGATAGTGGTATTGTTAAAAGAGATTCGAACCATATGTGGAATATTTTGAGAAGCTACCACGACTACTAAATTGGTTTCAACATGCACCATCTCATGACAATCACGCTGGTATTTAGGGTTGTGCATCCGATCCTGGCCGAACCATATCAAAAGTTGGACCGAGATTTTTCACAACCATAGAACGGACAAGACTCGGAAGTCCAGTTTCGATCTGGTTTCTGTTCGGTCCAAGTTTGAACCGGATCAGATACGATTTTATATTTTCATATAAGATAAATCATCAAAATTAAAAACAGTTTTTTTACTTTCTATATTAAGAAATCATTTTATGTATAGATTTTCTTCAATAGGTTTATATGTAATTTAGATACATTTTATAAATACAAATTATTAAAAATAATCAGCAATCATATTATTATGTATATATTTTACAAATAATAATATATAGAGAAACTTGCACAAAACCACCCGTTGAATAGACAAATTTACAAATAACCACCCATTGGCCGATTCCATCAGATTTTCCATTATATCGTGTAACTTCACAAATAACAAGTCAATTTGGGGAATTTTTAACAAAACAAATCCACATTATAGGGTTCGTGTTTTTTTTTCACTAAAATGCAAACCATAAATGGGTTTCTGAAATCATAATCCGTTGAGCTGCATCAACCAATGATTATCAATTCCTTCAACTCGTCAACTTCTCTTCTGGATTCTACAACTATTTGAGGAATGGTGTGAAGAATAGACCAAAAGAGGCAAAGTGCTTCTACGAATTTCTCAACACCTATGGCTTTGTATCTAGCCTTTTGCTTCTCTTCCAACTGGAAGAAACTGTAGATAAGAGCAGGTGGACCCCTTACATTAGGGTTAGAATTTTCACCCCATCCCCTTTCTAAACCAGATGATATCACAAGGGTCGATGAAAACGCCTTCATGTAGTTGTGACTACCAGAATTGAGATCAAGAAACATAGTCCTCAAAGGAGTGAAATTGAGATCAAGAAATTGTCGATAAAACATACTCCTAAGAACGATCGGTTGAAGCTTTGGCGTACTTTCTTCAAGTGGCAGATCCAAATCCTCACGACCCTAGCCTCCCTCTTCCTCATTATTCTCATCTTCATCAGTTTCATGATCTGCCCTATATCGAGAACTCTTGTTGAGAGGGTTTCTCGAGCAAATAAAATTTGTCAAGACCCCGCTGAGTATAGCGAAGTCAGGATCGTCCACGGGAGCTAGTAGTTCTATAGTCTAGAAATCATACTACGAAAACAAAAGAGAAGGAAAGCAAGACGAAACAAGAAAACGAATGCAAAACACAAGTTCTCGGAAGGTGGTCGAGGCCGACCCTAGGGAGGTCGATGCCGACCCACTACAGAACGCAACAAAACACACAGAAAACAACACAGAGGAGGTCGTGGCCGACCCTGCAACTGGTCGCGGCCGACCTTTTTCTGGGCACGAAGATTGGTTTTGTAAAATCAAGGAAAAACAGCTAGGGGAGGGGATTCACCACACCACAAGCATGTATTCGAACAATGATAAAGGACAGACTCAACTTGAAACCGCATGAGTGATTTTCATCACAAAAGAACACATCAAGAGCCCCCATTTACATGAAAGGGTTAACATGCAATCCAACTTGTTCTTCGAAGAGTTCAACTTTCATCAAACCCGGGTAGTTCATATCCACAACCTAATCTTGCAATTAGTTCACAAACGAGAACATTTCCCCTTCTTCAAGGGTTTTAAGCACACAAGAGGGATTTATGGGTAGAAATTTCAAGCTAAGCATAGATCCAAAGCAACCAAGGTCTCAAATGCACTTTCATGGTGGGTTTCACCCCAAACCCTAGCAAGCTAACTACTCACACATAATCAAACGCACAAACAAGAAAAGGGAGGAGGGAAACATCATCCAAAGCAAACAACTTCAATTAAAAACAAGATCAACTTACAAACTTAAACAAACCCACAAATTCCTTCAAACACCATTGTTGTCTTCTTCCTCATAGAACACAACTAAAACCAAGCCTTCTTCTCTACCACCTCTCCCTTCACAAGTTCTCTCTCACACTCACACTCACACTCCTCTTCTTCAAACTCTTCTTCCTCCTCCTCCGCCAACACTCTCTCCTCTCTCTCTCCCTTGAGCCCTTTTCCCTCCTTGGAAAAGTCTGATTTGATAGGGAGAGAAAATGGGACTTATAGCAGCCCACAAAAGTCAACTTAAGGAAGCTTCCTCCCTGCCACAAGCCTGCAACAAGTCTGCCACAAGTCTGCACAACCGCCCTCCTTTTTCGAGTTTCAAAAATCCCGCCAAAAAGCGTTACTTGCAGCGCACGGATTTATTTTCGGAAGCTGAGAGGGGTCGGCCGCGACCATATGGGGGTCGGCGCCGACCACCTGCAGAAAGTGGGGTCTTCTTCGTTTTGTTCCGTTCTTGCTCTGAGTGGGTGGACTTTTGTTGGGTGCTTTTGCCCTTTTGCTCCTTTATTTTCTTGAGTTCTTTGTACTTCATGGGGGCTCACTTGATTGCAACTTTGGATTTTTGGGCTCTTGACATCTCGACTCTTGAAACCTACCGGTTCCTAGAAAGCTCCGAAAATACATGAAAACGTCTCCAAAAAGCTCCAAATACCTACACAACACGAAACAACACACAAACGACTCCAACTCTCGAAAGAGAGCCGAAATCTTATGCAAAGCACACAAACACAAAGGAAAAGCATGCAAAACGAGCTAGAAAACTACCTAGAAAAACAACTAAAAAGCGCGACATCAAAATACCCCATACTTAAGCTTGCTTGTCCTCAAGCAATACCTTTCATGCATCAAGACCAAGCAACAAGCTCAAAGAATGCCTTTAAGGGAAATAAGCACAAGTAGAATGATGAGCAAACAACTTCAATATCATAGCATACATGTGCAAATTCTAAGCAATAACAATCCAACCTCACAAGGAAAATGTGTTTCACTCAATTTCAAGTGTTTAGGATATATCAATCAAGCACTCAATCTCGATTCCAAATGCACAACCTCATAGTCAATGGAAATTATATTCAAAATTCTCCACCGAAGAAATCAAAACAAGTTAAATCATCAAAAGAACTTAGGTGGCTCAATGAAGACTTCAAAGAAGTTTCATTCGGCCGGGTTGTAATGGGGCTCGGTATTTCAAAGGGTGCGGAAATATTTGGTCTTGTGGTGCTAATGAATCCGGGAACCTAGACTCTTAGACTTCAAGGCTCAACAACACACAACCAATCTTCTTTCTTCCTCCAAACACCAAACTCATAATCTTTCAAGGCACACAACACTTCACCTATCCCTTTGTCTTTCTCTTATGGAGAAGCCTTGACTCTAGCACTTATTCAAACACTCTCTCTTTTTGATTTTTTTTTTTAAACACTGGTGGGGGTCGGCCACGACCTAGGGAAGGTCGGCCGAGACCCATAGTAGGGGCGACTTTTCACTACACTTGTGCACCATTTTGCCAACACTTCATCCTTTTTCGGTTCTTTTCTTGAGACAACTCCTTCCACTTCCACTTTCACGATCTCTTTATCTTCACCCCTCATCCACATCAACATCACCCATCCATTCTAAGTCATAATTCCCGGATTAAGGGGGGGGGGGGGGTCAAGCTTATAATGGCTAGGGTACTTTTGTGGAGCTAGAAATAAGGCTTTAGGCTCAAACAAGGGGCTTCAAACAAGGGATCATGCATAGGTAGGGTGAAAAGGAGAGAAAAGGCTAATGAAAATAAGTTCAAAATCATTTGATCTAACAAGTAATGAATGTATCTTTATTGGTTTCAAATCAAGAATAAGCATGCCATTGTCAAGTGATAAATGCATATGGAAGAGTAAAAATCACACATGAAAAAACACGAAATAAAACATACATTCCTTGTGACCAAAAGATTTCTCACTTAGGTTCAATTTGTTGGATTGCTTTTACTTAGAATCATGCATGCTCAATGTCCATTATATGCTCAAAATTCGAAAATCAAAGTCATGGTAGGCAATCTTTCAAAGCTCGTTACAAGGAATTACATGATGATGGTTGTAATCACTATCCTAGGACATCTTAGCAAGGGTATTCATCCATCATAAAAATCAAAACAAAAGACTCAATCATGCTTAGACACACAAACAAACATACAAATGCACACACCAACAAAAACAACCAAAAACACACAACACGAACAAGTAGCATCTCCCAAACCACCCCATACTTAAACATCAATGTCCCCATTGATTAAAAAGTAAAGAGAGGGAAAAGAGAAACTAACTTGGGTTTGGAGCATTGTTGGAGAAGGTTCACCTTTGAGGAGGTTGAGGGAACGGAGAATCCGGGAACATCTTTTGTGCAAGCCAAGCATTGTAAGCAAATTGGGCTTGGCGGTCTTCATAGTACTCGTCCCGGAAGTTGTCAAAGCCTCTAGTTGCATCTCGGAAACGGGCCAAATTTTGATCGTGGTGAAATTGGATTTGGGAATACAAGAAGTTTTGTTGAATGCCGAGGGCGTCCATCTTGTCGCTGAGCATCTCCATGGTTGGGGGGACTTGGGTGCTAGATTCGCCACCTTGAGGCAGGAATTGTGGACCACCGGACCACTCGAATCCCGAAGGATTGGAGGAGTACGGGAACATCCCGGGTTGGGGGCCCATCGTATAGTCCATAGGATCATTGTTGCTCTGCCCTGCCTCGCCACCGACCTGGCTCTGCCCGAAGCCGACCCCATCATGTGCAACTCCACCTTCCTGGAAGTGGTCGTGGGCGACCCCTGGATGGTCGGCGCCGACCTCTTCCAGGGAGTCACGTCTTCCGCGTTTTTGCCTTGTTCTCGGGGTGGGCCATCTCTCGGGAACCGACTCGGTTGTCTTCTCATGTGTTCATCCTCCAAGAGGAGTTGATAGTAGGGGGAGAGATCTTTCGAAGGTGCCCAAGCATCATACCAATTAGGGAGGTAGAATAACTCACAATTTTCGTCGTTGAGGGGGACCTTGTGAGTGGCTCCGGTGGGATCGATGAAGTTGTTGTGATAGCCAATCGCCTCAGTCCACTCAACCACCTTTGTGTTCAAATAATACCGGACATCCATGCGAGTCACGGGCTTGGAGTTGTAGCGGGCAAGATCAACCTTGAGAGCTTGGGCAAGGAGGACCACCAACCAACCACATATAGTAAATTTCGGATTCCTTCGTTGGTTGATGATGTTGTGGACGAACTCATAGGCAAAGTTCATTGTGGGGGCATTGGTGAAGAGGATGGAGGTCAAGCACGCGAGCTCTCGCAAGGTGGGGCGGGAGAGCTCGTACTTGCACCAAAAAGCGGCGCCGAGGATGCACAAGATCACCTTGAAGACCGGACTAGCAATGTCTCGGGCATGTGGGTTGCTCGTGGTCTCGGTCTTGCAAGCTAGGTAAGACCACATCTTTTGAACGGGTAAGTCTTTGATGGCATAGGTTCCCGAGGGTGAAGGGAGGCCTAGCATCTTGTTGAGCTTGGTGATGGTGGTGGAGTGCTTCTTCCCGCCCATTTGAAATTCAATCTTGGTCTTGCCAAAGTCCGTCGGGTGTGGTCCCGAGATGGTGAGAGTGGCGGCGAATTCACAAGTAAGCGCCGGGTAATGTCTCGGGACGGTGTCCTCAAGGAGTCGTTCGGCTCCAAGTAAGCGGAACGCCTCCTCCACCGCGGATTGCATATGAAGACTCACATGCGAATCGGGATAGTAGGACCGTGCCTTCACCATCTCCGCCATCATGTCCATGTAAAGTTGCATTTGTCCTTCGTCTCGGATCACCACGTCATCCATCACCGCCACATTCTTGCCCTTCTTTTGTTTCTTGGATGCCCTTGAGGATGAAGCCATTTCTCTACAAAACCAACAAGAAACTTCCAAGGTAATTTCCAACTCACACAACACAATCATCACACAAGAGATACACAACCAATTTCCAAAAAGTCACCCCATACTTGCTAGAAACACACACTTTCAATTTCATATGAAAATTCGCAATCAAGCATGTATAAACATGAAACGCAAGCAAGAAATGGGAAAGACTCATGCTTTAATCAATCAATTCATGGCAAGAGCAACTCAAATAGCATGTTTTCGAAGAGATTACAAGACATCCGGGGTCGGGGACGACCCATGGGAGCTCGCATATACACAATTACGCGCCAAAACAAACAACAATTTCATTCGAACTCTGGAGATGGTCGGCCACGACCAGGGTGCGGTCGGCGCCGACCTGTAGCAGGCCATTCCGTTCGAAAAAAATCAGCTTAAGCCTCTTCAATGGCTACCAAAATCATGTAAAAATTCTATTGACCCAAGTTCACCCAAATAAGCATAGATCAAGCAAGAAAGCATGCCAAAACTCAACAATCCACAACCAAACATGTAAATCTAAGCACACACAACCCAAATTTCATCATTCAAGCTCAAGAACACCCAAATCTAGATTTCAAACTAAACCCTCAAAATAACCCAAGTAAACTTGAATTTAGGAGCAAGGGAGTAGAAGAACATACCAAAAGAGTGTTAAACAAGATGAATGCAAGCGAAATAGGGGTCGAAGCCGAGGTTGTGGGAGGTCGGGGTTGTGGGTTCTTGGTATGGGTGGGTCGAAATTTCTGGGTTTTTGTGGAAGATTTGAGTAGAGGAAGGAAGATTAGGAAGGATTTTGGTGAAATTTGGGAGAAAGGGGCTAGATCTAGTGGTTATGGAGCAAGAGGGATGAATGAGAGCTTGAAGGAGGCTATGGTAGCAAAGAGGTCGTGAATATGGGGCTGCTAGGTCGTGGGTGAAGAGTAAAAGAAGTGGGGAAGGGATAAAAATTGTAAAGAAAAAGTTCAGGGGCTTACTTGTAATTTCCCGAAATTTTTACACAATTTCTACCTTTCACCGGAGGGGGTCGGCCGCGACCACCAGGGGGTCGGCGCCGACCGTCATCAAGGGACTCTCCACCACTTTGTTCTTTCGTCTCCAACCTCACGCACCCGACCGAAGCCTCGGGTCCCTACAAAATACTTACGGAAATGCAAAGCAAACTACCTACCTAGACTAAGAAAAGAAAGCAACGGGTTGCCTCCCGAAAAGCGCTTTCTTTAACGTCTTTGAGCTAGACGTGGGATACCTTGGCTAGACGATGGTGGTGAGACCCCAAGTGGCTCGGATTTCTTCATCGGGATCCACCTTCTCATAGTAATTCTTCAACCGGTGGCCATTGACCTTGAAAATTCCTCCTTTGTTATCTATGAGGTCGGCCGCGCCGTGTGGGTACATACGATGAACCGTGAACGGTCCACTCCACCGGGTTCTCAATTTCCCGGGAAAGAGGCGAAGCCGAGAGTTGAAGAGAAGTACTCGGTCACCTTCCTTGATGTTTTTGGGAACTAGCCTTCTATCATGCCACCTCTTTGTCTTTTCCTTGTAGATCCTTGAATTCTCATACGCCTTGAGCCTCAACTCCTCTAATTCTTGCAAATCCATGAATCTTTTTGCTCCGGCCGCGTCGAGGTCCATGTTGAGCTCCTTGAGAGCCCATAAAGCTTTATGTTCAAGCTCAACGGGCAAGTGACACGACTTGCCATACACTAGGTTGAAAGGAGTGGTGCGGAGTGGTGTCTTGTAGGCGGTGCGGTATGCCCACAAAGCATCATCTAGCTTGGAGGACCAATCTTTCCTTGAGCGAGACACCGTCTTTTCAAGAATAGCCTTGATTTGCCGGTTAGAAACCTCCACTTGACCACTAGTTTGGGGATGGTAAGGTGTGGCCACCTTGTGAGAAACCCCATACTTGGTCAAAAGAGATTCAAAGCTCCTCTCAATGAAATGTGAGCCACCATCACTAATGAGAACTCGGGGTACACCAAACCGGGGGAAAATGTTGGTCTTCATGAACTTAGCCACCACTCGTGCATCGTTTGTTCTTGTGGTTACGGCTTCAACCCATTTGGAAACATAATCAACCGCCACTAGTATATACTTGTAGGGACCCGATGAGGGGAAGGGTCCCATGAAGTCTATACCCCAAACATCAAAGAGTTCCACTTCTAAAATTCCGGTGAGCGGGTTCTCGTTTCTCCATGTAATGTTTCCCGCTCTTTGGCATTCACCACAGTTAGTCACATAAGCTTGCACATCTTTGAAGATGGTAGGCCAATAAAATCCACTTTGAAGAATCTTCGCGGTGGTCTTGAATCCTTTAGCGTGGCCTCCCGTCGGAAGAGTGTGACAATGACGGATTACTCCCTCTATCTCTTCATCCGGCACACAACGTCTAAAGATGTGATCACTTCTTTGCTTGAACAAGTAAGGATCATCCCAATAGTATCGCCTGACGTCATGGAGGAATTTCTTCTTGGCTTGGGAGTTCAATCCATCCGGAACAATGCCACCTACAACATAATTGGCAAAATCCGCAAACCACGGGGCTTGCACCCCCTTAATAGCATCTATTGAGTGCAAAATGGGAGAAGGGGAAGGAGGATTAGGAAGTACACAAGAGAGGTAAAAGATGTGACCTTGGGCAACCTCGCGCGGGGCCGCTTGCATACCGCCTCGACAATTATCAACAACCGGAGAAGGGGCAGAGGAGGTCGTGGCCGACCAACAGGGGGTCGCGGCCGACCTACTCCAGAAGCCTTCTTCTCGCGACATTTAACAGCTTAGGAGAGTTTCGTCCGGGCGGGAGTCGTTGATGGGCACCATGATTCCGGACTCCGCAATGTGCTCGATGGGTAGTCTTGAGAGGTGATCCGCCACAAGGTTTTCCGCTCCCTTTTTGTCTCGTATTTCTAGATCAAACTCTTGAAGGAGGAGCATCCACCGGAGCAAACGTGGTTTAGCGTCCTTCTTGTCCATGAGGTAACGGACAGCCGCGTGGTCGGTGTAGACTATCACTTTCGAGCCAACCAAGTAAGAACGGAACTTCTCGAATGCGAACACCACGGCTAGAAACTCTTTCTCCGTTGTTGTGTACTTGCCTTGGGCCTCATCAAGCGTCTTGCTTGCATAGTAGATAGCATGAAGCTTCTTCTCCTTTCTTTGCCCAAGAACCGCACCTACGGCATAATCACTTGCGTCACACATGATCTCGAAGGGGAGTGTCCAATCCGGTGGTTGCATGATAGGAGCCGACACAAGAGCATCCCGGATCCTATGAAAAGCTTCAAGACACTCGGGAGAAAACTCAAACACAACATCTTTCATGAGGAGGTTAGTCAATGGTTTGGAAATCCTTGAAAAATCTTGAATAAACCTCTTATAAAACCCGGCATGTCCTAGGAAGCTTCTAATCCCTGTTACGGAGGTGGGGGGTGACAACTTTTCAATCAATTCAATTTTAGCTTGATCCACTTCAATTCCTCTCTTAGATACTACATGACCTAGGACAATCCCTTCTCTAACCATAAAATGACATTTTTCCCAATTTAGCACTAGATTGGTTTCTTCACACCTCTTAAGAACTCTAGAAAGATTAGCAAGGCAAGAGTCAAAAGTGGTACCGTACACCGAGAAGTCATCCATGAAAACCTCCACAATGTCCTCAATCATGTCGGAGAAAATGGCCATCATACACCGTTGGAAGGTGGCGGGTGCATTGCACAGTCCGAATGGCATCCTCCTATAGGCAAATGTTCCGTAAGGGCATGTGAAAGTTGTCTTCTCTTGGTCATCGGGGTGTATGGGAACCTGCCAAAAACCACTATAGCCATCGAGATAACAAAAGTAGTCATGAAGAGCTAATCTCTCTAGCACTTGGTCAATAAAGGGCAAAGGAAAATGATCTTTCCTAGTGGCACTATTGAGTTTCCTATAATCAATGCACATGCGCCAACTAGTAGTAATCCTAGTAGGAATCAACTCGCCCTTCTCATTCTTCACCACGGTGAGACCACTCTTCTTGGGCACTACATGAACCAGGCTCACCCATTTGCTATCCGAGATCGGGAATATGATTCCCGCATCAAGCATCCTCAAAATCTCCTTTTTCACCACTTCCTTCATGTTCGGATTGAGTCGTCGTTGATGCTCAATGGTTGGTCTATGTCCTTCCTCAAGAAAAATTCGATGCATGCACAAGGAAGGTGAAAGCCCACTCAAGTCCTCAAGCGAGTACCCAATGGCTTTCCTATGAATCCTAAGAACATCAAGCAACTTTCCTACTTCTTCCGCATTTAGATTTGCATTTACAATAACTGGAAAAGTGGAATTTGGGCCAAGAAACTCATACCTCAAAGACTCGGGGAGAGTCTTAAGCTCCGGAGTAGGCGGTGGTGGTGTGATAATGTCATCGTCTTCATCCACCTTCAGAAACTCCTTCGCTTCGCCATCTTCATCTTCAATTAAGCATGTTGGCGTGATCCTGTCGGAGGTCGCGGGCGACCTAGAGAAGGTCGGCTCCGACCTACAACAGGGGAGGTCCGCTTCTCCTTCGTCATCTTCACTCTTGTATTCTCCGAGTAACGCCTTGACCTCCATAACTTCACCGGTCTCCTTCATGGTAGGGTTGAATCGGAACTCTACCACCTCTTCTCCAATCTCAAAAGTGAGGAGACCTTTCTTCACATCAATAACGGCACCGGCGGTGGCAAGGAATGGCCGTCCAAGAATGATTGGGACGACGGGATCTTCCGGCATTTCCATCACAATAAAGTCATTGGGCACAAAGAACTTGCCGACTTGGATGGGAAAGTCGTTCACAATGCCGGTGGGTTGCACACAAGAGCCATCCGCCATATAGAGCCTCATGTTCACCGGAACCAAAGGACCCATGTTGGTCTTGGACCATATAGAAAGAGGGAGAAGACTAGCACTTGCACCAAGATCGCATAGAGCTTTGAATCGGTGAGCACCTATGCCAATGGTAATAGCAAACTTACCCGGATCACCAAGTTTTTCCGGGAGCTCAATAGATCTCACTTCATTGGTCAATTCGGACATTGACCGCTTCTTTGACAAGATTTCCTTGAGAAATTTGGTGTAGGCGGGCATCTCGTTCAACGCTTCGGCAAAGGGAATGGTGATGTTGAGGCCTTGGAGGACCTTCACAAAGCGTTTGAACTTTCCCTCCGTAAAATCATTAGCCTTTTTGGATGGGTAGGGAAGGACCTTCGTTGTCGGAGGTAAGGGGACGGAAATCGGGACTCTCTGAGGAAGGTCGGCAACGACCTGAGGGTGGTCGGCTGCGACCTCCCCTGAAGCGGGAACAGGGTCGGTGGAGACCATAGGGGGGTCGGCCACGACCTGTTCCTGGGGAGTCTCGTCCTCCTTGTTCGCCGTTTCTTCACTTACAACTCGATCCGGCAACTTCTTCCCGCTCCTTAGGTGAACGGCGGCAATATGGCCTCTTGGGTTCTCATCGGGGTGGCCCGGTAAGCGCCCTTGAGGTCGTGGGATTTGAGCCGCAAGATCACCGAGTTGGGAGTCAACGTTCTTTCTCCATGTGTCAAGATCTCCCAATCTCGTGTGGACACCTTTCAACTGAGTGGTGAGATCGGTTCTCACCCCTTGCATCAAGCCTTCTTGCAATTCTTGGACCCATGATGGCTCCGCTTGATAACCGGGAGGTCTATAAGGAGGGGCCCTTTGTTCATGCGGGGGAGGTGGATAACCTTGACCTTGGCCATGGGTATTCCATTGAGGATAGTTGTTGTTCCTCCCCGCGTAAACATTGTTTTGGCCTCGGTAGGGTCCTCTCATATAGTTCGCCTCCGCATAAGCCTCGGCGGCCCGGACTTGCTCCACATTAGTACAAGAGGCGGCGGCGTGTGATTGAGAACCACACTCTTGACAAGGAGGGCCGGCGGACTTGAAATAGCTCACTTGCTTCTTGAGCTTATTGATCTCGTCTTGCATAAATTGGAATTTCACATCTTGATCAATGGGCTCACTACTAGGATCATAGAGCTTTCTTGGTGGAATCCGGACGGCTTGTTGGGTCCCATACATGGCATCATAGTTGGTGAGTTTGTCCATGAGACCCCACGCCTCGTCGGGATCCATCTCAATGAAACCGCAATCGGTGTGGAGGTTGATGCGGTCTTTTGTTGCGGCATTTATTCCTTGAAAGAATATTTCTTGAAGAACATAAGGAGGTTGTCCATGGGTTGGACATTGCCGAAGAAGCTCCTTGAATCTCTCCCACGTTTCAACAAATGTCTCGTTGGGAAGTTGATGGTAGGAGGTGATGCGCTTCCTTAGCTCGGTGGTTTTGGCCGGTGGAAAGAACTTCGTCATGAACAAGTCGTGCAAAGCCTTCCATGTAGTGATAGACCTAGCGGGCAAACTTTCGAGCCAATGAAGAGCTTTCCCACACAAAGACCACTTGAACGCCTTGAGGAGAACATACTCAAGTGAGACACCATCGGCGGCGATAGTGTCACAAAGATCGGTGAAGTTCTTGATGTGCTCCATGGGGCATTCGGTGGGCTTCCCTTCATATTGAGATCTTTTGATAAGAGTGATGAAGTGGGACTTGATCTCAAAAGCACGCTCTATTGCCCGGAGTACAATAGCAGACTCGGGAACCCTAAGCTCAGGATGCATGTATTGCTTAGCGTTCCTCGGGATGGCATCAAGTTGTTCTCGGAGGCGGGCGGCTTCCTCTCTTTCTTGCCGTGCAGCTGCGGCTTGAGCATCACGCTCCATTTGCATACGCTCCATTTGAGCGCGAAGTTCGGCCATTTGATGAGCAAGAGCCTCAACATCGGCCATTGCTTTTCGTTCTCTTAGTCTTCGGCGAAGGGTTCTCTCTATTTCGGGATCAAAAGGGAAATGGTCAATCACCCTTTGCGAACTAGAGGGCATACACCTGCGTTCAAAGCACTAAAGAAACGAATTAGTAACAAAAGAGGGGTTCGGGCTAGTCCCTCACCCAAAAGAAAGCTAGACTTGGAAACAAAACTAACTCCCCGGCAACGGCGCCAATTTGTTGAGAGGGTTTCTCGAGCAAATAAAATTTGTCAAGACCCCGCTGAGTATAGCGAAGTCAGGATCGTCCACGGGAGCTAGTAGTTCTATAGTCTAGCAATCATACTACGAAAACAAAAGAGAAGGAAAGCAAGACGAAACAAGCAAACGAATGCAAAACACAAGTTCTCGGAAGGTGGTCGAGGCCGACCCTAGGGAGGTCGATGCCGACCCACTACAGAACGCAACAAAACACACAGAAAACAACACAGAGGAGGTCGTGGCCGACCCTGCAACTGGTCGCGGCCGACCTTTTTCTAGGCACGAAGATTGGTTTTGTAAAATCAAGGAAAAACAGCTAGGGGAGGGGATTCACCACACCACAAGCATGCATTCGAACAATGATAAAGGACAGACTCAACATGAAACCGCATGAGTGATTTTCATCACAAAAGAACACATCAAGAGCCCCCATTTACATGAAAGGGTTAACATGCAATCCAACTTGTTCTTCGAAGGGTTCAACTTTCATCAAACCCGGGTAGTTCATATCCACAACCTAATCTTGCAATTAGTTCACAAACGAGAACATTTCCCCTTCTTCAAGGGTTTTAAGCACACAAGAGGGATTTATGGGTAGAAATTTCAAGCTAAGCATAGATCCAAAGCAACCAAGGTCTCAAATGCACTTTCATGGTGGGTTTCACCCCAAACCCTAGCAAGCTAACTACTCACACATAATCAAACGCACAAACAAGAAAAGGGAGGAGGGAAACATCATCCAAAGCAAACAACTTCAATTAAAAACAAGATCAACTTACAAACTTAAACAAACCCACAAATTCCTTCAAACACCATTGTTGTCTTCTTCCTCATAGAACACAACTAAAACCAAGCCTTCTTCTCTACCACCTCTCCCTTCACAAGTTCTCTCTCACACTCACACTCACACTCCTCTTCTTCAAACTCTTCTTCCTCCTCCTCCGCCAACACTCTCTCCTCTCTCTCCCTTGAGCCCTTTTCCCTCCTTGGAAAAGTCTGATTTGATAGGGAGACAAAATGGGACCTATAGCAGCCCACAAAAGTCAACTTAAGGAAGCTTCCTCCCTGCCACAAGCTTGCAACAAGTCTACCACAAGTCTGCACAGCCGCCCTCCTTTTTCGGGTTTCAAAAATCCCGCCAAAAAGCGTTACTTGCAGCGCACGGATTTATTTTCGGAAGCTGAGAGGGGTCGGCCGCGACCATATGGGGGTCGGCGCCGACCACCTGTAGAAAGTGGGGTCTTCTTCATTTTGTTCCGTTCTTGCTCTGAGTGGGTGGACTTTTGTTGGGTGCTTTTGCCCTTTTGCTCCTTGATTTTCTTGAGTTCTTTGTACTTCATGGGGGCTCACTTGATTGCAACTTTGGATTTTTGGGCTCTTGACATATCGACTCTTGACAACTACCGGTTCCTAGAAAGCTCCGAAAATGCATGAAAATGTCTCCAAAAAGCTCCAAATACCTACACAACACGAAACAACACACAAACGACTCTAACTCTCGAAAGAGAGCCGAAATCTTATGCAAAGCACACAAACACAAAGGAAAAGCATGCAAAACGAGCTAGAAAACTACCTAGAAAAACAACTAAAAAGCGCGACATCAACTCCTAAATCCTCCTAAAAATTCGCACTCAAAATCTCCCACCTCTTACCCTAGAGTTCACAAATTGAATTTGGGGGAGATTGGATTGGGAAATTTGATTTCGGTTTATATTATTTTTAACAAATAGCCACGAACCGGTTAGTGTGATTTTTTTTGTTAAAAATGCCCCAAACCGGGTGGTAGTCTTGTAATATATTGAAACAATGGAGGGCAAATGAGTAAATTTAGACGATATAATGGAAAATCTGACGGAATCGGGCAATGGGTGGCTATTTATTAACGGAATCTGGGGTAACTCTTTCCTCTTTAAGCATTTCTTTTCTTTGCTATTATGTCTTACCCGTTAAGGAAGCTTACTAGAGGGCATAATAAGACTTGGGATAAGTTAAGAGATAGATAATTTGTGTATACCAAGTTTTTGCATGTTCAAACTTTAAGAGAGCTCGGTTTATATGAGTGCACCCATAGGTTGCTAGTGTAGGGTGATTTTAGAGGGCTAGTTGATTTTTTTATGTGACCTATAAGGTTCTTATGCTTGAGTTTCTATTGACGTTTGTTGATGATGTTTTTGAGGACCAGACTTGTGATAGGCTTTGCAACCTGACCCAAGAGCAGATTAGGAGTTTACTTAATGTGACCATTCTGCCTTTTGAGGAGTGGTATGATGTGTCTGAGGATCAGAATTTCTTTGTTTTTCGGTATGCTATTATAGGGTGCCATTTGAGTAGCTAGAGCGAAGAGTAGAACTATAAGATTACACCCCCTTGACTTCATATCTAGCATTAGGTTTTAGCTATGATATTTCTAGGTTAGGACGAGGTGAACAGGGTGTCCATTCATGACACGCGGATGGTTTAATGTCTGATGCCCGAGTAGCTTGCAATGTCTAATTATGTTGAGCTGTTTATCGAGAACTTGAAGAGGTATCCAAAGGGGGCATGGATTCTGCTAGGGCTTTGTGTTATATTTTAGATGAGTTTTTGCACCTTATATTTGTGCTTAAGAGTTATATATATGTTATGAGTTTGAGTGTGCTTTGATCTTATTGTTCTTAACTGCTTTTATTCTATTTGGGCTCAAAATGTGAGTTTTGAGAGTGCTTTAAGCTCTAGATCATATTCCCTTTGTACTTCATGTGGACCTATCGATGTGCTTATTTGATAGACTTTTTGATTGAGCTTACTCGATAACGAGCAATATCTAAGTATGAGGGAATTTGATATGCTAATTGTATATTTCTTATAGTGTAATTAGGAATTTTTAGCGCTTTAGTATAAGAGTTTTAGGTTAGATCAGAGAATTTTCATGAACACATTTCAGAGCCTACAAAAGTGAAGAATTTGAAGAAACGTACGTTCTCTAGAAGAAATGCGACTGCGGAAGAGCTATAGAGGTTAACAGAACACATCTGGAGAAGGTTATGACCGCGAGGACCGGTTCCGCGATTGCGATTGAAGCACCTAAGAGATTTTCAATTGTTGGTTAATTCGTGATCGCGGGTAGGTAACCCATGATCGTAGGTCGAGTCAGGCTGTAATGTTTCCGATTTTTTGTCTTTGTTTTAATTTTATTTCTAGGTTTATTTTTGGATAGTTATTTTCTTTAGAAGCTATTTAAGCTTGAGACCTTTTTAGTTTTTATTATTCATCCATTAAACTTTTAACCTATAGTTTTTCTTCGCAAGTTATGGTGAAGTATACCCTTATATTCATTCAACAATTGAAGCCTTTTGGTTGTAAGTTTGTGAGACTTTGAATTAACTCCTTTCCTTTGGTTAATATTGATTCTCTTGTGCTTCATGATTATGAATATTGTTTGATTTCTACTTGCTTGCTCAACATGTTAAGATGGGCGACATTCTATGGCTAGATTTAGGTTTTCTCGTTGAAGAGTTTTATGTTTGTAGCAAATTTAATATTCTAGTACTCGTTGGACTATATTTATTGAGAAAAAGAATTGTTTGCAATGCTTTTGTGATTAGCTCGTTGTGATTATAATTGCATATACGCATCTTGAATATCCTTGTTCTTAATACTAATATTAAATTTGATCGTTTCATCAATATTAAGAGTTGCTTGGCTCGTTGACGTGTGATTGGTTATTATCAAGATTGGATTAACCATAGAAAGTGTAGAATTTAAGGAAAATTCAATATTCAAATAACCAATTGGAAGGTGAAAATTTGTGAATGGGTTTGCTTCACAAATATCAAATTCTACACTAATTTCTCTGCTTTTTGTATTTGTCTTTTGTTCTTAGTATTTATTTGAAATCCATAAACACCCCCTTGTTACTTGTCAGTTGATAAAAGTATTATTCCTAGAAACCTAGATTCATTTGGGTTTAACCTTGACTCACTTAATGTACTAAGTTAGTGATTTAGGATCATCTTTGATTTAGCATAACGACGTCAGGCTAGTCAGCTTGAACATGTAAATATGTATCATTTTTACTCGACTAATCCAATAAGCTATTAACATCATCTTATTGCAATAGCTAAGATTGTTAATCATGAACTTAAGTTTATATTGTCATTTTCACAAGTGTC
This sequence comes from Polygonum aviculare, assembly GCA_934048045.1. Classification (NCBI taxonomy): domain Eukaryota; kingdom Viridiplantae; phylum Streptophyta; class Magnoliopsida; order Caryophyllales; family Polygonaceae; genus Polygonum; species Polygonum aviculare. The sequence goes on along the minus strand of OW204032.1, from coordinate 12,915,538 downwards.
ATTTCAATAACATCTGCTATTTGTATAAATTTCTTTATATAAATAAATATTAACATATTATTTAATTAATATTATTATAAAATAATAGAATATCTTTCTGACAACTTAATGGAATATGATTCTAGTATGTTTGTTTTTTTATAAAATTAAAGTCTATTTGGAGTTTGTCTCTAACATGTCTTATTGCATTCAACATTTTTATTTCTTCTAAGATCTGAACCTCTAAACATGTATCATTTTTACTTGGCTAATCCAATTAATTATTAACATCCATTTTTATTAACATAGTCGAGATTGTTATTCATGAGCTTAAGTTTATATTGTCATTTTCACAAAAAAATGTGCTATTTTCATACACTCTTTTAAATAAATAAATATTAATGTACTCCACCACATTTTGGCTCACGAAGCTGCCACAACTCCCAATATCCACAATCATGCTCAATGAGACGCCTTGGACTTGGCACCTCATGCAAAAGAGTGTCTCCCTCTGGCCGGTGTTGGTGGCTTCTTTGACACTCATGACGCGCCGGCTGACACGGCTAAGGTAGGTGCTACCATGGCCTACCTCGGGTCCATTGGCATAGCCCTCCGATCCTCATCATATGGCTTGCCCATGGGCGCCACCTCCACATAGGCCAAATGGTCATCCTCCACCACACTTTCTGATAGTGAATATAGGACATGGAATTTAGAGCATGTTTTATTCGGTTTTGTGTAGTTTTCCTCATTGTTTGGTATCTACACTCTTTTGTGGTGATTTGTAGATTAACGATGAGCTTGGATCGTAGAGTGGTGATGCATGGAGTTGGTGGACTCGTAGGAGGTCAAGAATGGAAGGATGAAAGGTCAAAAGAAGAGAAGGTGCAAGAAGACTCAAGGAAGTGCATGGATCATGTGGAGAGTCTTGTCAAATTGACATAGGCACGACCCAAGAGCTCAAAGCGCGGTCGCACATTGATATACTCTCTTTAGTATAAGTTCACGTACTCTTGTATTTTAGGGCTTTAGTGAGTGTGTTTAGGTTAGACTTCGAGCTTAATTGTAATATGAAGACCGAAGACACAAGATGTGAAGATACGAGAGTTTTCCGGGCCAAGTTTCAAGTGAAGTGTCGCCACTGTCCCAGAACTACTGGCGTGGTGAAGCAGGGTGTGACCTAATCCACTCCGAGAAGGCCGCGGGCGCGCCACCAGGGTTGCCGCCGTGGTAGCAGCTGCCAAGGAATCTGAAGCACTACCCGACCGCGGGCGCGATAGTCATGATGCGGGCGCGGTGCTGGCCGAATCCTAGCGGAGCGAGAATTTCTGTCTTGTTTCCTTTTCGTATCCTTTCTCCTTTCCTTATTAGTTTCGGGGAGCATGTTCTCTTGGCTTATTTAAGGAGGAGCTTGTCCTAGGTTTTAGGTATCTTATCTTGTCTTTCATCAAATGAATTGTATTTTTGCTCTCTTGTTATGGAGAACTAATTCCTTTGGATTTTATTTAATCAAGAAAGCCTTATTATGATATCGTGAGATTCTGGTAAATTCTTTATCCTTAGGTCTTTATTGATACTCTTGTGCTTCATCCCATGATCTTTGTTTGATTCTATAAGCCTGGTCAACTTGTTTAATTGACTTAGATCTATTGTTTGAATTAGGATTGGTTGTTGTCTATGCATCTTTCCTATTCTCGAAACAACTCAATTCTAGGACTGTGGACTAGGTTAGGGAAGAGTATTCAATAGTTGTTTTGTGCATGAGACTCATAGCTTGATTGCATGATTTAATTTCCTATTATCCTTGTGTTCAAAGCATGATTTGGATTAAGCGTTCTTGTTTATATCATAGTTTCGCTAGGACCGTGGACTAGTGGATAATAAGATAAGGATTGGAATTGTCCTAGGAATATAAAGAAGTGGATGAATTAATGATCGATTGATTAATAAAGGTGAAATTGTTTGGATAAACTTTGCTTGCTAATATTGATAACAAACCTTCTTCAACCCCCCTGTTTGTGTTTCGTGATTGAACTAAAATCTACATAAGAACTAGATTCTCTAGGGTTTGACCCCGTACTTGCATGCTATACTTGGTTTGTGTGTTTGGGTTTTGTCTTTGATTTTTGGAACAACGACTTTACCCGAGTCAAATATAGCTAAGTCGTGCTTTGCCTTTTCCCCTCAGTTGGTGTTGCGTGACATAGTCGGCCAAAGCGTGATCGCACTTCACCGGCCTATGCCGCGCTTTGCCCGGTGCTGCAGAAAGACTTATCTAACTCCTTTGACTTTGACCGAATCTTTTTGTGGATATTTTTCTTTCCTTATTTTGGTATATTTTGTCCTATAAATACATTTACTTTTTAGGGTAGAAGTATGTTTGATTATTATTTTTAAAGAAAGAAAAATAAGAGACCATTGAATGGAGAAAACCCTAACAACCCTTTGCAAGTTTTGTTATGGATTACTCTAGCTAATTTCTTTTATCAAACTAATTTGATGAAGTTGTGAATTGAATCATTGTGAGATTTGATAACTCCCATTGAACCCTAATTAGGTAGTTTTTCTTATGCTTTTTTTAATCAATTTATTTTAGGGTGAGAGGATAGTGCCCAGTCCAAGGTCAGGGAATACCCTAGGGCTCAAAGAGCTTGTTTTTCTTATTGTTAATTGAATCAAATTTAACCAAGGAATTTGCTAGATTGGCCATCTCGTTGAACTTCTAAGTTGAATTATTCTTAGATCACCTTGATTGACGATTGGAATTATCTTGATCACAAGTAAGACACTTTAATCCTTTTAGAGTCGATTGAACTAAATGAATTAAAGAAAAAATTCAACCGCAATTCATACGAATGTCTGATTGCTTTGTATGTTTTATTTTTATTGATGCTTGATGCTCTATGTTGTTGCTAAATCGAGTCTAATAGATCTTCCAAGACATTTGGTGATAAGGGTTGGTTGCACCAATTTGTTCTATTGACTAGACTAGATTCGAAGTTTGATTTAGGATTTCATGAAGTTAGATCCTAAAATACAACAATAAATTAATCAAGATGAAATGGAATGATGACAATCAATGATCAATGACCAATTCAACAACGAAAAGAAGTTAATTGGATGCTTTTCTCTACTTAATTTTTATAATAAATTTGTTTGCTTTGTTTCTTATTATAGTTAGATTTTTGATAATTTTTTCAAAATCCCCCTACTTACTATAGTAATTATATATATATGAGAAATCCGAGTCTCTATGGTACGACCCTTGCTTTCACTATTCTTACAATTGGAATTTAGGATTTTTCTTAAATAACACTTTTACCACAATATAAAAGTGCTCGTAAAATTCATAGCCATTATAGTGGGTGGAGAAGAGGACCTTCTTCTGGTTAGGGAAATCATGCTTGATGTTGCCACGCCCTCCATATTTGTAGCATTCAAGGTCTCGGTTGCGCTCGGATTGCGCGCCTGGGGGCTGGCACATGGTTTGGGCGCTCTCGGGTTATTGAACTTGGTTGCGGCCTATTTTGAGCTTGGCACATTAGGAATGACATTGTTTGCCCTCAAACCATATTGAAAAGGTTTAGAGTGATACCTTTTATAGCCACTCCATGCTTCCTTCTTATTCCTCACCTCTTGCTCATACAACTTTATGGTCGTATGAACAAGCTCCAAAAGGTCATGAGGAGGATTTCGAGTTGGTCGTGGATGCCTTGGTTGAGGCCCATGATGAATCGAGTCCTTTACATGGCTGGAGACACACTCATGCTTGCCTTGAAGTACATGTCCTCGAGCTTGGAAAAGAATTGCTCGGGCGTAACGGTACCCTAGCGCACTCGGGCAATCTCCATGCATATGTACGCCTTTTAGTTTTGTGGCACATAATCTCTTCATAAGGTGCACAAGCTGGTGCAATTCCATTATAGAAGCCAGGCCACGGCGCGCTCGATTGTCCTCGAGCCGATTACACCATGCACAGCGGCATCCTTTAAGTGCAAGGTCATGACCTCGACCTTCTCGTGCTCCTCATATTTGCAAGGCTTAAGGACTTGGTCGGCTTCATACCACTAAGAAATAAACTTTTTCGGACCGTATTCATCCAAAAAGTCGTTGAAGTGTACCTTCACATCTCGGCATGAGACGTGCGCCGCTTGTGGACTTGGCCATGGCTCGGATGTGGTCCGTTGCCTTGGTCACAGTGGCCTCTCCTTGGCCGTCCTTCATACGAACCAAGGTTGGAGTAGTCACTTAGCTCCTCACCACCGTGACCCCTTCTATAGCCAACGTGGTCACGTGGTGGCCCATGATTGCCTCTGCAACCACCTCCTCGTAATAGGGATCAAAATATAGCTTAGGCTAAAGAGTAAATTAAGAAGGATTTCTCACCAAGGAAAACCAAGAGCATCCCGTAGAGATCAAACATTCAAGTATAAAATGGTATTGAAAAATATTCATCTTGTTTATCATCCATTATAGAAGCCGACATTGGAAGATGAAGAGCGCCTATGTGCAGTAATAATACTCACATGCAAGAGTTTTGCATTCCTTCTTGAGAAACTTTCTATTATACCATTTTCTTCAATTAGTATTTGCTATATTTAGATTTTTCCACATATAGGCCTTTGTAATGTTTTGTGCTTTTTAATATGTGGCAAGTGCGTCTTCTAAGCTTAAGGTGGTTTGACTAAGCTCATACAAGGGGTGGGACGTGGCTCTCCTTGAAAGACAAGCCTTGATTAACTAGTTTCTTATCTTAAGCAAAAATTCTATATTCTAGGATAAGTTTGTTAGCAAGATAGAATTGTTTTCCTTGTTTCTTCTCTTTAAATACTCAAACCTTTAATCAATAAAATCAGATTTGAACATTACAATAGACTTGAGAAAAGGTTATTCCTAGGGTTTTAAGTCCAATATTTCATTCCTTACTGTTTGCAAGTCAATCGATCGATCTTCTTCAACTTTGTTCCATTCGAACACCAATCAAACTCTCTTCTTCCCTTCTTACTCCCTCTTGTCAATATGCTTATATTATGGTTTATTTTGATGTTAATTTCATGATTTAATGTTATTATTTTGTGTGTGATTTTGGGTGTTTTCGTAGGTGGTTCGAAGAGAGAACTCTTCTCTCTTTATTCGTGTCTTCTCTCAATCAAAGTTGTAACCTTTGTTGGATTTAATTCAATCCAAAGGCACACTTTACTTGTTTGGTTCTCTCCTCTCTCGAAACCCATCTTCTCTCATTGGTGTTGCAAGTGTTGGATCAAGAAGAGCTTGTACACAAATTCTAGGATCGATGTGGGTTTATTCATAGACCGATTGGTGGCATTCAAGCGACTACCATGCAATCACATATCACCTCGGCCTTTCGGTGCCGGCACGCCTCGTTGGCCTTGGGCCGCATAGTAAGCATGTTGATTTTGGGGTAGATTTGGCGGTGGAATTTAGTCACTCGGGAGGTGTTGAAGCTTCACGGGGTCTTCTAAGGGATAGTTGGCTCCATAAACCTATTCACTGTCCTCCTCTTCCTCTTCATACTCGGTGATGTCCATCTCTTCGTCCGAGTACAAAGGAGAATATGCTCTTGGTAACGCTTTACATGAAAATCATTAGCATCATAAGAATTTGACGCTGGAGTTAGGATAGGAGATTTACCTTTTTGTGTGGCCGGAGAGGAGTGCCTATCGTGCCCGACCTTGGCACGATCTGAGGACCTATGCTTATAGGCGTGCCTCATCATGACAAAGCGGTAGTCGGTGTGGGACTTTGCTCGAGCTCACCCGAAGCCACCTCCTAGGCTGGGGCCTTTGGATTCTTAAAGCCACATCCCCGCGACGGCTCTTGTTGGTCGTGGGAACTATTGAGTGTCCAACTCTCTTTGATGGCCTCGAGCCTTTGGATGGCTCCATGGGGCGACGACGGGTTGGCCACGCTTTTGCCTGGAGCTAATTGCCTAGCTAAGATGTTGCTAGCGTCCTCAACCTAGTTTCTTGTTGGATGCTCAGATTGACCACGAGCCGTGGTTGGTGTGTGTTGAGCCTAGTGGCGGAGCCATGCTCAGCAAGGAGCTGCTCGAGCTCAAGTATGTGTGTCACCCCTTGTTGAAATTGTTCTTAGAGGAACACCTCTCTTAGATCTAAGGGGGTGTTGTTGGGGTCAATATCATCTTGATTCTGGCTATGTTGCATATTGTCCAAGTTGATTTGATCGGAAGACATGGTACGTATAGTCACACCGGTCATAACAAAAGAATCAAAGCAACAACAAAGGCACAACCAAGAGAAGTCTAAGTCAATACCAACGACCCGGGTTGTTCAAGCCTACACTTGGTGAGGCTTGAGTTTGGATTCGGTGGCCTAGGCTTCTTGAGATAGCACGTAGGAAAGAACCACAAGACAATAATTGAAAATAGAAAGTATAAGCAAATAGAAAGCACAATCTAAGAATCAAAGGGAAAGAAAGAGATAGTATCAAACAAGATCACATGATTGAAGGAATGATTGATAGTATCAATCAAGGTTATGATTGCAGAAACAATATCTCATAAATTAAGGTGTGTTTGATTGAGACAAAATTTCTCAAATCAAGGAGCAAGATATTGAAAGATTGATTTTGTGTTTTCCTTGCCTTATTTTGACTTGTGGAGACACAAATTGATTTTTTTTATTTGTTTTTTTTTTAATTTTTGAAATCGGATCCTTACCATATTTTGGCTAGTGGTCCGAATTTTTTTTAATAAAAGAAGGAATCAAGGAAGATATGATATGGATTTTATCCTTCACCAAATCTTGCCAAAACAAACAAGCTAATTGAAATGAAATTTACCCTCTCTCAATCAACTAGACGACAAAATCAATCAAGGGTATATACGTGGATGTGCAAGATATGCGTGGATACGACTGAGAATTGCAAGGAAGGAAATTGACTATGCATGCAAATTCATAAGCCCAATCAATAATAAAAAGTTGCAAGATCAACAATCAAACATGCGAATCTCAAGCAAGGACAAGGATATACATTTGTTTGTAATATTTTTATGCTTTTTACTAACTAAAAAAAAATTGGGGCCCTAAAACAAGGATTCTAAGTCTGCAAAAACGATGTAATGGATGAAATGAGAGTGTGAAAACAATGAACAAGAATGAATTAAAAGAGACTCACACGATCCCACGACTTTGATGCCAATTGATGCGACCTTGCCTATGGATGGATGAGGCCACATGTACTCCCGATCAAGATCGTGCTCAATGTGTCTCTCTTGAGGTTGAAATTGGCGAAAGAAATGAAGATGAGGTTGATGATGGATAGCTCGGTATTCAACGTGATGAATACCCTTCAAAGCCAACGTTATGACCTTGATGTTAAGAGAACAAGTGGAATGAACGAACAATGAAGAACAATGGGGACACACGAATCCAAACAATCAGGAATTCTCTCTCGGCTTAAGCTTGAATACAAATGCGCGTAACCTTTACATAGAAAAAGGCACGACCTTATATAGGCCAAGGCTTAACCTAGTGGACACACTCATAATACAAATTTATGTTATACTGTATTAGTCTGTATATAGAAAGACTAAAATAAATATGCTAAAAATAGTAAATAAGGATAAACATTTGACAAGGTCAAGGGCCTTAGCAAATGAAGTGTAACTAGGCGATCGACCCTCAAATGGCCGAGACAAGGGTCACAGGCTAGCCGTGGGTAGTGACGAAGCCAAGGACATGTTAAGGTTGACAATGGCCTGGGAAAACCTCTAAAAGGGCAGTCACAAGCTTGAGTAGAGGTGCTAGGCCAGGCTCGGCAGGCCCTAGGAGCAGGGGCGCAAAGACAAGGCTACGAGCCAAGGGCGCGCCCGAGCCAGGGCTGAGTAGCGATATGCATAGGGTGACATGTGGCACATCGTTTGGGATGAGGTTGGTCAGAGATGACAATGGAGGTCGTGGCCTTAGCAAGGGCCTTAGCTCATGCTCGCGTTATGGGTTCATCGAAGCAGACATTAAGGGTTACCTCCTCCTCTTTGGTGGTCATGGGTGAGGGTGCATCACTATCGGGTTTTGGAAGGCCTTAGGAACTACTCGAAAATCTGAAACATCAAAAGTTGAAAAGTTGGTTCGGGAAACAACTAAGAGTCTGCAGAAAAAGTGAACGTTGAACGTGGAAGAGCATTAAATGCTTCAATCTTGGGAATTCATGTGTCAAAGGTACTTAAATGTAGGGTAATGAATCTGGGCCGCTTATTTGAAAAGAAAAGTTCACGTGGTGCATCCAGCTCAACAGTTGGGTAGCTTCCGAAGGCCTTCAACCATCGTTCCCTTAAACCCCAAAAAAAATCCTGAATGACCTCTTTTCCATTATCATCTTCCCCATTTCTCTTCTGCAATTTTTCCAAAACTAGATAACACCTCCATCTCCACCTTTCCCAAGAGCACCATGCCTCCCAAGATCTTAACCCATATTCCCAATTCCCTAGATCCTTTGTTGTCAAACCCTCCCCACAAAGAGCCCATCGCCATATCCAAGCTTCAAAAATTTTCTTTGCTCGATCCTCTCATCCTCTACGAGATCGAGAAGCACCCGAGAAGCCTATGCGTAAACCTCCTCAAACTAATTGACAACCCTTACACCTCTGATAAAGATCACCATGATCTATATTCCTTCATCGATCACTATGTCCGGCCACATATCCACAAAGAAATTTTCCCTTTCACCGGACCACCCATTATTATCCAAGCCTTCGGTGACCAAAATAACCCTTTCGCCTCCTTCATCACTGCATCCTCTCATAACCCTCTAGCTCCTCAAACTCCTTTAACCTCCCCTCAACCGTCGACACCCACTCCTCAACCGTCGACGGTTCCAATTGTCAGGAACTAATGTCAACGCTTTATTTATAGTTTTACATGTGCGTTTAGGCTAGATTTCCTTGCTTTAGGGTTAGATTTTATGTTTAAGTGTTGGTTTTCATATTATTCGTAGTCCACACATTGTTTTTTTTTTTATGTTTTGAGAAGACAATTTTCTTTAAAACAAAGAGTTGAACGAAACCCGATATGATCGAGCCACCAAGCCAAGTGAATATCAAGCTCATATCAAGTCCAAGAAACCATCACCTGAGTGACATTGAATATGGAGGACCAAATCATGCCAATACATGCCTCAGTTAAGCATGCCTTAGTTACGTGTTACGAGTCGTGACAATTATATCACGGGTCGTGACAGTTTCCGAGGCACTCTCAGCGAAGCGTCATGGGTAGTAAGACCAATGTTACGGGTCGTGATCCTTTCGTGACTCTTTGTTACGGGTCGTGAACCTTTCAGGACTATTTGTTACGGGTCGTAACGTGTTGTTGTGGGTCATAATGACTGGCGACGGGGATTTATCAGAGATTGTATGCACTTGTTTAGGGCCCAAGTTGTTTCATATTTTAAATACATTTATTTCCTAGTATAAATACCTTATTTTAGGATAATTGAAGAGAGCTTTTTCATTAGTTTAGTTCTAGTTCTTGTCTTATGCTTAGAATGGAGAAACTTAAAAAACCCACTCTTGTTCATTGATCTTGCGATTTTAATCCAAGTAAGTTTTTCTTTCAATTCTTGTTCCTAATTCCATTATTGTTCTTATTTTTCTTTCATGCTTTCTGTTATTGATCTCAATTTGAATCTATCTATGCTAGGCTAATTTCTTTAGTTCTAGGGTTGGAGTGAACCCAACAATGTGAAGTAGAATAGAATCAATATCTTTTGTTTGAACCGAGTTGGAATCTTAAAACTATGATTTGATTTTAGGAGCTTAATCTAATTCGTGAAGATTGATTAGAATCGTGGATTGATTATTCATGTGTAAGGTGGTAATCTTAGTAAGTAGCAAGAATTGGAATAGCGCATGCAAAAGGTGGTTGTTTCTATTTGAAAAATCTAGGATTGAACTTGAGATTAACCTTTCATATAGATTATTTGTCATGAAATCTCTAGGTTAATGAATTGATTTTTTGATGTATCATAAAAGTGGGGCAAGTTTGATTTATGGTGTAGGGTTGTAAGTGCTTAAAGGGCTTTTATCTGTTTTGTTCCATCACGAAATTGAGTTCTTAATTTGATATTAGTACAATGAATTTGCTTTGAAAAAAGTTGTTTATTTAGCCTTAGACAATAATCTTTATAATATAATTTCTAACATGGTTTCAGTAGAAGTGAAATTCAAAATTCGTGGATCAAAGTTGTGGGGAGTCTTGACCTTGTAAGTGATGTCTCTCATTTTGGTGGTGTTTTAGTAGGTCTTTTTCCCTTGTAAATATGTATTTTTCATTCCTTTCCTTGTTAGTTTCATTCCTTTTTAGCTTATTTCCCGGTTTTCCACAAGATTCGGAAACTATGCAAGTTTGTTATGATTTGTAGGTAAAATGGCTTATTTGAGGACATTTTGGAGGAGCATTCCTTCCGTTCCTAAGCAAGGGAGCTAAGGAACGGAAGAGCCATGCAAAGATCGAAGAGGAACCAAAGGAAGACCAAGTGTGTGTTCGGCAAAAGCTTATTGGAGCTTATGATAGCTTATTGAAATAAATAAGCTTGCAAGGAGGTGTTCGGTAAGAGTAGATTATGATAGCTTATTCTAACTTATAGTAGCTTATTTTTTGCTAAAAATTTAAGTTCCTCATGTGTAGATTATCCAGCTTATGGTAGCTTATTCCCATTTTCTCCAAATTTATATAGGTGGGTCCATACCCCTCATCTTTCTGTCTTCTCCCTCCTCAATACCCTTTTCGTCATTTTACCCTCTACTTTTATCAACAATCAGCTTGTTTTACCGAACACCCGTTAGCTTACTAGAAATTGCCAGCCTTTAAAATCAGTTACGAATTTCAGCTAGAAATATAAGCTTCAGTTACAAAAAGCTTCAGTTACCATTTCAGCTTGATTTCAGTTAGTTTTACCGAACAGAGCCCAAGAAGAGACAAGGATCGAGGCCCAGGACCGAGTACCACCACATCGGGCCCGAGATCGAGCAACCAGACCACAGGACCGACGTCCCCAACGTCGGGCCCGAGGTACCCAGCGTGTCGGTCCGAGTCGGCAATTGAGAAGATTAGGCTCCAAGGCACAAATGTTGTGATCTTCCAATTTTGCCCTTCTTCTAAATTGGAATTCCTTGGTCCCCAATCAAGAGAAAAGGATAATTAGAGGGAGATTAGAGATCATTAGGGGGAGGAGAACAATCCCACACACAAAAATCACTCTCAAAGGCTCAAAGGAAGACTTGGAGAGCAAGGAGGAGAAAGGAGGAGGAGAAGAGGAGGAAATCGGTGGAGCTAGAGAGAGTTCTAGTGAGTTTGTACTTGATTTGCTTTGGTTTTAGTAGAATTAAGACTTGGATCTTGTGAACCCCTTTGGTTTTGAATGCAATTTGAGTTTGATTTGAGATTGATGATTGAGACTTGCTTGCTTTTCCATTTGATTGCTTTTTACTCTTATCTTATGGAGTAGATTCCATAGTCTTGGGCTATGGGGGAATCCCCTAGCTAGGATTGGGTGTGAACCCCCAATTCCATAGCGTTTGAGTGCTTGATCTATGAATCCTCTCTACACTAAGCTTCAACTCTCTTGTGGAAACAAGGGACCTAGGGCTTGTGATTGGTAAGAGTAAGCGGGAGCAATCTCAGACCCAATCACTAGACCTAGCATCGAAGGCGAGTGGAAACTCCCTTGGGTCGAAGTGTGGAGTGGAGGGATCGAAGGCTAGCAACCTCGATCTCACAAGGATTAACACTTATTGGCTGAATTGGGGTGGAATTACCCAAGTCTAGTTAGGGAAGGAACCCAAAAACCCAAGACCGATCTACTATTTTGCTTAATCGAGTTACCCAGTCATCGGGCCCGACGTTGTGTGAAGTCGGTCCCGGCCAATCAACCTCGATCCACCCTCGGACCGAAGTGACTTGTGTCGGTCCGAGGTGATTTCTCTTCTTTTTCCTCGTTTTGCCTTTCTTTTATCTCTTTTTAGTCTTTCGGGTACTCTCAACGCACGAACTCCCGTGTGTTCGACACCCTACCTCTTTACTACAAGTGAGGTTCGGTTTATAAATTTAAATTTTGACCACCACACCCGGACCGATCAATAAGTTTGCATTGTCATATATTTACTTCCTTCATATTTCGTGAATTTATTACTTTCAATTTGCTATCTTTAATTTCATTTAAGTAAGCTAGAAATAGAATAAAAATCCATTTTATATTTGGCTTAGATATTTGTTCTTAGATCGAATTAGCTAAAGCAGGCATAATCCTCGTGATTTGATCTTGATCTACACTAAAATTGATCTCATATTCTTACGAGTGTTGGGTAAAACCTATATCAGGAACCACTTCTCAACCACCTTCTTGTTCCTCCTCAAAATCCAAAAAGGGAAAGATGGCCAAAATGACTAAAATGGCTCATCCCCAATCCCCTCAAATAGTGGATCCCCTGCATGCCGCCATGGGCTTCGATCTTGATGATGATGTTACCCTCGCCACCCTCTTCTTTGGCTCTGCTGAATTTGCCAAGTCCATTTGTCCTCTCGGGGTTAGACAAGATAACTAAGCTCAATCGACCGACCTCTTCTAGTCGTGGCCCCCTCAGAAAAAGAAACAAAGTTATCATGGATGACGATGAAGAAGAAGAGGAAGTGGAAGTGGAAAAGGGAATTCCTAAGGCTCAATTCCCTTCTACTGAAAAAGACAAGGTCGAGGACGTCATTGAAATCCCTCACTCGAGTTCCCCTAAGGTTCCCTCCCATTCTAAAGAGCTGACTCCTCCGAGGGAACTCACTGCTTCAAAGGACCACCAGCCTTCGCCTCCTCCTTTAAAGAAAACAACGATGATCCCTTACGTCACCCCCAACAGAGTTACGACCCCTTCTCATCTCTAAGGGCTGACCCTTCTCCACTCGGGATTAGGGAACAAGAGCCCATTTTGGTTAGCTGAGTTACCCGATGTGATGCCAACCCCTCAGCCAAGCCTATTCTCGACCCCCCCCCTCCAGTTAGAGGAATCTAGGCCCTAAGGTAAATGAGCCCGAATCTTCTGCTCACAGTAAGGGAACTGTTGGACCGAAGGGAAGTAAGGACAAGAAGTTTGGTCGTTCCCTTGGTCTTCATTCCGGAGTTCCTAAAGGAGAATGATCTTGAGGAACTCCGTTATGTACAAGAGTTCCAAGGATGGGATATGCTAAGTCCCTTCCATGTAGAAGTTGACCTTGAGGAGGTGCGTAGTATCTACTCTCACTTGCCCGCCCTGACCTCCTCGTAGGGCAAAATGACCAATGAGTACTTGATTTGGGAGGAGTCGTACTCGTTGATCGAGACGTCCATCAAAAGGGCTCTCGGTCTCGCCTAAGTTCCTCTCATAGGCTTGGGAACCCTACTGTCGAAGCCTTGGGGAAACTTTGACATGATGAAACTCTGAATAGGTTGGATGAAGGTCGGATCCCCACCACAAAGTAACTCCCCACTCACCATCTGAGTTTTGTGGCAAAGCTGGTGCACTCCCCACTCAGCATCAACCTCCCCAAGATCATTATGGGGAACATGGGGAAGTGTGTAGTATCATTCCCTCCCCTACGCCGACCTAGTGAAGAAATTGATGCTTAAGGAAGAGGTCTATGAGCCTAAGGTAGAGAAGAAGATTGGCCAAGAGCTTGACATGACCATAATCCAGAAATTTAGGCACTTTGAGCCTCTGGTTGAAACTGTTGAGGAACAACACTCGTAATCTAGAAATGTAGGATTGTAGAATCTACTGGATAGAGGCTTGGGTGGCCTTCTAGACACCACTTAAGAATATAAGGTATTGATAATAATTTGGATTGGATCAGGGCATGATTTTCATACATTTGCAGTTCAAGTGGTTACTGATCAAACAATTATCTTTGAGGCAAAGGAGCATCCAATTGAGAAATTGTGTATCAAGAATGAAGAGGCTGATATGACATCAAATAGCGTTTTCACATACCTCTTTTTCCTTGGAAAAAACCTTTGAGTTCCCCCTTGATGATGACAACTTAAGAATGAGTGGTGATGCAAACCATGATCCATGTGATCATGTCTTTAGGAAAATCAAAGTAGCTCCAATGAATCAAGTCAAAAGCATTTTTTACGTCAACCTTGAGATCGCATCGAGGAGAGATATGTCTAGGTCATACTTCTTAAGGAGCTCTTGACAAAGGCGAGATTTATGACGAAGAGAGTGGTCCTTGAGGCATCTTGTGAATCATTGACAAAGTTTGGAAGGATCAACCTAATGCTCTTGGAGAAAGCTTTCGAGATGATTTTGAATAAAAATAGTGCAGCTAGAAATGAGACAGAAGTCTAGGATGAAGACAAGGTTATCAGTTTTAGGAATTATTGTGATGGATGTGTGGTTGAGGGATTTGAGGGATTTGAGGAGGCAATTGAACCAAAGAAAGTATGACGGGCACCAGTGACTTCAGAACCAGCTATGGGTCATACGGCTTGAAAGCATATCGAGTTGTAGTTGTTAGCCCCAAACTTTTCTTATGTTTGATGGAGAAAATGGATTGTTTGATTCCCTTGGAGCTAAAGGCCGGGTTGTGAGAGGATGACTTGCATTGTGCTCTAGTCATTGTCAAGAGACAAAGGTGCATCTTTGGTTCAATTGTAAAAAACGGAAAAAGAATCCTCAAAAGAGTACTACGTTGGGTCAAGATAGTAAGGAATTCGAGCAATATTGAAGAATGGGTCACAACATCAACTCCGCTTGCTGGAAAGAACAAGTTGATGTTCAGCATATGAAACACATGTCATTGCATAACAATGTATTACACTTGGAAGGCTAAGAATAGGTGAATCATAAAGAACGAAGATTAATGTACTAGGATTTGCACTATGCATATTAGAAATTGATATTGTGTAATTGCAAAATGGAGCAAGAGAAATCGATAAGCTAGGAGATGTAGGGTTCGAATTGGGCTAATTCATTATGTTAGCACCTAGTATAATCCTAGAATTTTTGTACTCGTATTAAAAAAAATGAATATATGAATTACTTTTCATTCAAAAAAAAAAAAAAAAAGAGTCGCATGGGTGTTACTCACTTAATTGATTTTGCTAAATGCATGTGAAATTTGTATTATGGGACTTTTCTAGCATATCTATAATAAGGTTAGATGGATCTTGATGAATATGAAACCATATGCTCCACCTATATACATTACCAAAATATCTATACTACACCCATTCCCTTTGTATAAAAACAAGGTCTTTGAAATCATTGAAGTTTCCTGATACAAAAAATGCTAGCAAACTCCCTTAATATATTGTATAGATAACAAGGTCATGAAACCTAACTATTTTTTTCCACTTAGAAAATAAATCAATTTGCACAAGAAAAAGACATAATATTCGATTGTATGATATCAATGTTATGACTATATCACTTATCGGCTAACCCTGGTAAAACTTTGCTTCAAAATCAACCACGTAAGTTAGGGGAAAATAAAAGACTTGGATAGTAAAAAGAACTCTGAACCCATCGAATATTTTTTATCAAGAAAATTTAGGATAAAGAGATGGTGTCCCAGTTCAAGGATAGAGAAAATCCAAAGACTCAAAAAGTTTTTATAATGGGATTTACATATGTCTCGTCTCAAGAAAACTAATGGGAGATCGAACCTGCAACCTATCAAATCAATATATACCTTATCTTTGTCCACTTGATCAAACCTTGAAGTTAACCCATCTAATTTTTTTTTGACAAGGAAAGGAGTTAGGGTTGCCATAAGTATTACTTGGGCTCGCCTAGAGCATCTCCAAAGAATGAGAACTAGCTATTAACCATCTCTTTATAGAATAGGGCAAACCGTCGTCCTGGAGTCTCGAACGTATCCAAGACATGTGCTAAACCAATGAGCTAATACGCGAAGCGCGATTAACCTATCTAATACTAACACCACATCTCTTCTCGTTTCTCTCTCAAACACCACCATTAGGGAAAAAAGTAAAGGGAAAAAAAGAATCTAAACAAAAAACAGATAAGTGTAAGAAAGTAGAAGAAAACACAAAGGGCATCTCTCTCTCCAATTTAATCCTCTCCACCCACTTCATCTCATCCCTAATCCTTCCAAAAGCTCTAACCCTACCCTCCCCTCTCAATCCCTTCCTAAACCTTAATAAGATCTTCCTCTAAGTCTCCCCTCTTTCTAACCCTAATCAAGTCTTTAGGAGATCGAGGTTCGGATCGGATCGGATCAGATATATCCTATCGAGCACGAAACAGATATATTAAGAAAGAGGCGGCCATGAGCTTAGAGGAAACGGTGGGATCCCTATCAATGGACTACCTAAACCTCCTGATCAACGGGGAGGCCTTCAGCGACGTCTCGTTCTGCGTGGAGGGGCGGCTGGTGGCGGCGCACCGGTGCATCCTGGCCGCCCGCTCCGTCTTCTTCAGGCGCTTCTTCTGCGACGCGGGGGCGGCGGTCCAGCCCCCCGTGATCCCGGTGACCTCGGTCAGCTACGAGGTGTTCATGGTGCTGCTCCAGTTCATCTACACGGGGCAGGCCTCGGTCCTCCCGCGCAAACACGAGGCCCGCCCCAGCTGCCCCGACCGCGCCTGCCCCCACTCCCATTGCCCCGCAGCCGTCGACCTCGCCCTCGACACGCTCGCCGCCGCCGCTGCCTTCGGCGTCGACCAGCTCGCCTCTCTCGCTCAGGTCATTCAATATTCTTCTTTCATTTCTCCATCCACACTTGCCCTTTTTATGAGTTTCTTGTTTTCTTCTACCCGGCCTTCTTCTTTTGGCAAAAACAAATCCAATATAAATAATTATTAATCCTTCTTTTGTTGGTAACAAATGGATCGGGTGTTGGATTTTTCTCCCCCTCTCTCCTGCCACAACAAATATACTACATGATTATGGGGTGTTAGGGTTCAATTAATGCATAGATATAGATATCATACATAAATAAGAGAATTCCTCATAATTCAGTGGTTGGTGGTTGAATTTATATCATATATATATATTTTTGTATAGATCATCGACTACTGTTTGCTTCTTTGATCTTAAAGAAGGATCGATCGATAGAAGTGGGATTGTCAGGGCTAAAAATGTGGACACAGACACAAATTGCAAAACCCAAAAAAAGGAGAGCCATGGAAGAAGGCTAAATTAAAAGACTTTATGCAGCACCCTAAAGGGGGAAAAAAAATTACGTGACAACACACACCAAAAGAGTTAAAGAGAGATCTGCTAAGTTTATACAGTTGGACTTGTGATTGAATTTCAATGGAGTGAATAGTAGGAATAGTGTTTTCGCTGTTGTTTTGCTACAAGTTCATATTGGGTGACAGAAGAAAGATGCATGATGAGATGACTTGCTAGTACTCCCTCCCTCCCTCCATATCACATATCAAATCAATACATATCTATCCATCATATCATATCCATTCATTCTTCCTTAGTTCTTTCCAAAATATCCATTCCCTAAGTTATTATTGTATCAAGTACATACTACATGCCCTTACTTTAAAATGTTATTCATTGGATCTAACAAGCTTTGCCCTTTGCAGCCTTCAATTTAATTCACATGCATACAATATTCTTTTTTGGTCGAAACATGCATACAATATTCATGTTAATATATATATACTCCCTCCCTACTATTTCACTATTAGCATTTCTCTTCTAATACTTTTTAAGAGGATATTATTAAGAAATTACTTCTCAAAGAATTGAAACAAGACGAGTTGTCTTACTTTGGGTTTAATGGCCTAATTCTCATGTGTTTAAGAAAAAAAATGAGCTAAAATAATCTCAAATATCAACTTTCAACCAAAAATAATCCCAAAGCTTGAAAATCATCACCAACTATCACGACATTAAAAAAAATGATCTAGAATAATTGTCCGACAATTTTTTTGGTGGAATCAATGACCTGGCGATCGAAAATATTTCAACCAATTGTAAAATATTAAGTTCTTATATTAGATTTCGATCCCTACATCCTCGATTCCACCGCAAAACTCATCAAAAAAGGTTCTTGGAACGTTTTTTTGTTTATTTCATGATAGTTCGTACCATTGGTGATATTTTCAAACTTGAGATTGTTTTTGGTTTAAAATTGATACTTGAGATTATTTTGAGTAATTTTTTTAATGTAAAACATAAATGAGGTGATTAGGGTGTCTGTTCTTTTTTGTTTTAAAAAGCTAAGTGTTTTGTTTATAAGTATTTTATCACAAAAACTCCTTGAAGTTACTACTACTAAGTGTCTAAAAGGTTTTGTTCAACAGTATTGTAATTTGTATGCAACCTTCAACCAAAGAACGAAAAATAAAAAGAATTGTATGCAACGACAAGAGTGGGTTGATCGAGCCTGTCTGGAACTGAACTTGTTGCAATTATTATTGTCTGAACTTGATACAATTTCCTGGCCTGCAGAAGCAACTGTCAATCATAGTGCAGAAGGCAACAATTGATGACGTAATGAGGGTGTTATTGGCGTCAAGAAAACAGGAACTAGAGCCCCTCTGGTCCACCTGCTCTCACCTCGTGGCCAAGTCCGGCTTCCCGCCCGAGATCCTGGCCAAACACCTCCCCATCGACGTTGTCGCCTCCATCGAACACCTCCGTCTCAAATCCACCCTCCTCGTCCACCACCACCAGAGCCCGTACCACCTCGAAGACCTAGCCGAGCTCGAAGAGCACAAGATCCGACGGATGCACCGCGCCCTCGACTCCTCAGACGTCGAGCTCGTAAGGCTCATGGTCATGAGCGAGGGCCTAAACCTGGACGACGCCCTAGGGCTCCACTACGCGGTCCAGAAATCGACCCGGGAGGTCGTCAAGGCCCTCCTCGAGCTCGGGGCAGCGGATGTCAACTGCCCCGCGGGCCCCTCGGGGAAGACTCCATTGCACCTGGCGTCCGAGATGGTCAACCCCGACATGGTGGCGGTTCTCCTCGACCACCACGCCGACCCCTTGGTTAGGACGGTCGAGGGGGTTACCCCACTCGACGTCTTACGGGGGCTTACTTCGGACTTCCTTTTCAAGGGGTCCATCCCCGGAATCACCCAGCTCGAACCCAACAAGCTCAGGCTTTGCCTCGAGCTTGTCCAGTCGGCTGCCTCGGTGATTTCGAGGGAAGAAGGAAAGAATAACAATAAAAATGATGATAATAATAATAATAACAATGATCACACCGAGCATAGTAGTAGCCCGGGGAGTAGTGGACATATGAGAATGGTGTACCCGAATATGGAAGGTCGGGTTGGGGAGGAAGATATGGCTTTGACGGGCACTACTATGGCTAGAGGAATGGCTCATTGGTAAGTTTGGTAGCTTTGTATGGCTTCTTTTACTTTGTATAATTGGTTGTTGTTCTTGTTCTTGTTATAAGGATCGATCGATGGTGCAAATTGGAATTAAATAGGTAATTGATTGGCTAGAACTTTGCATGCTGGAACAGCCAAAAGTGTTATATATAATTCTTCTGTGATGGACATTGGGTTAGCAAATAGCAAGTGAAGGTGTATATATGTGAATGTTATATATGTGTGACAACTAACCATTGCCAGGAAAGTAAATTATTCATGCAGTATATATCATTGCTCAATTATCTTCATACAAGGGCTAGCTAGCTAGCTAGCTTGTGTTCCAGAATATGAATTTGTTAGAGGAACTGTATTACTCGATCATATGTATTGATCCAATGCAAATTCCCTCAGACAGTTTTTAGATTTTAGAACAATAAAATGTGTATTGCATGTTTTAACGAGTTCTTATAAGTTCCAACCCTAAAATGAGAATATAGGAAACATATAATTCTGTTAATATGCCTTGAATCTGAATCACACACTGCGACAGGTAGCACGGGGGTCTCGCTGTGGGCCTATCGCAATCTGTTTTGGGCTTGCGGCCCATAATTGTAACTAGGGTTTCTTGAGTCACTATATAAGTTCTTGAAATACCTAGACCTTTGTATTCCGAATTCTGTCTTCCATAATAATATACGGTTTCTCTGCCCGTGGACGTAGGTAACACACCGTTACCGAACCACGTAAATCTGTGTGTCGTTCTTGCTTTATTGTTCTCATTCGATCTCTCGTTACAACAAATTCCAATGAGGCATAAATGATTTTCCAAAAATGGTTTCGCTTATGTTCCCTAGGGTTTTCGCGTGGATTGCCAATACGGGAAGGGTTAGCTTTAGAGTTAAAAGAAGATCTACAAATGGAATACGGAGTGTAATACTAAATGAATCCTTGTAAAAGACAGTTGCCCTAGTATTGACATTTCGACTCAATCATTTCCTCTATTTTACTATTTTCAGCTCATATATATACATAGGTAGGTTTTAACAAAAATAATTGTTATAATTAAACACATTAGATAAACAATAGACATTCGATCTATATAAATTGAATGGACCAGATTTAATCTTAAAGTTATAGAAGAAAAGAAAAATCTACAAAATTCTGAAATAACAAGGAATAAAAATATGTTATCGCTCTGATGCATAGTTATAACTAGGGTTGGACAATAAAAATCGTAACCGAAAAACCATATCGAATAATCACAAACGAAGTACTTTTTTTGGTTAACCTTTACCAAAAAACTCGAAAAATTGGTTATGATTAACCGACCAAATGTTTTTCTAGTTAAACGGTTAGGTTACGGTTACTAATTTCTTTTACAACCAGTTAACCGAAACTATAATATGCATATTTTTAAGAAGAGAATAATGTAACTAAGCTAATCTAATAATACTAAACTCGTTTTGATAATGGGCAAAGTCATGGTTTTGATTATTGGTAACGTTTTACAATTCACACATTTTATTACAAATTCTAAATGCCCAGTTAAATCTAAAAGTCTTTTTCATATTTCCAAACCCTTACTCTTCACTTTCAATTGGAAAAGAAATCATTTTGATTTGTATTGGTGCATTATCGGGTTCTTCAATCTCCAATCTTCACCTTCAATTAGCTAAATTTTTTGTTCGAGTGGAATCACAACTCGTGAATCACGACATTTGTCTTTTGTTCCAAAATCCAATTTGAGCTGCATATCTATCTTTCGTCAAATCAACCAGCATAGATCATAGTTTGGGAATTGTTACTTAGTCTTGCCTTTGTTTGTTTTTAGATTATAATGAACTTGTGAGTTGTTTATTACTCCCTCTGTCCCACATAGTTTGGCCAAAAGCAGAATTGCACATAGACTAAAACACATCAACTCATTAATCATTGCAAAGACTCACAACCACACATCACAAATGAAAAAAACCCCATGTCTCGTTTTTGTAGCATGGCAAAGTGAGCATGAATTGGGTTGGCCCAATATATAGATTAAGAGCATAATCATGCTTAAATTGTTTTGTGTGCCATGACTAATCTACTTTTGCAGAGAAAAAAAAATTAATTTTTCATAATTTCATTTTGTGTAAACTAAATTAATTGTTGCATGTAAACATTTTTTTATGGAATGAATTAATGTAATGTAAGGAATTGAAGAGAGAAAAATGAGGAAGAAAAGGTTAATAGATATAGTAAAAGTGTGCAATTGTTTGCTGCTGTAAGGTTGAAAGGGTAAAAGTATTGTGATATAAATGGAAATATAATAGAGATGGACAAACTTTCCGAGACGCCCAAAAAGGAAAGGCGGACAAACTTTCAGGGACGGAGGGAGTAATTTACAGTTTGAATTTTAGGTTGAATATATAGATACATAATTAATCTGGCCCATGAGCTGTCTACTAATGAACCTTTGTTTTTAAATTATAATGAACTCGTTAGCTCTCTATAATTGACGGATTAAATTTTAGGGTGAATATATAGATACAAAATTAGACCTCATTTATAGATCTATGTTATTATAGTGTATAATTAGTATATTTCAAATTGAATATAAAACTTTTTAGGTTGGAGATAACACAAATAAGATAACACATATCAATGTTGTATTACATGTATACTAATTAGTGAAATGTGTGATATTCTAAGATTTTTTTAAAAAAAAAATTAAAGATATATATGGTTAACCGATTGATTGTACCGAATTTTACAGTTAACCGAAAACAACTAGTATGGCTACGGTTATAATAATTTAGTAACCAAATTTCCAATTAACCACCCGTGCCCACCCCTAGTTATATATAACACATTATATGCATGATTTTAATATGTTATATAATTTTTTATTGTTTGTATACATGAATTAGGTACACATTTATTGTTATTTTCAAAATTTATAAATACAATCGCTAAAAAACATGCATAAATATATTTTTACCATGCATATAATACATTGTAATTAGAGGTGTCAAACAGGTCGGGTCGGGTGAATTCGGATTCGGTCTTTTTGGGTTCGGGTTGAGTGTGGGTTCAGGTCAATCGGGTTACAGGTCAAGTCAGGTCGGGTCTTGAAAAGTTATTGTGCGGGTTTGGGTCGACCTAATATGCCAATAATTTGAATTTTTAATGATTATTAAAATAAAATTATGATTAAATAATAATAATTAATAATAATAATTAATAATAAAATATTAATTTTAATATATTTTTATAATATGTTTTATGATAATATATATTATAATATTTATAAGAAAGTATATTTATTCTACATATGTATATATAACTAGACTACTACACCCGGCATTGCCCGGGTCAGATAGGATAACAATAATTTAGTCATTTTTGTGTATAAAGTTGTGTCCCTTTATATTCAATTAATACATAGACATAAATATAACTGTTGTTTCTTTTTTTATAATTTATATATCGTTGTTAGGTGCATTACGTTTGTATTGAAGCATAATATATATAATATATATGCTAATAATCACACAGAGAAATTGTAATATAACATTTACATTATACTAATGATGTCAATAATAATGGCCAAAATTCAACCAAAAAAAATAATTGCAAAAAAAATTAAAGTGAATATATTAGGTAGAACTATAGAATTGAATAACATAACAATAATAGCATAATATAGTATATTGTGAACACATTAGGAAGAATTCTCAAAAAAAAAATGATTTGCATTTAATGACAAAAAATACAACTTTTTATAAGTAGGTTATATTAGGTACATGAAAAATAAATTTAATAAGATAATATTTATATTTTTAAAAAATAATTAATATTTTATAAACTAATAATTGTTGATGTCCGAAAACACCGATAGTAGTGTAACGCGATGAGAGCACAAGATTAGAACTCAACCGAGTCAACGGACGAAGAGATGGAAAGTATTTGGTCGCTTGTAGTGTTTAACGCGATGAGGGTAGTGTTAAGGATGCTTTTGTATTAGCTGTGGGATTACAACAGTAGACAGATATTCTCTATCGTGTTTAGGTGTATCGGGTTACAACAATGATCTTAGCTCGAGATCTAGTGTATGTGGTTCGCGAGGTTTTCGATCCCCGTTCTAGTGCGCAGAGCCCGCTATTTATAGTTGAGGTTTGAGCCGAATTGGAGCGAGACGTCGATGTGGGACGAGTGCCGCCTAGGTACGTGTCGCTCTTTGGTTGGTTCTTGGAGCGGTGGCCGCGGAGCTGGCCAATCGAAAGCCAGGATGGGATGTTGCCGCCCACCGCTCACCTGATGGGACGTTGCCGCCCACCCGGCCACTTGCGTGGATGGGACGGCCTTCTCCCCTCGCGATCACAATGCTTGCGGCGCGATGCCGACCTGGCCACCCGAGCCATTGCCTTTTGAGGGTTTGTCGTCCTGCAGGGAGTCACTGCTTTGGGATAGGGGCGTATGCTGATCGCGATAGAAGCAATATCTAGAGCTCGACGTCACCCTGAGGAGTTTGTACTTAGTAGTATTTTGTTTTGGTAGGGTGGCCCTACCGCGTCAACGGTTCCTGGTATCAACAATAATCACTTACTACTGCATATTACATTGAGCATAGTACAACTTAATTAAAAGGAAATCAATTCAAGACAATCAATGAGAAAAAATCCAAATTTACATGTATATGTTAGATAGATGGGAAATAAATTTAATTAGATAATATATAGTCTTAATTCTTAAATAATAATTAGTTTTTTATAAACTAATCATAACAATAGCATATTACTTTGAAAGTAATACATTTTAATTGAAAGTAAATCAATTCAAAGCATTTAATGTCAAGGAATTCCAACTTTACATGTAGATAGAAGATAGACAGATAGGACAAATTAAATAAATAATGACATAGCAACATATATAATTAGACTTGTCAAAAGTTGTCCCGGCCTGCAACCCCGACCCGACCCTACCCGAAAATTTTTGGTTTCAACTCGAAAATTTAGACCATTGGCCCGGTTTCAACCCGACCCAATTGAAACCAGAACCCATTGGGTCGGACCCGATTTTTTACAATTTCAATTATATTACAATATATAAAATTTGTTTTGGAAAATTATGTTATATTTTATTATTAAAATACTTAAAAATAATATTTTATTATTTAAATAATATTTTATTAAAATTTAGGTAAAAAAATTGATACTCTTTACCCGTTGGGTTGATCCGACCCGACTCGACCCAGTTTGACCCGTAACCCGAACCCGGAACGACCCGTCCTGAATCCGCCCGACCCGATCGATAGGTCTATATATAATATATGTAACATGAATGAGTAAATTGGAACGAGGGCAATTAATGCCAAAACATTCCAGCTTTATAAGTAGGTAAGATATCGGGTCGGGTTCGGGTTTTAACCCAATCTAGTTCGGGTTAATCGGATTCGGTTTTTTTTCTTTGCTCGCTACTATTCGGGTCGGGTTTCAACCCAAAAAATTTCGGTCGGTTCGGGTTAGGTTTTGACAACTCTAATTGTAATCATGCATATATAAATAACTAATTCCATGTATATGTATGTAGGTATCTTACGAATTCAAGAATAAACAACCAGTAAAATATCGTGCATATATATGAGGTGTTATAATCATGCATGTAATTAATATAATCATGCATATCCACACTTCATTTTTGGTTTGGAAACATGACTTAAAATAATCTCAAGTGTCAACTTTTAACCCAAAATAATCTCAAGTTTGCAAATCATCACCAACAATACAAACTATCACGAAATTAACCAAAAATGATTTCGACGAGTTTTCCACTGGAATCGATGATGCGGGGAACGAAAATTAGACATAGCAAGTTGATATTTTACACTTGGCGTGCTGAAATATTTTTTATCATCATAACAACGATTCCACCGGAAAACACGTCGAAAAAGGCTTCAGAATCACTTTTTGTTAATTTTGTGATAGTTTCTATCGTTGGTGATGACTTTTGAACTTTGGATTATATATGGTTGAAATTTGATACTTGGAATTATTTTAAGTCATGTTTCCTTTTGGTTTTCTATACTTACGGGATTTGTAATTTAATAATAATTTTAATATTAAATCTAGACTATTTATTGTATTTAGATATAATGAGTCATAATTATCCACTCTATATTAGTACTATAAGTAGTACAGTATATAAATACAACCTAAATGTATATAGATATATGTAATATGTCAATTATTTGCTCTCTCATCAGAAATAGTAGTTTATCGTATTAAGGGCATTTACTGACCTTAGTTAGTTGTAAGTGTGCTGCACGTACCTTTGTATAATGTATTGTCCCCCATTTTGTTTACCATCCTTCGTCATCCCATCTTTCCTGTCGCTCCACTGCTCTTTTCTTTTCAATTTGTCAACTAACATATACTCCATCATGATTAAAATTTTAATACTTGCGTATTTAGAAAAAGGGGGATTGTATCACTTTAATTTGTTGCCTCATTTTTTAATTAGAAAAAAAATACAAAATAATTATAAAAAAAGATTTATATTAAGATGACTCAAATATTATAGTTTATAAACTATGATACTCATAGATCGGTTAGTTTTAGTACTGTTATTGAGAATCATAAATGCTCTAAGTGACTATGCTTAAGTCATTGTTAGTTTTAGTAGAGTTAAAATAGAAGAATGATGGAAAATTATTTAAGGTCCCGTTTGGTTTTAAAATTGTGGAAACTTAAACGAAATGGAAATGAATTTAGTCAATTTTAGTGTCATGATACATTGATAAAAAAATATCTTCTTATCTCGCCTCATCTCTTATCTATAAGACATTTGAGTTTCTTCCACCTCAATCATTCCTCTACTAGAGGGAAAGGGGAAGAAATTTTGTTACAAGGAGTAAGATGTTGGAAATTTTGTTACATTAATGTACCATGTCACTAAAAATTGTCTAGATTTGTTTCTATTCCGTTTATGTTTCCATAGAAACCGGCCCTAAAATTAAATAACACAATAATTTATACCAGTGCAGTAAGTATACAACACTTTGAATTTGCAATTTACCCCTGTTTGGTATAAAAACTATGAAAGAGAAAGAAAACAAATTTATATGTAAAATGGTAGTGATTCTCTCATTGTTGAATGAAAATTAGTGAGGGAAGTGGGTAATGGTTATAGGAGAATAGATGATATGGTTATCTCATGTTAGAGGAGTGTGGAGAATTATCTTAAAATAACATAAAAATTGAGGAAGGAGGAGTAATTGTTGTCATTGTGAGCAATGAACCATAATCTGAAAACTTGACTAGATACATGAGCTTAACCCTTTCATTTCTTTACCAAATAACAAACGAAGACCTTAGTCTGTTTTGATGAATACATATGAAAATTTATTCATCCGAATAGACTTCTATATTCTATTCAATGAAAATATTTTACAATATGATAATACCTGAGAGGTTGCAATCTAAACAGACCGTGATTATTTATGTTTGGTCGAAGAGCAATCCACTAGAGGTTCAGAGGTCACGTACTCGATCGGACAAATAGATTGGTTGTCTTAAGTATAATAACATTCATAATAAAATAAACATTATATTATATTACGAAGTTGATTCTGGTAAAAAAAAATTATCATGTAAACTGAAAACGTGAACAAAAATACATAAATATGTGAACACAAGGAAGAAATATGTGAATAAAATCAATCTTAATTATAGATCGTATTAATACATGTAATAAAACTATTTCTCAATATCATGTGTTATGAACTAGATTATTACACAAAATAACATAATAACATAAAAAATCACAAATATTTTTTGGAGTTCACATACGTATACCCAGGCACGGATGCATGGGTGGGCTGGGGTAGGCTCCAGCCCACCCTGTTTTTTATTAAAAAAATAAAAATCTATAATTTAATATTTTGTTGATAATATTTGATTTTTTTAGAAAAATTTAAAGCCTAAAATCTTCTTTTTCTTTGTAATTGTATATAATTTTATTATCTATTTACTAAGTAATTATTCATTCTATAATATTTAGAAGTCTAGAAAACTCTAAAAACATTGATATTTTTAAAAATTATTTTACTATTTTTTTAGTTTAATACAGCCCACCCTAAATTCGAATCCTGGATCCATCCCTGCGTATACCTAGTTCATGTTCATGTACTTTTATTTCACGTTCACATTTTACTATTTATTGGTTAAGGAAAGTTTTCATTTGATTCAAATCCTTTTATGTATTATTTTTATTTCACATTGTGAGGTATATAAGATGCAAGCTTCCTACCCCTACTGGCTAGTTTTGGGAGTTGGTTTCCTTTCCGTTAGATACGGCCTATAGCATTGGTATCAGAGTTGGGATCGATCTTCTGATACGGTGGCTCTACTCGGGACGTGTGAGGCAAAGAAAAGTCTAGTCCCATTTAGAGTCATCACGTACAGATACGGGCCTCGGAACGTAAGAGGTAAAGAAAAACATAGTCCCCTGTTCGGTCTCCGTCAAAACACGGGGTCAACCCCTCGTGGCGGTAACCTACTTCGGTGAACCCAAAAAGATGAACCCCAAGAGAAGGATTTGTGGCACCCCTAAGTTATTGTGCGTACCGACTTCGGAATGTAAGAGGCTAGACGGAAGCTCAATTCCCTATTCGGTGCCACCGAGACAACGGCACTCAAGGATGGTGCTCTATTGCAGGAATTCCTTATGGGGGCATTCACACATTGGAAAGTCATGAATTACATTGTGTGGCATATAAAATGAAAGTTTTCGTCTCTTATTGACTAGTATTTAGGGGTTGGTTTTCTTCCTCTTAGACACCCTGCAACAATCTTATAGGGTGTCCTTATGCCACATAATAGAAAATTCTTCTTTCAATTTATATAAATTTAATTTGAGATGATTCTGCATAATATTTGGATTCGAAATCAGTCGTGTTGTGTCTATGCTCAAATGGTAATTAAGTGTGGGGCTAATCACAAACTAAACCTATTTAGGATTTCTTGATGCTTGATAGCAATGCGTTGAGCATATATTTAACCCTAGACAATTAAAAATGTATAGTGGATGATATGCACAAAATGTTGGTGACCCACTTTGTTTGCTTCTTTAATCATACATTTCTGAAGAATCGTTTGTCTGCCGGTTCACTATAGTACATTTGTTTAACATCATATATTTGTAAGTAGTTTGTTAAGGATGAGTACTGTTTTTTTTTTTTTTGATGAATAAAACACTTCATTAATAATCAGCCAGCAAATCGTTTTCAACAATTAACTCAAGTTCAGAAGGAAGAGAAAAATCAGCAACAAGAAGAAAACAAGAAGAAGGCATCCTACGGCTCAGCCAGTCCGCAGCACGGTTCGCGTCCCTTCGGATATGACGCCATCGACACAGAAGAAGATCACAACTAGCCTCCACAATTCGAGCAATGAGATAGCCCAGCGTCGTATTAGGAACCTCGTGGCTTGACAGCTTATCGATTAGGCCCCTGCAATCACTCTCTACCATCACACGATCCAAACCTTGGGCAACAGCAACTTGAATGCCCCACCAAACCGCCTTAGCCTCAACAAGCTCAATGTCAATTCCCTCTTGAACTTTCTTTGAACCAGCAAACAGAACCCTTCCTTCACTATCTCTAGCAATCACTCCAACCCCGCAGTCTCGACCCATTACCGAGCCATCACAACACAAGGATATCCACCCATACTCGGGTCTTGACCACGCCGATCTCCGCACCACCTCTCTGCCCGCAGCCTCAGCCAACCCCTTCGGTTGTGTCAAACTGAGATAGTCAGCCGCACCGCGCCGAGCCCTCTCGACCGTAAGCGCTGGATCGATCCAATCCCCTTCAAAAACACGCCGGTTCCTACTCCTCCAAATTTCCCACATCAGCATTGCCCAAAGCCCAAGTTGGTCCGGAGAAAGCAAACGCCCCGCCATAGAGAACCAGTCCAAAACAGAGGAGCAGTTCTTTCCAATCCCCTTAAATTCGGGAGCTTGCTTCCAAATCTGCACTGGAACTTTGCAATCTCTCAAACAATGCATGACAGATTCAGGCTGGCCACAAACCGAGCACAAAGCCTCCTCCACAATTCGCCGCCTGAAAAGATTAGTCTTGCACGGAAGGAGATCTTTCGCTGCTCTCCACAGGAATGAACGGACCCGAGGAAGAACTTTGATGCTCCAAATCTGCTTCCATACATTATCACCCACACCAGCCGACGACTGCCCCCTTCCCTGCAAAGCATCCTCATCATTCAGCAACATTCGGTAAGCAGATCGAACTGAGAAATCGCCATTCCTTTCATAAAACCAGACAAGTCGATCAGGGCATTCCACATCTACAAGGTGGATGCCAAGAATAGCATCAACATCACAAGGTAAAACCGAGGCCTCCACCCTGTCCTTTCTCCAACACCTACGATCCCAGTCAATCCACTCACTGACCCTCATGTTTCTATTCAGACCATACACGTTGGCCGTCACCATAAAAGAATTCGGACGTGGCACCCAACGGTCAGTCCACACACAAAGAGAAGAGCCGTTACCAACTTGCCAAAACGAGCCCCTTTCCAACACCTTGCGAGCCTCGTACAGACTTCTCCAAACAAAACTAGGTCGGTGCCCTAACTTGGCCTGCAAGAACGAAGTTCTAGGGAAATACCTCGCCTTTAGAAGTTGAGCCGCGAGAGATTCAGGTTCTTGAACAAGTCGCCAACCTTGTTTGGCAAGAAGAGCCAGGTTAAACTTGTCCAAATCCCTGAACCCCAACCCTCCACTCCACTTCGGTTTACATAACCGCTGCCAGCTTGCCCAATGAATACTCTTGTGGTCAACAAAATCCCCCCAATAAAATCCGCACAACATCTGCTCGATCTCAGTACAAAGACCCTTCGGTAGCTGGAAGCACGACATCGCATAGGAAGGTATAGACTGAAGGACCGATTTAATCAAAACTTCCTTCCCCGCTCGAGATAAAGAGTTAGATTTCCAACCTCTGATTTTATGCCAGATCCGTTCCCTAATACCCTCAAAAATCACCTGCTTAGACCGGCCAATCATAGTAGGCAGCCCCAAGTACTTTTCATGCTTCTCCACTTCCTGCACGTTAAGAATTTCTTGCAAGGTCCTACGCTGCTCATCACCAACATTCCTACTGAACGATAACTCCGATTTCGCAAAGTTCACTCGTTGACCCGACGCTGCTCCATAAGCATGGAGAATGTTCACAATTTCTGTAGCCTGTTGACAAGTGGCTCTTGCGAAAATAACACTATCATCAGCAAAAAATAGATGAGAGACAACAGGTGTTGACCTTGCAATCTTGATTCCCAAAAACCGCCCCTCCAGCTCACTCCTTCTAATCATAGCCGACAGTCCCTCAACACACAAAAGAAACAAATAAGGAGACAACGGATCCCCTTGTCGCAACCCCCTACTCGGCACAAACTCCTCTGAAGGAAAACCATCCATCAAAACCGAAAAGGAGACACTTGTTACACATTTCATCACCAGGCGAATCCACTCTTCGTTGAACCCCAGAACCCTCATGCTCTGCTCCAGAAAACTCCACTCAACCCTATCGTAAGCCTTCGCCATATCCAACTTAAGAGCCATAAACCCCTTCCTGCCCGTCCTCTTGTGTTTCATATAGTGAAAATTCTCAAAAGCCGCCAAAACATTGTCCGTAATGAGCCTCCCTGGGAGAAAAGCACTTTGCGTTCTGGACACCACTTTGTGAAGAACATCCTTCAACCTGTTAGCAATAACTTTGGACACAAGCTTGTAGAGAACGTTACATAAACTTATGGGTCTCAAATCTTTCATTTTGTAAGGGTCGCTCACTTTTGGGATTAAGGAGATAAAGGTATGATTTAGAGAAAACGGCATCTCGGCCCCATTTAAAATATGGAGAACAAAAGAAATTACCTCCGGACCGACGATATGCCAGTGTTGTTGATAGAATAACGCTGACATACCGTCGGGACCAGGGGATTTTGTGGGATGCATTGCAAACAAAGTCGATCGTACCTCTTCACCAATGAATGGACGAAGGAGTTGAGAGTTGTCTTCATCCGTCAAAATAGGCGAGAGTCCTTGAGGAGCCGTGTTAGAATGTGCACTATGATCGGTTTTAAAGAGCTCCTTAAAATAACCCACAGCCACCTTCATCTTATTCTCGCACTTCCTCCAAGCCATCCCATCCTCATCAACCAACCTATTAATTCTGTTGGATTTTCTCCTACCATTGGCTCTCCCATGGAAATAGGAAGAATTTCTATCACCCCACTTAAGGTTGTTCTCCTTAGCCCTTTGGAACCAAATGAGCTCCTCTTTGGCCATAAGCTCCTCTTCCTCCCTCTCCAAAGCCCGCCTTCGATGCACCCATCTACCATTCATCCCACATTTGTTCAAAGACCGTAACTCCTCCCTGACCTTTTTTAGCTTTTGCATAATGTTACCAAACTCCTTCTTATTCCAATCTTGGAGGAGTTCCATGCAACATTTCAGTTTACTTTGAACCCCTGCACCAACCTGATTAGGGCATCCCCATGCATTTTCAACTACCACACGACAACCCTCATGTTGAGCCCACAAAGCTTCAAAACGGGAAGGCCTACGACCCTTGAATTCATCACCTCCAACCTCCTCACACCGAAACACCTCCAACAAAATAGGCACATGATCCGAACCTTGTCGTTCCAAGTGTCGTACCATAGCGCCTGGGAAGCGATTCATCCACCTCTCATTAGCAAAACCAAAATCCAGCCGTTCTTGGATAAAGTCGTCTCCCGCTCTCCCATTATCCCAAGTAAACCGCCTGCCCGTAAAGCTCAGCTCTTCAAGCTCACAAAAATCAATTGCTTCTCGAAAGATGCTCATCGATGCCCAATCCGGACAGTTTCCCCCTTCCTTATCTTCCCTCGACAAGATTTGATTAAAATCTCCCATGCAAAGCCACCCTTCATGATCCTCATCTTTAAGCCTTCTCAAAAGAGCCCAAGTATGATCCTTCTCCTCCTTACGAGACCAGCCATAAAGACCAGTAAATCTCCACTCCTCTTCATCCCCTATCTTTACCTTTGCATCGATATGGTGCTGAGTATAGGTAGTGATCGAAACCTCGGCCTCATTCGACCATAAGAGAGCGAGACCTCCAGATTTACCTAAAGAGTTCTCGCCGAAGCAACCCTTGAAACCAAGCTTGTCTCTAACTTCATCCATTCTTTTATTTCCACACCTCGTTTCCATAAGGAATACCACCTTCGGGGCCTCCCTCTTCACTAAGCTAGTGAGTCTTCCAACTGCACGGGCCGTCCCCAATCCCCGACAGTTGTAACTCAATGTATTCATAATGATCGGCAAGAGAGGCCTTGAGCCTCCCTCGCCGCTGAATCGCATTGACGTTTTCCACTCCCATCAATTTGATCAATCATCATCGCATCTCCTTCAATACTCCCTTTCCTTTTCCTACCCTCCTTCCCATGACTCACTGTTGCACTCTTCTTCTCTCTTGCCCTCCTCTTCCACGACTTCCTCTCACGCTTCTCAGATTGTGCCTCCATCCAACCCACACTATGATCAACCACCTGCTTCCCTTTGGAGACTACTACCTCAGCTACACTTTCTTCACTATCTCCAAAATTTGCACCTACCCTCCTAGCCACAACATCATCACTCAAAGCACAATCCCGCAACCTTGCCCCAACCTCCTTCACACCAATAACCAGTTCTTCCGTCGACCCCTTCCGGTTCATTTCAGAGAACACCGGCTCTCCATCTTTCGATTTCCCCCCAGAGTCTGTCCTTTCATCATCACCTTTACTACTCACTTCACCCTCTTCTCCCTCATGCAAGAGACCAAGGAGAGACTTACGAACTTCTGACTTCTTCCCCACGCTATCCTTTCCCTGCTGAATCAGTTCTCACTTCGAGAGCCCCTGAAGGACCGATCTCTCCTGCTCCTTCTAAAACTCTGATCTCGGTTGATGAAGTTTTGCTGGCGAAGCACGTAGCCAGTCCCCATACTCTCCCTACCTAT
This sequence comes from Polygonum aviculare, assembly GCA_934048045.1. Lineage (NCBI taxonomy): Eukaryota > Viridiplantae > Streptophyta > Magnoliopsida > Caryophyllales > Polygonaceae > Polygonum > Polygonum aviculare. The sequence goes on along the minus strand of OW204032.1, from coordinate 12,882,203 downwards.
CCTTTCCTTCATTATCCTCACAGTCCAGCTCCACATGCCCCACCCTACCGCAGCAGTAGCAAAAATTAGGCAGTTTCTCGTACTTGAGGTTCACCCACATCCGTTTCCCTGCAATCTTCATTAGGATACCTCTTCGAAGGGGTTTCTTGATGTCAACCATAACCCTAACCCTGAGATACCTTGCACAGACCAGAGTTTCTGTCTCATCCAACGTTTCCAGCCCCGAGAAAGCCCTCCCAACAACCTCAGCAGTGCTCATCGTCATGGCATCCAGCGGCAAGTCATACACTCTGATCCACATCGGGATGCGATCAATTACAATTCTCGAGGGCTGCTCCATTCCTGGCTCTTTCAGCGCCAACAAAGCTTTGTCAAAAGTCCATGGCCCTTCCCTCATCACCCTCTCCTTCTCCGACACATCAGCGAACTGGAAGAGAAACATGTTTGGACGTAGTTCACGAAAAACGAAGCCTTTCTTCACTTTCCATGCACCCCGCATTGTGGTCTTCAACGCATATGAGTTGAACGGACGATTTGTCAACAGCGTCCCCACTAGAGTCAATGAACTCCTTTTACGATCGCCATCCGATCTATCAAGATCTCCTTCAAACTCTTCTTCTTCGTCTACAGTTAAAAGAAGGTCTCGATTCTCTCCTAAAACCGCCATCTGAACCCTAAAAACCGATCCTAGTGCACAAACCAACACGGTGACTCCCGCACGCAACGGCAGGAACCCTAGCTCCCACGGCCAACCACCGGAGAGAAGCAGAACGACGAGGAGAAATGGGATCACCGCAGATCGCCGTAGTCGCTCTCAAAACGCTCTAGGGTTTTTCATAATTACCACCGGCAAGGATGAGTACTGTTTTGTTGGATGAGTACTGTTTTGTTGTTGATTTATGGCCTTAAAGTTGCGAGATTAAACTAGTCTAACAGTTTACATTTTGCACAACAAAATTTACCCAATCAAAACTAAGACAATCAGATTTATACAGTACTATGGTTTATCTTTTCTCTTACTAGTACTATTTATTATCATGAGTCTTGACCCCACAAATTATGATTAGCACTAGCACAATTTTTTTAATCATTGTCTTCCAATATTTACGGATTACTTCTATTTTTATGCTAAAATTACACATTCTACGGGTATGAGAGAAAAATGTGGATATTTAAGCCCAATTGGTGGAAGACATTGTAGTCGAAGGGTATTTGTTGTAAATTTCACCTTTTTTGATCTATTTTACTTTAATTGACCGAATCTTAGTAAAGGCCCATGTCAATGAGTCAATTAAGATAAAGGGCTCAATTGATTTCCATGCACCCACTAAAACCTAAACGGAAAGAACATGACTCCAATTAGGTGTCATTGACAAAAGAAATTATAATAATTTGAGACAATGGTGGAGCAGTGAAATGCGTAGAGATCGGAAAGAATACCAACGGTGAAAGCACTCTATTAGGCCGACACTGACACTGAGAGACGAAAGCTAGGGGAGCGAATGGGATTAGATACCCCAGTAGTCCTAGCAGTAAACGATGGTACTTTAATAGTTATGTGTCTGTAGAAGGGAGGAGAATCATTACTTATACCACTTAATTACCCCATCAGTGAATTAGGGATACTATTTAAGTATGACTTGCACTGATTTTTATATGAAAATTGAGACGACTCAAATATTGTGATTTATGTATCATGCTATTAACATAAACTAAGGCCCTGTTCGGTATAGGTTTACGGAGGTTTTTGAAGGTTTATACAATTTAAAACCTACTTAAATAGATGTTTGGTAAAACAAGGTTCTTCAGGAGGTTGAATTTTTAATAGGTTTTTGATGAGATTTAAAAAGATAAAATAGATTCCTTGATAGAGATAGGTTTTAGGAGGTTTCCGAAATTTTGAACTCAATTTTTTGGTTTATTGTTTTAATTAATAATATTTTGTGGTAATTTTGAAGAAAAACCTACTTAGAACCTTTTAGTATCGAACATCATATTATATTTTAGCTGGTTTTAAAAAAGAAAACCTCTACCTATTAAAAAAACCTACACCTATAAAAAAAAACTCTTTAAAAACATATCCCCTACGAAAACCTAGTTTTGCAAAACAAGCCTAAATATGTCTTCATCGGACCTGATCAAACACGGGTCCGGGTCGGGTCCGGGCCGGGTTTGACTCATTTTCCCGGCCGGGTTTGGGCTACCCACCGGGCCTAATATTTTTGCCCAGACCCGCCCACGGCCCCACAGGGCTGGGCCGGGTTGCCCGCCGGGCCGCCCATTTTTATTTTAAGCTAAAAAAAACTACAATTTTTTAACATGAAATTTCTAAATCTAAGAAATATTAACTTGAAACGAAGCAAACGAATGTTCATCCATAAGTTTAACCAAGAATCCGTGATCTCAAAAAAAAAGCTTAACCAAGAATCCAACACACATTCATCCATAATACAAAATTACAAAATAAAAGTATGAATTCCTTAACCCTTAATATATAAAAAACTACATCAAATGCAATGCAATAATTCTTCATTCGGTTTGCTGCATCTTTTCGGCGTAAGAAATGAGTGAAACGGCGCATAAAAGAAGAAGTAAAAAGATAAGTAGGGTGTTGTAACTTTTGATATATAATAATTAATAATATTTCATTTAGTAATTTAGTAATTTAATTAATATATTATAAAAATATCCGGACCGGGCTGGGTAATGGGCCGGGCTTTAAAGGCCATCGGGCTTTATACTATTGCCCAAACTCGGCCCTTCAAAATATCCGGGCCGGGTCGGCCCAGCCCACTGGGTTATAAACATTGTCCATATCCGCCCATTTTCATGGGCGGGCGGGCGGACCGACCCGCGTTTGATCAGGTCTAGTCTTCATTTCGTTTAGTTGTTAGAAACCAAATGGGCTCGAAAGGTGCTTCACCTCGGTTTATAAGACCCAATAAAACCGGTTAACGCGTGGAAGTGATAATTGTTGGGCTCATCGGGTGAATATGATTTATTTGGGACAGTATTTGATATGGGCCTGCACGGACCAAAGTCAGGTGATTCTCTCGTCTGGCGTTTGCAAATAATATGATCGAACAATGCAAACGTGGGTAACGACTTTCAACTGCTTTTCAAATGGGGATGAAAGAAAACCCACACAAAAAAAGATGCCAACAATGAAATTCCATTTGCAGACTTTCCTGATTTAATTATATGCCATCAGAAAGTTCTTTGTATAAAGCAAGCGTGCAATTGTGATTCTTAATACACTAGTTAGAATATTTGTAAGTGGTAAACAAGGGAGGAAACGAGAAATCGAAAAATAAAGCCCAAACTATAGAGGTCGTTTCAAGTTGCTTCTTTCTACTCATTGAAGATTCTATCTAAAAGGGTTTACGTCAAGTTGAGCTGAAAGCGAAATAGTACAGTCTCGCATGCCGAAAACAATGAATTTGGTTACCAAGTTCGTTGCCAAGAAGTGTATTTATAAAAAGCAAGAGAAGTGTTTGGCGAATCAGCTCACTGGTTGAGCACGTCTCGGATTCGAGTCTCTAAGACAATGGTTTGCCTTATCCTTTTTAGGATTGGTTACTTATAATTAGCTAGTCTTGTTACTATAATTAAGTAAGTAGGGTATCATTTTTTTTACATTATAAAGAATTTGTGGATACTCTTAGTTAGTAAATAGATAAAAAAATTCATCCTAAATCCACTATGTTGTCACTCAAATGGATATAAGTCTTAATACAAACTGCATCTGATCAATATATGAACTTGACATAAGGCACATAGATACCCCTTAAGTGGAGCATATCTTGGTTTGCATTTACTAACACAATCCTTAACCCTATGACATTACAAAAAACTATTTTCGCTCAATAAATTTCGCATTCCACATCAACAATCCTAGCTATTTAGGTCCTTCATCTCTATCGGGAATCCCCCATGCCAATTCACAAGTACACAAAATTTTCAATCCCCGTCGGGGATTCATGCATGCTCCTCATTTTAAATAACAAAAAACACAAATAATTTGTGGTTTAGGACATAGAGGCATTTAGATTTACAAGGTGCCGAGTTGAAGTTTAAATTTAGTTTATTCTAAAAATACTCCATCAGAGAGTACAAGTTGGGGAAATTCCTCCCATCCTTATTCGTATAGAAGTGATTCCCCCATATCTAATCTCGGATAAACCACACCATGTTGTCATCCCTACGTAAACTACAAATCTAATAATGTTTTTAGATGGCCAATCCCCCATTATCTAATGGCTTAAGAACCAACCAACCAACCAAATAAGCTAATATTAATCAATTCATTATGGCACGGTAGACCAATAGACTACAAAACAAAGCTCGAATGTAACTGACTATAATGCATTCTTAGTCTGATGTACTCCAATGTGAAAATTTCTATTTGTTGGAGCTCAATACAATTGGAGAAGAGAGATTCAAACTTCAATTTGATGGTACTTGAATTTCAAATTGTCGGAGCGCAATAAAAACTCATATTTGTAGTTGGTTGGTAATTACTACTCCCTCCGTTTCAAAATACATGGCCTTTTCAACATTTCACGTATATTAATGAAATTTTCATATTACCTAAACTACCCTTGTACCATAATAATAATTCCAACTAAAAGTCATGCATGCTTTTTTCAAAAAGAAAAAGCATGTTTGTAGAGACAATCATGAGGGGCATATGCGGAAAGAAGAGAGAAAAAATATGAAATGGTCATGTATTTTGAAACAACCTAAAGTGTCTAAAAGGCCGTGTTGTTTACTTTTTTTGAAGATGGAAACAACGCGTGATATTGAAAGAAATTAAATAAAAAGTGACGGATGAATTTTCAATGACGATTATCAAGTGATTTTTTTAAATTGGAATCATTAGGTGGTCCTTCTAAGGGGATCAACCTAGAGCATTATTTTGGATGAGAACTAAAAATTCTAGATAATCCACGATGTGTTTAGTAAGGAAATTGTGACCTGTGATTTTATTGACCACGGGGTTGTAGACCATACTTCGTAGTGGGGTAGGTAGAATTTGGCCAAGAGGGGGCTAAATACACAAATTACTGAATTCTTTTTACCATGGCTATGGGGGAAGCTAGGGGTGTCAATCCGGTGGGTTGGGTTCGGGTCGTTTTAGGTTTAAGTCAACCCAAATTTGGATATTTTGACAATCGTAGTAGGTCGACCTGGACAATATTGAGTTGGGTATTTAGTTAATTAGTCTAAGTCAGGTTTTCAGGTCAATTTTGATCGGGTTATTTAGATTTCATGTTGACTTGATTTTCGATTGATACCATATTTTGAGCAATCATTTTTGTCTTGATTTAAGTATCTATATAACTAAATATTTATTGCAACATTTAAATTTGAAAATATGAGTACAAAGATATTCATCATTATTAATTTATATAATAATATGTTTATTTAAGCATAAATATATATTATTGTATCTAATTATTTTATTAAATGATATTGTATTTTACTACAATTACATATTATATGACTATATTATATAGTTTCATGAAATTTTGGCCATTGACTTCAAAGTAACATATTATTTTGGGTCAAGTGCTTTTGAATTACGAGACTTCATTTTTTGAACGATATCGGGTTGGATAACTTTGAGTTTTCAGATAATTTTAAATTGGGTAATTTCGGATATCAGGTTATATCGAACTAATACTTTCAGATATAATCGGTTTTAAGTTAATTTTGGGTTTGGATTGGGTGGTCAACAAATCCATATTTTTAATAAAATAAAAATAAATTAAAAATAAATTGAGTGGGCGCTACAACTCTCAATGGTCATGATGTAGCTCGATCCGTTACCGTTTAAATTTTTTAACTCTAACATGTTCAAATCCTTAGACAATGTCCATGTCTAAAATGATTCTTTCTGTTCCCAAGTACATATTTAAATATTCAAAAATCTCTAATAGAATTGAACAATGTCATATTACCTTCCCTTATTTCCAATTTTCCTTCAATCCTAGTTGATAGGCTTTTATTGAACAATCTCTTCCTAGGTATTGGATTGAAGCAACAACAAAATCGCCTCGATTGTTAACCAAATCAAAGCAGATCATCGACACCCATTATATTTTGCGAAAGAAATCCGCTCAAAAATCACAAAAATAGAAATGGAAGGATTAGTATGCACTTGGTGGTACATTTGATACTCTCAAAACAAAAGAATATTTGAACAAGATGGGAATCAAAACCAAATTTACCACAATACGAACTGTGAATTTATCAAGAAACAAATTGAAGAATGGACGAATGCAATACCATATGTGATATGAAGACAAAAAAAGTAAGGCCATAATCTCAAAAAAAAAGGGGAATTCAAACTCAAATGGACAAAACTTAAACAAAACACAATAAAACTCAATTTTGATGGAGCGGTTAGTTCCGAAGGTACTGCTTTTGCTGGTTTTCTTCTTACAGACTATCGGGGTGCTCTCGTGCAATTGGGTGGTGGTTTTCTCAGATGTCGATCCGTTTTGATTTTTGAAGGTTTGACGCTTCGATAGAGGATTCTTGAAGCTCTCGGGCGAGGTTCTCCTCATTTGATAATTGAAGGAGATAACTTGCAGCTTGTTAAGCCGTGCAGGGTGATTGAAGTTGTTCGTGGGAAGTGGAGTGGTGACGTACTGGCATTTAGTCTTTGCTAGGCCATTTTTAGAGTTAGAGTATTACCCACATTTTTAGGGAGGTCAATTCCATTGCTAACTCGTTTCATTGTATTTTTCTACAAGTACATATGATATGACTATATCACAGATTGTTTCATGAAAATTTGGCCATATATTTCAAAGTAACAAATTATTTTGGGCAAGTGCTTTTAAATCGAAAGACTTCATTCAATTTTTGGGCGATATCGGGTTGGATAACTTTGGGTTTTCGAATAATCTTGAATTGGGTAATTTCAGATATTGGGTTATATCACACTAATACTTTGGGATATAATCAGTCTCAAGTTAATTTTAGGTTCGGATTGGGTGGTCAACAAATCCATATTTTTAATAAAATAAAAATAAATTGAGTGGGGGGCTACAAAACCTAATGGTCATGACGTAGCTCCGAACCCGTTCAAATTTTTAATCGTAACATGTTCAGATTGTGAACAATAGCCATGTTTAAAATGATAGTACTTTCTATTTCCCAAGTACCTATTTAAATATTCAAATATCTAGAACAGAATTGAACACTATCATATTTAGACCCTGAGACAATAGCCATTTGTTTTGATTTCTAAAGCTTTGGCAATTCGATAGAGGATTTTTGAGGCTCTCAGGCGAGGTGTTCCCCATTTGATAATTGAAGGAGACAACCTACAACTTGTTAAATTTGTGTAGGGTGATTGGAGTTGTTCATAGGAAGTGGAGTTGCTACGTACTGACATTTAGTCTTTGCTAGGCCATTTTCAGAGTTGAAGCATTATCCACATTTTTCGGGAGGTCAATTCTTTTGCGGACTACATTGCTAACTTGTTTCGTCGTGTTTCCTCTTTTCCAATTAATTGACCCTTGGTTATATAAAACCTCATTCGTAAGGATGCCCTAAGATACGATAATCTTCTTACTTTGCGTTGTGTGGAGCCTAACTACTTTCCTTATTTTAAAAAACATCTCTCATTGTAATGGCCTGTCTTCCGTATCTCATCGAGGGTGAATTAATATAAAGAGTAATTTGTTAGGAGGAATAAAAAAACAGATGAACAAGACAACACTAAAGTGGTTCCATTATCATCTTAATTTGACAATTTTGATATGTAAGAATCACTCTTTATTACAAAGTCACCACGTATCATGTGTGAACATGTCAACATCCACATGTGAGCCGAATATATACCTTCCTTATTTTTTTTGTACATTAAAGCCAAAACGAATCAAAATTCTACGGTACCAAAATATTATACTACTTGAATACGTTGATCTACACTTTTACAAAGCAGAGATTGGGCTATAAAGATACATGGATCTTAGTCCTCCTCAGAAAAACGTGCCTTGTGCTAAGTAATTAGTGTTACTTGAGACCACCAACAAAACTCACATAAAAGCTCATCGTCTCATATTTGCTTAAGATGAACACCAACGTTACTAAGGAGACCCAACAGAACCTCCCTCCACCAGGTTAATTTGTGCTTAATTTTCATTCTTCCACTTGTTTAGTTACACAATCCATGTTTAAGTTGGAGCAACTGAATCGACCGAATAAACGAAACATCTTTCGTTGCAGGGTACCCGACGGAGAACCCTCCTCCGGCCAAGAAGATGGGGCTCTTTCGCACCAAGAAGAGGGGCGAAAGGGGCTTCATTGAAGGATGGTAATGATGAGCTTAATTAACTAGCCTTATCACAAAGTGATTACTTCTTAATCCATTATTTCATTAGTTATAGTTTCCCTTTTCCTAACAACAGTGCTTTGATTTGTTGTTGTTGTGATTCAGCCTGGCGGGTTTGTGTTGCTGCTGGATTTGCGAAGAGTGCTGCATATGAATTGATCTGATGATGCCATTCTTCATTGTATTCTTGTCTTAATTACTTACATATGAGCTAGCATCTCTATGTTAAACGTTGAGTTTTCACCATCTTGTAATCCGTCCTGTGTTGTTGTTGTTGTTGTTATGTAGCTTTTAATTTTAAACGTATGCATGTTTTGGAATAAATATGGGTTTGTTATGTAGCTTTAGTCTTCCAAAAAAATATGCTCTACTTCACAAATAGCCTATTTCATGAATAAGGGCAACTTCCTCACTATGTAGATGGGAAGAAAGAGGAACAAGTTATTATTAATATATGATGAATAACTTGGCAAGGTATGCAAGGTAACTAAACATGTGCAGAGGAATTCAGTTGATCATAGATCACAAATTAATGACAAGCATAAGAGCCATGAAAGAAGAAAGCAATTCATAGTAACTATCACACAAAGCAAGATTGCATGATTGTAAAAAATGAAAGTGACCACCAGCCCCGGTCCTAATGTTTTAGAGGCCCTAGGGCGAAAATAAATTTAGGGCCCCTTCCCTTAGTCTCTTCGGTGTGAAATATATCCTGTGAAATCATGTATATTCACTTGAAAAGATACATTTTTATTACTCCAATACTCCCTCCGTTAAGAAATACATGTCGTTTTAAAGTTTGTCTTAAAAATTAAGAATTTAAATGATTTTACTTTAACACCCTCAATCTTAAGAAGATCTTTTATTTGTTAGTATAGATTTAAGTAATTGTTTTAAATTAGTGCGGATAATATTGGAAAAATGGTGTTAAAATATCTAAAATGACAAGTATTTCTTAACAACTCAATGAACCTAAACGACAAGTATTTCTTAACGGATGAAGTATCGTTTTGTTAATGTTTAACTAACAATACATAATAAATCCAAAACAATAAGTACAAAAGTTGAGTTGGAATAAGAAGATAGTTCAATAACGTGTGAAGAGTGAAGAATAGGTCTTCAAAGAGTAGGTATGCTGAATGATTAACTTTTGTAATTTTTTCCTCTCCTATTCGAAATTGTACAACAACTTTGCATTTTTTGGAGTGTGGTGATAGGCTTTATTAATGGGTTGGGTTTATGGGCTTTTTTGTTTCTTTTTTGAACAAGCTTATGGGCTTCTCTAGGCTCTAGCAATCAGATTTTTTTCCTTTATTATATTTCAATTTACAGCCCATACTTAATATACATATACAAGGGTATAAAAATTTTTGGGCCCCTATTGAGCTTGGGCCCTGGGCCGGCGCCCAGGTTGCCCTTGCTACTGGGCCGGCTCTGGTGACCACCACAAGCTAAGGCATCAAAAAAGATGGGTTGGCAACTTGTGGACCTGAGCAACTTTTGAAAATCAAGCTTATCTGTAAGGCCATATTATTCTCTTACAATGGAAAGCAAGGAAGCAATGAACAACCCCTCAAATTACACGCTTCAAACCCGGTTGAGCCATGAACCGGACTGGTTGAGAACCGACTGTTCTTCCCATTAAGCTTAGGTTTGGTTCATGACTAACTCAAATGATCTGAGATATGGTCTTTAACTTGAATTGGGAAACCCATAAAACAAGACATGAATTGGATGAGCAATTGTTAATCGCCGACAGCATGACTGAAATTTGATGCCAAAAGATCAAAACTTGAAGTTCAAGTGAGGAAGGAATAAGGTGAGTTGTGTTGTACCTTGATAGAATTTATGACAGGTTTGAATCCCTGTCCTCCGACTTTAACAGGCTTGCTCCTCTTCTAGATGACACAGAAAAGCACGTTATTGATTCCTGTGTTGTCATCAAAACATGAGAATGAAGGGGTTCAAATAAAGTCTGAAATACAATCATCATCATCATGAGTCATGAGTCATTATATTTCCCACCAACCTTAATATACAGTCTCCATACTATGAGATCTCTTTTCTTAAGAGAGAAACAGGTTGGACTGTCTTAAATTACAAGGCATGATTAGCATGGGATCAAATTCAATCATCTAGTTGGCGAAATCGCATGATGAATCACCACTGTATTATGAAGGCTTATAAGATTGAATCTCCATTTCAAATGCTCTAGCTTCTCAACAATTTGAAAACAATAAATCATCCTCTCTTGCTCATTCAAGGACTAAATTTATGTTTAAACATGACCAGTCTTTTACTCTTTAGCCGTGTGTGAGTGTTGAAAGCGGAATGGGGCAGGAGTTCAATTGGAACCAGATTAAAACAGTGTCAGGACTCTTGTCGAAACCGGGCTACAAGTCCATTTTTGTCCCAAGCTACAAGCACAACTTAATCTTACAATATCAAAGGTTCCAAGATGTCACAAATGGAGAAGCTACCCAAGCACCTGTTTCAGAGTATTGGGCTTCAACAGCAGCAAAATGGCATCTTTAGCTGCAATACCAACAAGACCAAGATGCAAAATGAGCAGCTGTAATGAACATACATACATACATACATACATACGTTCAATCATTTTACAGACACATAAGCTAGAAAAAATGTTTGCTGTGTGCTGTCTAGAAGAAGATGCTGTCATTCATTGTTGTTGATGAGAGAGAGCACACAACACAACAGCATTCCCACATCGAGATATGGCTCAGTTAAAAGACGGCGTATATATGGAGCTAAACAGAACATTTGCTACTGGGCTCAGTAGCGTGAGCCTGTAACCCAAGTGGGAGTATTAAAGTTGAACGGGAGGGGAATGATGGGCTGTGTATTGAGAGTGGAGTTGGGCCGGCCCAACAACTGTGAGGGAGAAAAGAAGCCTTAGGCGACTCTCTTGGCTTGACAGAGCAGGAGGGAACAACAGTCTAGTTAGCCCCAACGGGCTATTTGCTTGGTAATGCCCTCACAGTTTAAGCCCAACCCCCATGTCCCCATCAGTAGCGTGAGCCTGTAACCCAAGTGGGAGTATTAAAGTTGAACGGGAGGGGAATGATGGGCTGTGTATTGAGAGTGGAGTTGGGCCGGCCCAACAACTGTGAGGGAGAAAAGAAGCCTTAGGCGACTCTCTTGGCTTGACAGAGCAGGAGGGAACAACAGTCTAGTTAGCCCCAACGGGCTATTTGCTTGGTAATGCCCTCACAGTTTAAGCCCAACCCCCATGTCCCCATCAGTAGCGTGAGCCTGTAACCCAAGTGGGAGTATTAAAGTTGAACGGGAGGGGAATGATGGGCTGTGTATTGAGAGTGGAGTTGGGCCGGCCCAACAACTGTGAGGGAGAAAAGAAGCCTTAGGCGACTCTCTTGGCTTGACAGAGCAGGAGGGAACAACAGTCTAGTTAGCCCCAACGGGCTATTTGCTTGGTAATGCCCTCACAGTTTAAGCCCAACCCCCATGTCCCCATCAGTAGCGTGAGCCTGTAACCCAAGTGGGAGTATTAAAGTTGAACGGGAGGGGAATGATGGGCTGTGTATTGAGAGTGGAGTTGGGCCGGCCCAACAACTGTGAGGGAGAAAAGAAGCCTTAGGCGACTCTCTTGGCTTGACAGAGCAGGAGGGAACAACAGTCTAGTTAGCCCCAACGGGCTATTTGCTTGGTAATGCCCTCACAGTTTAAGCCCAACCCCCATGTCCCCATCAAGCCATCAGCCCCATTCCCTACTTCTAATCTTTTTTCTTTTTTTTTTGGAGGAAGGGTTATTTGGAAAAATTCAAGAATTTCCATAAGATAATAAATTGTTTGAAAATCACTATAAAGATATAATTTCCCCATTAAAATCATAATTTAATAATTACATAAACATACATTGATATAATTAAGACAACTTAATACGTAGAATATAATTCTTGTGTATTTGTTTTTTTTCTTAAAACTAATGTCTATTTGTAGTTTGTCTTTGAATTGTCTTATTGCATTCAAAAAATATGTTATTCATGTAAAACAGATGTGAATCAACATGCACCAATTTACTAAGACTTACTCTTGTCGTTAATTAGTAGCATGAAACTTGAAACTGTACTTTCTATATAAAACGTACCTAGTCATAGATGGATTCATTCAAGACATTATACACGCCTTCATAAACCATTGAAGCAAACATGAGAAGGGAAAGAGAGAGAACGAAAGGCTCGAGAGCAAGAGGCCATCAAGCTTTACTATCACGATAATCACACTTATATGCTCTCTCTCTTTCTCCGTCTCATATGTGCTTCAAAGGTTGTTCTTCTTTAATTGTTGAAGGCCTTGTGCATTTGAGTACATGTATATATACTAGGTTGAGGAACATGTCTTTACTTATCTTGTAAGGCAAGGTTGGGTCTCTTAATGAACAAGCCAATTAGTTTATTGAATGACTTGTATGTTTACTTATCTTGTAAGGCAAGGTTGGGTCTCTTAATGAACAAGCCAATTAGTTTATTGAATGACTTGTATGTTTACTGATCTTGTAAGGCAAGATTGGGTCTCTTAATGAATAAGCCAATTAGTTTATTGAATGACTTGTATGTTTACTTATCTTGTAAGGCAAGGTTGAGTCTCTTAATGAACAAGCCAATTAGTTTATTGAACGACTTATTCAATAAGAAAAAAGTAAGAGGATTCACAACTTATTTATAAAAAGAAAAAGGTAAGTTCACTTGCGTAACAAGTAGGATTTGAAATATTCTTTGAAATATTGTCATCAAATTTATTTATATTTAGTGATTTAATTAAGATGGAGTTTTTCCTTATATATACACAATAATATATTGCTTGTACCATTTACGAGAGATGACGATAACATTTTTTTAATGTGTAATCTATCTAATAAAATAATAAAAATACATTATTAGTTTTTAGATATTGATAACATTTTTATATCCATAAAACCATGATAATATTTGTTAAATACAAGATTGTGATTTAATGTTACATATAAATTTAAAATTATATTTTATATATTATTACTCATATAAAATCATAGACAAAATATTATTATTATATTCAATAGTTAAGATTTGGCTAAATAAAAATTGATTTGATATTATGTATAATATTATATAAAAAGATATAAGTGTATTAATATTATTATTTTAATAATTTAATATCTATAGATGAATTTTACGTAAAATATATCATAAATTTTATTTTGATGTTAACTTATTTACAGTTGTATATGGATAAGATAAAGATAATTATACTTTTTATTTTAATATCACCATATATATGAATAAGATAAAATAATGATATTTATGTTATAAAATAATAAAAAATATTAATCTTTGTAACTGTTATTCATGGTTACTGGTTAGACTTTTTACACTTGAGTGAAACCATGAAATTTAACTTTTAATTACTATTACCTATCTTTATCTTTATCTTTATAATTCTTAAAGTTTTCCCCTAAGGGAAAATAAATATCCTAATTTTTAAATCTAATTTTTAATTCGAAATAATTTATTTATTTAATTTATTTTCCATATTTTAAGAACTCATAAATTTTTGAATGCGTATTTATATCTATATCCAAAGGATTAATCTCTATTAATATTTAACAATATATCTATATTATTTCTTATCGAAGAAGTCCATGAAACATATCTATATTAAATCGGGTTTATACTCAAACTAGTTAAAAATATGACAGATGGTTCTAGGTTGGAAAGATTGTGTAGATTTGTGTAAGTTTATATAAACATTTGAGATCTTGTAATTTAGCTTAATATAGTGGGTCAAGTCTAAATAGCGAGCTTAGTTAATTGGATTGAAAAATCCACAAACTTGGAAAAGTCAAATGCCCGATTCATAACCCAACCGACTCAAACCACAAATCATACAGAGCTGCTTGTATCAACTAACTAACGAGCAGCCGCCATGTTACTTGTTGTTCACTCGTTCATTATACATGTCAACCAATCAAACGTACATGACCAGTCTTTTACTCTTTAGGCGTGTGTGACTTCGGAGAGCGATATGGGAGAGGACTTCAATTGAAACCAGGCTAAAACGTACAGTGGACCTTTATATGAGGACTCTTGGCGAAACCGGGTTAAAAGTCCTCCATTTTTTGTCCCAAGCAACAACCACAACTTAATCTTGTACAATATCAAAGGCTCCAAGCTGTTACAAATGGAGAAGCTACCCAAGCAGACGAGGTCTGAACACAACCAACACAAAGCACCTATTTGAGAGTACTTTTAACTGCAATACCAACAAGACCAAGACACAGCTGCTAGAGCACACAACAACATTCCCACATCGAGTTGTGGTTGAGTTAAAGCAGTTAAACTGAGGACTGGCCACTGGGCTTAGCAACGTGAGCCTGTAACCCAAGTGGGAGTATTAAAGCTGAACGGAGGGAAGAGTAGGTTGTTCTTGAGGGGCGTTGGGCCTCCCCTCAATAACTGTGAGGGAGAAAAGAAGCCTGGGCGACTCTTTCTCCTGGCTTTACAGAGCAGGAAAAGGGAACAGCAGTCTCAGTTAGCCCCAACCGGGCTATTTGCTTGGTAAAAGCCCTCACAGTTGTTGAAGCCCATCAGCCCCATCCCTACTTCAAATCTCTTTTTTTTATTTGGGATTGTTAAGAGGCACTGTGTAACATCCAAGACCTATTTAAATGTTGATTCACAGTCGGTAACTATTTGTTGTAGGATGGCCCTTACTATTTGTCAAAACAAATACTTTTGGACGGCAAAGATAACGGCCCCCATTTCTGCTTTTCCCGTAAAAAAGGAGTATCGAACTTTGCCTGATCCACCTTCCACAGGGCATCGCAATCAATGGACCCTTCTTTTCTCGCCGCCTTCCATCATCAGTGACGCCAAGGCCGATCCCCCTATTGGCTGCTTTATTGGTCGTCAAACCAAAATCACACTCGGCTTCTCGGCCCGCCCCCTTTCTCTATAACTGACCGCGATTCCGCCCTCCAATTCTCTTCACACCACAACAACCAAATAGTTGACACAATGGCGGAACTGTTCGTTAAGCAGGCCCAAGAGTACGCCGACAACCGGCCCACCTACCCGCCCGACCTCTTCCGCTTCATCGCCTCCGCCACCCCCCACCACGACCTCGTCTGGGACGTCGGCACCGGCAGCGGCCAGGCCATCAAACCCGTAAGCCCCCTCTAAGGTTCCGTTCGGTAATTAGTAGATGATAGATAAAAGATGAAATTGGGTTGAAAACGCGTTCGGTAACAAATACTCAGCTAGATGAAAGCTGAAATTTTGTCTAAATTCATCTACCATCTACTCCCTACCCCAAGCTTCTAGCTGGTAGATGAAGCTCGTAGATGGTAGATGAAACTTGTTGCTTTTACCGAACGGACCCTAACACTCTATTTTCCATTCCGCAAAACCTAACCGACCGATTCGATCCAGCTGGCAGAGATCTACAAGAGCGCGATCGGGACGGACACGAGCGCCAAGCAGCTGGACCACGCCCCGAAACTCCCCAACGTCCGCTACCGTCAGACCCCGCCGGAGATGACCACATCCGATCTATCATCCCTCGTGGGCCAGGAATCGAGCGCCGATCTCGTGACCATCGCGCAGGCGCTCCACTGGCTCGACCTCCCCAGCTTCTACGCCCTGGCTCGCCGGATCCTCAAGAAGCCCCACGGCGTCGTCGCCGCCTGGTGCTACACCTGTCCCGAGGTCACCCCCGCCGTCGACGTCGTTTTCCGCCGCTTCTACGAGGTCCTGTCCGCGCCCTTTTGGGAGGAGCAGCGGAAGCTGGTGGACCAGAGGTACGCCAGTCTTGATTTCCCGTTCGAGGCGGTCGAGGGCGTCGACGGGACGGGGCCCGTGGAGTTCACGGCCCAGAAGGACATGAGCTTGGAGGGGTTTATGAGTTATATACGGTCTTGGTCCGCGTATAATACGGCCAAGGAGAGAGGCGTTGAGCTGCTCACGGAGGACGTGGTCAACGGGTTCAAGGCGGCCTGGGAAGTTGACGGTGGCGGTGTCAAGGTTGTTAGGTTTCCGGTCTACTTGAGGATCGGCAGGGTTGGCCTCTGCGCTTAGATTTTTTATGTCTCACTCATATATTGTATGGAGTCACAAACATCAATAAAAAGGACATGTTGCACTGTAATCTTATGTAATTAACACCATTGTCATCCATGTTTGTTCCACTATATCATGAGCAGCAAGCAGAGCACCTGATAAGCCCATTCTCGTTACAACTAGAGCACCTTCTCCTCCGTCCATCCTTCTCAAACACCTTTCGGCTACCATTACAGCCCCCACACGGAACAAATCTCGCATCCCCACACCTCCTGCAGACGAAACCCGAGTTCATTGATACCGGGAATTTGTCGATGATATTTGTCAGCTCCCCGTCTTCATTTAGCTGCTTGATCTCGTCGGCTCCTCCAATGTGCTTCCCCTTGATAAACACTTGCGGTAAACTCACCGATTTCCCGCCTAAAGCGTGCTTTAACTCCTTCCTGTAACCCGAATCCATAGAGACGTCTCTCTCGTCGACAGGAGCCCTCAGCCCTTTGAAGATCGCTCGAACTGCGCAGCAATCGCTGTATGTTTTTCGGATGCTTCTTAGGCTTGTGTAGTAGACGACAATCTTATCGTCCTCAGAGGTTTGGAATTGATGAAGATTGGTGTTAGATAAAGTTGAATCCACTGATCTAGTGCTGATTCTTGGCCGAATGACCCCGAATTGTCTCGATGATGATGCACGTCGGTACGTAGAAGGCAAACTCGAGTCGAATTTCGATGCGAGTGATTGTGATTCTTCAGACAAGTGTTTCCACAGGGGTTTGGAGTTGGAATTCTCCGTATACGAGCTCCATTCCTCTGTGATTTCACGGGAAACCGTGTCAAGAGAATGGCGACAGTTTTGCTCGGTAGAGTAGAAGGCAGAATCATCGTCGTCTTCATCGTCGTCTTCGAGGCCTTCCATGAGCTCCCAGGTGTTGATCACCGAGTCTGGTGAGTAGGACTGATTGGAGAAAGCTGAGGTGGATGATGGCTGGTGATCGAGGAGGACGAGGGAGCCGTAGGTGGTGGAGATGAGAGAAACTAGGTGGTGTGAGTCCCCTTTCCCGACTGGAGGGTGGTGTACAACCGGTGCAACGAGGGAGCGAGTCTTCGGTATCACCACCAAGGAGTTGGCGGTGACACCGCCGGAGCTAAGAGGACGAGAGCGTGAGGGGAGGAAGTAGGCCACACATCCGTCGAGTGCTTTGTTGACGACGACCACGGGTCGAGAAGCAGAGCACCCCATCAACAATATATGTGGCTTTTTCGTTGTGTGTGAGTTTTTTACGAGGAAGCAATGCTGAGAATGGAAGTATCTTTAGTATTTGATTGGTAAACGGAGGTGTATGGGCTTTTTATATCGAGAAAATTAAACAATGTGTTAATCATGATTACTAAGAAGTGATTTCTGCTTGTATTTCAAGGCAATTACGTACACTTCCTTGTTTTTGAAGGTTGGACTTTTAACTAAACAGCTATGATTAGCAAAGAAGACAGAGCACCCTACAAATGAGTAGTTTGGCAGATGCAAGAGTTTATAGGAACATATAAAGGACTAAACCTTGTAGTTTTTGGCAGGGGCGTCCATGAGGCTGTGCAACCAGCTCGACGGAACAGGGCCCTCGAATTTTAGGGGCCCCAAAATTCTGAAACGGTATTATATTTAGTAAGCATGAATAAAGACATACCATGTTTTCCTAGCACAAATGGTTAGACAGATTCACTATTGCCTTTTGGCTGTGTTTCGAATCTCGTTGCTAACATTTCACTTCCCTCTTCTTTCAAACTTAAACATGTTTTTTTTTATTTACTTACTACTGTAGTTGATATATTATCAATAGTTACTAGGGAGTTAGTTCATATATCATCTATTAATCAAGTGTTAAATTATTGTCTAATTAGTTAAATTAATACTGTACGTATATTTTTATCAAAAAAAAAATTATGTACGTACATAGTTACCAGTTTTTTTTTTGAGCAAAGTACATAGTTACCAGTTGATATATCATCTATCAATCAATACTATAGGTATATAGTTATTAGTTGATATAGTGTAATTTTTATGATATTTTTAGGGTCTTTTATTGTTAGTCATTTTTATTGGTATGGTAAAATATATTATGATCTAATATCCTTTTAATTAGTTGAATTAAATTTTTCTATGAGCCATTACATTTTATAGAAATAAAACTAAAGTATATTTAATGAAACAATCACAATTAGTAATTAGGTTATGATCCAATAAAATTATAAATCATCCAGACGTATACAATAAATTTAGTTATAATAAAATTTTGCTAGCCAAAAAAAATTATAGTTATGATAAAATTTTGTTAGCCAAAGATCTAATTAACTTTTTTGCATTTGGATTTAAAAAATTCACTTTTTGCACAGGGCCCCCAAAACCCATTGGACGGCCCTGGTTTTTGGCATAATGAAATGGCATAGATTTTGCTTGGTGCTAAAGATTTTCGAAAGTAGGATGGGGTGCATGTTGAAAACAACTCCACTAGAAGTGTAGGGTGTCACATATCTGACGGAGCATATAAAGGACTAAACCTTGTTTGTCAGCAACTATGTAGCTTGAACCCCGTCCAAACATTCCAAGCAAGTTATCAAACAGACACATAAGAGTGGGCTTGTAATAATAGAAAATAGCATATTTTTTTGGTCGAAAGAAAATCGCTTATTTATAATATAGTTAATAGGTTATGGTCAGTGGCGGAGCCAGAGGATTTGATTTGAGGGGTCACCAAAATAATATTATATTATATTTAATATATAGGAAAAAATTATTAATACAAAATAATATGAATATATGACGACATTTTCAATGTCAAAATGACGAAGATTTAGTATACGAGTTTTAAAATTTAATTTTTTTTAATGAATGATATGTTTGATAAAATTATGCTAATAAATAATTGAATTTTTATATTTATTATATTTTAAATTTTCTTTTAGCAATATTGCAATTTATTAGTAATATTGTTTTTAATTATTTTATGGAAAGAAGAATTTAAGCTAATATAAGAAATTAGTTTTTGAAAGTAAAGTAACCTTAAGTATAATTTGAGAGATTTAATTATTTAAGTGAGACAATTACATTTTGAAAGTAAAGTAACCTTAGTATGTAGTTGATTTATGGATTAAGGACGGAAATGTCTTAAACTTAAAAGGTTTAGCAAATGTCATAAATAGTCCAAGAAAGAGGGACACGCGTGTGAATAAGAGAAAGTCTGGGCCAATATTGTAGTTTCGTCTCTATTGCCATGAACACGGACAGAAGAACTCTGTTTTTGTTTCTTCATGTATTCAGATCTTCAAATCTCAATCTTGAGTTCATCTTAACACGAAAGTCGAAACTGTAAAACAAGGGATATAATTCACGAGTGTCTCTATAATAGCCCTTTAATTTTAAGGTGAATTAATTTCAAACTTTGTCTGGCAAGCACCCAAGAAAGAGGGGTCTCATGGACGGTCTTCGACTCCATCTCCAGTAATGTCAACAATATTCCGATGGTTTGAAGGGGGGTCCGGTGACCCTCCAGGACCCCCCTGGCTCCGCCCCTGGTTATGGTATAATATAATCTTTATAAATTAATAGATACAATAAAATATTTATTTTTTTAACCGGGACTTGACTAGTAGAGAAATTCACGAATTTCGATAATATAATAAATTGTTGAAAATCACTATAGAAATATAAGATCCACAATAAAATCTTAAATTAATAACTACATACCTATATTGATATAATTAAGACAACTTAGTAGTAGAATACAATTCTTGTATATTTATTTTTTTCTAAAACTAAAGTCTATTTCGAGTTTGTCTTCAACTTGTCTTATTGCATTCAAAAAATATGTTATTCACGTAAATTTCTTTAAAATAATTAATATTAATTTTTTAATTAAAATATTTTATAAATAATAAAATATTATGACCTCAACCCTATTAATATAATTTATAGAGGTTTAATTGTTGTGACAAAAAAAAAGATGTGTGATTGACTAATTGTAGTGAAGTTATTAAATTTGACAGGTGGTTCTAGGTTGAATAGATTGTGTAGATTTGCGTTTCTACCAAAACAAATTGTGTAGATTTGTGTAAGTTTATACGAGTATAAACATTTGAGATCTTGGAAAATATAGTGGGTCAAGTCTAAATAGCGAGCTTAATTAATTGGATTGAAAAATCTACAAACTTGGAAAAGTCAAATCCCCCTTTAATAACCCAGCCGACTCAAACCACAAATCAATTAGAGCTGCTTGTATCAACTAACTAACTAGCAGCCGCCATGTTACTTTTTTTGATCAAAAAACGGGGAGACCCCTGCGACTTAAATAAATAAAGACTTAGTCATCCCCCGAGGGGGTTACATAATCTGCTAAAAGAAGCTGCATAATATCCATAGGCGGAGAATTAAAAGAATGAAAAGGACAATTTGAAGAAACAACTAGATTTGCTAAAGCATCGGCTACCAAGTTCGCCTGACGGTTCACATGGGACACGTTTACCGTTCCCGGATAGTTAAGAATAGCAGACTTGCATTGTTGAGTGAGGTGGAAGTCTTTTGGAGGGGGCAATTCTTGTGAGCAGAGCATCTTTACCGCAAGCAAGGAGTCGGTTTGGATGGCGACCTTGCGAAACTCGGCCCTTGCAGCCACCTCGAGACCATGCCAAATCGCCCATAGTTCCGCAGTCAAAGCATCACAAGACCCACAGGAGAACATGAACCCAAGCACAAACTGACCCGATCTGTCGCGAAACAAACCTCCACCCCCTGCAGGCCCCGGGTTTCCTTTGCTTGCGCCGTCCACATTGAGAGCAAGAAAGTCCTGTGTGGGCGGTATCCACCGTGGCGGAACCATAGCCGGACTGCGCAGGCTCGTCACCTCAGCCGGAATACCAGTCGGTTTGTCTACACATGCCACAAAAGATGCAGACACCGCCGTGACCGTCGTCGACAGAGTATTAGCGGTATCACAGCCTTCGAAGACAAGCCGGTTTCGAACCTTCCAAGTGAACCAAAGCATGAAGCTGAACATGGTGCTCCATTTATCCGCTTTCTTGGTGTTGGCCTGTATCCACTGCAAAGGAGAATGAATTGAAAAGAAATTAGCAGGCAAGTTATTACCACTAATTGCTCTCCATACGTGTTCTATAACCGAGCAGTCCCGAAGCAAATGTAGGACCGACTCATCAGCAGGGCATCGGGGACAGCGAGCTGAGGTCGCTAAATGGCGCCGAGCACGAACCGAATTGCAAAGGATTGAATTGTGCGCTACCAAGTACATGAATAGATGAGCCCGCTGTTGCGTTGGTGTTTTCCAGATTGTTGTCCACGCCGGATCCTTAGCATTCCATTCAGCTTGAGACACTAAGGCCCTCGCCGACTTTGACGAAAACTCCCCATCAGTCGATGGCATCCAGACGAAGCGATCCGCCGCATCAGCCTCGGCACTCACTCTGACAGCTTGTAACTTAAGCAAGACATCAGCGGGAAGAAGCGGACTGAGCAGCTCCCAGTTCCAGGAAGAATCCGCCCAACACTCAGCCACCGTCATGCCGAGGGTTTCATCAGAGAGAGGTGCACGAGCCACCTCAGAGAGTGGTTTATCAATTAGCCACTGGTGATCCCAAAACAAAGTGAGTTGACCATTGCCGATTGAAGAACCAAGACCTTTCAACAGAGTTTTGGACCCTTGAACAATGCCTTTCCACATGTGTGAGGAACGGGGTCGTCTTTGGAACATATCCCTATCCAACCGGCCCCCGCAATATTTCCCTCTGACCAAGCGGCACCAAACTGTGTTGGGCTCATTCAACATGCGCCAACCAAGCTTGGCAAGCGACACATCATTCGAGCACCGCATAGTACGAAGCCCGAGACCACCTCTTGACTTGGGTTGAGTAATCCGCTCCCAAGCGAGGAGGTGTATCTTCCTCTTTTCAGCCGTAGACCCCCACACAAAATCACGGATGTACTGGTCAACATCATCACAAAGAGAGCGAGGGATCAAGGTCGTTTGCATTACATAAGAGGCCAAGCTAGACAGAACCGAGTTTGCCAATGTGATTCGCCCGGCCGTAGACAACGTCTTCGCCTGCCAACCTCTCAACCTGGACGACACCCGGTCTAACAAGAAGGAGTACTTATCCTTAGACATGCGCCCACATAGGAGCTTCCATGTTACTTGTTGTTCACTCGTTCATTATACATGTCAATCGTTTAATGTTTTTTTTTTTTTGATGAAGTTTAATGGTTAATTTGATTAATAAATTCGAAGGAGTTGGCACTCTGTTCTGCAATCCATCCTCTGTTCCAGGAAATTATCACTCCTCCGAACTTTTGACAGCATTATCACGAGTCACAACGAATAATGCACCCATTAATACGGAACTCATTGTTGGGAAATCGACCCCTCCCAGGACACTTGTACACCCACCCAACCCAACTGAGACAAAGACACGATATTACAAAAGTGACTTTGTATTATACAGTGGAAATGTACAAGACTAAGTTTATACGGGTGACTCGAGACTCTTTATTGTGTGGGACACTTCACTCTACAACAACTCTCACACACAACACACTTGATCGACTACTGATCGATGCCCTAAAATGATCACACCTACCCCTATTTATACATGTTGTAGGAATGCTCTAGAACCAGACATTACAACTTTCAAAGTAGATATTTGCTTAGAGAATTCTAGTCCTAACTTTCTTCTATTCTCTAGAATTTCCTTAATTTTCTACTAATTGCCAAAAGCTCCCACTTATTCAAATAAATTCTACAATAACCTCCACATTTCCAACTCTTGGACCTTATCTCTTTTTGGGCTCTTTTATTAACCCAAATTAAACTATGGATATTTGAATTATGATCCAACACTCATTAATCAATTTCCTGAGCGAGATAGCCAACCACATTTGCCCCCACTAATCAATTCACCAACAATCTACACTTGAGAGAGATAGAATGTGTGATCCAACAAGCAAACCCAAATTTATGGCACTCCCTATCCTCCCTGCCAAAAATCCGCACTTATCTCACACACCCCCAAACTGTTCGACGAAATGCCTCTGAGACACCTCCTCCTCATTTTCCTCATATACAGCAACCTGCTTCAGAACAGTAGCTCCCTAACGACCACAGACACCATAACGCCGACCCGACCATTAAAAGACGGACAAGTTTTGGTCTCCGGAGACGGCAACACCTTCGCCTTAGGCTTCTTCAGCCCCGGAAACAGCACAGGCCACCGCTACGTGGGCGTCTGGTACAACAAGGTCTCCGAACAAACCGTCGTTTGGGTCGCAAACAGAGACAATCCCATCAACGGCTCAGACGGGATCCTCTCGATCACCAAGGGCGGCGATCTGGTCCTCTCCTCCCAAAACTCCACAGTATGGTCGACCCGAATCTCGCCCAACAGTCTGATCACGCCGAAAGCCCAGCTCCTCGACTCCGGAAACCTCGTTGTGAAGTCCGGAAACGGGAGCCAGGACGCTGCGTGGCAGAGCTTTGACTACCCGACCCACGTTTTCCTGCCCGGGATGACACTCGGCTTGAACCGGAGAACCGGGTTCAGCCGCTCCCTGAGCTCGTGGCGGTCCAACGACGACCCGGGCCGCGGGAACTACACGTTCCGCGTGGGCCCGGATAGTGGGCCTCCCGAGTTTTACGTGTATAAGGACGGGTCGGATCCGGTTTGGCGGACCGGTCCGTGGGTCGGGTCGAGGTGGAGTGGGGTGCCCGAAATGACCCGGGGCTTCATCTTCAATTACACGTTCGTTGATACGAGGGATGAGGTTTACGCCACGTATAGGATCATGAACCGCTCCATCTTGTCGATATTCCTACTCGACGGGGAATCGGGGACCGTGCAACGGAAGACGTGGCATGAGAGCAGCCGCCAATGGATCAGGTTCTGGGCCGTTCCGTTGGAGGATTGTGATCAGTACGCCAACTGTGGAGCTTTTGGTCTATGCACTCCTAACGTGTAAATATTATATCAATATCATTTAACTTATCAGTATGTTATATGCCAAACGCATATGTATCCGGGCATTTGTTGAAATATATATAAAACTGGTATGTAACGTTGTTGTATCTACATGGTCATTAAATATCAGCGATCAGTTCAAGTGTTCGTGCTTTACGGGCTACGAGCCGAAGTCGCCAAGAGATTGGTACTTGAGGGATGGATCCGACGGCTGCAAGAAGGCCGGAAACGTCTCCATGTGTCGAGACGGGGAAGGGTTCTTGAAGATGGCTAACGTTAAGCTGCCCGATACGTCGAGGGCCAAGACTAATATGAGCATGAGCTTGGAGGATTGTAGACAAGAGTGCCTGAGCAACTGCTCGTGCTCGGCCTTTACGACGGCAACAGACGGCGTCGGCATGTCGGGCGGCGGAGGCCCACATGGGTGCATTTCTTTCTATGGTGATTTGGTGGATACCAGAGAGTATGATGTTGGTGGTGGCCAGGATTTATACTACCGCGTTGATGCAGTTGAGTTAGGTAAACCCCTTTTAATACATCTTTTTCAATCATACTTGATTGAATCCAAAATCACTTTCTTTATACTTTCGCCTTTATCGGATGGTATAGAGAGCTATCATCAACGTATGCAGCTAGTATTCGTCTCCAAATGGCATTATGCTAAAAAATTGTGGCCCCACTTTTGTTTATTGTTTTAGTACACGTCATATATGCTCCAAAACACGCCTTTTTTGGCATTTTTTTTGTGTTTTTCAGGTCAGTACAACTCCAATAAAGAAAACAAAAGTGCTAACTATTCCAACGCTTTTTTGCTTTTGGAACGTACTACACAACTTACAAAGCTTTTTTGGTCAACTTAAAAATGCTTTTTCTGATTAAAAAAAGCTTTAAAATGCTTTTGGACAGCATTTGCTGCTATTTTTTTTTGATCTGCTGCTATATAGATATATAATGGGCGCGCATCTGAATGCTGAACTGCTGATTACAGAGTTCAAAAATTTGATGCTTATTCTTCCATGATACCCACATGAAATTGTGCGATTGGTTGTGTGAGTTGTGTTCCAACCTTCTTGATCTTGCAAGTGCGTGAATGTGTATATCTGTTCTTTCTTAATTCAAGACCACTATTGCTAGCTAGCCAGTAGAAATATAACTCAAACTGCTTCCTTAATTCTTCCCATGCAGCCAAAAGCCTTGACAAATCGAAGGGTCAGCTTCACAAGAAGCATATCGCAATCCTTCTCATGTTGCTCGCTTTCGCATTCACATTACTCGCCTCCTTTGTTGTTTGGCTGTACAGGAAGAAGAGAAGAGGTACATTGCAAGTGCGCACAACTATTATACAATAGCATGAACTATGAAGCTATCTCAAATAAGTAAGCCGGCTAATTTCTTACATTCATTTCTTGTTTCTATAGAGTACAAGGAGCAAGAACAGAGATCCTTGTGGCTGGGGAATGACGACGAAAGCAACTCAAATTCCGACTTGCCTATTTTCAGTCGTAGCTCAATCGTTGCTGCGACTCGCAATTTTGATTCCTCGAATATGCTCGGAGAAGGTGGATTCGGTCCAGTTTACAAGGTACTTACTATTTATGGTTTCTTTGTCCATGCTAGATGCAGAAAATTAGATGGATGTATGTATGTTACTTGCAAATAAATTGAAGGTGGATTTCGGTTGTGTTTCTCCGAATGTGGTTATAATAACAGGGCACTCTGTCCGATGGCTTGGAAATTGCGGTCAAGCGATTGTCAAAGCATTCGGGGCAAGGGATCAATGAGTTCAAGACTGAGGTGAGGCTGATTGCTAAGCTACAACACAGGAATCTTGTGAGGATGTTGGGTTGTTGTGTGAGGGGAGAAGAGAAGATGTTGATCTATGAGTATTTGCCTAACAAAAGTTTGGACAACTACATTTTCAGTAATGCCCCTTAACTCCCTTCACTTTATGTTTTCTTATGTCTTGCAAGCTATGTTACACTGAAACGTGAAACGGGGCGAAATGCCAAACCCGAAACGTGAAACGGCGAAACATCAATCCTAAAATTTAGTAAGAAAGGAAACGGCAATATGAATCATATATCATTGTAAAGATCTAGATAAGAATAACATTAATACCACTAAAACAAGTAAATCACAATCCTAACAAACAAGATAATTGAGTTTAAAGTTCAACAGAACAACAACCTTACATGATTTCAGGAATCAAAATTCAAAACACTAAAACAAGTAAATAACAATCCAAACAAACAAGATAATTGAGTTTAAAGAACAACAACATTTATGATTTCAGGAATCAGAAAAGCAAAAACATCGAGGGATGCTAAACATCACTGTAAAAAATACATCACCATTTTTGTTTCCATGTTTACCCCAAAAGCATACTAAATTTACAAAGAATCCAACATCACAATATAATCACAAGCGACGCCGCCATCTTGCCGTGGACGACAGCTGCGGGGTTTGTGTCGTTAAGGGTACCACAATCTCAGACGCCCCGGACGTCGGGTGAATCGGAGGGAAAGGTAAGGAAGAAATGGGTGCTTATTTATTAAGGGGTATTTAAGTCCAAATGTATAAATTGGTGATGGAGGCCGGTGATTTTTAGCATTTATGAAAACATCAACAAGTTGAACACATTGAAAAGAGTCTAGGCAATCAACAAAACTTCATAGAACCATCCTCATCATTCTTCTATTATGAGTTCTTCTTCTAACTCAATCTCATCAAGAGTAAGCCCATCAACCATCATCATAATAAGGTCGAGAGACTGGCGGCGATCGATACAGAGGTTGAGAGGTCGGCTGGGGTTGGAGAGGTCGAGAGATTGGCGATTGTCATCGGCGGCGAAGTCTCTCGGCGGCAGACAAGAGAGAGTGAGAGAGATCGAGAGAGAGGCAGAATAACGCATCTTCTATTAGGTTTTATTTTGGTAATTTGACTATTTCTAAAAAACGCCTAAAACTTTCTAAAAACTACCAGAAACGTCCCCAGAAACGCAGAGTTTCACTAAATACCCGGTCAATGAACGTTGACCGTTTCAGGAATTTGGAAACGCGTTTCAGGCGCGTTTCATGTGCGTTTCGGAGTTTCAGCATTTCTGAAACGTGTTCTAGGTATTTTTTGGCGTTTCAGTGCATCATAGCTTGCACGTTCTTCAAAAACATTGTCATAAATGATGTACATTTCTTTAATGTAGATAAAGAGAAGAAGAAGGAATTGGATTGGAGAAAGCGGTATGAAATCATCATAGGGATTGCAAGAGGGGTTTTATACCTTCATCAAGACTCGGCATTGAGAATCATTCACCGGGATCTGAAAGCCAGCAACATCTTGCTAGATGGCAAATTGACCCCTAAAATCTCTGATTTTGGAATGGCGAGAATTTTTGGTAATGACCAAAGTGAAGCCAACACAAATAGAGTTGTTGGAACATAGTAAGTGATTGATTAATAATCTCACAACAAAGCTTGCTTATTCACACATTGTTGTCAAAATTGGATGTGACTGATCGAATGATATGTTTTGGAATGCCCTGTCTTTTTGTTCTTATAGCGGATACATGTCACCGGAATACGCAATGGAAGGTCTCTTCTCTATAAAGTCAGATGTCTTTAGCTTCGGAGTCATCTTGTTAGAGATCATCACTGGGCAAAAAAGCAGTGGTTATTACAATGACCATTTATCCACCAATTTGAGTGGCTATGTAAGTAATCTATCCTTGTATTAATTTGTTCTAGATCTTAGATTCAATGGTTCCTAGTGATTGAAACTAGTACTTATGAAATTCCAGGTTTGGAAGCTATGGCAAGACGGAAACATCATGGAGATAGTTGACGAATCAATCGCATCAACCTCTTATGATTTTATTAAAGAGATCTCGAGGTGCATTCAAATCGGGCTTCTATGCGTGCAAGAGCATCCAAATGATAGGCCAACTATGGCAGAGGTGAACTTTATGCTCAGCAACAAGTCCAAGCTTCCGTATCCTAAAGAACCCGCATTCCTCATCAAGGGAAACCACAACTCAAGTGAAAACCAAACATCGTCTAGCACCGGAGCTCAGTCAGTTGATAAAGTCACCATAACCATCGTCAATGGTCGATAGATGCATAAGTATAGAAGAATTATGAGATAAATGCATACAACAGATACAAGACTCTTTGTAATTTTGATGAAAGTACTGACTGTAAGAACCAGATAGTAAAATTGTACGGGTTATTATTGTTTACAGCTTGCATGGTACAAGTTGTAAAGCTGTCTAAATACGCTGATATTCAAGGTAGCACCGGTAAGCGGTTGTGCACCAGATGGTATAAATTGGTTACTTCTCAAACAAATCTCTTCAACACAAACTTCAAATTTGAACATTAAGAAGATACCAGAGACACCAAACAAACACAAATTTCATTAACACCAGTTTGAAACAAACACAACTTTATTCACATTCAGATCAAACGCAGAGAAAGGAAAAAGCACATAAATCCCCAAATCAGATTTCAACCACATTCAGCTTCACTCAACAACCACCACGAAGACGGAGAACAAGATGAAGCGTAGACTCCTTCTGGATATTGTAATCGGCCAGAGTACGCCCATCCTCAAGCTGCTTCCCAGCAAAAATCAACCTCTGTTGATCCGGGGGAATCCCTTCCTTATCCTGAATCTTGGCCTTGACATTATCAATTGTGTCCGAGCTCTCGACCTCCAACGTAATCGTCTTCCCGGTCAACGTCTTCACAAAGATCTGCATCCCACCCCGGAGACGAAGCACGAGGTGCAGAGTCGACTCCTTTTGGATATTGTAGTCCGCTAGGGTCCGGCCGTCTTCGAGCTGCTTCCCGGCGAAGATGAGCCTCTGCTGATCCGGCGGGATCCCCTCCTTATCCTGGATCTTGGCCTTGACATTATCGATTGTGTCCGAGCTCTCGACCTCGAGCGTGATCGTCTTTCCGGTCAACGTCTTGACGAAGATCTGCATCCCTCCGCGGAGACGGAGCACAAGGTGAAGAGTCGACTCTTTCTGGATGTTGTAGTCGGCGAGAGTCCGGCCGTCTTCGAGCTGCTTTCCGGCGAAGATCAGGCGTTGCTGAGCCGGCGGAATCCCCTCCTTGTCTTGGATCTTGGCCTTGACATTGTCGATTGTGTCGGAGCTCTCGACCTCGAGGGTGATTGTTTTGCCGGTGAGAGTTTTGACGAAGATCTGCATCCCTCCGCGGAGACGGAGGACCAGATGGAGAGTTGACTCCTTCTGAATGTTGTAGTCGGCGAGAGTCCGGCCGTCTTCGAGTTGCTTTCCGGCGAAGATGAGCCTTTGCTGGTCAGGAGGAATCCCTTCCTTGTCTTGGATCTTGGCCTTGACGTTGTCGATTGTGTCGGAGCTCTCGACCTCTAGGGTTATGGTCTTGCCGGTGAGAGTTTTCACGAAGATCTGCATCTGCGGATTATCAAAGACGAGAGGTTCAATTATTATGATGTCTAATAGAATTCCGCCGGAAACCAGATCTGGAAACGATTATGGAAGAAAAGCTTGTACAATACAGAGATCGAACATATGATCTTGAAATTGTTATGGATAAATAAGTTTTATATTGTCATTTATGTATTGTTCCATTCAGCTTCTGTAACTCTCTATTGTTGCCTTTCTAGCTTCATGTAAACCCTTATATATATCTTCTCATATCAATAATAAAGATATCAGTTCACAATTACACAACTCTCAACATGGTATCAGAGCATGATCCAATCAAAACACAAAATTTTGATTGGATCATGCTCGCCCACCAACTCGCCTAGTCCAGCTCGCCCTCCCTACCGTCCTTGGAATTCCCCAAACCCCACAAACCCTAATACCTCTTCCAGCCCCACTTACCCTACCTCACAGCCTCGTCCCTTCCTTGGGAAGTGCCAGTGGTGTGGCATTCCTGGCCATGTCGTTGCCTTTTGCCCTTCCTTCCGTCAAACCGCGCCCACACTTTGGCCACCATCTCAGTCTCGCCCTCCCTACACCCCTCGTCCCCCTCCACCGCAGGCCAATACCGTTACTTCATCCACCTCTCCCTGGCTTCTTGACAGTGGTGCCTCGCACCACGTCACCAATGACCTCCAAACCCTAAGCCTGCACTATCCTTACGAGGGTCCCGATGAGCTTCGTGTGGGTAATGGTAAGGGTATTTCCATCTCTCGCATTGGCAGCTTTAACTTTACATCAAATAACCGAACTCTTGTTTTTGATAACGTCCTCTTTGTTCCTCAAATTTCTTCCAACATTGTGTCAGTCTCTCAACTTGTCTCACAAAATAATCTTACTGTTGAATTCTCACCCACTCATTTTTTTGTGAAGGACCCTCTTACGGAAACAACCCTTCTTAGTGGTCCCTGTGTTGATGGTGTCTACTCCTGGTCTAGTCCTGCCGCCCCTCAAGTCCACACATCTCAAGTTGTGTCTTCCTCCTGGCATCATAAATTGGGACACCCATCCTCTCAAACCTTGAAGTTTATGCTTTCATCTTTTAATTTGGGCCATGTACCCTCTAAGTCTGATTTTTGTACTTCATGTTCAATCAATAAAAGTCATCAGTTGCCTTTTTATCAATCTTCCATTACGTCCTTGCGTCCCCTTGAGGTTCTCTTCTCGGATGTTTGGACTTCGCCCATTCTTTCTCGTGATGGTTTCAAGTATTATGTAATTTTTGTTGACCATTTCACAAGGTATATTTGGTTCTTCCCTCTAAAGAAAAAATCAGACACCAAAGAAACTTTTATTCAATTTAAGGCTCTAGTTGAAAACTACTTCTCTCACAAAATTAAGGTTCTTTACTCGGACAATGGGGGCGAGTACATTGCTCTAGCATCTTTTCTTGCTTCGCAAGGCGTCTCCCACCTCACTTCTCCACCCCACACCCCACAACACAATGGTTTTTCCGAGCGTCGTCATCGACACATTGTCGAAACCGGCCTCTCCCTTATGTCTTTCTCCGGTCTTCCTAGCAGTCTTTGGCCTTGTGCCTTCAAAACCGCGGTCTATCTTATTAACCGCATGCCCACAATCACCCTACAAAATAGGTCTCCATTCTTTGCCCTTTTTCAAACTCATCCAAATTATCAAAAGTTAAAGAGTTTCGGTTGTTTATGTTTTCCATGGTTAAAACCTTATGCTGCTAATAAGATGGTACCTAAATCTATCCCATGTGTGTTCATTGGTTATTCTCTAACTCAAAGTGCTTATTTTTGTCTTGACCCTAATACTTTCAAAATCTATACATCCAGGCATGTTACTTTTGTTGAGCATGAATTCCCATTCCTCTCAAAATCTGCTCCTAATCCCACGCCACCTTCTCCTGCTGAATTTGGGAGTACCCTCAATTTGCCTTTAATCCCTCAAATTCTTGCTCCACCTCACCCTAACCCTAATCTGCTCCCTCACCCTAATCAGCCCGCTCCTCTCCCTCTCCCTCACTTTCCGCGCTCCCCCTCTCCTACCATTCCTGGCCCACCTTCCCCTCCCTCCCCCTCCTCGGGAACGGCGCATTCCCCTCCCTCGCCAAATCCTAATTCCCCTACCGAGTCCGCTGCCACACCATCTCCCACCTCCAGCCCTAACTTGTCTACCGAGTCCCATATCTTGCCTAACCCTTCTTCGGACCATGTCGTCTCTCCCTCTCCCGAGCCTGTGGTGCCTCCGGCTGCTCCTCGGATGGTCACTCGGTCTCAACACAACATATACAAGCCCATCCAAAAGCTTAACCTCCTTGCCCAAACCACATCTCACAAAGAACCGACCACTATCACCCAGGCCCTGAAACATCCTGCTTGGCGTCAGGCCATGGTTGATGAGTATACTGCCTTGTGCTCGACTAATACTTGGGTGCTCATTCCGCCCGCGTCTCATATGAATGTGGTGGGTTGCAAGTGGGTATATCGGGTCAAATATCATCCTGATGGTTCTTTGGACAAGTACAAGGCTCGGCTTGTGGCTAAGGGCTTTCATCAACGTCCCGGTTGTGATTTCACGGAAACGTTCAGCCCCGTTGTCAAGCCGGTTATAGTTCGGACCGTCCTCTCTATTGCGGTTTCCTCTGGCTGGAAGCTACGTCAACTTGACGTGAATAATGCTTTTCTTCAGGGGTCTCTCCATGAGGACGTTTTTATGGCTCAGCCTCCGGGGTTCGTGAGCACCGATCACCCTGATTATGTCTGTAAACTGAGGAAGGCGATTTATGGCCTCAAACAAGCGCCGCGTGCGTGGTACCACGAGCTGCGTAGTTTCCTGCTTCATGTTGGCTTCATCAACTCAGTCGCAGACTCGTCTCTCTTTGTTTACCGTGATCAATGTGCCTCTCTTTACCTTTTGGTGTATGTTGATGATATCATCATCACCGGAAGTAGCGCTTCGCTCTTGGAGGACATGATTCAACGGCTTGCTTCTCGGTTTTCTCTCAAGGATCTTGGGGATCTCTCTTATTTCCTTGGAGTTGAAGTGCAACCGCATTCTCAAGGTCTGTTTCTTTGCCAACACAAATATATTCTTGATGTTCTAGCCAAAGTCAATATGGCTGATTCGAACTCTATCTCCACGCCGTTGTGCTCGTCTCAAGTTCTTCAGCGGACCTCGGGAACGCAGCTTGCTTCTCCCATTGAGTACCGAATGGTGCTTGGTAGTTTACAATATTTGTCTCTGACCCGTCCTGATATTGCTTTTGCGGTAAATAAGTTGTCTCAATTCATGCATGCTCCTTCTACTACACACTGGAGCGCTCTCAAGCGTTTGCTTCGGTTTCTCAAGGGAACGTCAACGCAGGGCATTCTTATTTACCATGATCCGATGCTCAACCTTCATGGCTTCAGTGATGCCGATTGGGCTGGGAATAAGGATGACTATACCTCTACCACTGGCTATCTTGTTTATCTTGGTCGAACCCCATTTCTTGGAGCTCTCGGAAGCAGAAAACTGTTGCCAGGTCGTCTACCGAGGCCGAGTACCGTGTTGTGGCTGACTGTAGTGCCGAGATGCTTTGGGTGCTTTCTTTGTTGTCTGAGTTGGGAGTCCACTTATCTCAGCAACCAGTTCTTTTTTGTGATAACATGGGTGCGAAACACTTGAGTTCAAATCCTGTGTTTCATTCCCGTATGAAGCATATTGCACTAGCCTTCCACTTTGTTCAGGATATTGTGCAGCGAGGTCTCCTACGAGTCTCCTATGTCTCTACCAATCATCAACTTGCGGATCTTCTCACCAAACCGTTGCTGCGTCCACGTTTTCAGCTGCTGTCGTCCAAGCTTGGCCTTACCGACTCGGTGTCCAGCTTGAGGGGGCGTGTTATGGATAAATAAGTTTTATATTGTCATTTATGTATTGTTCCATTCAGCTTCTGTAACTCTCTATTGTTGCCTTTCTAGCTTCATGTAAACCCTTATATATATCTTCTCATATCAATAATAAAGATATCAGTTCACAATTACACAACTCTCAACAGAAATTTCACTCGAATATTGCAAGTCGGGCTTTGAAATTCAATTAACGATGCGATCACCTAATTGCAGAAGAATTCGAAACAGAAAGAAAAGAGAAATCAACAAACCTTGAGGAACAACAATTAAGAACGCTCTGAAACGAGGAGAGGAGAAAGGATTTACGGATGAATGATTCCAAGATTTCTGAATTTGTGATATGCGGAAGGGATAGGGCGTATTTAAAGACTCTCGAGACCGACTTAAAGAAGGCAATCAGGGAAAGTTGTCGAATCTTCTGGATTTCACGCTATCCTTTCCTTCCGAGTCGCCTAGGTTGAGTTTTTTGCGCACGAAATCCCGCGGATTTCTCCATTCCGTAGGGAAACGTTAAATTAATGGAAATTTCACCTGGTAACCCTATGGTTAAGGCAATTTCACGTGGTACCCACTTGTTTACAATATTTCATGTGGTAACCCTGTAATTTTGACAAATTTTGTCAAATAACCTTATTGTTATTCTATTGTTAAAGTTTTAAATTTTATTACAAACTAGGTGTACCCGTCGTGCCATGCACGACAATGGCTCACGTTTCACATTTTAAAACTATTTTTATTATAAATACGATATTATTAAGTGAAATCATATAATGGAAATTTTAGCAGATAAAAAAGTTATTTTTTCTAGACGAAAACAAATATTTTTCATATTGTTAGTACGGCACGTATGAGATTATAAAAATATAAAAACGTATTCTAATTATAGAATAATTTAGTAAATAAAATTTACTTACTTTTTCATCCTTCAAAATTTGTCTCTAATGATTAATATATATCCTTGTCCCTATTATCACAATTTTGAGACATTATAAGTCAATATAATATAAAATGAGATGTTCAATTGATTATTTTTTGTTTTAATACAATAGTTTATAAGTATGAGATATAATTAATATTAATTGTTATTTCATTAAAAATATTAACATATAATATCAAAGTTTAGAAATATAAAATGAGTCCAACATGATTTTAATGACTTTATATATTAAAATAAAAAATACATGTTAATTAAAAAATATTTTATTATGAAAGATATAAGCTAAGATATTATGAAAATGATAATATATAAGTTAAGTAGAGATAGTAAAAATAAATTGATTTAGGTTAAATATAAGAATAATAATTAAAAAAGCACTTCTATTTTTAAATTATTTTAAATTAAAAATTTTCAAATTATTTCTCACATAAAGATATTAAAAAGATAACTAATATATCAATTAGGATAAAATATCTTATCAAAATTCGAAAATATTTTTTACATAAATTGATAATCAAGAATGTAATTAGATTAATTAAAAATAACATGTAAAAAAATTAATTGTTTAATTATGAGAATATAATATATAACTTAAGTAAAAGTTAATAAATATAAATTGATTTATTATCAAAAATTAAAAAAAAATAGAAAAAAGGGCTTGCATTTTAAAAATATTTTTTAAATTCGAATTTCTTACATAAATAAATTAAAATGGTAAGTGAAAAGATAAGTTAATTAATATGTATCTTTTATAGAAGTAAATTTTAAAGATAGATAATATTGTTACAAAGATAGATATTAGATGAGTAAAAAAAGGATAAAATTAAAGATTAGATTATTAAGGAACTTTTAAAGATAAATTGTATGCCTTCAAAGATAGATATTAGATGGTATAAAAAAGATAAAATTGAAGATTAGATAATTAAGAAAAATAAAACATATAAAATTGTTAATAAAGTGGGGTCAGAATCAACGTGGTGGCTCGAAAACTGCCGGCTTTTATAATATATATTGATTGATTTGAACATATGAATAAATTCAAATAATATGGTGTATACAAAAAAACAGGAATAAATTCATAGGCTATATTATGTGATCAAACGTGGATCAAATACACCATGCATTATTGCATATAAATACCATGTGATTTACAAATGTAAAATTTCAAGCTTACATAAAAATTTAAACGTGTAGATATGAAAGATTTCACCCACAATGTGTACCTTTTCAATTGAATGCGTAAGGAAATTTTAAAATAGATAGTATGCTTAAAGATAGATGGATAGATTTTAATTGAGTAAGAAAAAAGATAAAGTTTAAAGATTTGCTAATCAAGCACAATAGAATAGATAAAGTTGTTATTATCCATTGGAATTGATTATCCAAAAAAAAAACATGGTTAAAAAAGATTAAACTAAAATTTATAAAGCGGGGCCACAATCAACGTGGTGGCTCGAAAACGGTCGGCTTTTATAATATATATTGATTAGCAATTTTAATTTCTTGTTTATTGTTATAATTGGTGGATTTGTTTTAATTAATTATTGTACTTATTTTAAAATATAGAATTTTTTATGTAGGATCATATGTTGTCAATGTTTGAAAACCTAGTTTGAGTCAAGATAAAAATAAACATTTAGAATATATTAAAATTAATTTTGAATCAAGCTAATGAATAATTTTTGAAAGTTTATTTATCAAGTTGAACAAGTTTAAGTTAGAAGAAGTTCTATATCACATATAATGAAAGTAAATATACATTTCGGATTTGAAAATCACATTTCATCACTCATTAACTTGTTATTAAACTTTTAAATTTATACAAATAAAACAATGTAGAAAAAGTTATTATACATGTAATAAGGTAGTAAGTCCATATAATTATACCAATTGAATATAAAATGAAAAAAATCATAATATACATACATGGATAATATATATATATATATATTGTCATATATTCTAGTCATAATAACACTACCTAGTAAGAAGAAAAATAGTTTATCTACTATGTCTTGCAAATGTGAAAATTTTAAATGATTTTTCAAATACAATTTGTTCTCAAGAAAAAAAAATCAATTTAACATTTTAGACTATATAAAAAATATCATTAAAAAATTTGTCAAAAAAATATCATAAAAAATATATATCATCAACTTAATATCCAAATTTTTGTAAATTCATTATATATATATAAAAAAATATCATAAAAAAATTAACATTTTAGACTATAAAGTAATGACAAGGTTATTTGGCAAAATTTGTCAAAACTACAAGGTTACCACGTGAAATATTGTAAATGAGTGGGTACCACGTGAAATTGCCTCAACCACAGGGTTACCAGGCGAAATTTCCGTTAAATTAATACTGCTAAGAAATTAGATATTGATTAAACTCAATCCTAAGTTTCTCAGATGAACGAGGCGATTTAGCAGAGAGGATGTCTGGAGGATGCCACGAGATGGTCTTAAACAGCTCTTAACTTGTCTCCTGGTTATGAGGTGTAGTAACAACATGAAGATTAAAGAGGAAGAATGCTAATGTAGTTCTTTGGAAGGTTGTTCTATGAACATAATTTTTAAAAACAACATTATTGTATGTATCTGTGCTAGAATGTATATTTTGCGTTTACAGATTGGGAATTGCAATCGTTGCCTCCAATTTCGCAAGAGCAATTCGCAAACCTACAAAATGTCAATGTTTTTACTCTCTCAACTTGAGTGTTTGGAAAATCCTCCATTTTGTTTCAGTCGCTTCGAATTCTTGTCGAGTTTGCGCCTTTTGATTAGATTTGAGTTTGCGCCTTTATGAACCAAGAGTAGATTTTACTTGTATGATCTAAATAGATGAATTAACAACTTCACTAACTCTTCGAGGAACAAACCTCAGTGACAAATGGAATGCGTAGTTGAACAGATGTGAGAACTGACCAAAACAATATAAAAACACCTGAGCTAATCCATACACCAGTAGCAAACAGACATGCAATTCGTCAAGCCAAACGCCCTTCAAATCTTTGGTGATTGATGAGCTCGATTCGATCTTGATATGAAACTTCAATTACCAACCCTGAAAATCAAATACCTTCTCAAAACCCCAAACCCATACTAAGCAAATGGATAAGGACATGGCAGAGAAGAACGAAGACACAACATTAACAAAGCACAAGTGCCGGAAGATGTGGTGGCCACAATTTTACGTAATGATTGCGTTTATACACTTCCATTCTGAATTCTTTGGTTACTTCTGCTATGAAGGGAACACATACAAGATATAAATATATAAGTACTAGAAAAGTTGGTGTATGAAACATGAAGTTTATGATTAGTATATTACTGACCGTTTGATCAATGATTTTGTGTTGAACTCACTTGACCTCCATAACAAACATTTGGGATTTTAGGATAGTGGTCTACTTCTTTGTACTACTCTTCAATTCAATCCCCATAACTCCTTTTGCTGAGTATCTGGGAACATACATGATATAAATACTTGTTGTGAAAATTTCAATGTCCCCATAACTCCTTTTACTGACCGTTTGATCAAAGGGCACCATTCAGAAATTCATTTCGTTTTATCGTCATCATTATAATACACATTGTTGATTGTTCCTCGTCTAGAATGTTCAGGGTTGTTTTTCTTTGGAGGAAGTGGTTTAGATTTTCAAATTTTCTTTGGTGTTTGCACGATTCTTATAACAACACTCCCAAACTAAAATGTCATTTTCATCTTCCAGATTAGCATGTAAGCTCTCTGACATCTTCATCCATTAATAATTTGTGATGGATGAACTCTTTTACAAAAGTTCTCTTCGTATTCTGGCCAGGTTAGCGAGTTCAAGTCAATTAAGTTCAAGATTTTTCTTACCAACAACATGTTAGTCCCATTCATGCGTAGTTTTTTTCAATATATAACAATTCAAAGTGTAGGATAGGTGTTATAGACTATATCAAACAAAAAAAGACAGCTCATATCATACAAAGGCTATTCACCAGCATAAAACAAAAGTAGAGAGGTTCACCAGAGACAGAATGTTGGGACGCTATCAAGGATGCTTGCGTAGTACTTGTTAGTGTACCACACAACCATCCCTTAGTTTTGATATGACAAACTCACCTTGATTCTAATAAATTTGTTTAAGTGTTCAGGAACGCCAGTGACAAAAGGACAACAAGTGTGTGGACGTCCCTTAGGCTTAGGGACGCTATCTATCAGGAAGTAAGGATCAGCAAGAGACTACTTGAGCAAGGACGGAGTCCCAAGCAAGTAGGAACGCAAGCAGAGCGTCCATACTCACTAGCCGATAGGATGACATCACTCGACAACATTTGATCATCCTGGACACGTGGAGACCGATCCTGTAGCAGAGTCCAACACTACGTGGTGGACGATCCTGTAGCAGAGTCCAACACTACGTGGTGGACGATCCTGTAGCAGAGTTCATCAACACGTGGCGGCAGATCCTGTAGCGGAGTCCATCACACACAGCTGGATACAGGAAGCTTCCTCATCACCGCCATACTACGTGGAGGAAGATCCTATAGCCACGTCCCCGAAGGGCATGATCGTTCAATTGAATGACGCCCTTCCCAAGTCCTATAAATAGCCCCATGGCATTTATTGTGATGCTAACGCTTTCAGAGAATACAGAGCGAAAGCGACCTCGATCAAGAACACGAAGAACAAGCTTAGAACACCTCTAGGACTTAGTGTTTGATCGAGAGAAAAGTTGTAACCCAAACCAAAACTGTTTGTATCAGAAAACCAAAAGAAAAGAGAGAAGTCCTGCGACGTACTGTACGTAGAACGTTGGGATAGAGTCCTTTAGAAGGTTAAACTCGATTAAGTTGTAGGCTTAGAGGAGTCCTTTACTAGTAGACTTAGGAAGAACGCTAAGTGCCAGAGAGCTGTAAAGACTCGCCAGTACAACTATAAGGACGTTTAATAAGAAAGGAAGAATCTATTCAAAAATCCTCCAAGGAGGTAGAGGTTTACACTCAATGACTACTTGGTCTTGAGTGGTTCCTCTATACATCATTGTGTTCAATTCTGTCTAAAGTTCACCTGTTTAGTTTATTTCCGCTGCACAACATAAGGACGTCCTTACTCCTCGTAAGGACGCCTGACTCAAGGACTCCTTTACCTAAGTAAAGGACGTCCCTCTTTGTACTAACGATCCAACACAGAATCCACATTAGCAAAACAAAAGCTTAGAAGTTCAAAGACAGAATTCCAGCAAAACACAAAGCTAAGACAGTTCACCAGAGAGAGAATCCACATTAGCAAAACAAAAGCTTAGAAGTTCAGAGACAGAATTCCAGCAAAACACAAAGCTAAGAAGTTCAGACAATTGGTTGTGAACAAAATTGCCTACTACTTCTTCAGGGCCTTCTCTCTCGCCTTCTGAATGGAAGCAACAGCAGTAGTTGCCTTGCGTAAGGCATGTGCAGCCGAGGTAGCAGCCTCATTGGATGACGAGTTCGACTATGATATCTGCAACAGAGCCCTCAACTTCGGTGTAAAGGCTCATACTGCTGGGGAGTTTCTTCGAAAGCATGGCAATCCTCAGACTAAAAGCTTGTTAGAGAATGCTACTGAACTTGGCTATAGTTGCAAGTATGTCGCGGAAGAAGGCATTCATCTTATTTGAAGGGGTAATATGAGTGTTTCAGGTGGCTTTGACCCAGCACTGTTTCCGGATTTGATCCACAAACAGGAGGTAGCAGCCACGCTGGGTCAGAGCCACCTGAAAGATAACTTGCAAAAAAGAGAAATAAATATGTACTGTATTGTACAAATAAAATGAGTAACTTATTTCAAAATAAGTATAGACTATTACAAATTTATTTAAATAGTATTTAATTATATATGGTTCAATTCCAACTTGGAGGAATACCGGAGGCCGGAGGGCGCATGTTGGTTGATAGATCTCAAAAATTAGATAGAAAATAATATTTAATTATATATTTATTAGAGAAATTTGCCGAAAACCACCCGTATAATAGGCCATATTTCGCTAAACCACCCGGATGTTTGGATATTATTTTGGACCACTTGTATGATGGTCTCCGTTAACAAAACACCACCTCAAGTCAGATTCCGTTTAAAAAACGTTAAAAGCGCGTGGACACGTGGCTTTTCTTTATTTCCCCTTTTCTTAAAACCATTTTTACAACTTGAAAAAAAATTCTATTTTTATTGATTATTACACAAAAAACCTAAGACAAGGACGCTTTTTTATTCTAAGCAAAATTCGTTCTTAATGCTGCCATTTAGCAACCCCAAAGCACACAAAATGGATTGAAGTAGAGAAAATGGATTGAAGAAGTACTGAACCAACATAAAAATCAAAATAAGGGCAGGGTTCTTTGCATCTGAATAGAGAAAATGGATTGAAGAAGAAGTACTGAAATCTGAGCACAAACATCGAATGGAAAATTTCAATCTGAAGACCAAAACCACAGAGATCAAGAAATTGCTAATAAAAATCACGCGCATCAACCAACAAATTGATCGATCAAGGGCTCAAGCCTCAAGGCTGCCAATCTAAAGCAAAACAAAAAAAAGGCGACCAAGACAGCCAGGCTAGTGAACACCGTCGCCGCCAGATCCCGACACTCGTCGGCGCCGTGGCGGAGGACGGCGACCATCCGGGAGCCGGCGACTTCAGCGACCAGGCCCACCTTGTTGTCGTCGTCCAGGGTGAGGCTGAGGAGGAGGGAGAGGGCTTCTCTTGGAGGCGGGGATCTTCGGAGTCGACGGCCCAGAGGGCGGAGGTGACGTCGCCCAATTCGGCGAGTCTCCGGCGGGAGCGGGTGGGGTCGGATTTGAGGATGCGATTATCTCGAGCGAAATCGGGTTCTTGAAGTAGTCGGGCGGAGCTACTATCGTAAAGCTTGGAGCTTGATTATCAGAGAATCGAAGATGGTGATGGTGGTGGAGGAAGCCAAAAGAGAAGGATAAGGCAAATTCTATAAAGCCCAATCGACTTCTTCGTTGCTGTTGCCCTAGGATTGCAAGCTCAATCACAACTCTTCTCAGATTAGGGCATCGCTCGTTCAAATCAGGGCAAATGTTTTGTACCAAT
Organism: Polygonum aviculare; assembly: GCA_934048045.1. Lineage (NCBI taxonomy): Eukaryota > Viridiplantae > Streptophyta > Magnoliopsida > Caryophyllales > Polygonaceae > Polygonum > Polygonum aviculare. The sequence goes on along the minus strand of OW204032.1, from coordinate 12,840,420 downwards.
TTGAAAATCAGATAAATGAGTTTTTGGTATTTTTTGGGTTTTTTTGGCATTTTTTACGGGTTAAACTGTGTAGAAGAAAAGGGGAAATAAAGAAAAGCCACGTGTACACGCGCTTTAACGTTTTTTAAACGGAATCTGACTTGAGGTGGTGTTTTGTTAACGGAGACCATCATACAGGTGGTTCAAAATAATATCAAACATCCGGGTGGTTTAGCGAAATATGGCCTATCATACGGGTGGTTTCCGGCAAATTTCTCTATTTATTATTGATTGATAAATCATATAGTGAAAATGTATACATTTATAAAATTTGCATGTATTAGTAATCTAATTAAAAGGTTCAAGTGAATTAATTTATTAATTTACATTTTTTAATGGAAATAAGATCTTAGAAGTATAAGTGTGATACGTATAAATTGAAGTCCAACCATTCAAGATCCTATGTTGCGAGAAGGGAAAAAATTGTTATTCATGGGAATCGAACTCCCACTAAACCTCAGATACATTTAATAAACTCCAAAACCATCTGTGCGAACTAGTCAACAATCCTATATATACTATACTTTTAAATATATACATTATTAAAAATTTGGGGCCCTTAAAATATGGGGACCCTGTTCCATTGGGCTCTTTGCACACTCCAATGGACGGGCCATAGAAGCAGTGAGCACAGAGACAGATCGGGAGCGCATAGACAGATCGGGAGAAGAGAGGAGAGTGAGATAGGGTTTTACCCAAATGAGCAGCTCCGCCTGTAGTAAAACAAAAACTAGTGTAGTACCCGCGCGCCTACGCGGGGATGTTTGTTTCATATTGTATTAGACCAAAATTTAAAATGTTATACGTAGCTTCTTCTTTAGTGTATGAAAAGTAATATAAATGATTCCTTAATAGCTCCATGTATTTTATTACCTAGAATAAAAATACACTAATAAGGAAGTATTAATTTACTATGTACCTTCCATAAATGAATTCATAACATGGTTATTTCATAACAATCTATAATACGAGCCAGATCTAACTAGATCTAGGCTCGTTGGAGCCAGATCTAGACTCCTACGAGCTAGATCTGGGCTCGTTCGAGCCAGATCTAGGGTTGGGTTTTTGAGTTTTTGGCTTTTGGGGTTTTTAGGATGACAAGTTCATTTTTGGGGGGTTTGAGATAATTTTATGATTTTGGGTAATGACAAGTGGTTTTTTATGAGTTTTAAGTAATTTAAGTTTGTTCTACGGATCTGGCTGATGACAAGTTTTTTTTAAGGGGTTTGGGATGATTTTATGGGACTGAGTGATGACAAGTTGTTTTTAATAGGTTTTAGCGATGACACGTTTGTTTTTTATGTGTTTTGGTGATTATAAGTTTGTTGTACGAATCTGAGTGATGACAAATTTGTTTTAAGGTTTTTGGGATGATTTTGGGTGATGACAAGTTAGTTTTACGGATTTGACTGATGACAAGTTCGATTTGAATGATTTTAAAGGTTTTTAGGATGATTTTATGGGTCTGGGGTGATGACAAGTTTGTTTTACGAATCTGGGTGATGACAAGTTTGTTTTAAGGGTTTTGGGATGATTTTATGGTTCTGGGTGATGACAGGGTTTTTTTTATGGGTCTGGGTGATGACAAGTTCGTTTTTATGGATTTTGGCGATGACAAGTTCGTTTTCAATGTGTTTTGGTGATGACAAGTTGTTTTACGGATCTGGGGGTGATGACAGGTTTGTTTTAAGGTTTTTTGGATGATTTTATGGGTTAGGGTATGTTTTTGGGTGATGACAAGTTTGTTTTACGAGTTGGGGTGATGACATGTTTTATTTTGCATTGTTAATTGTATATATATTACTTATAATTATGGCCTATTAGCTCAAATGGTAGAGCAATGTGCTTGATGCACGATAATGTGGGTTCAAATCCCACATAGGTCAATTTCTGAATTGGTCATCACTGATGACATGTTTTTTACGTGAATGATGGGTTTCACCTCAACTTGTCATCAGATGACGAGTTGAGGTCGTAAATGGTGAGTTTTATCTAAACTGGTCATCACTGATGACAAGTTTTTTGTACGTGGACTGATGACAAGTAGCTTGTCATCTGATGACACGTCACTTGTCATCACTAATGTCACGCCGGTCAACGCTTGATGGTGATAAGGGGTGATGACGTCATCAATGGCATATGATGACGTCATCTTGTAAATTTTAAAAAAAAAGTAGGGGCAAAATTGGAAAAAAAGCCTATGGGACCTCATTTTTTTTCCTTGTAGCCTATTTACTCCATTTTTACTTGCCCAAAGCCCACATACCCAATTTCGTCTTAAGTATTTTGTGTAATTAAATATTTATGCATGAAATATATTAATTCAATTAAGATAAAAATAGATATAGAAATTGGCTCAATATAAGTCTTGGGTAATAGAAAAATAAAATTTTGGATTAGAGAGTAATTTATAGCAGTATTATGTGAGATCTGCAGATATATATATAATTTATATTTTATTTAGAAAATCAAGATCGAATATATTAAGTTCAATAGAAAACATAATTGTATACCTATATTGAATTAACGAAATAACTATATTGATATATATGATCTAGAAGCGGCAATAGTATGGAATTCACATACCATGAAAATATATGTATAAATAGGGCACAACCTATTTATATGGCATTCGTCGATTTCATACATGGATAGACCAAATGTAATATAATTATGAGATTTTGTATTAAAAAAATCTTGTATATGTGGATATTACGTATAGATGGATAATTTGCAATCTATTAGATAGATTACGTATAAATTGATAGAATTTACCAATTTATGTATTAATTTATTTTCTTTATTTAGAAAATCAAGATAATAATTATTGTATAAATATATATTTAAATTATTTATTATGTATCTAAGGATAGAAAATTAGTATAAAAGTGAGGTATTAAAAATAAGGTTGGTGATTTATAAAATCTTAATGATAAAACTGCGTTTAACTGCTTCAGGTTTAGAAGTATACTTGCAGATGACCCGTACCTTGTACGGGGGTGTTTTTTTTGGATTATAAAATGACATAATTCTTGTATACCATCATACTATATAAATAAACTTTATATATTTACTTGTTTATACATAGATAAACATATATTTAAATAATTGAGGAAGAATGAAATAAGATAAGATGCATTATCATATTTTATTAACAATTGATAAAAATCTTTTGGCATTTAAATTAAATAACGTGAACTAACTTATATAATAAAATCATTAAGTTTAAGTAGAAACTCGGATTAATATATTATAAGATTAAAGATAGAGATAATATATAATAAGTTAAATAGAAAACCAAATATCTTGTATCTAATTGTTTTTTGAAAAAATAATTAAATAATCAATATATAAATATGTAATGAAAATGTTAACGAATTATTATCTTAATTAAAAAATCTATCTTATTTTTCTATAACGTAATCAATATCCAATATTAGTGATGTATATGGTAAGTATAACATCTACTTTTTTATTAATACTTTAATATGATATGATAGTAAAAATGTATTTCATATATTATTCTGATAGATTGAATATTTGTCTTAAATATAGTGGTAGAATTTTCTACCATTGATAATTTAAAAAATACCCATAATAATATTACGAAAAATAATTTTAATTTAATATGATATTTGATTAAATGGGTAAAATATTAAGATTATGATTTATGAGTTATGATAAAAAAAATATTTTTTTGAATAAAAGGGTTATGATACATCTATGTATTAATTAAATGTGTATAATGATAAGATAGAGATTTTTATACTTGGATAGAATTATTAATTAAACAACTTATAAATTATAAGATAGAAATAATATCTTAATTAGTATGTATAAGATTATGATAAAATCAAGATTTTAATAAGATAGATTTTTAAAAAAAGAGGTGATGTGGCGCAATGTGGTGGCAGAATTTACTTCCGCTTTAGTATATAGTAATATATATTGATAATAGTTCTCTTGAGCGTCTCTCACATCAAATATATCCGAACAGAGGGGGTATAATTTTGGAAAAAAAAGAAAAAACAAATCATTCTCGGGTGTTGTAATCTTGAATTGCCACATACATAGTCATTGAAATTTGTTGCTAACATTCAAAGACAAAATGTCACTTTCTAAATGAATGCCATATATGAGATGATATTGGGTAGCTTCTCTCTGTCTCTGTAATTATTTTTAATACAAATTCCTATATACACCCTAGTAGTCTCACCTTCCACTAAATCTAATCCAACGATCCACAATGGTCCACCTTGCCTTTAGATAAGACTTATTCTAACCCAACCTATATATTGGTAGAATGAGTAGGTCCATTCTACGATGAGTACAATCTACCATAAATATCATAACATAACCCGATTTTATAAATAACTCTATATGATATGATGATGACCTTCATGTCACAGTGTGAATAACTACAACATTCTTTAACTTAATTGTGCACAACATCTGTTTAAGTAAAACATTCTATATGGATGAGTACGATCCACAATGCTTAGTCTTTAACTGTGGATAGATAATAGCCTTATAAATTTACATTCTTGTCTACAAGATCTATTTAACTAAAACATTCTTGTTCTTCTTGTTGACCACCCTTGGCTTGTCTTCTAAGCTCCAAAAATTACACATGTTTATTGTGACAAAAACCACAAATCCTGTTAGAAGCATGAGTAGTTGGAGGTAGTCTGATAAAACCATCTTCAAATATTTGGTCAATAGGTTATTGAACATGTGTACATTCACCACTACCACAAAACCTAATAAAACCATCATCACTTTTATCACCCATTTCTCTAGTAGCTTAACGTGATGATCACCATAACCTACCCAAATGAAACAATAAAAACAAACACACAAGTTAATTGTTTGTGTTATATGCACCTACTCATCTATGGTGGTGATTGACATGTAGGAGAAATAGATGGCCTCTATATACCTTTTGAATATAGGTAATTGGAGGAAGTTTGGGTTACGTACTTAAACTGGACCAACTATTGTTTGGCTGCTTGGTGGCTAAGTAGTAAGAGAAACAGCCACATATATAAACCCAAAGGAGTATACTCTTTTCGCTTGAGGTATTGGTCAACATCATCTTGGAACTTGTTGAACAGCCTAAAAAAGACCAACACACTCAACCAAACAAGCGACATAAGAAAAGCAAGGGTGAGTTTTTTGCAAGCTATAACTCTAAAGGGAAGAGATACTGCTAAGTCAAATATTGATATGCAAAGTTTCATCCAATCAAAGTGATGTAGGGAAATCCAAATATGTATAAATCCATTCATCCTTGTGATATTTGAGGCTATTGAGGTGGCAATCATCCAAGCGTACTTTCCTTTTGTTTCTCCCCCCCCCCCAAAAAAAAGCAAACACAACTGAGATTAGGGTGTACATGACAACTCTCAATCAAGTAATACACTCATCGTAGTGCATTTTTCCATTCTTTCGGCTCTAATTCTTATTACATTCATTATTTCTTTTTCATTTACACCTAATTTGTAACTTGTAACGCGTTGTGATCATTTTGTGGTTAGGATTCCCTCATTATAGCAGGTAACGCGTTTACGCGGTTAATCTGTCCAAAACATTTTCTCCCAACAGCGAACAGATTCATCAAAGATCAAAATCATCAAACTTCGTTAACTTGAGGAATATGCAACACGAACCAATTAACCAAAAAAAATATAAAAATCAAGTCTTTTTCCAATTCAAATGGAACTAAATTAACCACGCCCTGATTATCCTGACTAGAGGGTTAATTAGCTCACCTTAAGAAGTTGCCATAATTATCCTGGCTAGAGGGTAGAAGATCTTTTTCATACAAAATCCGACGAAACATCTTCACATTGTCGGCTTTAACTTCAATGTCTACAACAACAATTTCGACCAAGTCCAAACAAACAACATCCATCCATAATATAATCAAACTCGTAAGTACATGATTTAGTTTTAGCAACCGATTTACCTGACATTGCCTAAACCAGTTTATCGATTCTGAGATCCACATAAGTGAGCGTTATAGAGAAGTGATTCAACAAACATAAAATGACACATAACATTGATCAAAAGTCTTGTGTTATATATAGCATCCGTAAGTATTGATCCGATAGAGTATTACTCTCTTTGGGTTTAAATGACCCAAAACAACAACTTTTTACATGTGCGGAATCCAGGGCCGGCCTTTTACCTTGTTGGGCTAGGGCGATTGCCTGTGACGATCGCCACCAAGAATTAGGGAACGAGAGTTGTTAGGGAAAGAGAAAAGGATAAAGGGCAGAGAAGAATTCAGTTATTTCATCATGAATGCCTTTACACACGTGTTTTCCCCCTTTTGTATCCAGTTATTAACCCATTTAAGGCTAATTACACTTTTTGGCCCAAACTAAACAAATTGTCACAATTAACCCCTGCTAAAGCATTTCATGACAATTGCACTGACGCTATGAACTTTGACCCCAAAGTTCTACAAAGCTGGTATATAACAATTGCCCTCCCCATATGAACTTTGACCCCAAAGTTCTACAAAGCTGGTCAAAAGACAACACATCAAGCAACAAAATCTCGAAATTGGCGAATGACATGTCCTGCAGCCTCCCATGTTGCCTCCTCAGCAGGTAAATTTCTCCATTTGATCAACCACTCAATAACTGGAGCACCATCTGCCAAATAAATCACCCTTGTATCCAAAACAAACTCAGGAGCCACCTCAATTTCCCCAGTTTCCATAGCCACTGGAGGATCCAACAGAGGCACCACATTAGGTCCAATCCTCTTCTTAAGTAAAGAAACATGGAAAACAACATGTATCATTGATGTAGGAGGAAGTTTCAATCTGTAGGCCACTGCTCCAATCCTCTCAAGCACCTCATAAGGGCCATAATATTTAACACTGATCAACTTCAGATTTTTCCTTAGAGCCAAGGAAGTTTGCCTATAAGGTTGCAGCCTTAAGTAAACCATATCTCCCACCTCAAAACTGCTTTCAGACCTGTTTCTATCTGCATACAATTTCATCCTAGCCTGAGCTGCTTCTAAATTCTGCTTACATTGCAACAAAATCCACTCTTTCTCCTTGATAAATTCCTCTACTGAAGCAGTTTTAATGCTATGATGCTGTAACCCCATCTGCGGTGGCTATAATACAATAAAGAAGGAAAATCTACTGCAATAACTGCTCTTGATTTTATACATATACTAATGTTTCATGGGTTTATATTTGGTGGAACTTAGTAAAAAAAGGCATTAATATTGGCTTAAATATGCAGGCAATAAGGGCGTCCGTTTGGATTTTGGATAAACCGGCTGAACGGAATGGGTGATTATGACTATTGGAAATTAAGCCAATATTAAACGTACAGTAACGGTGGAATTTATTTGGCCTCCCTCCCACATTTATACGGGTGCAATTCTTCTCGACTCCCCCTCTCTCTCTGCTCCCTCTCTCGACCTCGATCCTTCCGGAACCCACACCACCGGCTGCTTCATTGGTCGGCTCGATCCCTGCTCCCCCGGAACCCGAACAGATCACCCCTGCCCTATTAACCCGAACTCCAACTGAATTCCAGATCCGGCACTTCCCGACGTAACCTCGGCCCAACGGCGACGATCCCTTCTCCGGCCGACTTCGCCCGCCGCTCCGCTCTTGACAACCAACAACCCGACTCTGGCCCGATGGGTACCAACGCTCGAGCCTCACCCGACACTAGAGCAGAGAGTGAAACCGGGGAACCGAAGCTCGGAGGCAGCCAACATCGCCCGCGATTTGGAGGCCATGGCGTTCGATTCTGGGAGTTGCACAAGAAGGCGGTATTTCTTACTCTTTTCCCTCTTGCCGATCTCCGTTTTTCGCTTATTAGGTTCTTGAATTCGAAACCCTAATTTAAAAAAAAGGGCTCTTCATGTCTTTCAATGTAAAGCATATGCAGGCATGTGTTAACCAATATCAGTTCGGCATATTTGGATTTTAAACCATGGGATGCATTTGTGGAAATGAGTCAAGTCATCTCTGGTTGCTTTGGACGGAGAAATTTGTTTGCTTTGCCTCTTTGGTTTACAAAGTGCAAACTGTGTACAATTGATTTCATTTGAACATAGTGGGGATACACTGAAGCACTACACATCATTAATTTTTCTCTTATAGTTTCATTCTCCGTTTCATTACAGGATGCTGACAAGAAAAGTCTTTCTCTGATTGGTGAAGAGCTTAAAAGCTTGGCGCAGAAAGCCAAAGAGGACACTTTAAAACCAGAAGATTTTGAGGTCATAATCGCACCCTTCACTGGCTACAAAATTAAGTACCTCTCTGTATATATATTCAATAGTTACAGACTTATAGACAAATTTATATATTCGCTTCCACTGCAGGGAGGAACATTTACAGTGTCAAATTTAGGAGGACCCTTTGGAATCAAGCAATTATGTGCCATTGTTAATCCTCCTCAAGCTGCTATTCTTGCAATTGGGACCGGTAAGATAATGCTAAAGCCAATCTTCATAGAGGAAAGGGAGAAGGTAGTCAAGTACATGTGGGATGTGTACACTAACAGCCTTCGGATCAATTTGCCTCGCTTTTGGCAGGAGGTATTCGAGGCTGCCTAGCGATGTGCCTGGGGTGAGAGAGGCCGCTGTCACCGAGATCACCAAGATGTCTATCCGCTCCATTGGTATCGATCTGCTTCCAATTCAGTTGAAGGTTAGTGTCTATCCATTTCTGAAAATCGATTTTGTTACCATTCCTGTTATAATTTGAATCCATGAATCGTAATTGAGTTTTGGTCTACTAATTTATGAATTTCCTGCTAGCCATTTCCAGGCTTGGGAGGATTTTTGCAATTTTGCATGATGGGCGTCTCGCAAGATGCCTCTCAGGATGATCTGAAGTGGACATTCACTTACAAGAAGGCTGCCATAAAAAACCATCCTGATAATTAAGGGCGATGATACTGAGAAGGTTTGTGGATTGTTGATTCTTCGGTCGAATTTCTGTTGGGTTTTTTATTTTCCGGCGATCTTGAGAAATTGGTCAAGAAGATTTGGATCAAATTCTAATACTTTCTTGACTGATGTTGAAAGTAAAACTTTCTATCAGAATTCCTCTTTGAGTTTTGTGAGTCAATACGTGGTCGGTTGGATTCTTCAATTGTTTTGGGTTGTGAAATGTGTTAGCTACACAGTTGTTTTCGGGGGATTTCTAGGGCTTTATGCTTATGTTATCAGAATTGTAATTTGTTTTAGTATATTGTTGTTTGTTTCAACGTAGGTGCTTTGAAGGGTCCCTACATCTTCTTGACTAATGGTGAGTTTGCTATACCAACCGCGTGGAATTGACATCCTTCAATGTCTGTTTCTCTATTGTTTTCCTCCTATTGTATTAAAGCATTGATTTTTTCAGGAGGTGGTATTCGTTTTCTGATGAGTGAGGGAACATTGATTTTTTCTGTTGTTGATATGTATGGAGATTTTCTTCCTTCGTGTCAAAGATCAGAAATAATTCGATGCTACCCTGATGGATCCTTTGACACTGAACTAGAACTTCACTCTAATATCGTGTCTGCTCACTATGGAGAAATAGGTAATTGTTTTGTATCTTTTTTATTTCCCCTGCATATTAGTTTTAAGTTTCTAATTACACACCCTGAATGTCTAATCATTCAAGCTTCTAAGTATCTAATTTTAATTAGCATAATAACATTTTCTCATATAGGTACGTCATCACGCATGTTCTCAACTATTTTTATTGTAGACATGTTTGTGGGAAAAAAAGGCGCTTTTGCAGAGAGACAAAGTTAACATTACATAGTGTACTCATTTCAGATATGCAAAAGCGCTTGATTAACCCTGCCCACGATTGAAGGTCTGACTCTGGTGTAAGTCCTCATCTTCATTTAGTCTTTGGATTAATGAGACCCCAGAACTCTACAAACTTATTCTTACTTTGAATATTACTGATGCTCATAGCCCTGTAACATTTGTCCCTTTGTAGTGATCTTTCATTCAACTATTTAAGTGGTTCCTGACCTAAGATTTCTGCCAGAACATTCAAGTAAGTTGTAATTTGGATAAATATTGCACCAATATGGAGTAATTCCTTTTTCTGATGGTATTCTTACCTAATTCTTCCAGGATTAGTCATTCCTTAATTTGTGGGGCAAGCTCTGCAAAACAATTGCTCTGTTATCTCTCCTGAACCACTGACTTTCCCACTGGATGCCCTTGGAGGTTCTTATAAGGAAAATCTTTGCTTTCTCTTAAAAGTTTTTGATATGGATTTTACTTTTCACTTTATGGCTTGCCTAATTCATTCACAATGTTGTTTGCTGCATTGGTTTTTCAGCTCAAAGCTCTGCACCTGAATAGGGAGCTATAGAACCTTTATTATAGATTGCATTTAGACCTTGAAGAGGTCATTGATCCTGAATGATGCAACTGAATTTTCCTGCTTCTTTAATGAAATGAAACAGTCGAGCTAGGCATGCTGTATCCATTTGCTTGAATGTTCCATCTATTTGTGACCAAAGCTTACTAGTCTGCATTTGAAAACACATGATATAGTTTGAGCTATATTAGACAAATTCATGGTCATAATTGTCACACCCAGTTGATATTTTCAGAATTCCAAATATATAAATGAAGCAAATTAAATAATGTGATGGGCACAAGTTAAACCATTTCTCTGGTTCAGCCATTCATTCGCCACATGATAAAACTAGGCTAATTTGTTGATTTATAGGCAGTCCATGTGAAAATAACGATGAAGTGTTTATTATAAGCCAGCAGCCCAGCACTATTGATTACTTGGTAATTTGTGGAGTCATTCACTTCCATACCCTCATGAGGTCTAGATAGAAGGAAGAACACAAAAGAAACTAAATTTCGTGTACAAAACTAAGGTGAATCGAATGTAGATGAAAAATTCCAAAGATCCAATACAAAAGAAAATCAATTCATGAATATCTGAAAAACATAAATAAAAATAATAAAGTTATCCATTTTGAAATCCTAATTAATAATTTGAGATGCAGCAAATGGTGCAGTTCATTACAAACTATCAGGCTATATAGTTGAGAGGAAAAACAAAAAATTATTAGTAAGAGTAAAATCACTAAGATTTTATGTCAAGGCATGTAGAGTGTAGACCATTCTTTTGATCAAAAAATAAAAAGAGTGTAGACCATTCATGTATCTTTTTATGAGTGTAATACATTTACATGACATGGCCAAATCATGAAAAAAAGGTATGAATTTTCTAAAATTGAACACCTCAGAGGCAGAATTGAGTAAAAAAAGGGCAACGAAGAAGAAATGTGGATGATTCTTCAATCGATAACTCAAGTCCTATTTAAATCAAACTCTAAAATATCGAAAGAGAAAACACAAAATATAAGCCCGCAACTATGAAAAGTTTCAAGTAGTGTGCCTTCAGGATTACAAGCCATTTACATAGACGTGGCACAAAAGAGAATCATAATTCAAGCATAATACAAGTTAAAAGCGTGATCCAGACATGAAAAATCAGTCTTTCAGTAACAGCAATGACGAGTCCTAAACCTTCTTCATGGAGTTGAAACAAGAATGAAAGCATTTCACTTGACTCATTGGGGATAGAATGAGTGGATACTTTGACCGAAAATAAAAATAAAAATGAGTGGATACTTTTTAAAATGGATAGAAAGTGAAGCAATTCTTTGAATATAGAGAAAGAACTAGAAGAAGAGATTATGATGTCTAATATATTCTTTTTAAAAGCAATCATATGATAACCCACCCACATTCATAATCCAAAGATATAAAGAAAAAAGATCATCAATATTTTATCCATCATTGACCAGATTCATAAGTCAATAAGACCAAGTCAAAGACAACAGGTAATGAGATTGCAGTTTTCTTCATTTTTGGTAGGGGTGTGAATCTGAAGGCAAAAGGCCACGAGGAAGGGCCTCTACCAAGTAGATTTACTTTAATTAGATTTAAGTTTTAAGAAAAACCAATCAACAATAGGATCGTGTTTTATTAAGTATCGAAAGTTCTCTTAGGTATATTTATGTAATTTTTCACATTATATTAATTTATACTTTTATTGGGACTTTATATTTCTATAATAGTTTTTGATAATTTAATTATTTTATTATCTTATCGAATATCGTCAAATTTTACACTATCCCAACTCGGGACCGGCGGAGAATATTTATTAATTTATCGCGTATTAATTTATGGAGGTTCTACTGTAATATCATAAGATAATGAAACTCTTTGGTCTAACTTCTACTACGCATATATCATGGATGAAAATTTTGTAAACAATTTGGTCATTAAAATATGATCATAATTTTTATGATATACACAATCAATATCTTTGATTTATTTTAATGAAACAATCATTCTGCAGTAAACAAAGCCCGTGCATCGCACGGGCTCCTAACCCTAGTGTTATGAAATATTACATAAATTCATAATAAATTTATGATTTCATAACAAAAGATCGGATAAGGGAATATTACATAAATTCATAACAAATATAATATAATAAGATAATTTTTTTTAATAATTTGGGTAGATCAATTCTCTCTCATCCATCAACATTAATTTGGTAGTAATTAACATGGTTATTGCGACCATCTTCTTTTAAAGATTTCATAAATGAGTTACATGAAATTCTAACTTGTAAATGTCGGAACTTAACATCTTTTATACATTTTTTCGTTAACAATAGATAAATACACTAATTAATTATATAGTTATTTTGAAATTCAAATTTAGTAATCATATCTTAACAACCCTAGCATCGTATTAATAGGTACATTTAACAAATATGATTAGTTTTTGCGAAAAATGAAAGATCATAAAATCAATTTTTTACCATAAAATACTATATGATTTCTTTAAAAAATATTAATTGACAATAATATTAGTTATAAGGATTGAAATCAAAACTTCTTTAATAAATTGGTCTTTAATAAATCAATTTTCTCAAAAAAGTTCTAACCTATTCTCAAGGTGCATCGGATAAGCATCCTGAATTTGAAAACTAAAGTTTTCTAAAAGAAATGCAAAAAATTTAAACCACCGAATAAATAAATACAATAAAATTTTCTAAAATAGGATGGTTATACTAAGCCCTTAGGTTATAGGTTAGAAAATCCATTAGTTAACTATTAATTTTTAATTATTGTTTAGCTGGTTACATATATGGATGAAAATCTAAATTTCACTAAAAACATAAATTTTGAAATCTTTCTAGTATTAGTATTAATCTGATTTGTTTATGAAGGAAGCTCCTCTTTTTTTTTTGTCGAATTGGAGGAAGCTCCCTCTTTATATAGAGTACAAAGCAATTCATAGGCTGTTGAAAGGAGTGATTATAGGAGATTACTAGCAATTGACCCGCACCTTGTACGGGGTGTTATTTATTTATTTGTTACCATCTATAGTGATTTTATAATTAATAATTACAAATATTATCATATGTATAATTTGTTTTAAAATGACACTTATCTTTTTGATTATAAAATAATATAATTCTCATGTATAATCAACTATTTATAAAAATAATTATATACTTTATTTATATATGAACTATTAACAAATAATTATATATATAATTAAATGATCGAGGAAGAATGCCATGAGATAAGATTTATTATAAATTTTATTAAGCAAATAAAGTTAATAAATAATAAATATAATAAAAAAAAATAAAACCAAATTATCTTGCATATGTGGTTATCATGTTATGAAAAATTAATAAAATAAGAATTAAATAAAAAATGGGGATTAAGTTATCCAAGCATGAATTTTATTCCCTATAAAAAAAACAATGAAATTAACTTTATCCATCAAGTTTGTGGCTGTTCAGTAAGAATAATATAGGTAGACAAACCGTAAAAAAGGGAACATACGTATTTACTTGTGTACATTATTAAGTTTGTTCAATGAGCTCAAAAAAAAGTTTGTTCAAAATTATGTTATTAGTGACAATGATCATCGTAATTAATGTAATTACATGTTTGATGAGATACGTAATTTAAGTAATATAGGTAGGCACTGAAATTAATATTGGTGTTCATAATATTATTCACGGTAAAAAAAGATAAGATAAGAAATTCTACCAACAAAAAAGATAAGAAAGAGAAAATTTTGTAGAAATTATAACCTATATGGAGGATAAAAGATAAATTTTCCAAGTAATAGAAAGATAAATTTTCCAATTCAATATATAACAAAATAATTTATATAAAATATATTATTTTAATAGAAGGGGTGATGTGGCGCAATATGGTGGCGGAATTTGCTTCCGCTTTAGTATATAGTAACAGATTAAGGAAACTAACAATATATGAATCTAGAAGGCAAAGATTTGATCATAATTATCATTTTCAAAAAAAATAAACAAAAATTTAAACAAAAATTATTGATATATTCAATAATTTTGGTATTCTTTCATATATAACTTGAGCCAAAAAATAAGTAAAGGAATGGTACATGGTTATATTGTTACCAAAAGATCTTCGATCAAAAATTAAGGTTACCAAAATGATCATGATTAAGGAATGGTACGTGATTATTTTGTTACCAATTAAAATATCATGATTATAATTTTTCAAAGGAAATATTTGCATTTTCCATGTGTGGGATTTTATTCTTTTGAATTTAGAGATATGACATGGATTTTTTTTAATTAATAGATATGATTTGTAAATGAGATGGAAACATGTAGATGACATGGCTTAATTAATAATTGAAAATATATGATGTGGCTCAATATTATGGCGACATGTGGCAAAATCCTTGGTGGTGTAATGTGAGTGCGACATGTGAAAAATGCTGACGTGGCGCAATGTGGTGGCTCCAATCCTTACGGCTTTTATATATATACATAGATTGGGCTTTCAAACAATTGGTTTTCCTGGAATGGGTTGGATTTATAGGTTGTTTGGACACTAAACGTACATGGGAATTTGTTAGACATGTATGAACTAGTGTATATCCGAAAAGGAAATACTGATTAACTTTTATGTAATTGTGGGGTTGCACAATTAATCCGCTTTAAGTCCCCTTTTATTTTACACTTGTTATGGATGAGTTGACGTGATAGGTTCAATGAGAGATATCATGGTGGATGTTATAAATCAATGGAACTTCACCTCATGTTCTACAGAATTAAGACTGTTGTATTGCACCTAGTCTCTACCCTGGGCAACTCAATCACATATCGCATAGCTCATCATACCGAAGACTGATTTAAACCTTTTTTATTCAGACAATACAAAAGTGACAGATTTGTCCATTTGTGAAGAAAGAAAATAGGCTTGCTTGAAAATGAATAAAGATACGACAATGCAAACTAGAGGAAAAGAGCAGTCACACGAGGGGGGCTTCCGCATATAGTACCTCCTACACGCAAGTTATTACGCCCAGATGGTACGCACGGAAGTCCTTGACATCAACTTTGACAAACTCTTCTGTATCGCCCATTTCAGTTTCTTCCACACTTAGGAAACATATGCAAAGGAAACTCTTTTCAGCATCGTGGGTTCCCACAACGACAATACACACCGTCTTCTCATCAACCTTAAACAGACTTGCTGACGAAATCATCGCAAGCCGCTTCTCCCTAGAAAGACCCTCAAAGACACAAGGCAGGTCCTGAGAGCGGCGAACCTCGGCAGATAGTCATGGAACCGGGCCGGGCCGCCACCGGGCTGGGCCAAGAAACTGTGGCCCAGGCCCGGCCTAGTAAATCACCGGGCTGGGTCGGGCCGGACCCCGGGCTGGGCCGGTCGACATAGGCCCGGGCGGGCTCGGAACGGGCTGGTGCCGGGCCGGGCTGGGCCGGGCCGATAGTTCATTTTTAATAATTATTTATCAAATTTTTAATAATTAAGATGCATATGTAATTAATTTTAATAATTATAGTGCATATTAATTTTATTTTTGCACAAATATAATTTATAGAGTGCAAATAATTTTATTTTTACAAATATATAATTAATAGGGTACATATTAATTCTATTTTTACAAAAAATAAAACTAATATGCACCGGGTTGGGCCGGACCAGGCTGGGCTGGGTCGGGCTGGGCTGGAAATCTCCGGCCCGGGCCCAGCCCATGGCCCGTCCGGGCTTGGCCGCCCGCGGGCTGGCCGGGCCGGGCTTTTTGGGCCCATGATACCGGGCTGGACTGGGCCGGGCCGGGCCGGCCCGCATTGTTGGCCATCACTATCGGCAGATGGGGTGACTAGGTATGCTCTAGCCGTCATTTCCCTGTCAATCATTTATGGTAATGATCGTCCCGAGTCTACAATCACAACTCCGATCCCAAGAACCAAGTACAGGGGATCCTCCTTTGAATCAAACTTCCTAATGCAAACGTGATTTCCCAACGGAAATCGGGGCCAAACACGCCAATTCTCGAGCACTTTCCATTTCTTCGCTTTCATGTCAAAGACCAGGAAAGGGTAACGACCAGAACATGCAAAGATGATGACACCATCACCAAGCACCAAGTGTTGGTGTATGAAAAAGCCATGCTCCTCATCCATGAGTCTCCACTCAGAGCCGTCGTCGGAAAGGCTAAGAGCCTCATGGGTTGAGAACTCTCTGGGGTCGTGAAACCCAACACCATACATAGGGAGAGACTCAAACACGTACATGTATTTCATCGCTAGTCGTCTCCACTATAGGCCAGAATTTGGGCTTCTTCAGCAGCGGGAAGTTGGTGCATCCTTCAACACAGAGTTTACCATCCTTGAAACACAGGCGAGAGAATCGTCGGGATGTTCCCTTGAGATTTTCATTCACCTCAACGCCGTCGGGATATTCATACACTAGTTTCTTGAAATCTGGAAAATCCTGGCCGGCGACGATGAATACGTCGTCAGTCCCATGCTTGAATAATCCGGACGTGACAGGAAAACCCTCTTTGATCGAGCAAGCTGAGAGTATCGATTTTGGGAAGGGGCGGTAGGCCTGTAGGGGGCTCAAAACTGTTGTCCTTGGACACGGATTCAGGTTTCTTGAGATCCAAGCAGTAGATCTCGAATCCATCTGAGACACACAAAAACCTTTCCTTCTCCTGTGCTGCAAACGGGCTTACAATCTCCTTGGACATATTAAATCTTGACCTTCTCTGCAGATATCAACCAAGTGAAACCAAAATCAAATTTTGCTTTTTACAGACGGTGGATAAAATGCATGTTCATGATGTATCAGAGGAATCCCATATCAAGATGTTACTACATGTACTCAGGTGTAATTTAACATCCAGACACACAATTGATCAAATTTGACACAATTAATATACCATTAACACAACCAAGGCAGCTAAATACCATCACACACAACCGTTGATATAAAGACGACAGTAGAGGAACAAAATTCAATTGAGAAAGACAGTTTCGAACCGATCATATTTGAGACGATATGCCGCCGGCGATGAAGAATTGTAATGGTGATAAGCTTTGGAACAAGCTTTGGGATGTTCAAGCTATTCCTCGGACAAAAATTCTGTTATGGAGAGCGGGAAGAGGTTTGTTACCGTGCAAAGAAAATCTTTTTCGACGAAAGATCACGGCGAACAGCTGGTGTGAAGTATGTGGGCTACCGGATTCGATCATGCATTGTTTGAGAGAATGTATTCTCCCTCGACAGGTCTGGAACTTATCCGAGTCTTTTGCTGATGTTGGCGAGGGTTGCAGCAATTTTCTAGATTGGTTTGATATGGCTGAGAAATTTCTTTCGAGAGAGGAGCTGGGTCTCTGGGCAAGCACTGTGGGTGAGCTTTGGAGAGCACGTAATTTGTTGATTTTTGAAGGGCTTGCTTCAGATGCTCATTATGTTGCAGAACGTGCAGCCTGTGGCTTTAATGATTTTCAGTCGGCTGTACACTTGGAGAAAACGCAGGCTGCTGCCTCTCAGGAGATCCCAGTGAAGTGGTCATCGCCGGAACCGGGCTGGATCTCGATCTGCTGCGATGGATCGGTCAGGAACAGAAGCTGCGGTATTGGAATCCTGGGTCGATCTAGCTCGGGCGAGGTTGTGTTCTATGGAGCTAAAACTGTCCAGGAGGGACTTAGCCCTGAGATCGTGGAAGCCGAAGCTGTTCTCTGGGGCCTTCAAGTTGCATGTTCTTTGGGTCTCGATCGAGTGGTCTTGGAAACTGATTGCAAAAGTTTGTTTGATAAGATCATGGGTGGAGAGATCCCAAACACTTCCCTTCGTCTTCTCCTTGCTAGAGTCATCGAGCTCAGCCTTGACCTCCTCCTTTGCAAATGGCGGCTCATTCGGAGGGAGGCTAATCAAGCGGCGGACTGGTTAGATGTACTAGCAGATGACCCGTACCTTATACGAGATGTTATTTATTTATTTATTTGCTCTATGTACGAATGTACTATAACAATTACAAATATTATTATATATATACTTTGTTTTAAAACGACGCTTATTTTTTGGATTATAAAAATGACATAGTTCGTACATATCATCATATATATAAATAAATTTTATTTATATATTTACTTTTTATACATACATAAACATATATTTAAATAATTAAGGAAGAATGAAATAAGATAAGATGCATTATCAGGCATACAATATAAATTACGTAAACTAACTTATATAATAAAATCAATAAGTTTAAACAAAATTTGGATTAATATATTATATATTAAATATATAGATAATACTTAATAAGTTAAATAGAAAACCAAATTATCTCGTATATATATGTTATTGTTTTCTGAAAAAATAATTGCATAACAAATATGTAATGAAAATGTGAACAGATTATTATCTTAATTAAGAAATCTATCCTTCTTTTTTAAAGTGTAATCAATATGCAATATTAGTGATATATATGTTAAATATAACATCTACTTTTTTTATTGATATTTTAATATGGTATGATAGTAAAAATGTATTTAATATATTATTTTAATAGAATGAATATTTGTCTTAAATATAGTGGTAGAATTTGCTACCGTTGATGATTTAAAAAAATACTATACTAAAATTACGAAAAATAATTTAAATTTAATAAGACATTTAACTAAATGGGTAAAGTATTATGATGTATAGATTGTGACGAAAAAACTTTTTTTAAATAAAAGGTTTATGATAGATCTATGTATTAATTAAATGTGCATAATGATAAGATAGAGATTTATATATTTGGATAGAACTAACATTGTGATTAAGCATCGATAAGTTTATGATAAAATCAAGATTTTTAAAGATAGATTTAAAAAAAAGGATGATGTGACACAATATGGTGGCATAATTTATTTCGGCTTTAGTATATAGTAATAGATTCTTTTTTTTGGTCAACATGTACTATATATTTTAGAGGGTGATATGTGCTCTAATTGCCACCATATAATTTTTATTTTTTGCAATATAGTAGAATTTAGAGATAGATATTTAGAGATTTTGATAGAATTAAAGGATAAAAAATCACTATAATATATTAAAATAATTTTTATGGTCTTATAATAAGGTGTAATGTCACTATATTTAGTTAGAAAATTTTGGCCCCCTCAATACTTTCATTCTGATTCCGCCCCTACGGAAACCCATGCCCACATTTCCACGTCCTCCCGGGGGGCTCACCATCGTCCACCGGCATCCCTCGTGAGTCGCTCTCCTTCCTACATGAAACCAGCCGGGTCTTGGCTTCTAGCCAAGGCTTACTCCTCCTCCTCCTCCATGAGACGAAAAGTGTCGGTGAAGGGTGGATACGCACCCAAAAGTTCTTCCTTTGCAATCCTGCTTGGAGGAGCTACGCATCGCTTTGTTTCCCCGATTGGCTCAAATCAAGACGGTGTATGCCCTCCGAGTCGACCCTTGAGTGTCACCGATAAACCTCGTCAACGCTAAATGCATAGACCACCCTCAATTTAGTGATTATAGTGTTGTGATCCCGCTGCTACGTGGAGAGAACTCCGATTCGGATGTTGCACAATTGTCCATGTATAGCAAAGGGAAGTGCGAGGTGCACACATTAAACCTCCCCGTTGAGGGGCGACTTCCTGTTGCCTTTTGGATGTATGTCTTTTTCTTCAAAGGAGGCATTGTCATACATTACTTTTGTTATAGGTTTGTACCTACCTACATAAATCAAATTATAGTATATATTATACAAATTTAGAACACAATAATTTTTGTCATGAAAGCATTTTCGAGAACGTTCGAGCTACCTTAGGGTTCTTGGGAGGGAGTAACATACATCGGGTTCGCTATCAAGATTTTCAAGTGCAAGAGATTAGATGGGAGTGAAACTATCGAACTCGTGAGGGTACATTCGGAGGATTGCAAATTTACAGAGATCATGTTTACCGTGTGGGTGTAGGAGGACTACGAGCGCGGCTCATGGAGGAGAGTGGTGGCCGGAGAAGACCATGGCTGAGATGGGGGTGCCGGAAGAGGAGTGTATTCGAAGTCTTCAAATTCAATCGCTTAATTCCGTCCAAATTTCGTTCCATTCGAGTCGAAGTCTTCAAATTCGACCCAGCCGAGGTCGGATTCAACTAAACCGAGCCCTGGTTCTCTCTCTTTCTCTTACTCGAAACATTGTACATCCAGATCTGCGTTTACTTCTTCTAGCTACCATCCAAGATCCCTCTTACTCGAAAATTTGATTTTGTTGTCTTCACCATTTTCGATTACTTTGGATTGAAAGTTGGTCAGTTCATCTTCTTCCTCCTCCATTTCATCTTTTGGTTTGATTGCAAACAACTCTGGTGAGAAGAAGAGCGACAAAGTCCAGTTGAGCCGGCCGACAACGAAGATCAGAAGAAGATGGGCGTTCAAATGGAAATACAATAAAAACACGTAAAATAACAGTTTTGCCCCCGTGTCCTTAAAAATTAAAATGACAGTTTTGTCTTAATTAAAAATATAGCTTTGTCTTACTTGGGAAGAAAGCAATCCAGAAAAGGCCTCACGTAATCCCGACCTGTCAACCCTAATGTCTTTTACCTTCTCTCCTTCTTTCTTTTTAAATACTCATGTGTGAAGTTAAATTCTCTAGTTAACTTATCTCGACGCACTTTGACAATTGACTTTTCTCGCTTATTTATCAGAGATGAATTAAGGGGACACGCACCCTTTCTCTATTGTTTTGCAAGCCTTGAGGAGAAAAATATATGCCAAAACCAAGAGACTATGATATTTGACAATTATTGTAATTATTGTTGGATTTTCATACTTAACATTTAGTATCTAGTTTTTTTTGTAGTGTCACGATTTATCATACTGGCTTGTTTTGAGAATGTCGCTGAAATATACT
Source organism: Polygonum aviculare (assembly GCA_934048045.1). Classification (NCBI taxonomy): domain Eukaryota; kingdom Viridiplantae; phylum Streptophyta; class Magnoliopsida; order Caryophyllales; family Polygonaceae; genus Polygonum; species Polygonum aviculare. Next base: position 12,819,096 of record OW204032.1, on the reverse strand, counting down.
TATTGGCATTAAATAATACTAACTTATCATAATATAATATAAAGCAAAGTAGAACCCAAGCCTTTATAAAAGTTACACGACGACATCCAAGCTGAATAAAATAAATTTTATTTAATAGTATTCTCCAAAATTAACCATAATGTTCACTTGATATCTTGTCTAATTTTGAAATTTTCAAAATATATAATTTTCATTTAGATTAATTGAAACGTATTTTAATATAGGTAAAAGATATTTTTTTATATTTTTGTTATCCTTTTTTATGAATATTCTAGATAATAAGTTAAGATAATGGTCCATAATAGAAGCTTGTGATTCCATTTTATTTATATATAGATAAAATGTGAATATAAATATTGTTATATACAAATGTGAACCTTAATAAATTATAAAGAATATATAATTTCAATAACTGTTACTTGGAAAACTAGTCATATATAATAATCTTAATCAAATTGATTGAATTTATTTAGGTATTAGATACATATATAAAAAGACACATGATTAAATCTAAATAGAATTCTTCATAAATTAACTTTATAAATTATTTTAATAGAATTGATATTTGCTGAATATTTATAATCTATTAAGATATTAGACGTGTCAATTGGGTTGGTTCAACCGGTTCAAGTTCAATCGTTTGAGTTCTGGTTGATTACGAGTTTAAGCAAATTGAATTACCAGGTAAATCGGGTCAGGTTATAAAAGGTTCTCGTGCAAGGTCAATTTGACCAACAAGTCAATAATGTCATTTTTAAATGATACATTTATTATTAAATTATTGTGAATTTATTAAATAATAATATAAATATGAAAAATGAAGAAATTTATATCAAAATAATTATATGACTATATTAATATATCAAAAACATACATCTATAAGTAAATAGGTTTCGACTCGGGTTTAGGTTTTACATTCTAGAGTCAAAAGTGGACTCGTGTCAAAATTTGATCTCAAAATGTTTAACTTGAGTGTATATCTATATTAACGATGTATGATACAAAATTTATAGTAGTTTATCAACTTTAAGACGAAGCTATTGTTGAATAGCCGATATATTTAGGTGCAAGTGTTTCTTAATTTATTAAAAAATATAAACAAATGACTTTTTTTTGTCGAAGGAGAGGCGGCACTCTCCGACTCCTAAGGAGAGCGTTTTATTAAAATATAAATGGATGACTTAAGTTATGGCTGGCTGACTGATGTAGTCTTGTAGTTGCAATTTAACAATTTAAAAACACACGTGACACGTGAAAATAGTGAACGTGAAACAAATGGATGAAGATGGCATGGTACTTTAAAAAGTCAAACTCACACATCTATGATCTATCGCTTTGGGATCAACCATTGTCACCTAACATGCACTTATGTTTACTGTTAGGTATGTGGCCCGAATAATGAAGGCGAGATATGTAATAGGTAGACCCAAAAAATGTTTCCTAACCGTCCAGGCTAACCTTCTTTTATATGTCTTTGGTTGATCCTATGTAAGACTGCGTGCATCCCTGATCCAACCGAACTTATTTCACATTTGCATAATTGCATGGACAGGTTGTATATATGTACAAGAATATATATTAAACTTCTGCCAAAAATAAAAGCATGTATATATACAGATCAAGCTAGCTTTTCCTTCGATTGTCAACAATGGCAATGGCACCAGCCAAGATGAACAAATTCGCCAACAGCAATGCGCTTTGTGTTGCTGTTGCTGCTCTTCTTCTCCTTGCCCTTGTTCCTAGTTCCGTTCTCTCGCAATCCATTGTCGACAGCTTGCCAGGGTTCACTGGCAACCTACCCTTCAACCTCGAAACCGGGTTGGTCAACTCTCTTGCATTTCCATTGCTGTTGTTCTTGATAGACGGTTCGTTCTGTGTTGGGTCTAACTCGGGCTTCACTGCAGGTACATCGGAGTCGGTGACTTGGATGAGATTCATCTGTTCTACTATTTCGTAGAATCCGAGAGGCAGCCGAAGAGGGACCCTCTTGTCTTCTGGCTCAATGAAGGCCTTGGCTGCTCTGGATTTTCCGCCTTCCTCTATGACAATGGTGCATTTCCTCTTCCTTCACTGTCCTTTTTGGTGACTTGGTTGTAGCTTTCAACACGTTTAGGGACTTGATTCGCAAACTGTGTTGCGATGCAGGGCCACTCTCATTCAACTACTCGGATTTCAAAGGAGATCAGCCGACGCTTGAAGTGAACGAGTATTCATGGAGTAAGGTCGCAAGTGTTCTGTACATAGACTTTCCAGTCGGAACCGGGTTTTCCTACTCCACGGATCCAGAAGGCTATGCAAGCAACGACACGCTGGCAACGGCCCATGCCCACAAGTTTATCCGCAAGGTTTGGCCCTTATATTCTCTTCTGATCACACACATTTTCTTGGCACAATTACAAGGCTGAAACATTAAGTGTCACTTGTGACAGATGACAGGAATGACAGCTGAAGGTTCTGCTGTCACTTTTTTTTCCTTACTGTCTTTACAACTGCTTATATTGTTATGCTGTTGCAGTGGCTTTTGAAACACCCTCAGTTCCTGAAAAACCAGCTATACATAGGAGGGAATTCTTATGCAGGCATCACAGTCCCACTCCTAACTCGAGCTATAATGCAGGGTAATTGCAATTCATAAAATTAACCTGCTTTTGATTTTACAGATCCAATTGCTGAATTATGTCTTCTTGATTGCGTATACGTGCAGGAAATGACTTGAGTCTCGACCCCAGAATCAACGTCAAGGTAATCAGCAAGTTCCATCCATTTCCTAACTCAATTGTCAATATGTTACATGTATAATATATCTTCTTGAATGGTACATATATCAGGGATACATTCTAGGAAACCCATACATAAGCGAGGAAAGAACAATAAACTCGCGGTTCCCATACGCCCGAAGGGTCTCACTTCTATCAGACGGAATCTATGAGGTTAGCTATTTCAACTCATTTCTCGCCGAATTAAGATCATAACTTGTTCATGAGAACATACATGATTTTTTTTGTTCATGTCTTAACAGACACTTAAGGAAAACTGTGACGGCGAGTACATTGATGTGGCTGCAAACAACTCAGCTTGCTTGGCAGCCCTCCAAGGAGTTGAAGATGTAAGAAAACTAGACACATTTTATATTAGTTAGTTATTTTTAAATATAAAATTCTTTACACTTGGGTTTCAAGACTGATTCTTTTTCTTGATAATGAATCCAGTGCCTTAGCTTATTGTATTGGCCCCAAATCTTGGAGCCTACATGCGGGGATTTTGACCGGAAACAGGACATCAGAAAATGGGACCAAGCAACCGTCGAGGAGACTCCACAAGACCTCATTCGCTTGCCCTCCCAAGAACGAGAGCTATGGTGTCGCGTAAGTTGATACACACATTACATAGACCAGAGTACTAAAATGTAGGAGCATTGAAGCAAAACCTTGAACCTCTTGATCCGGGTCTGTTGCAGGGCGATTTCTACGCGTTATCCAACTTGTGGATGAACAACCCAGCGACCCAGACTGCTCTGCACGTCAGACCGGTACAAATCACATACTCTTACAAGTGTTTGCTTGCTTTGGTCTCATGGTTGTTGGCTATGGCATTGACTGCTTTCTTGATTGAACAGGGGACAGTGACTGAATGGGTTAGATGCAATCTGAGCCTGTCTTACACCAAGGATGTTCTGGACAGTTTCGGCATTCATCAGTCTTTTGTGAACAAGACGATTCGAGTGCTTGTATACAGTGGTGACCAGGACTTGGTTGTTCCATACCTGGGCACAGAATGGTGGACGGGTGAGCTTGGCGCGCCTGTTACCGGAAACTGGAGGCCCTGGTTCTCTAACGGCCAAGTCGCCGGCTACACCCAGAAGTACAAACAAATTCCTTACAGCATGACCTTCGTGACGGTGAAGGTGACTCTTTGGATCAACTCTCTTAACTGATTCATAACTAAGCACATAAAAAATTTAGTCATTATCAATACTCATTAATGTTGTTGTTGTTGTTGTTTCAGGGAGCTGGACACACGGCTCCAGAGTGGAAGCCCGAGGAGACGCTGATGATGCTTGACAAATGGTTTGCTTATTATCCACTCTAGTCTAGTCTTGTTCTCGCTTCCTTTTCGGTTCAAAGTTGTCGTGAACGAGCCTGCATCTGTTAATTTGTGATAATAAACCACGTCTTACATCGCTCATTACAAGGGCGTGCAATGTTGTAGAGTTATATGTATCTTCAAGTTTTGAGATTTATCGTCATGCTTAAAAGGCAACAACAACAACAACAACATTTACCCAGGTAGTCCCACCGAAGTGAGATCTGGGGGATCAGGATGGGGTATTCCAGACCTGGATGGAATACGCCCGAAATAACCCGATCAAAGGACACCAACCAAAAAGGCGACTACAGAGATGACTAAAATTACAACTAAACTCAAAGTAAAAGCTAAAGCTAAAACTCAAGGCAAACTTAAGAAAAGAAAACTAACTAAAACTAACATCCTGACTTTAACCACCCGCTTAAAAAGGCTACTCCACCAACCCGGCTACTAGCTCTCCACCACCTTGATCTTGTCCCTCCAGCTCACCCTACACTGCGCCAGCTCCACTGAGATCCCTAGCAGGTTGATATCTTGCTTAATGTTGTCCATCCAACGCTTCTTCGGGCGGCCTCTACCTCTACGGTAAGCCCCTAACTCCAAACGCTCACACCTCCTAACCGTCGCATCCGGGCTCCTTCTCTGAACGTGACCAAACCAACGAAGTCTCGTTTCCCGCAGTTTGTCTCCTATGTTCGCCACTCCCAACTTGCTTCTGATCTCCTCATTTCTAATCTTGTCCATCCTCGAGTGACCACACATCCATCTGAGCATTCTCATCTCGGCGACTGCCAGCTTCTGTTCCTGAGCCTTCGTCGTGGCTAACATTCGGCACCATAGAGGATCGCTGGCCTTATCACGGATCTGTAAAACTTTCCTTTAAGCTTCAACGGCACCTTCCTATCGCAAAGAACTCCTGACGCTGCCCTCCACTTTTGCCAGCCCCTTTGAATACGAGATCTCACGTCCTCACCAATACTCCCATCGCTTTGCAAGACTGAACCCAGATATCTGAAGTTATCTCTCTTCGCAATGATCTCATCCCCCAGCTGCACCTCACTCCCAGAATCGTCTTCTTGCCCGAAACTGAACTCCACATACTCCGTCTTAGTCCTGCTAAGCCTGAACCCCTTAGATTCCAGTCTCTCCCTCCACACTTCCAGTTTTTGATTTACTTCCGCTCTAGAATCCTCCACTAAAACGATGTCATCCGCGAATAACATACACCCCGGTACCTCTCCTTGGATATCCTTTGTCAACTCGTCCATCACGAGCGTGAACAGAAAAGGGCTCAAGGCTGATCCCTGATGAAGACCCATACTCACCCTGAAAAACTCTGTATCCCCACCTTGCGTGCAAACACTCGTCCTCGACCCTTCATACATATCCCGAATGATTCTGATAATCGACTCCGGCACCTCTTTGGTTTCCAAACATTCCCAAATCAGCTCTCTGGGAACCTTGTCGTAGGCCTTCTCCAGATCTACAAACACCATATGCAGACTCTTCCTCCTTTCCCTATGCGCCTCTGTCAACCTACGCAGCAAGTAAATAGCTTCTACCGATGACCTCCCTGGCATAAAACCAAACTGGTTCTCTGACACCCGCACTAAACGCCGCAATCTCTGCTCAATGACCTTCTCCCACACCTTCATTGTATGACTTAATAGTTTTATACCTCGGTAGTTGCTACATTGTTGAATGTCCCCTTTGTTCTTGTATAGAGGGATTAACTTACTGAGTCTCCACTCCTCTGGCATCTTGGTCGTCTTGCAGATAGTGTTGAAGAGTGTCGCAAGCCACTCCAAGCCCCTAGTGCCCAAACACCTCCAAATCTCTACTGGGATCTCATCCGGTCCCACTGCTCTCTTACTGCCCATTCTGCGGATCACTGAGTTGATCTCTGTCGTAGTAAAACGCGTGCAGAAAGAACGGCTAACCTGACTCCCTAAATCTTGGTGGCTCCCCACCGACTCACAACCCTCATTTAGGAGGCCGGAAAAGTATCTCTCCCACCGTTGCTTGATTTCTAAGTCGTCCACTAGCACCTTTCCATTTTCGTCCTTGATACATCGAACCCTATCCAAGTCCGAACACCTCCTATCCCTTTCCCTTGCAAGCCTATACAAAGCCCTCTCACCTCCCTTCTCATCGAGAGCTTTGTACAGGCTTTCAAACGCTTTCTCCTTTGCGGTTGCCACTGCCTTCTTCGCTAACTTCTTCGCAGCCTTGTAGTCTGCTGCCCTCACCTCTCTGTCCTGATCACTGCTCCTCACCCAAGCTCTAAAAGCAAGTTGCTTGCTCCTCACTTTATCCTGCACCTCTTCGTCCCACCAAGCCACTGACCTCCTGTGCCCATAACCTCCTCTTGACATGCCTAACACGCCACAAGCTGCTCTGCGAATACACTCTGCCATCTTCTCCCACATCCCGTTTGCATCCCTCCTGGCTTGCCACGCCCCTTTTGCGTCTGCTTCCTCGATGATCTTCTCTTTCAGATTTTGCGCATTTGCTGCCGACAGGCGCCACCATCTGATTCTCGGCTGAGGTCTACTGAACACTTTTCTCTGCTTTCCCGGACATTTGAAATCCAAAACTAACAGTTTATGTTGCGTCGCCAGACCTTCATAGGGGATCACCTTACAATCTCTGCATCCTCCTCTGTCCGCCCTCCTAACCACAAAGAAGTCAATTTGCGTCTTACTCGAAGCGCTCTGAAACGTTACTAACTGTTCATCCCTCTTCCTGAACCAAGAGTTTACCACTAAGCAACCGAACGCATCTGCGAACTCCAACAAGGCTCGACCACCTTCATTTCTAACTCCAAACCCGAAACCTCCATGCACTTCCTCAAACCCGTCCTTAGCCTTTCCAATGTGGCCGTTGAAATCTCCCCCCACAACTAGCTGTTCTGTACTCGAGATACCCCTCATCAGACTGTCCAAGTCTTCCCAAAACCTTCTCTTTTCTTCTAAACTCAAACCCCCATGAGGCGCATATGCACTGATAACATTCAGAACCTTCTCCCCTAAAACAATCTTTAGCAACATCAAACGATCACTGGTGCGCTCCACATGCACTATTTGATCTCTCAGATTCCTGGCGACTAAAATCCCAACACCATTTTTACTACAATCACCCCCTGAGTACCACAACTTCCACCCATCGATCTCCCTCGCCTTCCTACCTTTCCACTTAGTCTCCTGTAGACAAGCAATTGAAACTCTACGCCCTTGGAGAATCTTCACCAACTCAATAGATTTTCCTGTAAGGGTTCCCACATTCCAGGAACCTATTCTCACATCACTACACACCCTGCCGAGCACACCACTCCTCTGCGGCTGAGCCATACTAACACTGAGCCCACTCAACAAGATCACCTGCGGAAACTGAGATAGCCTGCAAAACCGACAGACAAACCAAAGAAGAACACAGAGCCACAACCACACAAAGCTACACCACCGAAAACACGACACACAACGGAAGAAAGAGCAAAGACACAGCAAAGAAACAATAAGCAAGCACCCACAAAACAACGCCAAGCCTTAGAAAAAGAGGAGAATTGCAAAAGAACAGCAGGCTACGAGTTACCACCAACGAACACTACCAAAATTCCACCAAAAACAAACACTAACTAAGGCCAACAGCAGCAATCCACAAATCAAGGAAACACAAATCAGCCAGTACCGGCGAGCCAACAGCAGTTCAAACACTATGCAAACACCCACAAAACAACAACTGGAAAGCCAACAACAGCAGCACAAAAAGTCAAAAAGGCAACCAAATCCAAAAGTCAAAGGATACCGAAAAGGGGAGGAGGAGAAGCCGGGCCGGGTAACGGAAGTCGCCGCCTGCCGGACGAAAACCCAGTCGGCACTGGACGCCGTAAGGGTTCGGCGGCCGGACGCACGTCAGGCCACTGGCCGACCTAGGGTTCCGACACTACCGGCGAACGTCGAGGCGGGGAGGGGTGACGACACAGGCCGAAGCGGATGTCGGTCGGTCGGGGATACGGCTCAAGCAGCAGCGGCTGCGGACCACCCGAAGTCCTGCCGATGGCGGTAAGGCGGGAATGCCTGGGCGAGGGCTGTTCGGCCGACCGGAACCGGACGAACGTCGTGGTCCGGCGTTCGCGAGTAGAGGTCCGGAACCGGACGAACGTCATGCTTAAAAGGCCAATAACAATTTTCAGGCGGGAGCCTAATTTTCACATTCTTCACGACCTAATGCCTATGTATTGTATGGCTCAAAACATGGTTCATGACTCTTCAGTATATACATTGAATGTGAGGCCCCGTACGAAAATTAGAATTGAGCTTTGTATGTAAAAAACTGAAAATAACTTATTAAGAGCTCTATAGATGTATGACTTATTTCAAATGGTAATTAATCAATTATATATGGCTTTTTTTAGGGTAGATTTATAGAAAAGCGTGAACGAATGCTCATTTGCCATAGTAATACAGCAAATCTGTAATGTTAGAAATCTTAGACAGAAAATTGAGCTAATGTTCAAAGTGAGAACAACAACTCTTTGATCTACCTGATAATCGATTGAGAAAGGGAATCACGATCAACAGCATAAACCAGACAAGAACAAGAAATAGAGACTTGAGAGGAATTGTATTAATCGGAATGATCCATCACAGTTACAGCTCGAGCTATTTAAAGGTTCAGCTCAAAACAAATCTTCTAACAGAATTAACCAAGCTACAAGATTAGTACACGTGGCCACATAACTGCCTTTGGATCAATTCTGTTAAATGACTAAAACGCTGTAACAAATCTCCCTCTCTTTAGAAACCTTGTCCACAAGTTCCTTCTTAAGTCTGAAAATTCGGGTACTTCTTCGTAAGGTCATAGAAGTACTCGCAAATGGCTTCCTCTACTGGTTGATTCACCCATTTAACAAGAACCTGAGTTGCAGCTCTCCCTTGCCTATTGACCATTCTCCTCTCCTAAATTTCCTCTGGTTCTTTGAGCAGAACATTAGTGAGAATAGAAGGTAACACAATTGAATAACTAGCCAATTTCCTTGCAACTATTATAGGCCATTTCGAGTTGACTACTTTCACAGAGGCCGATGAATCTGATCAATGGCGTGCGACAATGTAGGATGAGATTGATACCTTGGAAAGAAACCGCAAACGATTGACGGCAAGTGGGATTATCGCATTAAGTACACTTCCACGAGTTTGATTGAGCTCTACGGGACACGGCATGTGGCTCTCAGAAATCTACTATGGCCTTGCTACACTTGTTTGATGAAAGTACTTTTTGAGGTAAAGTAGTGTTTTTTTGTCTTGAAAAACGTAAAAGGTGGAAGAATTACAGGCATTTCAAGAGTTTTGAAAGAAGTTTTTAGAGAAAAGTATACTTTTTGAGAAGAAATGTAGCAAGGCCTATACCGAAAGTGATGGATCCAAATCCTCTGTCCCGCAAACATGTCCCGTTAATACTTATTAGTCGAAATTTTAAAATTACACTTTTTTTTGTTTTTTAAAGTCAAAAATTGAAATTTCTAACCAAGGTAAACTACTGGCTCACTCGAAAAAATCAGGTAATACTGAGTCATTCTAATGGGCCAAGGTCTTCCTCGGCCCGTTACAAAGTCAAGTATACTGCTGGCCCACGAAGCCCAATAATCATCATCATCATCCAAACGCTCCTATTTCTGCTTTTTGCCTTTTTCCCGCTCTGATTTTGTACTCCATTTTCAATTTCACGCTGACGACAACGTCAGAAATCTCTAACCCCCAAAATTCAAATCGGAGAGATTTCCACCTTCCCCTCGTAGCTCAGACCATCCATGGCTCCAACGTTCATCTTCCCCTCAAATCTACACGCCCTCGAAGCTGAAACCGACGATAACCGTCTCTCCGTCGACCGTCCCGTCGACGTCGCATCTCTCCGCTCCTCTGACATCGAAGAGTTCGTCAAAGGTTCCTTCTTTGCTCCCAATCTTACCCTACTTGGGTGCTTCCATCTTCTAACAGTCTTTCCCCAATTCCGGCGCAGGTTTGTCCTTCGACCTCTCGGATCGAGAGCTCTTCTGCATCGAAGACCAAGACGTGTTTGACCGCGTCTACTCTGTGGTCAAGGGTTTCGCCAAACTCCCCTCGCCTTGTAAATATAACATTGTCGAGTGTTTACGGTCTAATTTCAGTGTTCTTCTGCCCAATGTCGAGTCCATCTGCCGGAATTCGCTGGGCAACGCCGAAGCTGGATGTGATACGCCGGCGGCCGACTCCGTTGCCTCTCACCGAAACGCTTTCAAGATATATACCTTCTTTCTCCTCCAGATTTTTCTTGCTGAGGAGTCTGTTTCCAAGTCCACCATTAATTCCAAGGTATAAACCTAACTTGCATTAAAATCCCCAATGTCACTGTTATATAGTTTGAATTTCAAGAGTATTGAGTCGTATCGTTAAGGGTTTTAAGGGTTGGATGTAGGTATTGCCGAGTGCGAGAAAGAAATCACCCATAAATTCATGGAACTGGGAAACTCAGAGAGTTCGGATTCTAGTTCTGATAGCCAATTCACTGGAGCTCAACCTCTCGTTGCTCTTTGGATCAACGGATCCTGATGAGAATTACTTGGCTTTTATTGCAAAGTAAGTGGACTATTTTCATTTCTGATGTTTGATATGCTTTTTCATGTGGTATATTCTCAGCATTACTGAACTCTGAGTTTATTTCTGCTTGTAGAAATGCATTAAGCTTATTTGAGAATGCGACACTGTTAAGGGATTCAAATACGAAGGATGCCTTATGTCGCATTGTTGGAACATGTGCCACAAAGTATCATTACACAGCGCAATCTTGTGCTTCAATCCTTCATTTGCTACACAGATATGATTTTGTTGTAAATCCGATGGCGGATGCAGTTGCGTGGGCCGAGAACAAATTTGCTGATGGAAGCTTGGCCACGTCTCTTATCAGAGAGATTGGGAGGACAAGCCCCAAAGACTATGTGAAGGATACCGTTGGGGCTGAAAATATAGGCCGCTTTCTTGTTGAGCTTTCTGATCGCATGCCAAAACTGATATCTATCAATGTTGGGATACTGGTGCCTCATTTCGGTGGAGAATCATACAAGATTAGGAATGCTCTTATTGGGGTACTAGGGAAATTGGTTGCCAAAGCATTCAAGGATGTGGAAGGGGAAGTGAGCTCCAAATCAGTTCGTCTGAGGACTAAGCAGGCAATGTTGGAGATCTTACTAGAGCGGTGCCGGGATGTTTCTGCTTATACAAGGAGCCGTGTTCTTCAAGTCTGGGCTGAGCTGTGTGAGCAACATGCTGTGTCAATTGGCTTTTGGAATGAAGTTGCAGCTGTTGCTGCTGGAAGGCTGGAAGACAAGAGTGCTATAGTAAGAAAATCTGCTCTAAATTTACTCATAATAATGCTGCAACATAATCCTTTTGGGCCTCAACTTCAAATAGCTTCTTTTGAGGCAACGTTGAATGAGTATAAAAAGAAATTGAATGAGCTCCAGCCAGAGGATAATGAAGTGAATAATGCAGATGGATTAGCTCCTGAAGCTGACCCTAGTGGTGATGCTGGTGAGGTTGACCATGTAGGTTCAGAAACAACTCTGCCTGAGCACCCTGATAGTGTAACTGATTCCCAAGCTGAAGAAAGGACACTGTCCAAGGATAGTCATGTTCCGGATATTGGGAATTTGGAGCAAACCAAAGTACTGGTTGCTTCACTTGAAGCTGGATTAAGGTTTTCCCAATGTGTGGCATCTGTCATGCCTGTCCTTGTTCAATTGATGGCCTCATCTTCTGCTACAGATGTTGAGAATACTATACTTTTACTTATGAGTTGCCGACAGTTTCAAATTGAAGGTTCAGAGACCTGCCTACGGAAGATGCTGCCTTTGGTAATGATTTTTTGTCATGTAACTGAGGTCTTTTAAAAATGAGAAAGCACTGGATGCAAAAAATTTATAGTTCTCTTTTGTTGTTATTTTTCTTTTCAGGTTTTCTCTCAGGATAAGTCCATTTTTGAGGCTGTGGAAAATGCTTTCACTACAATATATATAACCAAAAACCACCTTGAAACAGCAAAAAATCTTTTGAATCTGGCAGTGACCTCAAATATTGGAGATCTTGCTGCTTTAGAATTCATAGTCAGTGCACTGGTGTCCAAAGGAGATGTATCTGCTGGAGTGGTATGTTATTAATTTGTCTTCTGACTATGTATGTTCTGAAGTTGCATAGATCTTTTCATCTGGGAATGTTTTGTCTGAGGTCAACCGTCAATTCCATGTAACAAAAGATATTTTCATTTTGTATTGCTTGTCTTCTAATGCTGACATGCATGCGAAACCAAGGTTGTTTTAATTAACTCATTCTAGTTGCAGTAGTCTACTGCTTATAGTTCATGCTACTTAAGATGAGGATGATATATCTTACTGGCATTTGCTAGGGAAGTTGCCAGAACCATGAAACCTCAGTAATTGCTGAAACGTGCAATGCCTCTTCTACATTCAGCTGAGAAGGGCAGCATTTATTTTATATCTTGGTGGGAAAAATTAACTGTAGTTAATATTTTTCTTCTGTAGATTTCAGCACTGTGGGACTTCTTTTGCTTTAATACAAGCAGAACGACTGCAGAGCAGAGTCGTGGTGCCTTGTCTATTCTCTGTATGGCAGCAAAATCATCAAGTAGGGTTCTTACTTCTCATCTGCAGGATATCATTGATATTGGGTTTGGTCGATGGGCAAAAGTTGATCCTTTGCTCGCTAGGACTGCATGTATAGCTCTCCAAAGATTATCTGAAGAGGAGAAGAAAAAGATCCTAACAAGTGCCGGCAATCGAGTATTTGGGATACTGGAAAGCTTAATCACTGGGTTTTGGCTGCCGGATAGTCTATGGTATGGGGCTGCTGATAAAGCAATAGGAGCCATTTATACACTTCATCCAACTCCAGAGGCTATTGCAGTTAAGTTGGTTAAGAAAACTCTCATGTCTGTGTTCAGTTCTGGAGATACCAATGATTTACAGCAAGAGGCAGATAATTATGTTGCTGATGTTCCTACAGCAGCTCAAGTTGGGAAGCTCAGTAGATATTTGTATGTAACAAGTCATGTTGCCATGAATCAGTTACTATATATAGAATGCTGCATAAAAAAAATCCAAAAGCAAAAGGTTGAGAAGGAGAGATTGGCAGCTGAAAATCACAATAGTGATAACAATGGGTCGGATACTGTGGATGCATCTAACGTGAGTGGGATACCTGATGCTATTTACTTATAGATCTAGGTTATGATTGTTTTCATAAATGAACTGAATCAACACGCTGCTTCTCTGCAGAATGCTGGTATAAACGCTGAACTGGGGATTGCTGCATCTGAAGATGCTCAACTTGATTCTCTCTTTTCAAGGGCAGAAAAAGAAATAATTTCTGGGGACTCCGCTGAAAAGAACTTGATTGGATATTGTGCACCTTTCTTATCAAAGATATGTAGAAACTTTAGTCTGATGCAAAAGGTAAGCATGGTGCAGTCAGTTTTTGTTTGAGTTTTTAAATTATATTATTGCTCCTACTTTGTTGAGGATTTTCTTATATGCTGATCTTACCTTTCTATTTTGTTAGTACCCTGACCTTCAAGCATCTGCTATGCTTGCTTTGTGCCGATTTATGATAATTGATGCAGACTTCTGGTTAGTATAAATTGCCATCTTCACAGATTCTCACGTGTATATAATCTTTATGTCAAATATTCTAAAGTTTTATTCTGAATGAATTATAAACAGCGAAGCAAACCTACAGCTCCTCTTTACAGTTGTGGAGAATTCACCTTCAGAAACTGTTCGGTCCAACTGTACTATAGCCCTTGGAGATTTAGCAGTTCGTTTTCCTAATTTGGTGGAACCATGGACTGAAAACATGTATACTAGGTTGCGAGATCCTTCAGTATCAGTTCGAAAAAATGCTGTTTTGGTGCTTTCTCATCTTATACTGAATGACATGATGAAGGTTTGCCCTGTTGATGTAGCCATAGTTATTTAAGTTACAGGGAACTATAACTAATTGTTGTAATTTATTCAGGTTAAAGGCCACATTTATGAAATGACTATGAGGTTAGAGGATGAAGATGAAAGGATTTCAAATCTAGCCAAACTGTTCTTTACTGAATTATCAAAGAAAGGTATAGAAACTTTCAGCAAATTTCTAGAGAAGGTTGTTGTATGGCTATCAATCTCCTTGATTTTTTAGCACAAGTAAATAATGCTAATTCTTTTCTGTTGCAGGAAACAATCCAATTTATAATCTACTTCCTGATATTCTTGGTAAACTGTTCAATCAAAATTTGAAGAAGGAGTCATTTTGCAATATCATGCAGTTCTTGATTGGTTCTATTAAGAAGGTATGGAAATTATAGCATAAAAAGCATATATTCTTTACTGCCAAAGTCTATATTTCTCTTGTTCTAAGTTTTCCTGCTCGTGCCAACTATTTTGTAGGACAAACAAATGGAAGGCTTAGTTGAAAAGCTCTGTAATAGGTTCAATGGGATTACAGGTATTTGGTCTTTGCTCATTCTCTTCTTATTCTTTTCTGTCCACGTCATTCTTTTATAGATGTGACAAAAAAAAAACTCCTCTGTACTATTATCACTTCTTATTTACATACTTGAGGCTAATCTGGATAACTTGGAGGTTACTTTCATGGTTTATATGCTCTATTATTTTTTGGTGGTTGACTAGCACATGCTTTGCTATACAACTTTAAATCCCTAGGGCAAACATATTCCATCAGTTGACCTTGATGGTGAATTCTTATCTTGCCTGCTCTGTTAAATGGTGAACCTTTCCACTTTTGAGTATGAGATGTGTTATTTTTTGGTCTGGTTTCGTGGTTTGCAACTTTCTGCCAGGCAGGCAGAATAAGGGAATAAAATAGTCCTTTACAAATTTTAAAAGGTGCTCTTTCCTTAGGGCTTGAACTTGAAGCCACTAGTCAAGGGTGTAAACTTCATAACATATCCCAGCTCTGTACTTACTGTTTTCTCTTTTGTTAGTACATCAAGCTGTACAGCTAAATGATTTCTTCTCATGCTTTCCTATCTGAGTGAACCAATTTTTAATCTTCCTACACTCTGACATATCAGCTTGTCATATTTGGATCTGAAATTTTAAATGATTTCATACAAATAATTCATACACTGTTTTTCAATTCTTGTAAATATGGTAACTTTATGCTTTATGATAATGTATCCTTCGTGTTTCGGGCGTTTTGCTAATGGATATTCATTTTAACCGTACATTATCACCAACTTATAGGTTATAACTACAGATCTTATTGTTCATTCTTACTGCAGAGTGTAGTCAATGGGAATGTATTTCATACTGCCTTTCTCAGCTGACATTCACAGAGAAAGGAATGAAGAAGCTAATGGAGTCATTCAAAACATATGAGCATGCTTTGTCTGAAGTTTCTGTCCTGGAACACTTCAAAAACATAATAAGCAAGGTACCACAGTTATAAGTATATAATCTAGTATGGTAAAGGTCCATGCTTTGTTAAAACAAACATTTTCCTTTGCTCTTAATTTTTCAGGCTAAGAAATTTGCAAAACCGGAAATGAAAGCATGTGTTGAGGAGTTTGAGCAAAAGCTGAACAAGTTCCATGCCGATAAAAAGGAGCAGGAGCTCACTGCTAAAAATGCTCGAGCCCACAACAAGAAAACGGGCAACTTGGACAAAGTTATTGCAGGTACCAAAGTCAAAGAAGAAGTTGTGGATACGGAGGAGGTTGAAGGTACTCATTTTTATTCATGCTTGCTTTTGATGTTATATTTCTTCTGTGCATTTTGGAATGTAAGTTAAATGCTGTTGATGTTGATTTTGACATTGGACTTTCTGAAGATGGAATGGATGGTGAGGTTGTTGATCCAAGTGATGAAACATCCAACTCTGATGATGTCCCAGAATCAAACACTATTGAATCGAACAACCAATCTACCACAGCCAGTGGAGCATCACAGTTGGAAGATGATGGTGAAGAAGTGCGGTCTCCTATAGGTAGTTTAAGATATCAAGCTCCCTATTTCATGTGTAACCAATTCAACTACTTATATAGGGCCCTTTAAAGTAAACTTCCTGATTTTAGTCATGTCCTTTGTAAATTCATTAAGAAAAAGAATCACAATTGGTGCAGATGTTTCAAGATCCAAGGCCAGGAAGCCTAAGGGAAAGTCGCTAGCGGGAAGTGTTTCCGCATCTGTCAGACGGACAACGACCACGAGAAGAAGGCAAAGGTAACAACTTGAACTAGTTCCATGTTCGTTACATTTGGGGTCAAACTAGTTGGGATCACAAGGCAATAATATTAGGTGCAAGGGGCCTGGTTGAGTGTTAATGATGGATTCTGTGTGATTGTTTTGCCTATGTTCATGCAGATAAGATGAAAAGATCTTAACAAGCACCCTCACTTATCTTCATGAACTCAGTACTACCTTGTTTCATGGTTCAATGGATGGATGCTTCTTTTTCAGTCAGGTTAGCTGTGACTTTTAGGCCTGTTAGTTGTCATAGACCCTCTTGATTATTATGTGTATGGTAGAACTCAGAAAGCAAATTGAAGATTGAGTGTGCAGAAGAACCGGATCAAACAGTCCGTTTGTCTTTGTAGGCTTTGTTGTGTACTTACATGTACAAGGATACTGCTGTGAGAATTATATTAACACATGTGATCACATTGATATTTATCTTTGTCAACCTGAACTGCTGACTTAACAACAAGTTCCTCTCTGAAAGGATGGATTTGGCAAACTTGTAGAAATTGTTATTAGTGTTGGTTAAGTACTTGACAGGACTTGACAAGGTAACTGATAATGTGTGATATACTGATATAGAAGCCTTATCATGTTATTGTATATCGTCAAACACTTTTGCATGTGTTGAACAAAAGATATAGTGTAACTGTTATCATGGTTTTCTTATAAAAGAGGACTGACCCTTTGCAGAATAGCCCAAACTTATCCTTATTGTTGATGTGGGACATGGTATTATCAACTACTGGTACTGGGGATTGGACTCTTTAAGGATAGTCGGGTGTTAGGTATCAATTGTATTCATTCTTGATGAAGAGCCCGAAAGGGTGGGTTACCACTTTCAGCAACTGAACCCCACGCACTCAAGTGTTACATTTTCTTGTTAATGTTGATGATAGGTGTTTTGTGCTCGTCGTTATTTTGCCTTTAGTTAGTCATGTTGCAACCAAGAAATACAAATCTGCTTACCATCTAAATCTACACCTACACGTACACCTACATCTACACCATCAATTACGGCTAGAAATGAGTTTAGTTTGAATGATTAGACAAATGAAATGAAGGTGGGACCGTAAGGACGTTGTTTGCGGTCTATGTAAAAATTCAAGTCACTTAATTTAATATACTCCGTATCACTTTCAAATTTTGTCTCTTTTATGTATGATTTTTCAAAATATTGGTCATTTCAAATTTTGTAACACTACGATCGTTAAAAAATTCTCTTTCTTTTTTTTTTTCTCATTTGTTTACTACCATTTACTAATTTGTTTTCATATTTCTACAATACTATGTTTGTCAAACAATCTTATGTAACTAGTACAAAACTGGTACCGGACTAAAATCTAGCAATTTGTTTAGGGTTATTATATAAGATCAGTTTTCCATGTAATATGTATTTCAATGATGTTTTTGTATTAATTTAAAGGTCCAATGAATAAGATTATTGTAATTTTGGTGTGAGTTCGAGTTGATCCAATAATTACAAACATATATATATATATACATATATATATTGTTTTGGCGAAGTTTAGTATTATAAAATAAATAATGTTCTTATATCTTTTCTAAAGAACAAAAACTAATATAAGTACAATAGTACATATCAAACGTCAACACATTTAGGGCCTGTTTGGTAGTGTACCAAAGTCCAAAGGTATAACGAATCGGTTTAGAAATCGCTCAATCCTATTCTTGTATTTGTTTGAAGTTTTTTCTAGACTGACTCATATCTTAAAATGACCGATTTCAAGATTTTACCTACAAACTCAAACCCACCTCTGTGTTAGAGCCATATCTAAAATTAATCAACCCCATACTTTACCCCAAACTCATTCTAACTTCATTTCTTATCCCAACTCTATTCCTATATGATACCAAACGAGTCCTTGGTTGAGTGTAGACTAGTCTTAACCTATAGGGTCCAATTTTGACCCGAAAACTTGAGCAATTTACCATGTCGGGCGATGTTAACACACAGGGGCGGCAAATTCTGACCCGATCCGAACTAACCGACCGAATTATCCGTTTTGAGAACCGACCGAGACCCGAAATTTGTTTTTATCAAATCAAATCCGAAACCGACTCAATCCGACCGAATTTGACCTGGAGGTATAAGCAACCCAATTAAGAATGACCCGAAAGCCAATTACATCCGAAAATCTCAATCCGTTTTCAAACCGAAACCTGAATAACCCGACCCGAAAATACCCGACCGAGTTATATCCGAAACCCGAAACAATCCGAACCCGATTCTACCCGACATCCGAAACAACTCGAACCCGATTGTACCCGATAATTGTATATGATATCCGAAACAATCCAAACTTAGTACAATATTCTATATAATAGGATATAAAACATAATATATTATTAGTACAAAGTGTAATACAAAATTGCAAATGTAAGAAATTGTATAATCATGTTTATCTGAAATGTGATCTCTTTTTTATGTTATTTTAAAACTATTGATCGTAATTTGACAAATACTTATAATTTAATAATATCATTCATTACTAAAGATATATTTGTTTGACAAAATATAAGATCATATTTATTGATATATGAATCTGATCATGAGAATGAATATGATTTTGAGAATGTACAAGATCTCGTAGATATTAATATCATTATATTGGTATATGCTTATGTTGTACACTTGAAATATAAAAAAAAAACATTATTTAAAATATAGTTAAATCAAAATTATATTGATTCACTGTTCCAACTATCAAAACCTAATTATACAAACACATTTCTATTGTGACCCAATTCAATCAAAAATTGATTTAACAAAAGTTGATTCAACCGTAACTGATTCAACCGAATCCAATTCAGCCGAAACCGATTCAACCGAAAACCGCTTCAACCGAAATCCGATTCAGCCGAAAATTGAAAAAACCGACTCAACCCGAAACCGACTCAACCGAAAACCAAATTAAATTAACCGGTTATAACCCGCTAACCCGACTTATCCGACAATTTGAATATCCGACCCGATCTGAACCGACCCGAATGCACCCGATTTTCCGTTTATATCCGATACTGTTCACATCCGAATAACCCGAAACCGATTTATCCGACCGAAACCCGACCGATTATCCGAATTGCCACCCCTATTAACACATACATAATGGTCCCCTATGAGTCCATCAAACATTACATCCATCTGCATACACTGTATTCTAACACATTTAACACCCAACTGCTGGTCACTCACTCAACTCCATAATAACATAGCTAGTTGGAGCCTACTCAGTCACACCTGCCACCTTATCTATAATCTATCTTCTTGGGTTATTTTTCAGGGTCAATCTCGTAAATCTAACGGTACCGCCCACCTAACCTTTTCTTTCTCCCTTTGTTTTGCCATTCCTCCTAACTCAAATTATTTCATTCCCTCTTTCTCTCTCTCTGTTTTCAAGTTTTTTTCACTTTTGAGAGGTGAAATGCAGGGTGGTCAGATGGTGGTGGAGGAGCCTTATCGCATTTCCTCAATTCTTGTCCCTTCAAAATCTGTAACTTCTTCTTCCTTTGTCTTTCTTTGTTTTACAATATCACAAAGTCTTAGTGCCTGAAAATTTGTATCAACTTGTACATGTTTGTGTATGATGAGCTTGTGCAAACTATATGGAGTCTGACCCAGATGTCTGAATCCAAACCGTACATGAATCAACAACGAGCTACCAAAAAAAAACAATGGAAAAGTAGTTAAGCCAACGGCACTGAATCAATATTTGAACTGCTATGTAACGACATTATTTAATACTAACAAGGATCATGGACAATTCTGTAGTAGTGCCTCTTTGAAATATTGTAGAGCTCAAAATCTTGACTTATATAGACTTCATTGTTTGGGTTGGTGTAGAGCAATTGCCCCTCTATGACCAAGATTGTAGTCACCCTTGGACCGAAATCGCAATCTGTTGACACCATAGAAGCCTGTCTAAATGGAGGAATGTCCGGTAAGTTGTAATGTAATTTTATTGTATGTATGAATCATTTTTTATGCAATAGGAGTTATTTTTTTGATGTAAGAAATTCCTGCAAATGTCCACAGTTGCACGTTTTGATTTCTCTTCGTTCGACGGCGATTTTCACCAGAAGACGCTTGACAACTTGAAGATTGCTATGAGAAAGGCTAGAAAGCTCTGTGCTGTAAGTAGTTCTTTACTAAAAAAAAAGTAATAATACTACCTTGTCAATACAATGCTTACTAATGCAACAAATAATCAGGAAACAATCTTTTCAGGTTATGCTAGATACAGTAGGTCCAGAGGTGCAGGTTCATAATAAAACTGGCAATCCAATTGAACTGAAAGCTGATGATCGCGTTGTGATCACTCCCGATACTACTAAAGAACCGTCGTCTGAGATCTTACCAATCACATACAGTGGACTCTCTGAGGTAGTGAGAGTTCTTTCGCTCGTCTTAATCGAAATTGTCTGTCTTGATTATATTATATAGCTCTTTTGTTTATTTATATGCTCTAGGAAGTGAAGAAGGGTGATACTGTTTTTCTTGGAGAATACCTCTTTACTGGAAGTGAAAACACTTCCGTATGGCTTGAGGTGAGCTTCGTAACTCGAATAAATTATGCGTTTAGTCCCTAATCTTCGTCTATGTTAGTTTTCGTTAACTCGTTGTATCAGGTTTTGGAGACGGATGGTCTGGATGTGGTATGCCAAGTGAAGAATAACGGTACATTGTCAGGATCAGTGCTTAACATGCATGTTTCTCAAGCCCGGATTAACTTGCCTACTCTAACTGACATTGACAAACAGGTACTCCAATTTGTTTCCATCTGTTTATCATTGTTGTGCTTTAGTGACAACTCCAGGTTTGAAAGTACATTCGTACCGTTTTTGCAATGCTTACAGATAATTTCGACGTGGGGGTGTCGTAACAAGGTTGATTTCATTTCTCTTCATAATACTCGCCATGCAGATGATGTTCGAGAGGTGAGCATATATTGTGTTTCTGTTACTCTTCTCTTTATTGATGCTCATTTTTGCTCTTCCTTTTTTATATGTTAGTGTCATGAATGTTTCAGATTGATACTCATGTTGCTTTGCAGCTTAGGGATTTCCTCAAATCACAAAATCTTCTCAGCACCCAAATATATGCTAAAGTTGAAACAGTGGAGGTAAGCCATTTGTACTTGTGCAATTTGTGTTTGAAATGTCTTTATATTTTCAAGGTTGATGTTTATAATAAATGTACCTTGATGATACTATGTAATAATTTGCAGTTTTACCTTTTTTACTTTCTAGGGTTTAAAGCATTTTGATGAGATCCTGAAGGAAGCAGATGGAGTAATCCTCGCTAGAGGAAACCTTGGAATTGATCTGCCTCCAGAGAAGGTCTGCTTACTAGGCCTAGCCCAACCAAATCTCAAAGCTATCCTTTCTTACTCACATTAAACTGTTGTGTTTTCTTTACAGGTGTTTCTGTTTCAGAAATCTGCTCTTTATAGGTGCAACATAGCCGGGAAACCTGTGATCATCACTAGAGTCGTCGACAGTATGACTACTAATTTAAGACCAACTCGCGCTGAGGCAACTGATGTTGCCAATGCAGTACTTGATGGTATGTAGTTGTGTACTACTATGTATAGCCATGCCATGCCAAAAATAGTAAAAAACATTTTCTGATGAACTAACAACCACTTGTGCTATTTTCAGGAGCCGACGGCATATTACTTGGTGTTGAGACCTTCCAAGGCTTGTACCCAGTTGAAGCTGTTCGCATGGTCAATAAGATTTGCTCTGAAGTGAGTTAGTTATTATGACTACTTTCTGAATATGAGTCCACATTAACACTTGCAAAAAAGTTATATTCATCTTCCTACAGGCAGAGATTGTCTACAACCAGCCTGCCAATTTCAAGCGCATTCTGAAACATGCTGAAGAGCCTATGACTCATGCAGAGTCCGTTGCTTTATCCGCGGTATTACAATGTTCACCATTTGCCTCTTACATTTATTGTCCGTTTGGGTCATCCGTGATGATCCATTATCTTGCATTATAATGTCAGATTAATGCATTATCAAGTGTAATAGAAAACTGATGAAAACTTGGTGGCGTTGTTGAAGGTACGAGCTGCTGTGAATGTGAAGGCTGCAGCAATTGTAGTGTTCACGTCGTCTGGGCGAGCTGCAAGGTTGGTTTCTCAAGTTGCTTGATCCTTTAAACGACGAAAATATATCTATTTACAATTCATAGAAATTATCTGATGTTTACTATGATCCAATTTGACTCTGTTTTGCCAGGTTGATTGCAAAATACAGACCCTCTGTGCCTGTGCTGGCCATGGTCATTCCTCGCCTCAACTCGAACTCATTGAAATGGAGTGTAACTAGTACATTGCAGGTTAGTATTTAGCTTTAAGACTTTCCAGTCTTCATTGAGCAGAAACTTATACTGCAACCATCTTTTCTGTTGCACACAGGCAACACAGTTGCTCAGTGTACGCGGAGTTCTCCCAATTTTGGCAAGCCCTGATATTGTAAGGAGCTTTGTATTTATGAATCAAATGCATGGAATATTATGATGTGAAATTGCAAATGCATTAAATCACACTTGTTAAACGAATTCGCAGTTGGCTTCTGGGGGTTCAAATGAAGAATCCAGCTTAAAACCTGCTATCGAGTACGGAAGAGTTATCGGTCTGATCAAGACTAATGAGAAGGTGGTTGTCTTTCAGAAAGTTGGGGATTCGTCTGTTGTGAAGATAGTTGAAATTCTGGCTTAGCTGCCACCTTCAAATATGTATGGCATTTGTATCTTACTTGATATTGGTCATTTTCTCTGTATCTTGTAGCTAAAGACATGCAGGATAACATTTAATAAAGCCAGTGTGAATGCAAGATTGATCTTAAAAGATGTATGTTTTATGACAGTTAAACCATGTTTGCCGCCAAATATCCAATGTCAGGACTCAGGAGGAGACTAACTAAAGCCTTTAAAATTCTATTTGTGAAAAGAAAGAAAGAAGGAAAGAAATTTTGTTATAATTTGCATCATGGGTATCTGGATAACAGTGGGCAAATTATAAAAGTCTTCTGACATTATACAGAGTTTAATTTAGAGGTCACGTCTATCTAGGCTGAAGAATTGTAAGTAGATTCCAAGTTAATTGACCAAAGAGAGATAGCATGGGATTCAGATTTTGCAGTATCTAATTGCACCCATCATTTCATTTGCATGATTAAAGCAGATACAAACAGAATATGAGAGAGGTGGTGCCAAAGTACAAAATATAAGCAAACTGCCAAAACAGCCACCAATGACTTAACAAAAAAGCTGTACCTGCAAATCTATCTGCTAAACACCCCCACAAGCCAAAGGTGACAGTTGGGCTTTCATGGTACCAGCATCTTTTGTTTCAAAAAAAGAAAGCCTACTAGTACTACAAAATTCTGGTTTCTGGACAGGAAACATGGGGGCATCATGTATACTTACATCAATTATTTATAAATAACAAAATACGGAGTAAGAAATAAGTCCAGCCCATTTGCACCATGATGAATGAATGTGTACAGATCCTGCATTAACCTTTATACCAATGGAACTCTTCTTTTTCATTGTGGAATTCAGTCATCATGAAGAATATGAAGAGAGGAAAAGAGGGTGGGAAAAGAAAATCAAAAAAGGGGAACAACAAATGAAAAGCTATCATGAAAATGATGCTGCAAATCACAAATAGAGAGGGAAAGATCTTCCACTAGTTCAGACAACAGTGAGGCCACTGTATCTGTGTCTTGCCCTGTCTGGTGAAAGCCCCTCTTCAATGGGCTTCCTTTTATTCTTTTGTTGTGATTGTTGCTCTTTCTGTTGTTCAGTTTCTAACTGTTGTTGCTTATCAGAGTCATCACAATCTTCTTCTGTGTTTTCTTGTGCATTTTGAACAGAACGAATGCCAGAGTTAGCACCTAATCCCATGTCAACAGAAGGTATAACGTAGAGCACAAGATCCCATTCATTTGGAGAGAAATCAGGATGTAACCAAAATTTGTCATAAATACATGAATAATGTTCAAGTAAACTATTCTTCTGTACAAGGCACATTGATACATGCATGGCACTAAATCCACCATGATTATCTATACTATAGATGAGACCATTAGCTTCTTAATACCTTGTTGTTGCAGAAGCAATCAAATCCAAGTTCTTCCCATTGACTATTTGATTCATCATGAGAATGAAGGGACGAGAGATCATATTGGAGCACACTTAAATATTCCCCATATGCAAATTGCAAAGGAGTTGCACATTTCATGTGGCCTTCAGATCTTGAGCTTGACTGTTAGCCTTTGGAAAGTTCAGCCGAGATTGTTTGATGGCCTTTTTTGCACCTGAATAAGCATCAATATAAATAAGGTCATGGTTTTAAGTAGATAGCAAAGCCAGAGGTTTGCAATTCTTGAGTTTGGAGAAGAATTATCATACAATTTGTCTCTTTGTCTTGTTTTTTAGATGCAAGTACAGAAGATTTCCACTCCTCGTAATCATGCTTCTCCATTTGCTTCCGTTTCTTGTAACATGAGGGCTGCAAGTTACAGACATCAATTTAGCTCATTTCGAGTCACTAGCCTGGGTCTGAAGGTAAGTCATTAACAAGGGTACTAGATATCAAACACATCAGATTATAGCAACAACGGTAAATCACCTAGTTATTCATTGGCTTATGTGAGTAGATACTTAAATTGTTCACTTTCTTTGCATCAGCATTCACCACAGAGTAGAAAGCCAAGTTCAAAATTCTTTCTTATTTACCAATGAAATTAATAGCCCAGGACAGAGGCAAGTGATAGGGTTCCTAAAGCATTATTGAACTGCTAAAGGAAAAAACAACTAACCGCAATATCTAGTTCCTTAAATTAGATAAGGTTACATGTTTTTTCCCTGAAGAGCTACTTTGTAGCAAAAATGTGTTTTAAAACTGTGTTAGCAAAATGTGTCTAGTCACTAAACAAATACTGGTAACCAGATTTAGCAAGGTCAAAAAAAACACTGGGTAAGAGTCTTTGAACTAGGGAGCCTAAACAAATACTGAAAAGCAGATCTATTGACAAGCAACACAGATATCAATTCAGTTGTTTAAACACATAGGAAACCATGATAGAAACTCAGACCAACATTATAGTGAAACAACATGAACCATAACAACTGCACTGCCACTGATGACTTGTCAAACATAGTTGGCTTTGCAATATACATTTCTTTTTTTTTTGGTCGAAGGCAGTATACATCTCTTTAGATAAACAAACTAATAGCTAAACTAGCATAGTAGCATCCAAATGAATTATGACAATCCTCACTTGGTATGATCGATCATTACCTCAATTTCCTCATCAGAAAGGTCACCACCATCCTCAAATCTCCTTTTTTCAGGGAAGACATCCAGCAACTCTGCAAGAGTTGCAAACTTGTGAGCATTCAAAATTATGGATAAGTAGGTCAACATCTTGAAAATTGGCAAACCAATTATGATATCGTCACTCACCTCTATTCCCTTTAACTTCCTTGGCATCTTTCTTTTCCTTTAGCACTCCAAATACATCAAAACAAAGGTCTTTCATGGTGATAGAGACCTACAGATAAATCACATAACTCAAACTGTTATTGCGCCAGACAACATAGCAAGTCATCAAGAAACCAAGGTTGGCCACCCATATGATGGGTAATGGGATAGAAAAGCTTACATTACTAAACTCTGATTCTGAAGTCCCACATAGCTCAATCAACTTGTTCTTGTCAACCTTAAGCTGCAAGAATGATAAGCATACATAAGCATTCTACCCTGTATAAAGCTCTATGGATGTAATGTATCATGGCATGAAAGAAGAAACCTCATTTATACCTTGTTCTTTTTAGCACACAAATAAAAAGCCACAGCGGTAAACACAGGACGAGAAAAATCAGTGGCAGAGCGCCTTGTAGCTGGTAGGGAAGCAATAAACCGATCTTTGTACCTAAACGATGCCCAGAAAAAATGCTTGTTAAGATAGTACTATGATCGCACTTACTATGCAGTCTATTATAAACCATTTTAATCGAAAGCGCATATTCCAAACTACTGTAGAAGTCTACATACTACAAGTCTAGAAGACTAGAAGAGACAGATATACTGCATATGGTATGTGCAATTTATCAAACAGTTAATAGGCACAATTTTGAGATCTAAGAACAAGACTAGAAGTTGATGTTTTTTAGACTTACAGAGATAAGCCTTTGCGTACAAGGGGGATGAGCCTAACACATCCGAATTGAATTCCAAGTTCTCTAACATCCAGCTTATTCCTACAACATTACCAAGAATTGCTCAGTCTCGTAGCTCCGGAAGAATAAGGAAAGGGAAAAAAGGCATGAATGAGAAGGACACACACTTGATATCGAGCATATTTTGCAATGAATTGAAGGATCTAATGTAGGCCTTCTCTGGCATCCCGCTCAATCTGATGGCGGTTTGTCTATCGAAAATGACATCAAACCTAAAACACAAAGTGGAATGAGCACCAGCAACAAAAGCATAACAGCCAAACGAGTAGATCCGAGCAAAATGGATGGAGAAATCGGTACCTGTTGGATGCGATTTCCAAGCAGATGACAGCCTTACAGATCTCCCCCTGCAATAAAAGAAGGAGTGAGAATCAGTGAAACCGCACAAATCAGAAAAGTTTGAAGCTACAGAGAGGGAGATACGCACAACGCCGATGACGGAGAAGTTGAATTTGAGGTCACAGAGACGACGGAGCTCGGCAGCCGTGCGCACCACTAGCTTGTTCTCGCCCACGCCCACCTTCTTCGCCATATCCGTCAAATCCATTTCTGAGATTCAGTGCTATGGGAGATCGGGATCGGATGAGGAATGGGAGAGATAGATATACTCGAAGCATATTTGGGCGGAAACATGGCGCCATGGCGGGAAGTTAGGGCTATTTCATCCAAATTAAAAGCAGTAAAATAGGAAAATATATATTATAAACCGTCCGTAAAATAGGTGAAGTTGTTTAGATTATGTATTAAATTCATATTTGTTGAATCCTTACATATGGAAATTGTTTAAAATCGTCCGTTTGAAATCAGCATTCAATGAATTACTCAAAATTTGTTACTTAGACAAATGAACTTTGAGTTTCGACCAAAAAAAAATCAAATCAACTTTTTTTTTGAGAAACAAATGAACTTTGAGTTTCGACCTACAAAAAAAGTAATTAATTATGCACATCAAAATCTAATTATTTTTTTTGGTTGAAATCAAAATCTAATTATTGACTGTTGTGCTTTCCTTACAGGTCTTTCTGTTTCAGAAATCCGCTCTTTATAGGTGCAACATAGCCGGGAAACCTGTGATCATCACTAGAGTCGTCGACAGTATGACTACTAATTTAAGACCAACTCGCGCTGAAGCAACTGATGTTGCCAAGGCAGTTCTTGATGATATGTAGTTGTGCACTACTACGTAATGTCATGCCATACCAAAAATAGTAGAAAACATTTTCTGATGAACTAACAACCACTTATGCTATGTTTCAGGAGCCGACGGCATCTTACTTGGTGTTGAGACCTTCCAAGGCTTGTATCCCGTTGAAGCTGTTCACATGGTCAAGAAGATTTGCTCTGAAGTGAGTTAGTTAGTAATAACCACTTTCTGAATATGAGTCCACATTATCACTTGCAAAAAAATTATATTCATCTTCCTACAGGCAGAGATTGTGTACAACCAGCCAGCCAATTTCAAGCGCATTCTGAAACGTGCTGAAGAGCCTATGACTCATGCAGAGTCCGTCGCTTTATCAGCAGTATTACAACATTCACCATACATTCACCATTCGCCTCTTAGGCTCTTACATTTAGTGTCTGTTTGGATCACACATGAGAACCCATTATCTTGCATTATAATGTCAGATAATGCATTATCAAGTGTAATGGAGTAGAAAACTGATGAAAACTTGGTGGCGTTTTTGAAGGTACGAGCTGCTGTGAATGTGAAGGCTGCAGCAATTGTCATCTTCACGTCATCTGGGCGAGCTGCAAGGTTGGTTTCTCAAGTTTCTTGATCCTTAAACGGCCAAAATCTTTCTGTTAAAAATTCATAGAACTTATTTGATGCTTACTATGATCCAATTTGACTGCGTTTCGCCAGGCTGATTGCAAAATACAGACCGTCTGTGCCTGTGTTGGCCATGGTCATTCCTCACCTCAACTTGAACTCATTGAAATGGAGTGTAACTAGTACAGTGCAGGTTAGCAAATTAGCCATAAAATTTTCCATTCTTTTTTGAACAGAAACTTAAACTGCAACCATCTTTTCTGTTGCACACAGGCAACACATTTGCTCAGTGTACGCGGAGTTCTCCCAATTTTGGCAAGCCCTGATATTGTAAGGAGTTTTGTATTAACAAGTCAAATACATGAAACAGTATGATGTGAGATTGACCATGAATTAAATCACACTTGCTAAACGAATTCGCAGTTGGCTTCCGGGGGTTCAAATGAAGAATCCAGCTTAAAACCTGCTATCGAGTATGGAAGAGTTATCGGTCTGATCAAGACTAATGAGAAGGTGGTTGTCTTCCAGAAAGTTGGGGATTCGTCTGTTGTGAACATAGTTGAAGTTCAAGCTTAGATGCCACCTTCAAATATGTATGGCATATGTATCCTGTAGCTAAAGACATGCAAGATAACAGTTAATAAAGGCAGCGTGAATGCAAGATTGATCTTAAGAGATGTATGTTTTATGACAGTTAAACCATGTTTGCCGCCAAATATCCAATGTCAGGACTCAAGAGGGGACTAAATAAAACCTTTTGAATTCTATTTGTGAAAAGAAAGAAATTTTGTTATAATTTGCATCATGGGTATCTGGATAACAGTGGGAAAATTATAAAAGTCTTCTGACATTAAATTAGAGGTCATGCGTATTTGGGCTGAAGAATTGTCAGTAGATTCCAAGTTATTTGACCAAAGAGAGATTTATGGGATTCAGATTTTGCACTATCTAATTGTACCCATCATTTCATTTGTATGATTAAAGTAAATACAAACAGAATATGAGAGAGGTGGTGCCAAAAGTACAAAATATAAGCAAACTGCCAAAACAGCCACCAATGACTTCACAAAAATTAGTAGACAGAAAACCAGAGCTGTACCTGCAAATGTATCTGCTAAACACCCCCACAAGCCACAAGGTGACAGATTGGGCTTTCATGGTACCAGCATCTTTTGTTTCAAAAACAAAAACCTACTAGTACTACAAAATTCTGGACAGGATACATGGGCATCATGTAATGTATACATACAACAATTATTTATAAATAATAAAATAGTACTAAGAAATAAGTCCAGCCCATTTGCACCATGATGAATGAATGTGTGCAGATCCTGCATTAACCTTTATACCAATGGAACTCTCCTTTTTCATTGTGGAATTCAGTCATCATGAAGAACAGGAAGAGAGGAAAAAAGGGTGGGAAAGGAAAATCAAAAAAGGGGAACAACAAATGAAAAGCTATCATGAAAATGATGCTGCAAATCACAAAAAGAGAGAGGGAAAGATCCTCCACTAGATTAGACAACAGTAAGGCCACTGTATCTGTGTCTTGCCCTGTCTGGTGAAAGCCCCTCTTCAATGGGCTTCCTTTTATTCTTTTGTTGTGATTGTTGCTCTTTCTGTTGTTCACTTTCCAACTGTTGTTGCTTATCAGAGTCATCACAATCTTCTTCTGTGGTTTCTTGTGCATTTTGAGCATCATCTTTGGCTTTGAGGATATGAGGCCTCAGCTTATTTACATCTGATAGCCTCATTGGTTTAATGAAGAAATCTTCTGCTCCTTCCTCCAAACATCTGAAATTACCATTTGTGGAGCGAGTTAAAATATATGTGGATGACTAAGTTCATTTCTTTGTCTGGTTACTTTGATGTATTTGTTTACCTGGTGATCCTTGAAGGAACATTTTCAGATGACAATATCACAACTGGTATGTTTCTAATTCTCAAAGATGAAGACTCCTGAAATATTAATTTGGAAAGAACCATAAGAAAAAACTAAGTTTTGGAATTTAGGGATCATACATGTATAGATTGCAGCTATAGAAAAAGCAAGATAGGCACCACCACCACCCACAACAACAATAACAACAAAAACAACATCTACCCAGATGGATCTATGTGAAATCTAAGAAAGTTTTCCTCATGCCCAAATGTACAAGTATAATCTAATCAAAGCATGTAACATGTCTAAACAAAATCAGCAAATCCTGTATTCCAAGAAATTGCTTACTATTTCAAACAAGTAATGCAGAAGCTAAACTGGATACTTTAGCAAAGAAGTCATAACAGCACATTAGTGTGACAAAGAAGAGGTCAAAAAATAGACAACAAATCTAAAGAAGAGAAAAAGGGTAGGAAAAAGAGAGACCTTGATTTTCTTGAGCAAATCATAGCCAGTCATTCCAGGCATACAATAGTCTGTGATAATAAGATTCACCTCCACCAAACCCTACCACAAGATTTAAAAAAAAAACAATCAGAAAAGAGAGATGAAATTCCAAATCCCAAGTTGAAAAAAAATAGTACTCCTATGTAAGAAGAAATCAAGCAACCTTTTTCTTCTGCTGTTCTTGCTTCATCTGGCTGTTTGGAGAAACAGAAGGCTGGTCTGTGTTGTTTCCTTGTTCATCTTCTTGAAAACCCAGAAACTCCAAAGCCTTGATCCCGGAATCTACTGTTGTAACTGCAATTAGATGGGACTTTAAGGCATAAGAAACCATTAAAAAATGGCACATTGAGCAAATGCCCTTCAAAATCCCTCTAAAACCCTAGAACAATATGTGATGAAATTTGGTTTGAGTACCTTGGTAGGATGAGATCCTGAGAACCCTTTCAATGAGCTTCCTGTCCAGTAAACTATCATCCACTGCTAAAATATGAAACTGTTGCTCTGTAGCTGCCATCCCCATTTTCAAATTAACCAAACAAATCCTATGATTATTTCTTGCTTCTCTTGTTCTTTTTTTTTGAACGTTCCCTTCTTCTTTGTGCTTTTGTGTGTGTGTGTGTGTGTGTGTGTGAGTGAGAGAGAAGGAAGATTGAGTGCTGATATATAGACCCGCACAACAATAATATTTGGCTAGATCTGGTACAGGAATTGCACCGAACCCAGCAACACAAAACGAGAAAATATGCCTATGAGGCTATGAAGGTTTTATAGCTGGGGTTTTTTTCATTTTGATATAGCTCAGGTTAATACTAGGATGGACGAAAAAGGGATGAGTAGGCCGAGGCCATGTAATTGTTTTCTCTTTTTTTTTACCCAAAAAGGATTGTATATTGATAAAAAAAAATTATTATATCTATAAAGTTTATTTATTTAAATAAAGATTTAAGTAAAATAATTCATAAAATATTATAAAGATATTTATATCCAAATAACTCTTAAAATGAATTTATAAGATTTTTACCTAATAAATTTCATTATATAAGGTAATATTTTTTAAATCATTTAAAATTCACCTACTTTAATTTAAAGGATCTTAGTTTATTAATATAGATATAGATTCTTAGATAAAAAATCCTACACATATAGATAAAGTATAGATTTTTTGTTTTAAAAATCCGAATTATATTTTACAAATATAGTATGTTTGCTAAATTATAATTTCATAATTTATTTTTCAACTTTATCTTGATTTTTTGTTTACATGAAAAGACCATGTTTTATTAAGAAATATATAAAGGACATAGACCAATAGAGCTACCAACTTGAATAGACCGAGTTGAAATCCAACCCAAAATTATTGAATCAAAGAAAAAATCGAACTCGATTGAGTTGAAATGTGTTACTTGTTGGGCTGAAATACATTACTTTTTGAGTTGACCTGACTTATTATATGTCTACAGTAAATAAAACTTATTTTGACTATCAATATATTTATTATAAAAATTGATTTTTTGTTATTTTGTAAGATTAATCACCATAATATATTTTAATAATTTTAAAAGTCTACATTCTTGACCCATTGGAGTGACACGACCTTGCAGAATGACCTAAAATGTCAAAACCTCTACTTGACTTGTAATCCGATTGATCCAAACCCGTAGTCTGCTCAAACCCAGAAGATAGTTATCCGGTCAACAAAATATAGTGGTCAAAGATACATAGAATAATAAAAATAAACAAGTTCCTCAGTAGTTTTTATGCCTGCATTTTTTTTTATCATACCTATTTGATGTACTTTTATTTGAATAAAAACTTATGTATAAATAAAGTCAGTGATCAGTGATAAACAAATATGAAGTATATTTCAATAATGGATGTATAAGAGGGTAGGATTAGTTTAATGTTGATTACCTTAATTGTACAGTTTGCACGTTGGATCACTGTTTCAATTCAATGTACTTAGCCCTCATCTAATGTGTCATATAATCTAAAGAATTGGAGATCCCAGATCCCAACTTTTACAAATAACTAGAAGGCTTGCCCGTTTGATGGATGGGTAATTTGATTTGTCTGAGTCTTCTGAGAAACATTTATTTGTTTTCTAATGTTTTTGAGGCACACTAGCTTGTTTGTGTTCTAGTTTTTTTTTTTTGTTTATGAAAGTAACAATGTGTTTTTCTTAAGAAATACTAGTGTATAGTAGTAGTATTGGATGTTCAAAGATATGATTAATCAACGCTTTCGCCATCCTTTGCTCTTCCAATACATTGCGGTTTTTTTTGCTAGTTTGTCTTCATCCTCTCCTCTTCCAATGCATTATGTTTTTTGGGTGTAATCATTTCTTCTTCCAATGCATCGCTGTTATCAATCTTAAAAGAAAGCTTAAACATATGCACTACAAGTTTATAACATTATATGTGTGATGCAACAATAAAAATGTGTGAACAAGAATAGGGCAGAGCATCGGTCCAAACCCAGACTGGACCGGACCAGACCGGACCGGGACCGAATGTTTGAAAAACCTTGGACCGAGGACCGGACCGGTCCCGGTCTTGGACCGGATTTGGACCGACATTGATTTTTTTTAAATGATTTTTTTATATAAAAATTGTAATATAATTTAAAAAATCATATGTGACAAATGAAAAATATAATATTATTAAGTATATAATATAAATGTGAAACTAAAATATTAAAAATAAACTATAAAAAAATTAAAATTAATATAACTTTTATTTAATTTTTATTTTTATTTAATTTTTATAAATATCCGGTCCGGACCGGACCAGACCGGGACCGGACTGGGGACCGGCATTCCTAATTTCATGGACCGCTGACCGAACCGATAATCCCTCGGTCCGGTCCCGGTCGGTACCGGTCCGGTCCAAAAATCCGGTCCGGACCGGTTTTTGCTCAGCCCTACAAGAATATAAAAGGAATTTATTCTCACACTGTACTTAAACAACAACTGAACATAGTTATTGTGAACAACGTGGAGAAATATGTAGGTAGACATGCTTAATCTGATCAACTAATTGTCTAGACAAAAGTGAATCAACATGAAACTATACAAATCAAGGTCTTCACAATACCAGTTCATGTGCTAATAGGTGAACAAGCATAGAAATGAACATCATCTCCCATTGCATGCAATAAACCCAATGATCTAAAAAACGCTAGGCGGCTTCTAGGCAGAGAGGGACCGCCTAGCGCCTAGGCGGTCTAAACGGCTGCCTAGGCGGCCTAGATGGACACCTAGGCACCGCCTAGGCGGGTTATACGGCTAGGCGGACTAGAACCGCCTAGCGCCTAGACGGGGCCTAGAAGGGATTTTTAGAACACTGAATAAACCCCAGAATTTATGATACATCGATAAGTACTGACCAAATTACTCAACCAGATTTTTTCTTAACCAATATTGAGCATTAATGAAGCAAAAAAAAAAAAAACATCAGTAGAAATCGTATAATAAAAAAAACGAAAACTTTTGAACCTAAAACCGAAGACTCAGAGAGAGATTATACAAACATGTTGAAGAGTTTTGTTCGTCGTCTGATATTGTACTGAATCGACGCTTTTTGAGATTGAATCATTCTCTACTCGCATTGCTTTTTTCAGGCAAAATTTTGGATCGAAAAGTTAGATTTCTGAATCGCTCAAGTGGATTTCCGAATCGTTCTCTACTAGTGAGGGCTTGTGTACGTAAAAGTCATTTTCGAACTCATATTGGGTTATATTTAAAAAAATGTCACCGTGTCTATTTAACTTCTATTTTCCAAATCTGGTTTCCTATTCAATCACAATCGTTGATGCCTTCAATCAAATGGTAGTTATTTGTTTAGAGTTAAAGACAATTTGTATCCGAATCCGTCTCAAAATCTTATTTGTGAAGGCAAAATCTCTTAAATTATTAAAAAAAAAGATTATCAATGAAATTTACCTATTTTAATAAATTTTATTATAATATTTTAATTTTATTTGATAATATAGTGCTATTGTCTCACCATCAAAGATATTATTTGATAACTTTTTTGTTTAATAGGTCCCGTGACTTTGTCTATAGATTAGGATTGTTCATTGGCTCAAAAACGAACTGAACCGAAAACCGAACATCATAAATATACAAACCAAAAACCGAATTGAATTACCGCGGTTCGGTTTTGTTTTATTTGATTCGGTTCGAGTTTGAACCGAATGAACCGATTACTCAATATTTGATTATTTTATAACATGTAAAGCGAAATCCAATTAAAACTGAACAAAACCAAATTTAAGCCAAAACTGATCCAAACCTATTTCGGGACTTTGGGTATTTTCATTTTTCACTATTTTTGTTTTTAAAATTTTTAATATAAAACTAGTTCGGTTTAAACAAACCGAACCAAAAACTAAACCGATCCAAACCAAAAACCGAACTAATATAAAACATAAACCAAACACCGAACCGAACATGCTCGGTTTTGGCTTGCTTCGGTTTTCTTTTCGGTTTTGTTCGGTTTAACCGAACCGATGAACAACCCTAATATAGATATTTGAAAGATATTATTCGATCTTATTCTATTTACTAAGATAGTATTTTAGTAAAAATATTTGATATTATTTGTGATTAAATCAAATAAAGATATT
This sequence comes from Polygonum aviculare, assembly GCA_934048045.1. Taxonomy (NCBI): domain Eukaryota; kingdom Viridiplantae; phylum Streptophyta; class Magnoliopsida; order Caryophyllales; family Polygonaceae; genus Polygonum; species Polygonum aviculare. Next base: position 12,783,648 of record OW204032.1, on the reverse strand, counting down.
ATTGAGATATTAGAATAATTTTACTAAGATATTGTTGGGTATATATAGAATCAAACATTGTAGCATATAAAAATATCACAAAGATATTATTTGATTTACTTAAATAAGCACATTAAATAATAGCTAAATAATTTAATAGTGATAATGTATATGCTAATTTTAAAATAGTTTTATTTGGTAACTATAAATGTGAATAATAAAAATGATTTTTTTAAAAAATGAGGCATATCGATTTAGATTCTTATAATAAGGTTTTAGAAAAAAATGTAATCAAGTATAAACATTACACCGTACTATGTTTTTTGAGTTATATGAACTTCAAAAACAACCTCGTTTTTTTAAACATGTTCTTGCATGCATTAAATTTAAAACTCATATAAAAATTTTCCGTATTAATATTCAATTATAAAATTTCTATAATTTAATATTTTAAAATTAAATTATCGTACGTACCGCCACAAGTTAAGCTAATAACGAAGAGCTAATATTCTGAGCTGGAATAAATAAAATGCGGATTAGGGAAGTGGGCAACGCATGCGCCCCCACGGATATAAACACACGCTCCGTCCAATATCATGTCATGTTAGGTTACTCCGAATCTTTTGAAGCACAAAACACAAAGAAACACCCTCTCAGGCTCTCAGCCTCATATTATAATACAACCCTCCAAACTACAGCCATGAAACCCAGATCCTCCACGGTGGCGCCGGCAATCGCCCTGGTGGTGGCCGCCCTCGCCACCCGCTGGTGGGCACTCAATCAGAATCCAACGGCGGCCGCCGCTAGTAAGCTGATCATCGAGCATCCCTCGAAACTGCAGGTGCTCCCCATCGACGGAGCGTTCGGTGGAGAAAGCATAGCGTTCGATCCCCACGGCCACGGCCCCTACGTCGGCGTTTCCGACGGCCGCGTTCTCAAGTGGTCCCACCCAGATCGACGCTGGCATGACTTCGCCTTCACTTCTCCGTCCAGGTGCGACCGCTATAATTAATATTTACGGTTTTTCTATTGTGTGTTCTAAGGCACATGATAAGCATGCTAGAAACAGAAACTAAAACCCTACATAAGAAAAGAGTGAACCCGTCACAAATAAAAATTAAAAAACAAAAATTCAAGATTTACTAAATATTTCCATTATTAGCCGTTTATAAGGTACATGATAGAAAAATCGTATAATATTTTCTTATCCTCTATTATATTTATTGAAAATAAGAATTAAGAAGGATAATAGGGAAAATAAATTAATAAATGGAAAATAAATTCCTCGAAATTGATTGATTGGATTTGGATGAACTCGTACTGTGAAACACGTTTTAATTTAAAATAAAAACATCAAAATGAAAACTCTCTTTAATTTTTGATTTATCTGGTGTCACTTTCAAGTCGTTGTGTGGAAAGTATGGCGTACATATGTAGGGTTATCAAAGTGAAAACAATTCCTATCAACATGCATTATATATATGTATGTGGTGAAGATATCTCCAGAGCTACCAAATTTTCTGTAAAGTACAGGAAGGCTCCTTCCAAACAAAGCAAAAAACTAGGCTGCTAAATTTCAACCACCAAATCATTTTTGTATGTATATGAATTTAATAATAATAGTAGCGTAAAAAGATTCCGAAATATAACTAATCTTGATAGGAGAAGCTGACCCTAAACGGAAATTTGGTCGATGAAAATTCCATCTCTAAACGTATTGACCACTTTGATACTCCACATAACTTTGGCTTACTAATTTTTTAATGCAATATGTATGTTTTTAAAAAAGAAAAAGAATTGGGAATGCATATTTTTTGCATGAGCAATGCAAAACGTGCAGGGGGTAGGAGGAATTCCAAGGACAAAAGCAGTTTCAATTCTCAAAAGGAAAGACTCTAGACTCAAGAGTGTGCATGGCCTGACGTTTAGTATTAGTAGTATTATTTGTTCTAGTATTTGTGGCCGGCGTTGATGGACCAACAACCTAAGTACTTAAATGCTCATCTCACCTACCCGCATAAACTGTACGTTTATGTTGACTCCGACTATTTTCCCCAAGATGTGGCCCCATTTAATGAACACAAGTAAATAAGTAAGTGATAATAAACTCTAAGAACCGACAATGCAAACCGGCTTATCTGGTTCGCGATCCTTATCAATCTGTTAGACCATATATATGCTTAGGGTGATAAGTTTCGATTTCTTGACCATCCTGGCGTAGACCACTAATCAAGTAAACTCGACTTCTACCTGCTGACTGTTAAAGTTGGTAGGCTATATTTATCGTGAGGTTTCACACGTTGGTTCAGGTGCAAATGTGTGGTAGGGCCGGTACATGAACCTATAAGGTTTCATTCTAAAATTAATTGACAGTATGAGAAGTACTAGATAATCCATGTATTATATGATGAGTGATTTATGTTCTAATTAGCAATGTGGTATAAATATTTAATCTCAACACCGACTCCACCTAGTCGAAATAAGGACGATGAGATTTGTTTTTACTAGTCAAGTAACAGGTCAGACCCAATGACTAAATACTTCAATTAGACATATAGAGAACTGGACTTCAACCTAAAACTCCATAAATACGCCATACATAGAGAACTGGATCCATTTCCTTTTTCATGTAAGTTCCTTTTTGCAGGGAAGAATGTGCAGGCTCACGTGACCACCAGGAGACTGAGCACACGTGTGGACGGCCATTAGGCCTACGCTTCCACGTGGCAACTGGAAATCTCTACATTGCGGATGCATACATGGGCCTCCTTGTTGTTGGCCCAAACGGCGGGCTCGCCACTAAAGTCTGGGCCCAAAAAGATGCAACGTCGTCGTTTGGGTTCACTAATGGGCTTGACATTGACCAGACCACCGGAGTCATCTACTTCACTCTTAGCAGTACCCGTTACCAAAGAAGGTAGCAACAACACTTCAATACTACAAGTTTCAACCACATCTTGTTCTTCATTTCTTGATCAAAATTTTACTATATATACAAATTGCAATGACAGGAACTATCTAGCATCATTCCTCACACAGGACAATACAGGGAGGTTCATGAAATACGACCGGCAAACCGAACAAGTCTCGGTACTCGCCGAGAACCTCAAATTCCCAAATGGAGTTAGTTTGAGCAAGGATGGGAGATCGGTCCTTATAATAGAAAGTGGTACTTGCAAGGTCCTGAGGTATTGGTTAGAAGGGACCCCGAAAGCCGGAACCCTAGAAACCGTAACCGAGCTTCCAGGGTTCCCAGACAACATAAAGAGGAACGAGAACGGAGAGCATTGGGTTGGAGTATATTCGAAGAAAACGAGGGTATCGGAGTTCGTGTTTTCACGGCCTTGGCTTGGAAATGCCATTGCAAGTCGGCCTATATTGGTTAAGGCAGCTCAGACATTCGTTAGAATGAGAGCAATGGGAATGGGTTTCAAGTTGAGTGAGGACGGAGAGATCGTAGAGGCGTTGGAGGATCGAAGCGGTGTGCTGAAGTTCGTAAGCGAAGTGGAGGAAAAGGAGGGAGATTTGTATTTTGGATCGGTGATCATGCCCTTTATAGGTGTGCTTAAGAGCACCTTCAAATCAAAAGCAAATTAACGTGAAATGATTAATCAATAGAACAATTGTTGGAGGGTTTGATCTTGGAAGGAGATGTAGTATAAAGAGATATATGAAATTATATATAGAGACAAAACAATTTCCTTGGCTCTATGAACAACTAATATGTCATGAAAACATTTCTTCAACAGCACCGATGGGGCAACCAGAACCATTACCAAACTAAATGGTAAATTTGTTTGGAACAGAGTTTCTGGTATTTGTATAAATGTATAATTGTTGTATTGTCTCGTGACAGCATGCAGAAGTGATTTAATAAATGGTAAATTTGTTTGGGGTGAAATCGAAGAAGGCTGACATGGTATTGGTAACGGAAGAAGGAGGGCCAATGCATGTGGTACGTACGTACATCTCTCTTCACACACTCGGTCGATCTCTCTGTCCCCGGCCCTGCCCATTCCTTTATTATGTGATCTTGCATTCTTCTCGATCCATTCCTAAAACAAAACCAAGTTCTCCATTTTAGATCGAATAGTTAAATGTTATCGAGCTCGATGCGAAGGGCCGTCGACGAGCAGGAAACTGCGGTTGCCTTCTTTGGCAGGGGATCTATAATGCTGATGGTGGCGGTGACGCTGGCGATGCTAGTTCTGCCGGTGGTTCTTCCGCCGCTGCCTCCACCGCCCCTCTTCCTCTTGTTCGTGCCCCCCCTTCTCCTCGCGCTCCTCTTCGTCCTCGCCATCGGACCGAGGGATCCGGTACGTAGCTGATTAATTGGCAGCACTAGGTAGTACTTTAGTAATTTGTTCTTGTACTTGAGAATCGAAGGCTTAATCACTTGAGTAGATGTCCGAAGACCGAAGGCTTAAATGGGCTAAGCTAGTTGCTTGAGTAATATTGCAATTAGTGTGTGTGCGTGTACAAGTGGGTGACATTTTGGAATTTTATTTCATCATCACTTAAACATATTGCATGCAATTTTCTCAATTTGTTCAAACCTGCCAATTCACTTCCTCGATCCCCTTTATTAGCCCTTGGCTGATCGCCCATTGAATTCTATTGCAGCATAAATCGATGCCAATAACAAGATCCTTATCCTATTAATGCAACTACAAAAGTCCATGGTAGGAGACAGACCATGAAGAGAATATAAGAGAGAATTTATGTGTGCTAGCTCGGTGGCTGCAAGAGGGATAGATATTAGACTTATGATATATTTCAAGATATGATTTTGTATTTTATCCTTTCTTAGGCTATAAGATATATCCTTTGTAACTATATGTACCCATATATTGTGCATAATAATCTACACTATATATTAAAGCCGGAGAATTTCGAGCCTCCACGTTAATTCTGATCCCACTTTATTAACAATTTTATATGTTTTATTTTTCCTAATTATCTAATCTTTAACTTTATCTTTTTTCTTACCCATCAAACATCTATCTTTTAAGGCATATTATTTATCTTTAAAATTTCTTTAATTATCTAATCTTTAATTTTATCCTTTTTGTTACTCATCTAATATCTATCTTTAAAACAATATTATCTATCTTTAAATTTCTTTCTATAAAAGATACATATTAATTAACTTAACTTTTCAATTTCCATTTTAATCTATTTATATATAAGAATTAATATATAGTATAGATTATAGTACATACACAAATTAACGGAAAAAATGACCATTAGTACATATAATTCTTTTGCCCAAAATACTCTCTCAAAATATTCTCATGGTATCGGAGCCAAAGATCGCACCGCTATCATGGTCGATCTACCATGGTCGCCACCGTCACCGGGATCGCGCCGCTACCATGGTCGATCCTACTAACTGTTGGGCCCAGATTTTCCTCACAAAAGTATCGAGACCCGGTTGATACTTCTTCGTTACTTATTCAGAGCACAGCGAAGGACTGCGAGGAGCGAAGTCGGTTAAACAAGATAGAATTAAAGATATAAGATAGATCCCTTCAAGATATTTCGTTAGGATTACTATTAGCTAGAATCTTGTATTTTCATATCTTTTCTCAAAAGATAGATCAATCCTAAAGGGCGCTATATATACCAATTGTAAGCCCTAGAGCAGGATTACGCTCTTTTACACATTCAATCATACTCTGAATACAATTCACGAGCTTTTTGCATCATACGTGTTCTTCGTGATTCACCTCGATCAGGCCCGATCTAGGTCAAGATTCCCTGGGGTGAATTTTGGCTCAAACACTAACCCTGAAGCTCCCGCCGCCCAGTCTGCCGCCGTGCAACTTGCTGCCCTTCAACAGTTGCTCGCTGCGCAGTCCGCTCAAAACACTACACCGAAACCAAACTCTGCTTACTATCTTCATCCGTCGGACCAACCTAATGACGCTCGATGAAAAGAGTCATTAGGTTGGTGATATCCCTGCATATAGGGAACGTATTAATGAAAAGAGTCCTAATTGATACCGGAAGCTCTACCAACCTAATGACGCTCGATGCTTTGAAAGAGATGGGGCTATCCGAGAGCGACATTCACAAGCACCCGGTGCCACTGGTAGGCTTCAGCGGCGAAGTTAAGCACACAGTGGGGGACATTACCCTCACCTCCTTTGCCAAAGGGATCAACAGGCAGGTCGACTTCCTCGTGGTGGACTGCCCCTCCTGCTATAACGTCATCCTAGGGCGTCCATGGCTACACGACATGAAAGCCGTCGCATCTACCTACCACCAAACTGTGAAGTTCCCAACGTCGTGGGGAACGGAAGAGATCCGCGGCGATCAAAGGTTGGCTAGGGAGTGCTACAAAGCGGCCCTCAAGCCAACCACCCTGAGACCGGAAGCATAGCAATTACAGAGCGTCACCCCTCCACCAGCACAGATCGAAACTGAAGAAAAAGAAGAGGAGGTGACTCTTGAAGAAGGCAAGGTGGTAAAGATTGGAGAAAAATTGGAACCCACCATCAAAGAAGAATTAATAAAGTTCCTGAAAAGTCACAAAGATTGCTTCGTTTGGAGCCATGAAGATATGACGGGGATCGATCCCTCCATCATCACGCACAAGCTTAATGTCAACCCCGAACACCCACCAGTCAAGCAGAAAAGGCGAAGGTTCGCACCGGATCGGGTCCAAGCGATCGAAGAAGAAGTAAAGAAATTACTAGGAACAGGGAAGATCAAGGAGGTAAAGTACCCGGAATGGCTAGCCAATGTAGTGGTGGTACCAAAGAAAAATGGAAAATGGCGAGTATGTGTAGATTTCACCGACCTCAACAAAGCCTGTCCCAAGGACTCGTTCCCTCTACCCCACATTGACACTATGGTAGACGCCACAACTGGGTACGGACTCTTAATAAAGGAGGTCTTCAAAATCCTGGAGAAATATAACATGAAACTAAATCCGCAAAAATGCATCTTCGGGGTACAATCTGGTACTTTTCTGAGACATGTGGTGACTGTTGGATCGTTAGTACTGAGGGACGGCCTTACCTTAGGTAAAGGCGTCCTGTGGTTGGGCGTTCCTACGAGGTGTAGGAGCGTCCTTGAATAATGCAGCGGAAATAGTACTAAACAGATAATAGATGAACGCAGAGAATTATAGAGGAACCACTCAAGACCAAGTAGTCCTTGAGTGTAAACCTCTACCTCCTTGGAGGATTTTTGAATAGTTCTTTCCTTTATATTAACCGTTCTTACAGTTGTACTGGCGAGTTCTTACAGTTCTCTGACACATAGCTTTTCCCTAAGTTCACTTGTAAGGAACTACTTTAAGCCTACAACTTAAGGTGGTTCAATCTGCTAAAGGACTCTATTCCTACGTTCTGCAGTACTTCGCAGAACTCTCTCTTTCTCTTTTGGTTACAAACTTGTTTTGTGATTTGTTTACAAGTCTCACTCGATCTAACTCAGGTCTAAGCATTGTTCTTGAGTTCTTGAGTTAGTTCTTCGTGTTCTTGAGTGAGTCGCTTTCTTGTGATTCTCTCTGAATATTCCTTAAAGCGTTGGCGTCACAATAAATGCCTTGGGGCTATTTATAGGACTTGGGGAAGGGCGTCTTTTCTCTAGGACGATCATGCCCTTCGTGGACGTGGCTACAGGATCTTCCTCCACGTAGTAGGGCGGTGATGAGGAAGCTTCCTGTATCCAGCTGTGTATGATGAACTCAGCTACAGGATCGGCCGCCACGTGTTGATGGACTCTGCAACAGGATCGTCCTCCACGTAGTGTTGGACTCCGCTACAGGATCGGTCTCCACGTGTCCTTGGATGATCAAACATTGTCGTGTGATGTCATCCTGTCGGCTAGTGAGTAAGGACTCCTTTCTTGCGTTCCTACTTGCTTGGGACTCCGTCCTTGCTCAAGTAGTCACTTCGCTGATCCTTACTTCCTGGTAGCTAGCGTCCATAAGCTTGTGGGACGCCCATACACACTTGTTGTCCTTTTGGTCACTGGCGTTCCTGAACACTTGGACAACTTTATTAGAATCAAAGTGAGTTTGTCATATCAAAACTAAGGGACGGTTGTGTGGAACACTAACAAGTACGCAGGCGTTCTTGATAGCGTCCCAACAATTTCCCCCTTTTTGATGATGACAAACTCTTCTGCAAAATAGTTTTGACATTGGAACTTAGCATGCATGAAAACTTCAAAGCGTCCTCTAACACTTAGAGAAATTTTAAAAAGGACTAGTTTTCAATCTTTGATTCTCTAGCTTTTGGATTTAAAGGAGAGAGTCGCGTCCTAGAAAAGTTTCTAAGCGTCCTCTTTTATTCTAGCATGAGCGTTCCTTAGACTTTTCACTTAATAGTTCCCCCTTAACACTTGCTTATTCTAGATAACTATATTATAGCGCATCTCTGCAAAACTACACTTCCCCCTTTTGGCATCATCGAAAAGGATAACAAGTGATAAGGACGTTAGCACAAACACATAACTAAAAGCAGTGGAACGCTTAAACAAACATATGCACACAAACAAAGGATTGCCATTCAAATAGAATTGAGAACGATTATTACAAACCAAGTTCATAGTGTTTGAAAGACAAAAGAAGCAAAAGCAAAAGCATTGAGGAATTAAAGGGGTGGACGGTAATCACTGAGAACGGCTCTGGTCTTGAAAGAACTTTAGAAGTTGTGCTTGAAGTTCAGCCGACTTAGAGAGAGCCGCGGACAAATCTTTGATAGCTGAGAAGACGTGGCATTGATTGTCCATTATAGCACCCAAGAGTTCTGCAGGAGGATGCTCAGAGACATTTGTAGGAGCAGAACGGGGCAAAGGACCTGAACTTGATGAAGGAGCGTCTGTGGGAAGAACTGGAGAAGAAGGCCCTAAGAGCATTTGATCAAGTGTTGCAAGATCTACGGCGGGCTCTTGATCTTGAGGAGACTCTTGAGGCGTGGAATTAAGCCTTGCGGCCTCAGCCTCAGCAGCTAAGCGTTCTTCTTCGGCTTTCAGTCTAGCTTCCTCAGCCTCAGCTTCTAACTGTTTGAGAACGGACGGGAGCTCTTCATTATGCCTTATCTCAACAAGTCCCTTCTTGGCATTCCATTTTAAGCCAAGTTCTTCAGAGGGACGGCTTTCATCATAAGCATCCTGGGACTGCAAAATTGCCTTTACTACTCCAGGGTATGGCAAGGCGTGCCTCTTCCTTCCACACTTGGCCATATGTTGCATAGCAATTCTGGCTATGTTGATTGGGCGGCGTTCTAGGATAGCGTCAATTAGGATTATGTCATGAGTTTGCACAATTGAACGCTTTTCCTGCCTTGGAAGAATGGCGCGACAAATGAAGTAGTGAATGATTGCGCCAACCTTGCTCAGAACGTGAGCTACCCTGTCGAGTCCCATCGGCCTTTTTCCTTGAAAGATGTGCTCAACTAGAGGCAGTTCTTGATCAGTCGTTTCAAAACCGCCTTCAGGGAGTGAGCTAAGAGCATCGGACGGTGGCTTGCGTGAACCTAGACCCAAGAAGGTGCGCATTTGGCATTCTGTCACTGAAGCCTTCTCACCTTCAATTTTGAAGTGGAGGGAGCCATCTTTGGCCTTGTAGCGCAAGTCCTTGTAGAACGCCTTGACCTGTTCTTTGTCAACAGTTGTCGGCGCTGGTCCAACGTTCTGCCATCCTTGGAATTTCAGAAGGTCGAGGAACTCCTTAACCTCTTCATCATCAAAGGAGGCTAGCCACTCTTCAGAATAAATGAGCGGGCTAAGCACTTTGACGGGCACATCAGCGTTCTTCCTTTTACGCTTGCCCTTGGGGGACTCAGAGTCCTCATCATCATCTGACTCGTCCTCAGCCTTGTCCGAGTCACTGTCAGAAGCGTCCTTTGAAGTAGCGTCTTCTGTGCCTTGTTCTTTTTCAGCATCGCCACCAACTGTGGCTTGATCGGCACCAGAGGTCTGAGCTTGGGACGTGCCCTCGGCGTCCTGAGCCTCTGTCTGTTGTACTGTTGTTCCGGGCTCAGCGTCCGCGGGGACTTGGGATTCTGTTCGGATTGTGGGGGAGGGGTTTTCTTGTGGAGCTAGGGTGAGATTGAGGATTGGGAGGGACTGGTCATAGGGAGGGATCTCTTGGGCATCACGCGCGAGCTCTTCAGAAAGAGTTGGCTCGGCGTTCTCTTGAGCGACCTGGTGCCCACCAGCGTCCTCAATCTGTTCTGAAGAAGCGTTCTCCTCTCCTTCTGCTTCATCATTTGAATCCCCAACGACATCTCTGAAGGGGGAGGCTTGAGCGGGCGTACCTCTTTGGCTCTCAGATGAGCTAGAGGAGGAAGAGGAGGGAACGTGCTCAGCATGTGCTGGAACGTCCTTAGCGAGCAAAACTGTTGGCTTTTCACCAGCCTTTCTTCGGCGAAAAGTGTGCTCGAAAGTGCGTTCGGCTTCCTCCGGGCCACTTTCAGAGGATGGACGGCGGGACTTTGGGGTCTCGGGGTCCTTTGGAGGGGATATGTGGGCCGGGGCAGAAGGGAAGTTGGCCAAGTTTAGAGGGGAATGAGTGCGGGGAGGAAAGGGGATTAGGGCATTTGCTTTTGAAGGGTGGGGGGACGGAGGAGGAGTAGGGAGTTGGACGATTGAAATTTGTTGAGGGGGAGGAGTGGATTCTTTGGACAGGTTGGACGGCCTTTTTGTGGTACTAGGCCTTTTTGTGGGGGCTTTAGAGGATGGGACGCTCGAGGTCTTGGCCTTTTTGAGGGGCCTTGGGTCATGGAGTTTCTTGGAGCGTCCCTCCTTTAAGTGAGGTGGAAACTTGTCCACGATTTCTGTTGGGTTGGAGGAGGAGAAGGGTTTAGAAGATTTTGAGAGGGGAGATGAAGGAGTTGGACGCTTGGATGGGAGGATTGATTTTGTGGTGATGGAAGGGACTTGAGGAGGTGGAGGAGAAGGACTTGGCACACGGTTTTTTATCATTTTGTATGCCAAAGAGTCCTTAGGGTACATGGGGAATTCAGGTAGGACGGATTTGTGTAGGTCGGGGATTAGGTCAAGCAAAGGAGCAAGGTTCTCACCTCCGAACTGTGAAAAGAATAGAACGTCGTCCATCCGTCATGGCAAGTCTTTGTAGTTGGTGTTGTGAAGGCCTTGGATGACGAACCGTTCGATGAACCGCTCGTAGTTCTTTGTTTTGACTTCATCGTTTTTTACGTCCGGTTTGTCCATGCGTTCCCTTATCAAGTTGTAAAGGGTTCGCGGCTTCCTGTTGATGAAGTCCACCAATGACTCATTGAGAACGATAGGCTTTGGTTTCTCGATGAAGTGGGACTTCACCAGCTTTCTACGCTTCCCGCCGGTAGAAGATCCGGCCACGTTCTTTAGTTGTTGAGACATTGTTAGATGAGATTTTAGTGAGAGAAAGCTGCCGGAGTTCTAGAGAGAAGTCAGAGCAAATTTGAGAGCGAGAAAGTGGTTGAGCGTAATAAATTCTGAGAGCGACTGTTCTGGCCTTATATAGAGGAAGCGGTGGCACAAACGGTAATTACCACTGTTTTACTGTGCGACACGTGGCAAAACTTCCCTCTTAAGATTTGAGCAAAAGCAATGGTCACTGTTCACACTTTCAAAAGTTCAAAATTCTGACTCTTCAACTGCTCCTTAACAACTGAACTTGCGTTCTTACCAACTAGCACTGAGCGTCCTCTCATACTTAGCAAAATTTTACCTCTTCAAGCAAACTTGTTCAATCAAACCAACAACCAACTTACCGTTCTTGTGATCACCTTTCGAACCAGTTGAGAACAACGCAAGTACGTCCCGTAAAAGAAAATATGAAGCTCATAGGACGCTTTTGCGGAGTTCTCGGCTAGGGTAAGCTTAGAGTTCCCATCATTTCGGCTTATAATGAGGGTTGGGTGATCAGGGATACTCTTTTCAAGACAAAATAGAGAAAATTTGAATGGCGTTCCAAAGTAGCAAACACATGAAGTTTTAGACTAGCGTCCTTGCAAATATGAATTCAATGCAAAACAGTCCTTAAACACTTAGAATCTACAAAACATAGCCAATCATTGAGAGAATAGTAGAACGGGACTTGCTACTTAAAAGTTATCATCCCCAAGAGCAGCCTTAGATGCTCAAAGGGACGTCTATCAAGCGCCTTAGTGAAAATATCAGCTATTTGGTCTTCAGTCCTTACATGCTCCATACTAATGAGTCCTAGTTCAACATTATCACGCAAGAAATGATGTCTTATATGAATATGCTTTGTGCGTGAATGAAAAACAAGATTCTTAGAAATTTCAATAGCACTTGTGTTATCACAACGAATGGGGATAGTTTCAAGATTGATACTGTAGTCCTCTAGTTGATATTTGATCCAGATGACTTGTGAACAGCACGAGGCAGCAGCAACGTACTCGGCTTCCGCAGTTGAAAGCGCCACAGAGTTCTGTTTCTTAGATCCCCAAGAGACTAAGCATGAACCAAGGAACTGTGCCATTCCTGAGGTGCTTTTCCTATCAATTACATGACCCGCATAATCAGCGTCCGAGTAGCCAACAAGCTTGAAAGACGTCTTCCTGGGGTACCAAAGGCAAAGATCATCGCGTCCTTTGAGATAGCGAAAGATCCGCTTGACTTCTTGCATGTGGGACTCCTTTGGATTCGCCTGGAAGCGTGCACACAAGCAAACGGCAAACATAATGTCTGGACGGCTTGCGGTCAAGTAGAGCAAAGAACCAATCATCCCTCTGTAAAGCTTTTGATCAACGTCCTTTCCCTGTTCGTCTGCGTAAAGACGCGAGTTTGGAGAATAAGGAGTTGCAACACGTTTGGACATGTTCATCCCGTACTTCTCAAGCATTTCACGGACATATTTTTGTTGGTGAATGCGCGTCCCTTCCTTGAGTTGGTTAATTTGAAGTCCCAAGAAGAAATTGAGTTCTCCAATGAGGGACATCTCAAACTCACTACTCATTAAGGACTTGAACTCATCTACAAGTTTCATGTTAGTACTACCAAAGACTATATCATCAACATAGACTTGGGCAATTAAAATGTCCTTGTGAACTTTCTTTATAAACAAAGTTTTATCAATTGAACCTCTAGTGTACCCATGAGACAAAAGAAAGGACGCAAACCTGTTGTACCATGCACGAGGAGCTTGCTTAAGTCCATAGAGCGCTTTGTCCAAGTAGTACACATGATCTGGGTGAGAGGCGTCCTCGAAGCCAGGCGGCTGAGCAACATACACTTCCTCCTTTAGCTTTCCATTGAGAAAGGCAGTCTTGACGTCCATCTGAAATAGCTTGAATCCTTTGTGAGCGGCGAAGGCAATAAGAAGACGAACGGCTTCAATTCTAGCAACAGGAGCAAAGGTCTCATCATAGTCTATGCCTTCCTCTTGCTTGAATCCTTGAGCCACCAGTCTTGCCTTGTTCCTTGACACACGTCCACTCTCATCAAGCTTATTTCTAAACACCCATCGCGTCCCTATGATATTTTTGCCTTTGGGACGTGGGACGAGAGTCCAAACGTTGTTTCTTTCAAACTGATTGAGTTCTTCTTGCATTGCTTGAATCCAGTCAGCGTCCTGGAGTGCTTCTTTGATATTCTTTGGTTCCACCATAGAGACAAAGGCATTGAATGCACAAAAGGCTAAATTTGCACTCTGGGACTTGCTAGCAGCTGACCTGGTCTGAACTCCTTGAGACGGATCAGATACAATTTGAGAAGTTGGGTGGTCCCTAGAGAAGCGGGACTCCCTTTGAAACAGTTGAGCAAATCTTGGATCAATGTCTCCATCAGAATCATCACTATCACTTTGAGCGGTGTTCCCCCTCAGAGAAAGCGTCCACACTTTGGCGTTGCTCGCCTTGTTGACTTGATTCTGCTATATCTTGTTGAACTGGAGATTCACTGCGAGAGGGAACTCCCTGAACAACACTAGGAGCGTCCACAGAGACTTCTTCAGGATTTGGAGACGCGTCCTTAGAGACATAGTATTTTCCTGAGGTCCAATCTTCAACTTCATCTTCAGAGTCGTCCTGCTGATGCGATGAGGAGCGTTCTTTCTTACTTGAATTTTCTCAGTGAGAGGAACTCTCCTTGAACACAACATGAATACTCTCTTCAAGTTTTAGAGTCCTTTTGTTGAAATCCCTATATGCTTTGCTGGTGAGAGAGTACCCAAGAAATATGGCTTCATCGATTCTTGCATCAAACTTTCCAAGTTTTTCTTTATCATTGTTGTGAACGAAACACTTGCAACCAAAAACTCTGAGATAATCGATGTGAGGCTTCCTTCCATTCAACAACTCATAGGACGTCTTCTTCAGCAGAGGACGGATCATGGCACGATTGATGATGTAGCATGCTGTAGCAATAGCTTCCGCCCAGAAGTACTTGGGGACGCTATTAGCCAAAAGCATAGTCCTTGCCATATCCTCTAGCGTCCTGTTCTTTCTTTCCACAACTCCATTTTGTTGAGGAGTCCTTGGAGCTGAGAAGTTGTGCGAGACACCATGTTGATCACAGTAGGCCAGGAACTCTGAATTCTGGAATTCCGTCCCATGGTCTGATCTTATAGCTTTGAGAGGCGTATCAAGGGCAACTTCCACTTGTTTGATGAAGACTTTGAACGCATTGAAACAATCTGCTTTGGACGCTAAGAAAAGAACCCAAGTGAATCGAGAAAAATCATCTACAAGAACGTAAATGTACCTCTTTCCACCGTGGCTCAGCGTCTTCATTGGTCCACAAAGATCCATATGGAGGAGTTCCAGAGGCTTCTTTGTGCTGACTTCGTTCTTTGACTTGAAAGACGTTCTTGTTTGCTTCCCTTTGATACAGGCTTCACATTGTTCAACTGTCTCAGGATCAATTCGGGGAAGTCCCTTCACAAGATTTCTTTGGTGAAGTTTGAGGATTGTGCTTGGTCCAGCATGGCCAAGTCGGCGATGCCAGAGATCAGCGTCCTCCTTTGAAGCAGATAGACACAATTCTGATTTAGGCTTGAACTCTTGATTGAAGACATAGATGTTGTTCTTGCGAACTCCTTTGAGAACAACTTTGTTGGACTTCTTGTTGATGACGAGGCACTCCTTTGAGTCAAATGTGACTAGGTTTTCACCTTGATCACACATTTGAGAGACGCTAAGAAGATTGAAGCCAAGTCCTTCAACAAGACTTACATTGTTTGCTTTGATGGACGGGTTAAGAATAGCAGTTCCCGTTCCCTTGATCTTTCCTTTGCCCTTGTTGCCAAACGAGACAGTTCCTCCCGTGGCACTACTTTGGATAGAAGTGAGATGGATCTGACTTCCTGTCATGTGATTTGAGGCGCCACTATCAATGATCCATGGGCGTCCCCTCACTTCCACCTGCCAAAATAAGGTTAGTTCTTGGCGACCCAGGCAAGGTGTTCCTTACCTGGCTCATTACAATAATAGAACGCTGGTTCTGGCATATAGTCATTTATGTTAACATCATTAGAAATGGCATGTTTGCGGAAAGAACTTCTAGAACGTCTAGGACGCCTAGAACTAGCTTTTGGAACGGACTTAGCATTTTCATTGTTAGTCCTAGCAACTTTCCCACTCTCAATGTCTTCCTTAAGTTTTACACAGTCATATTTGAAGTGGTCACCTTGTCCACAGTACCAGCACGTCCTATAGTAAGTACCAAGATAGTACTTCTTATTGGGACGTTGAATTTTGTTTTGCTTCATCTTTTGGGGATCGCACACCTTTGAGTCGTCCCCTTTAACAATTTTCTTGTAAATTTTATGACTGGTGGAATTGGTGTAGTAGTCCTCTTGACCTATTTCTCCACTTTCTAGAACTCTAATTCTTTCAAGGAGATTTTTAGTTTTCTCTTTTTCAAGTTCTAGTTCAGAAGTTTTGCTTGCCTCAAAATCACTGGGAAGAGAGTTCTTAGAGTCATCTTCATAACCTAGACCTCTCTTAGCTGGGACAAAAACTATAGGTCTCACTTCTTCAACTATGGGACTCTTACCCAACACTTTCACTTCTTCCCTCAGCTTGGCGTTCTCAAGTTTGAGACACATAATTTCAGTTTTCAGGGACTTAGATTCTTCATGAGAGGACTCTAGTTGAACGGTCATGGAACTACAATTTTCACATTCAACTACAGTATTCTCATTTTCATACTCAAGTTCATCCATTCTATGTTGCATGACAACACTTTCTTCCATGATTTTTCCAATAAGTTTAATTAGCTTAGATTTGGAACAATTTTCTAAAGAACTCATCATAGATTCACGAGTTACCTCATTTTCAGATTTCGGAACGTTCTCCTCAACAACTGTGACGTCCTCCATAGCCATGTACGCCACATGCTCATCAGGCTCCTCCTCATCATCATCCAAAGAGGAACTCCCATTATCCCATGCAGAGGCGAACACCCCAATGAGGGATTTTGTCTTAATATCCTTTGTAGACATTCCTGTTGTACACCTTTTAGCAAAGTGTCCCTTCTTGTTACACTTGTAACATGTGAGTTCCTTCATTTCTGCATCAGTGTACTTACGACTCTCTTTCTTTGGCATCTTGTGCCTGTTGAAATATTTGTTATTTTTGCCAAAGGAACGGAGAGCTTTGTGGATGAAAGCAACTTCTTCTTCTTCATCAAGCTGTTCTTTAGACTTGCTTTCCTTTTCTCTCAACGCTTGAACGCGCATCCTTTCGCGATTTTCGTTCTTGTCAGCTTCCACCATTAAGGAGATTTCTCTTTGACGACGAAGATACTCAGCGTACTCTGGTGTTGTGGACGCCAAAGCGAGATCAGTTTGAGGATTTTGTCCAAGTTTAGCCATGTCAGAGATCCTTCTTTCTTCGTACTGCCTGAGCTTCCCATAGATTTCTTCCATATCTAGAGTTTTGTTGGTTGTGTTCTCTTTGAACGTTGTTCTGTCAAAGTTCCAGACTCCGGTCAAACCATCAATGACCACTTGAACTCTATTCCTCATGGAGATTTCTGTTTCTGGGATGCCCAAGTTCCTCATCTTGGTGACAAGGGCCTCAAAACGGTATGAATAGTCATTCACCGTTTCATTTGGCAACATACTGAAGGCATAGAACTCCTTCTTGATCTTTAGTTGAACGTCCTCCTTCATTTCAGCTGTTCCTACATGAAACTTCTCAAGAGCTTCCCACTGTTGTTTAGCTGTTGGCAAGTTGCTAACTCGAGTGGCGTCCCTTTCACATAGAGACGCTTGAAGGAAACAAATAGCTTTTGCGTTGGTTTCCATCAACTTGAACTCGTCAGGACCCCACTCGTCCTCCTTGTCAGCGGGTACCTTGAGATCTCCCTTCATAATAACCTTCCAGCATTGATAATTTTGACTTCTGCAGAAATTTTCAAACCTCGTTTTCCAGCGGTTGAAGTTGCCGTCCGTCAGGCGCGGAGGCTTCACGAACGAGATTCCAATAGGTTCCATGTCTATCTTTACCTGCAACTCAGTAAGAATCTAGAGCGCCTGCTCTGATACCAATTGTTGGATCGTTAGTACTGAGGGACGGCCTTACCTTAGGTAAAGGCGTCCTGTGGTTGGGCGTTCCTACGAGGTGTAGGAGCGTCCTTGAATAATGCAGCGGAAATAGTACTAAACAGATAATAGATGAACGCAGAGAATTATAGAGGAACCACTCAAGACCAAGTAGTCCTTGAGTGTAAACCTCTACCTCCTTGGAGGATTTTTGAATAGTTCTTTCCTTTATATTAACCGTTCTTACAGTTGTACTGGCGAGTTCTTACAGTTCTCTGACACTTAGCTTTTCCCTAAGTTCACTTGTAAGGAACTCCTTTAAGCCTACAACTTAAGGTGGTTCAATCTGCTAAAGGACTCTATTCCTACGTTCTGCAGTACTTCGCAGAACTCTCTCTTTCTCTTTTGGTTACAAACTTGTTTTGTGATTTGTTTACAAGTCTCACTCGATCTAACTCAGGTCTAAGCACTGTTCTTGAGTTCTTGAGTTAGTTCTTCGTGTTCTTGAGTGAGTCGCTTTCTTGTGATTCTCTCTGAATATTCCTGAAAGCGTTGGCGTCACAATAAATGCCTTGGGGCTATTTATAGGACTTGGGGAAGGGCGTCTTTTCTCTGGGACGATCATGCCCTTCGTGGACGTGGCTACAGGATCTTCCTCCACGTAGTAGGGCGGTGATGAGGAAGCTTCCTGTATCCAGCTGTGTATGATGAACTCAGCTACAGGATCGGCCGCCACGTGTTGATGGACTCTGCAACAGGATCGTCCGCCACGTAGTGTTGGACTCCGCTACAGGATCGGTCTCCACGTGTCCTTGGATGATCAAACATTGTCGTGTGATGTCATCCTGTCGGCTAGTGAGTAAGGACTCCTTTCTTGCGTTCCTACTTGCTTGGGACTCCGTCCTTGCTCAAGTAGTCACTTCGCTGATCCTTACTTCCTGGTAGCTAGCGTCCATAAGCTTGTGGGACGCCCATACACATTTGTTGTCCTTTTGGTCACTGGCGTTCCTGAACACTTGGACAACTTTATTAGAATCAAAGTGAGTTTGTCATATCAAAACTAAGGGACGGTTGTGTGGAACACTAACAAGTACGCAGGCGTTCTTGATAGCGTCCCAACAGTGACCAAACGGGGGATTGAGGCTAGCCCTGATCAAGTGCGAGCAATTGCCTCCCTGAAATCCCCCCGGAGCGTGAAAGATGTACAGAAGTTAGCTGGAAAGATAGCCGCACTAAACCGGTTCATCTCCAAATCCTCGGACAAGTGTCGGCTGTTCTACGAAGTCCTAAAGAAGAATAAGAGTTTCCAGTGGACTGAAAAGCACAAAACTGCCTTCGAGGAACTTAAGAAGTATTTCGCTAACCCCTTGCTGTTAGCCAAACCAGTCCCTGGAGAAGTCCTACAACTCTACATAGCCGTGTCGGAGAACGCCCTGAGCGGGGTACTCGTCAAAGACGAAGAAGGCCAGGAAGTCCCAGTCTATTTCATGAGCAGAACCATGGTGCCGGCAGAAACGCGCTACTCCCCGACAGAAAAGCTGGTGCTGGCGGTGGTAATGTGTTCGAACAAACTCCGGCCCTACTTCGAGTCACACACTGTCGTGGTCCTGACGAACTACCCACTCCGGCAGATCATGCAAAAGCCTGAATTCTCAGGAAGGATGGCGAAATGGGCGATCCAGTTGAGTGGATACGACATCAGGTACGAACCCAGAAGAGCGATCGAATCACAAGTCCTGGCCGACTTCGTCGCCGACTTCACCCTAACCCTCGAAGAAAGAGCAACCGAAGAAGTCTTAGCTGCCTCCAGCGACGACACCGAGGAAGAATGGCTGCTACACACCGACGGAGCCTCGAACATAAAGGGGGCAGGTTTGGGGGTTATGCTAAAGTCGACAAAGGGGGATACGATAGCCCAGGCAGTAAGATGCGATTTCGAAGCAACTAACAATGAAGCGGAGTACGAAGCCCTCATTTTCGGCCTTAGACTAGCCGCCGACTTGTCCATCAAGAGAATCAAGGTACATGCCGACTCCCTGCTCATTATCAACCAGATCTTAGGAATTTTCGAAGCCAAAGATGACAGGATGATCAGCTACCTCGGAAAAGTCTAGGCACTATCCGAAAAGTTTGACCAGATCATCCGCGAACAAAACGCTTCGGCCGACGCCCTAGCAGGGCTAGGATCGACCCTGGACCCTCGGGAGTTCAACAACGTGCCACTGGTCCACTTGCTACAGTCGGCCATCACCAAGGTATCAACGGAACGAACCAAGGATTCTCCACCAAAGACTGAGGTATCAGAGAAGTATCACAATCCCGACGAGGCGAAAGGAGAAACTGAATCGAGCTGGACCAAGCCCTACCTAGATTGGCGCATCAAAGGAGAAGTTCCTAAGGATAAGGACGAGGCCAAAGCCTTGAGATCAAAAGCAACGCGTTTCGCCGTCGTCGATGGAATCCCGTTCCATAAATCGGCCGCGGGCTTCCTACAACGCTGCATAGAGAAAGAAGACGTTGAAGAAGTCATGAGAGAAGTCCACAGTGGAGATTGCGGCAACCTCACTAGGGGTCGGAGCTTGGCCAATAAAATTCTTAGGCAGGGGTGGTATTGGCCCACCATCCGTCAAGACGCTAACAAGTACGCCCAGTCTTGCGACGCGTGCCAGCGCCACGCCCCAGTACCTCACCAACCACCAGAACTCCTCCACCCGTCAATTACCCCTTGGCCTTTCATGAGATGGGGAATGGACATAGTAGGGAAACTACCCCCTTCCACAGGACATAAAGTATTCTTCCTAGCAATGACGGACTATTTCTCCAAATTGATCGAGGCAGAGGCCTTCCGGGAAATCAAAGACAAGCAGGTCATCTCCTTTATAAAAAGAAACATCTTGAGTAGATTCGGGGTGCCATCAGAGATCACTTGCGACAACGGCTCCCAATTCATAAGCAAAAGGATGTGCGATTTCTGCAAGGCGTGGAACATTGACTTGGTCACTTCCACACCTAGGTACCCTCAGGCTAATGGCCAAGTTGAGGCAAGCAATAAAGTCATCATCAACAATTTGAAGAAGCGGTTGGCGAAAGCCAAAGGAAAGTGGGCGGAAGAGCTACCCTTCGTCCTATGGGCCGACCGCACTACACCCAAAGGCGCGACCGGCCAAACACCTTTCTCCTTGGTGCATGGTTGCGAAGCCGTCATACCAGCTGAGGTCACGGTGCCTACCGCTCGGTATGGGCTCACCACATCCGTAAGCAGCAAAGAAGAAATGGAAGCCGACCTAGATACGGTCCAAGAGCTCAGAGAAGTAGCACATGCACGCATCTCGAAATACCAGCAGCAGGTCGCAAGGAGCTACAACAAGAACGTTCGCGTTAAATGCTTCCAAGAGGGAGATTGGATCTTACGCAAGGTGTTCCAAAACACCGCAGAAGCCAATGCCGGCAAGTTGGGACCAACTTGGGAAGGGCCGTATAAGATCACCAAGATAGCAGGAAATGGAGCATATCAGTTGGAACCCGGAGACGGCGAAGCAATCCCCCGAAGCTGGAACGCAACGCACTTAAAGAAGTACTACTTCTAAACTCAGTTGTTCTCGATAAAGTTTCAATCCTGTCCTTAGTATTAGTTTTGAGACTTCTTTAGGATCTAGTTGTTTCCTTTTCAATAAAAGACTCTGGGGTCACCACCCCCACTTCGATGCATCAATTTTTTAATACACAATCTAGAATTGTTCTTTGTTAATGATTTGATATGTTTCGCGAGAACACAACTCTCCCACAACTCAAAATCATCTCGCACAAAACATCTTTACGATCAAAACTTACACGCGACTAGAAGCGTTTTACTTAAGTTAACCACTGTACGTTTGCATGGTTGTACCGTCTAAATATGACGATGTCGTCACGCATACAACGTGATGAAGTAACCCATAAGTTGGTTACCCCCCATCTAAGTCCAATCAATGTAGTCACATTGGATTAGTACGGGAAGGGGAACGCTATAGCACCGATAACCCAAGGCCACATTCGCGGGACGCCGTGAAAACAATACATCCTAAGGACTAAACTTATGGATCCAAAGGATGCCTAATCATAAACAATAATGCACGGACCTTTGCAGTAAACTAAGCGCAATAACCGAAAACCTATTTCGTGATAATTATGCGCTGGGGAAAAGTCACATAACGCTCTCCCCGGATGCTGACCTACTAACGCATCTAGAACCATCAAATATTGCCGACCAAACGCAAATCAAAGTGATAAAAAGGAAAACACCACAACCAGATACCAAAAGAGTGCCATACAATGAGCGTCAAAACAGTTAAAGCTAATATTTTTTGGCCTGCGGCCAAAAATATTAGAGAAGTACTGGCTCACTAGCCAAGGAAGTAGCAAAGAAGTCTTAAATGGACATACGGTTTAAACAAAAGCAGAAGAATGTAAAGTTTGCATAAGAAGTGGGCAGGGGTGGTCACTCGTCACTTAGGCTCGCCTTCCCTTCGGTCTTTGCTTCGGCATCTCCATCCTTGGCATCCTCCACGACATCCTTGGCCGTGACGCCAACCTCAGTACCAGCATCCTCGGCGTCAGCTCTTGGAGTCTCGCCCCCCTTAGTCCCCTCAGAATCCTCTTTCTCAACGCCCTGCTCGGCGGCTTCCATGAACTCTGTCCCTGGAGGAGGATTGCAGGAGGGAAAATACTCTTCCAAGGACGCCAGCTCCGCGGCGAGCACCCAATTCGCACCTCTACCCTCCTCCTGGACTTGAAGAAGCTCCACTCGCGCCTTCAGAGTGTAATACCCAGCCACTTGGGCCACCACCTCAGAGAAATGCTTGGCCGACCTCTTCGCCTCGTGCATCCAGGATTCCAAAGAAGCTTTCTCAGCTTGGAGGTCCTCCATTTGCACCGACAAGGAATCAATGGAGGATTGAAGCTTGCGAACCTTCCTCTCGGATGTAGCGGCGACGTCCCGGGCACTCTTGACTTCGGCCTCCAGCCTAGACAGCTCATCGTGGGAACGGCTGTTTGTCGCCATCAATTCCTGAAAAGCCTACAAAGATACGCAGCCCGCTAAGACAAGAAAACGCAGCAAAATATGCGAAAGAGAACCAAAAAAGTACTAATACAGAAGGCAAGAGGGAGGAAGAGTCAATGTACCAGTCTGAGAGTGGTCCCCACATGGCTAAAAGCGGCGTCGAGGGACAAGGATTGGAAATCAGCCTTGACGTTAGGCGACAGCTTATCGTCGAAAGAGCTCAGGAGATCCTTGGGTTCCCTCTTTTTGATAACAGGAGATGGGGTCTCTTCGGTCCTTTTTCGCTTTGGAGGTTGGGACTTCTTGGAGTCCACAGAAGGGGTTGGGGAAGTCATCGCTTTGATACCACTCGACCTTAATCTTTTAACCATCCCAGCAGCGGACATGTCAATCTTGGCACCTACACACAAATTCAAAATCAGTGACATGATAACTCCAACAGAACGAGGCCCCCCCCCCCAAAAAAAAAGAAGAAGAACCAAGACAAAGGGGGAAAAGGATTGAACCTGATTTCTTCCCGGAGGAGCTTGCCATGTCAGAAGATGTAAGGGTCTTATCCGTCTCAGTCTCGTCCTCGTCAAGGTCTGGATTCCCCGTTTCCTCTGCAGAAGCTTCGGGTTCGGGGCGGACCTTCTCGGGCTTACGATTCTCGGTCTTGATCCTTAGCAGCCGTTTGCAAACACCGGTGTTGGTTCGCCTGGAGTTAATCCCAATTGGAACTGCAAACAAGATAAGCGACAACAGCGTTAAGCTTTGCGTAAAAAAAAGAGAAATCAGAAATCAGATGAACAAAACCAGCAGGTGAGAGCTTAGTTTCTTACGAGACGTGTTCCATCCATCTCGAAAGACCGACAATACGTCTTCATCTAAGCCCCTTAAAGACTCTAACTCAATGAAGAAGAATCGGGCTTGCATGCTCCGGGAAGGCATTTTTGTTTTGGGAATTAAAGGGTTTTTTACATCCCTAGCGTGAAGAGTAATACGGCCGGCTCTTTGTGGAACAATTTTGTAGGCAAGAAGGAGTTCCCCCATTGTCATCTTAAGCCCTCTCTCTGTGGCAAGCTCGCCGATTCGAGCAAGGGTACGCCACGTCGTAGGGAGAATTTGACAAGGAGAGACCTTTAGGGTGCTAATGAACTCGCGGATGAAATCGGAAAAGGGGAACTTCAAGCCTAGGGTAAACGGGTAATCCAGAAAACAAACCCAACCCTTGCGAACCCAATCGATCTTTTCGATCGTTGGGGCTTGAAATCGGGTTCCTCTGGGGAAACCCCCAAAAGCAACCCACTCCGCAATTTCATCCCGCGTCATCGAACAAGGAAGGAGGTCTTCCTCGCCGAGAGATTTCGAAGAGGTAAAAGGAGACCTTGGAGCCATGGAAAGCGAAAAAAGAAGCAGAAAGGGGCGGAGTAGTACCTGGAGCGTTCAAAATCCGAACGCTGCATTTAGGGGTATTGTTGGGCCCAGATTTTCCTCACAAAAGTATCGAGACCCGGTTGGTAATTCTTCGTTACTTCTTCAGAGAACAGCGAAGGACGGTGAGGAGCGAAGTCGGTTAAACAAGATAGAATTAAAGATATAAGATAGATCCCTTCAAGATATTTTGTTAGGATTACTATTAGCTAGAATCTTGTATTTTCATATCTTTTCTCACAAAATAGATCAATCCTAAAGGGCGCCATATATACCAATTGTAAGCCCTAGAGCAGGATTACGCTCTTTTACACATTCAATCATACTCTGAATACAATTCACGAGCTTTTTGCATCATACGTGTTCTTCGTGATTCACCTCGATCAGGCCCGATCTAGGTCAAGATTCCCTGGGGTGAATTTTGGCTCAAACACTAACCCTGAAGCTCCCGCCGCCCAGTCTGCCGCCGTGCAACTTGCTGCCCTTCAACAGTTGCTCGCTGCGCAGTCCGCTCAAAACACTACACCGAAACCAAACTCTGCTTACTATCTTCATCCGTCGGACCACTCCGGTTTGATGATAGCAAAAACCCAAATTACCAAAAACCACTTCCAACTTCATAATTCCACCAACTTATTTCACCTTTTTCTTATCACTTTTCTTTCAACACATTTGTTCATTCTTTCATATTTTTTTCTTTCTTCTCTCTCTCTCTCTTTTTTTTTCCCCTTAAGAGACATATTTTTTTTTTCAACTCCTCATCTTTTTTTCTTTCTTTCAATACATCACTCTTCCTTTTCTTTCATTTCAAACCATCCCCATAATACTATAAATAACAACTCTACCTAAATCCTAATTCCCGGATGGGTCAAGCTTGTCAAGGCTAGGAATTATTTTTGTGGAGCTACAAATTAAGGCTAATAGGCTAAAAAATACGTGTTATCAAAACAAGGAATAATGCAAGGTCGATAAAGATAATATGAGCTAATGAACATGCCTCAATCATCTTAATGTCATGCATTTAAAACATGTATTGTAGTCTTGAAAAAGAGTCTAAATGCAAGTTCTAGAGCTAGGCTATCAAAGTGATACACTCAAGAAAAAAATGCAAATATGCAATAAAAGGCTCAAAATAATCTCACAAGGCATATGTGTCTAGAACTTCATAAACAATTCAAAATTTCAACTTCTTATGCATGCTCAATCTTATAATCAAGATTAATAACTCAAAGAATCATGCTTCAATCCATAGAAACTTCAACCAAACAAGCAAGTCATGGGTTAGAAATCACTCTTAACTTAGAAGAACAAGTGGTCAAGTAGGGAAATTTGGATCCTAAAATGCAATATTTTTGTGATTTTATAATTTTTCATTTTTTTTGTGATTTTTTCAAAATTTTAATTAATGCAAAACAAGAAATTAAACATGCAAATGCAATTATATGAATGCAATCTAAGACTAAGCAAGAAATCCCTTCCCCCATGCTTAAATTTTACATTGTCCCCAATGTAAAGTAAAAGTAAAGAGAAAGGAAAAACTAACCAAGTCATCTACTAATCCGGATCTTGAGGTGGTGGTGAGAAGCACTCGGCGGCCGAGCTATGGCATGTGCAACCCGAGTTGTGAGACTTGTACACCGGGTTAACTAGAAACAGAACCAAAAAAAACTACCCTAAACTAATACTAAGAATAAAAAACAATTATCCTAATCACTTGGGTTGCCTCCCAAGAAGCGCTTATTTTACGTTGACGATAGCACAGTTTCATAGGCTCAGACACTATCAATGCCCTTAATAACCTATCAAAACTCTGTGAACTCCTCTCACAAAATCATAAGTAACACAAGCATAAAGTGAAACTACTTAACATACCATTCAAACAACGTTTCAACTTTTCAAACTTGTGTGACCAATCTTCATGACATGGAATATGCTCAAACCAAAACAGTAAAATTGGTGGCTTTTCAAAATAATTACTAAATGGATCAAAGCTCTTACCAGAAATACCATTTTCAATCAAGATGAACTCAGAGAAATCCCTAGATTTTTCATTATGCGCCAAACCTGGTTCTTCAGATGAATAAGTGATAGGAAGAAATGCAATCGACTCATTGAGTTCGGTAGCCTCTTTTTTAGCAATATAAACTCCACAAGGCTCATCTATGGTCTCCTCGAGATGAGTAGTATCACATAGAACATCAAAGTCACCATCTTTACCCAACTCATGTGTAGGGAATTGCTCCTCCACATGCATTTGAGTATCTAATTCAGAGGCTCTTGAAATGTCAGGAGCCTCATTCGGTTGGAGTGTTGATGAAGATGATTCGACCAACAAACACTGACGGTCCATATAACAAAGAAAATTCCAGCACTCCAAAGGTTTCATTCATAGAATTCGTCTATTGCTCATGTATTCGGCCAACTCTAGAGTTTCATGATTCATACCCTCGATAATGCCCATGCAAAAGCTTCCAATATTAATATGAAGTCCCTGAGCACCAAGGCCATCTATATAATCTTGGAATCTAACGAAGTACCAATGAAATTGCTCATTCTGAAATTGTTTACATTCGAACAAAGTCATAGATTAGTAGCACGGGTAAGGACCGTAAGCTAGGTACACACAAGAGTAACAAAACAATAAACACAAGAAAACAACCGAGTCCCCAGCAACGGCGCCAATTTGATAAGCGGTATTTTAGTCCCCCTAATACCGATCAAAGTAATCCAAACAACCTAACTAGTAATGTAGTAGGGAAGTAAGGGTCGATCCTACAAAGTCTCAGGTATACAATGTTTATTATTATATTACTTAGAAAAAGGGGGGTTCTTGAATATTAATCTAAGAACTAAACTAACTAATGAATGTAAAACTAAAGATGATTTGTAAAATATGAGAGAAATATGCTTAACCAGTTAATATCCATTGCGAACTTGATTATTGATTATCAAAATTCTCTCTTTACCTTGCCTACTATATTGCAGAATGCTAATAACCCAACTTCATGGCATTATTAATCATACTTCAAATATAGTTATTACCCCGACCGGTACTAACAACCCTAATTATCAAATAACCTAGGAGACCTCCTAGATTCAACTTGACAACAACATTAAGACCCAAGTATCAATAGAAACATGCATTCAAAGCAACCAGACATCCAAATAACATGCGATTGAATTCTCTTCTCTAATCAACTAGTCCTACCAGTCCCAGATTGATTAAAGGTTCTACTTTTTATCTAATTAACACCGACCGGTAATTAGAAAGATCTAGTTGTAATTCCACCTAGAGATTCAATTAGATGACCAGTCTAACAAAACCCTAAATCAAACTCATTCAATTAAGCACAGAGAAAACAATCTAGTCAAGGAAAATTAAGATCTCGTACAAAATCTCCTCTACACTTGTTGTCTTCACATTTACAATCAAGAATCACAACAAAGTGTAGATATCCGAATCTTTCTACAAATTAACAAAACTAGCAAAACTAATTAAAACTAAACCAAAAACCATGAAAATCCTAACTAAATATGCTCTAAACACAACCTAACATGTGTCTATCATTCTTCTTCTTCTTCTTCTTCTTCTTCTTCTTCTTCTTCTTCTTCTTCTTCTTCTTCTTCTTCTTCTTCTCCTTCTCCTTCTCCTCCTACTCCTTCTCCTTCTCGTTCTCTTCTTCTTCTTCTTCCTCTTCTTCTTCTTCTTCCTCTTCTTCTTCTTCTTCCTCTTCTTCTTCTTCTTCCTCTTCTTCTTCTTCTTCCTCTTCTTCTTCTTCTTCTTCTTCTTCTTCTTCTTCTTCTTCTTCTTCTTCTTCTTCTTCTTCTTCTTCTTCTTCTTCTTCTTCTTCTTCTTCTTCTTCTTCTTCTTCTTCTCCTTCTTCTTCTTCTCCTTCTTCTTCTTCTTCTCCTTCTTCTTCTCCTTCTCCTTCTCCTTCTCCTTCTCCTTCTCCTTCTCCTTCTCCTTCTTCTTCAATGCCTCTCCACCACTGTAAACCACGCCATTTTTGCTCAGCTTTCTCACCAACTATCGGCCTACTAGCTAGTGTTGTGCAACCAAGCAAAACCCGTTTCTTGTTGAGAGGTTAAAAAAACGTGTTCCGCGAATGTCCACAACAATATATTGGACATAGTTTATTTGCCTATTGTTTTCACATGGACAGACACTAAACGTCAATATTTGTTCACTAAAACTAAATGGAGGAAAAGTGACAAGTTAGAACACGTTTTATCCCAAAACGCACAACCCTAAACCCCAAAAGCATAAATCTTTAATGTATATACTAACATCAAACCCTAAACCCTAAATCTTAAAACCCCAAAACTAAAACTTTGTATATCTGTCTACCTTAAACCTTAAAACTAATCCCTAAACCTTAACATTGCTAAAACTACACCTACATAAGAATGTTGGATCGTTAGTCAGAAATACAAGGGCGTCCTTAACAGAGTTAAGGTCGTCCTTCACCAGGATGTCCTTAATAAAGATCAAGGACTTCCTTGGTTCGCAGCGGAAATCAAAAGACTAAACAGGTTAAGATAATAAGTAAGGAACGCTTTTGATTTATAGAGGAACCACTCAAGTACCAACTAGTCCTTGAGTGTAAACCTCTACCTCCTTTGAGGATTTTGTAATAGCTTTTTCCTTTCTTATTAAGTTTTCTTACAATACACTGGCGAGCGGTTACACTTCTCTGGCACTTAGACTGGCGTCCCTAAGTCCACTAGTAACAACCCCTTTAAGCCTGTAGAGTAACCTAACTTAATTTGTATAAAGGAAACTATCACCTCGTCCTTACAGTTCGTCGTAAGGACTCTCTCACTCTTTTTGTTCTTTTCTATTACAAACAGTTTGTAATTTTGTTGAACGCTTCTCGCTCGATCTAACACCTAAGTCTCACTTGTTCTTGAGCTTGTTCTTGGTGTTCTTGGTGTTCTTGAGCGACTTGACAAATTCTCTAAATATTCTCTGAAGCGTCACATCACAATAAATACTCTGGGGAGTATTTATAGTGACATTGGGAAAGGGCAACTTTATCTCTGACAATCATGCCCTTGGGGACGTTGCAACAGTAATCGGCTTCCACGTGTTGCTCTGATGATCAAGGAAGCCTACTGGCAATTCTGTTAGGCTTGGATGCGGGATCTTCTTCCACGTGGAGATCATGATCAAAGCTTGTCTGGTGATGTCACTTTGTCGGCCAGCTTTGAAGGACTCCAGTGTAATGATTAAGGACGGTGTCCTTGTTTGTATTTTACCAAGCCGTTCACTGAAGGATGTAGCGTCCTTACTTCCTAAGGACGGCTACCTAATCCTCAACTTGTTGTCCTTTTCAACATGTGTTCCTAAAACACTTGGACAACTTTATTAGATCAAGGCGAGTTTGTCATATCAAAACTAAGGGACGCTAGGCACAATGTTAATTACTAAAGACGTCCTTAACATTGTCCCAACAGTTTCCCCCTTTTTGATGATGACAAACTCTGGGCAATAAACATTTTGCACTTAAGCTCTAGCATGCTTTGAAAACTCAAAGAACGTCCTTTCAACACTTAGAAATAATCTAAAGGCATAAGTTTTTAATACTTGATCTAAACCAAATATTTCTAAACCAAATATTTCTTTCTTAAATAGTGTCCCTTTTAAACTTAGTTCCTTTCACTGAAATTCCTCCTTAACACTTGCTTATTCTAGATAACTATTAAAAGCGCATCTCTGCAAAACTACACTTCCCCCTTTTGGCATCATCGAAAAGGATAAGAAGTTAGCTTAAGGACGATAGCACAAAATCACAATTATAGGCAAAAGAACGCTTAAACACACATATGCACACAAACACAAGAATTGCCATTGAAACGAAATGTAGTCATTACAGACAAGCAGACAAGTGTTTGAAAAACAAAAGAAGCACAGGCAAAAATAACGAGGGAATAAAGGGTTAGGTGGGAGGTGATCCAGCAGGACGGCTTTGATCATTGACATTGGCGTTCGTCGCAGCAGGTTCCTTTTCCTCTTGGGTGTCTCCCTCTGTACTATCCCTGTGAATTGACTGGACTAGCAGCTTAATCAAGTCATTCTGAGTCTTAACGGCCTGAAAGTAGTGGTAGTTCTGTTGCATGGCAGCGTTGTTCTGTTGAATGATGGCGTTCCCTTGTTGCGCAAGAACATTTTGATTGTTGAGGATGAGGGCGTACAGCTGCTTCTCAGAGTATGCTTCTGTGTTGGACGGAGCAGGAGAGCACTGAAAGTAGGACGGCTGTTGAAGGGGAGGAAGATGAGAAGGCGAGAAGTTGAAGTCCATCTGATCGGCATTAAAGAAGGACGACAACTGATCAACTTCAGCATAGCGAACAGCACGGTCGTCCTCAGAATCAACTATCAAGGGAGGCTCAGGAGCAACAGTCTTCCCTTTCTTTGCAGCTTCTTGTCGAGCACGCTCGTCCTCAGCAGCTTTCTTAGCAGCTTCCTGCCTTAGTCGTTTCTCTTCAGCTCTCTTGGCGGCCTCTTCTTCTTTCTTTTTCTTTGCAGCCTCTTTTCGCTCTTTCTCAATTTGCTTCCTAATGGAGGGAAGCTCAAGGCTGTGCTTTATCTCCAGGACGCCATACTTTTGATCCCATGGCAATCCCAGAGTAGTTTCTTCTCCAGGAGTGTAAGCATCGTTCTCGATTAGGAGAGCTTTGACTAATCCTGGGTAGGGAAGAGCATGATTCTTCTTTGTGCACTTGGCCATGTGCTCGATCATTATTCTGGCCAAGTTAATCTTTCTGCCTTGAAGGAAGGCGTCCAAGAGTAGACAGTCAATAGTTTGTACAATCGACTTCTTCTCCTGCCTGGGGACGATAGTCCTGCAGATCATATAGTGTGCCATAGCACCAGTGTGAGACAGGACTGAAGCAACCCGGTCATTTGCATCTGGAGTCTTCCCATTGAAGATTCGCCGGAATAAGGCATTCAGTGCCTCGCCTTCTATCCCAAAGCCGGAAGCCGGAACTCTGTGCAAAGCGTCATTCCCTGGACGCTGTTTGTCCAGCCCCATCAGCTGGCGGATGGTCTTCTCAGAAAAAGTAGCAGACTCTCCATTTGCCAAGAACGTCCCTGTGCCATTCTCGATGTTGATATTGAGAGAATCATAGAAGTCCTGCACAAGCTTGGGATCAACCTTGACGGTCTCTTCTGAGATCTTGAGCCACCCTTGAACTTTTAAAAGGTCAACGAGATCCTTGGCCTCAGAAAACTGGCTAAGGAAGGCTTCATCATAGACTAGGGGAGGAAGAATATGCTCAGACTTCTTGGTTTTCTTTTTGGGCGGACTAGAAGTACCGTCCTCATTCTCTTCTTCATCATCCTCATCTTCTTCTCCTTCATTATTATCTCCTTCCTGGAGATTTTCATCAGCCTGTCCCTCAGATGGACCAGCTGCGTCCTTGGACGCTTTTGTTTTCCGTGGACGCTTTCCACCTTTGCCTTTGGGAGCAGACTTGTCTCCCGCGTCCATAGGGACGGCTTCCCATGGGGGAGTCTCAAGAGCGTCAGCAGAAAGTTGCTCATCGAGAGAGAGAGCGTCCTCTTGTACAACGTTGCCGCGTTGATTTGCAATTTGGCGACAAAGCTCTTCATCCTCAGCAATCTGCTGTCTTGTTAGTTCGTCAAGGACGATTGTAGGAGAGATTTCCTCAGAGTTAGCAGAGCCAAACTCCGCTTCTATGGAGTCGTCCCTCTCAGCTGAGTGGCCCCTTGATTTGGGAGTGGGAGGGGCAGAGGGAGAAGGGGAATTTTGAGGAGATGGGGATGGGGAGATGTCCACATCAGGGAAGGCCTGCTTTAATTGGAGAAGGGTAGGGTCAGGCATGGATGGGTCGATGATGTCGATTGGTGAAGGTGAAGTTGAAGGGGTGTCAAGGGGAATGGGATTGGGCTTGGCCTTGGCGAGCTTTCGCCTTTTGAGGGGTTTGAAGTGAGGACGGTCATGCTTGAATTTGGTTCGCTCCTCCACATTAGTCGGAAATCTGTCAAAGATTTTTGTGGGTTGGGAGGAGGAAGCCTTTTGTGGGAGAGAGGAGCGGATAAGACGAGATGGAGGGGGAGTAGGTTTGGTGGTAATAGCTCGGGGAGGGGATGAAGGAGAAAAAGGATTGGAGTTTGGTTTCACTAACCTTTTCTTTGATACTGTGGAGGGAAGATCCACAAATCGGGCATTGGAAAGGTCTGGGATGGATTCAATCAAGGGGATCCTCCAGTCTTGACCTTGGAACGCCTCTAAGAAAATGTTGGTGCCTCCACAGAAAGGAGCGTCCATTCCCCCTGTCTTCCTCAATACGGGCACCACAAATCGATCCAAGAACGTCCTCAGATTGCGAAGACGGACTTGATCCTTGCAGTCCTTCATGTAGTTCACCACAGCAACATAGAGAGTGCGTGGCTTTGTGTCGATGAAGTCCTTCAAGATCTCGTCAATCTGAATTCCTGGAGGACCTTCGACGTAAAAGTTCCTCTTAGCAAGACGCTTGCGCTTCCCACTCAAAGACGAACCAGAAGTGTTCATGACCCTTGACATTCTGAGCTGATCGGAGAGAGGTCGTCGGAGACTGATCGGAAAGCTAGAGAGATGTTGCCGGAAATCTAGAGAGAAGTCAGAGCAAAACGGAGCTTTGAGATTTTAGCGTGCGAAAGTTCTGACAGCCGTTTCAATCAATGTATTTATAGGAGGTTGGTGAGGGGCACGCTGGTAACTTCCTCAGTTCAAAATTCAAACGGCAACTGTTCAACTTCCAAAAAGGGCGCGTTCCGAATGAACCTGTACTGTACTGGCGTCCTCAACTCAGATTAAAGCTGTCGTTCACAGAATTTACACATCCTTTCTGGGATCACCTTAGGAACCAATTTTGAAAACTATGCAAGTACGTCCCGTAAAAGAAAAGTGAAGATCATAGGACGCTTTTGCAAAGTTTTCGGCTAGGGAAAGCTTAGAGTTCCCATCATTTCGGCTTATAATGAGGGTAGGGTGATCAGGGAAACTCTTTTTCAAGACAAATAGAGAAATTCAAAGGCGTTCTCATGATATGCACACAGCAGTTTTAGACTAGCGTTCTTGCAAAAGTGAAATTAGTGCATAAAGTTCTTAGCAATTATGTAATCAACTAATCATAGCCAGGCATTGAGGGAATAGCAGAACGGGACTTGCTACTTAAAGGTTATCATCCCTAAGAGCAGCCTGGGATGCTCAAAGGGACGTCTATCAAGTGCTTTGGTAAAAATATCAGCTATTTGGTCCTCAGTCCTTACATGTCCCATTCTAATAATTCCTAGTTCCACATTATCACGCAAGAAATGATGTCTTATATGAATGTGCTTTGTGCGAGAATGAAAAACAGGATTCTTAGCAATTTCTATGGCACTGGTATTATCACATAAAATAGGAATAGTTTCAAGAGATATACCATAGTCCTCAAGTTGATATTTGATCCAGATAACTTGTGAACAGCACGAGGCAGCAGCAACGTACTCAGCTTCCGCGGTTGAAAGCGCCACAGAGTTCTGTTTCTTAGATCCCCATGAGACTAGGCATGAACCAAGAAACTGTGCCATTCCTGAAGTACTTTTTCTATCAATGACATGTCCAGCATAGTCAGCGTCAGAGTAGCCAATTAGTTTGAAGGACGTCTTCCTGGGATACCAAAGACAAAGATCGTCCCGTCCTTTGAGGTAGCGGAAGATCCTCTTGACTTCTTGCAAGTGGGACTCCTTTGGATTTGCCTGGAAGCGTGCACACAAGCAAACTGCAAACATGATGTCTGGACGGCTTGCGGTCAGATAGAGCAAAGAGCCAATCATTCCTCTGTACAGCTTTTGATCAACGTCCTTCCCTTGTTCATCTGCATAAAGACGTGAATTTGGGGAACAAGGTGTTGCCATTGGCTTGGACGTATTCATCCCAAATTTCTCCAGCATTTCACGGACATACTTTTGCTGATGAATGCGCGTCCCATCTTTGAGTTGGTTGATTTGAAGTCCCAGGAAGAAGGTGAGTTCTCCAATGAGAGACATTTCAAATTCACTACTCATTAAGGACTTGAACTCATCTACAAGTTTCATGTTAGTACTACCAAAGACTATATCATCAACATATACTTGGGCAATTAAAATGTCCTTGTGAACTTTCTTAATGAACAAAGTTTTATCAATTGAACCTCTTGTGTAGCCATTAGACAGAAGAAAGGACGCAAACCTGTCGTACCATGCACGAGGAGCTTGCTTGAGTCCATAGAGAGCTTTGTCTAAGTAGTACACACTATCTGGATGAGAGGCGTCCTCGAAACCAGGCGGTTGAGCAACATACACCTCTTCCTTGAGTTTTCCATTTAGAAAGGCAGTCTTGACGTCCATCTGAAATAGCTTGAATCCTTTGTGTGCGGCAAAGGCAATGAGAAGACGAACGGCCTCAATTCTAGCAACAGGAGCAAAGGTTTCATCATAGTCAATGCCTTCCTCTTGCTTGAATCCTTGAGCCACCAGTCTTGCCTTGTTCCTTGACACACGACCACTTTCATCGAGCTTATTTCGGAACACCCAGCGCGTCCCTATGATATTTTTCCCTTTGGGACGAGGGACGAGAGTCCAAACTTTGTTCCTTTCAAACTGGTTAAGTTCTTCTTGCATTGCTTGGATCCAATCAGCGTCCTGAAGTGCTTCTTTGATATTCTTTGGTTCCACCATAGATACAAAGGCGTTGAACGCACAGAAGGCTAAATTTGCACTTTGGGACTTGCTCGCAGCTGATCTGGTTTGAACTCCTTGAGCTGGGTCGGAGACAATCTGAGAAGTTGGATGATCTTTTGAGAAACGGGACTCTCTTTGAAATAGTTGAGCAAACCTAGGATCAATTTCATCATCTGAAGAGGCGTCCTCGGTGTGTTCCCCCTCAGAGAGAGCGTCCACACCTTGACCTTGCAGACTTGATTCAGCCACATCTTGTTGAATTGGAGATTCACTTCGAGAAGGAACTCCTTCAACAATACTAGGAACGTCCACTGAGACTTCTTCAGGATTTGGAGTGGCGTCCTTAGGAACATAATATTTTCCAGAGGACCCAAAATCAGCTTCGTCTTCAGAATCGTCCTGCTGTTGTGAGGAAGAACGTTCTTTCTTACTTGGTTTTTCTTTATGAGAAACGCTCTCCTTGAACACAACATGAATGCTCTCCTCAAGCTTTAGAGTCCTTTTGTTGAAAACTCTATATGCTTTGCTAGTTAGAGAGTATCCAAGAAATATAGCTTCATCACTCCTTGCATCAAACTTTCCAAGTCGTTCTTTGTTATTGTTGTGAACAAAGCACTTGCATCCGAACACTCTGAGATAATCAATGCGAGGCTTCCTTCCATTCAACAATTCATAGGACGTCTTTTTGAGCAGCGGACGGATCATGGCACGATTGATGATATAACAAGCTGTAGCAATAGCTTCCGCCCAGAAGTACATAAGAACGCTATTGGCTAAAAGCATAGTCCTTGCCATATCCTCCAGCGTCCTATTCTTTCTTTCCACAACACCATTTTGTTGAGGAGTCCTTGGAGCTGAAAAATTGTGCGAGACACCATGTTGATCACAGAAGACCAGGAACTCTGAATTCTGAAACTCCGTTCCATGGTCTGATCTTATGGCTTTAAGAGGCGTCTCCAGGGCAACTTCCACTTGTTTGATGAAGACTTTGAACGCATTAAAGCATTCTGTTTTGGAAGCCAAGAAAAGAACCCAAGTGAAACGAGAAAAATCATCTACAAGAACGTAAATGTACCTCTTTCCACCATGGCTCAACGTCTTCATTGGTCCACAAAGATCCATATGAAGGAGTTCCAAAGGCTTCTTTGTGTTGACCTCGTTCTTAGATTTGAAGGACGTTCTTGTTTGCTTCCCTTTAATACATGCTTCACATTGTTCAATCTTCTCAGGATCAATTTGAGGAAGTCCTTTCACAAGATTTCTTTGATGCAGTTTGAGGATTGTGCTTAGTCCAGCATGTCCAAGACGACGATGCCAGAGGTCAGCGTCCTCCTTTGAAACAGATAGGAACAACTCAGATTTTGGCTTGAACTCTTGATTGAAGATGTAGACATTGTTCTGGCGAACTCCTTTGAGAACAACTTTGTTGGACTTCTTGTTGATCACGAGACACTCCTTTGAGTCAAATGTGACTAAAATTTCACCTTGGTCACACATTTGGGAACCACTCAGGAGATTGAAACCAAGTCCTTCAACAAGACTGACATTTGTTGCTTTGATGGACGGATTGAGAATAGCAGTTCCCGTCCCTTTGATCTTTCCCTTGCCCTTATTGCCAAACGAGACCGTTCCTCCCGTGGCACTACTCTGGATAGAAGTGAGATGGATCTGGCTTCCTGTCATATGATTTGAGGCGCCACTATCAATGATCCATGGGCGTCCCCTCACTTCCACCTGCCAAAACAAAGTTAGTTTTTGGCGACCTAGGCAAGGTGTTCCTTACCTGGTTCGTTACAGAAATAGAACTCTGGTTCTGGCATGTAGTCATTAATGTTCACATCATTTGAAGTAGCATATCTGCGGAAAGAACTCCTAGAACGTCTAGAACGCCTAGACTTAGTCTTAGGGACGGACTTATCATTTTCAATGTTAGTCCTAGCAGCTTTTCCCTTTTCAATGTCTTCCTTTAGTTTCAAACACTCATACTTGTAGTGATCTCTTTGACCACAATACCAACACGTCCTGTAGTAAGTACCGAGGTAGTACTTCTTATTGGGACGTTGGATCCTGTTTTGTTTCATCTTTTGAGGGTTGCAAACTTTAGAACCTTCCCTTTTAGCAATTTTCTTGTAAATCCTATGACCAGTGGAGTTAGTATAGTAGTCCTCTTCACCTTTCTCTCCACTCTCTAGGACTCTAATTCTATCAAGAAGATTCCTGGTTTTCTCCCTCTCTTGTTCAAGTTCTGTGGATTTACTAGCCTCAAAGTCACTTGGGAGAGAGTTCTTAGAATCAGACTCATATCCTAGTCCCCTTTTGGCTGGGACAAACATCATAGGTCTAACTTCTTCAACTACAGGACTCTTTCCTAGCACTTTGACTTCATCCCTAAGATTAGCGTTCTCTAGCTTGAGACACATTAATTCAGTTTTCAGGGATTTAACTTCTTCACATGAGGACTCTAGTTGAATAGACATAGTACTGCAATTTTCACATTCAACAACAATGTTTTCATTTTCAAGTTCCAGTTCATCCATTCTCTTTTGCATAAACACACTTTCTTCCATGATTTTTCCAATGAGTTTTATGAGTTTAGTTTTAGAACAACTTTCTAAGGATTTCATCATAGACTCACGGGTTACCTCATTTTCAGATTTAGGAGCGTCCTCCTCATCAACTGTGGCGTCCTCCATAGCCATGAAAGCCACTTGATCATTATCGAAGACGTCCTCAAGAGCAATGTAGGCCTCTTCTTCATCGGGTTCTTCATCATCAGAACTCATGTTATCCCATGCAGAAGCAAACGCTCCAATGAGTGCTTTTGTCTTCATATCCTTTGAAGACATTCCAGTTGTACACTTTTTAGCAAAATGTCCTTTCTTGTTACATTTAAAACAAGTAAGTTCCTTCATCTCTGCCTCTGTGTACTTGGGACCTTCCTTCTTGGGCATTTTGTGCTTGTTGAAATGTTTGCTTCTTTTTTCAAAAGAACGCAGAACTTTGTTAAAAAGAACAAGTCCTTCCTCTTCTTCAAGCTGTTCCTTAGACTTGCTTTCTCTTTCTTTCACAGCCTGAACTCGCATCTTTTCACGGTTCTCATTTTTATTGGCTTCCACCATCATAGCAAGTTCTTGTTGACGACGAAGATACTCAGCGTACTCTGGTGTTGAGGTCATCAATGCAATATCTGTTTGAGGATTTCTTGCCAATTCAGCCAAATCAGCTTCCCTTCTTGCTTCATAACCCCTAAGCTTCCCATAGATCTCTTCCATATCCAGGGTCTTGTTAGCGGTGTTTTCCTTGAACGTGGTTCTATCAAAGTTCCACTTTCCTGTGAGTCCATCAATGACTATTCCAACTCTGTTCCTCATTGAGACTTCAGCTTCTGGGATACCCAAGTTTCGCATTTTGGTCACAAGGGCTTCAAAGCGACTTGAGTAGTCCTTTACAGATTCATTAGGCAGCATTCTGAAGGCATAGAACTCCTTTTTAATTTCAAGCTTGACATCTTCCTTCATCTCAGCTGTTCCTATGTGGTACTTTTCGAGAGCTTCCCACTGTTCTTTTGCCGTAGTCAAATTGCTGACTCTGATGGCGTCCCTCTCACAGAGAGATGCTTGAAGGAAGCATATAGCCTTAGCGTTCGTTTCCATAAGCTTGAATTCATCAGGACCCCATTCATCCTCTTTGTCTTTCTTGTCTTCAGGGACTTTGAGATCACCCTTTATGATTACCTTCCAGCATTGATAATTTGTACTTCTGCAGAAGTTCTCAAATCTAATTTTCCAGCGGTTGAAGTTGCCGTCCGTCAGGCGCGGCGGCTTCACGAACGAGATTCCAATGGGTTCCATGTCCATCTTAACCTGCAACTCAGTAAGAATCTAGAGCGCCTGCTCTGATACCAATTGTTGGATCGTTAGTCAGAAATACAAGGGCGTCCTTATCAGAGTTAAGGTCGTCCTTCACCAGGATGTCCTTAATAAAGATCAAGGACTTCCTTGGTTCGCAGCGAAAATCAAAAGACTAAACAGGTTAAGATAATAAGTAAGGAACGCTTTTGATTTATAGAGGAACCACTCAAGTACCAACTAGTCCTTGAGTGTAAACCTCTACCTCCTTTGAGGATTTTGTAATAGCTTTTTCCTTTCTTATTAAGTTTTCTTACAATACACTGGCGAGCGGTTATACTTCTCTGGCACTTAGACTGGCGTCCCTAAGTCCACTAGTAACAACCCCTTTAAGCCTGTAGAGTAACCTAACTTAATTTGTATAAAGGAAACTATCACCTCGTCCTTACAGTTCGTCGTAAGGACTCTCTCACTCTTTTTGTTCTTTTCTATTACAAACAGTTTGTAATTTTGTTGAACGCTTCTCGCTCGATCTAACACCTAAGTCTCACTTGTTCTTGAGCTTGTTCTTGGTGTTCTTGGTGTTCTTGAGCGACTTGACAAATTCTCTAAATATTCTCTAAAGCGTCACATCACAATAAATACTCTGGGGAGTATTTATAGTGACATTGGGAAAGGGCAACTTTATCTCTGACAATCATGCCCTTGGGGACGTTGCAACAGTAATCGGCTTCCACGTGTTGCTCTGATGATCAAGGAAGCCTACTGGCAATTCTGTTAGGCTTGGATGCGGGATCTTCTTCCACGTGGAGATCATGATCAAAGCTTGTCTGGTGATGTCACTTTGTCGGCCAGCTTTGAAGGACTCCAGTGTAATGATTAAGGACGGTGTCCTTGTTTGTATTTTACCAAGCCGTTCACTGAAGGATGTAGCGTCCTTACTTCCTAAGGACGGATACCTAATCCTCAACTTGTTGTCCTTTCAAACATGCGTTCCTGAAACACTTGGACAACTTTATTAGATCAAGTCGAGTTTGTCATATCAAAACTAAGGGACGCTAGGCACAATGTTAATTACTAAAGACGTCCTTAACATTGTCCCAACAAAGAAAAACATCCTAAACATACCTCATTTTGAGAACAATTAATTGAGATATCTTGCAAACTGACGTTCAACTCTTTGTATGACATACTTGAATAAAAGATTTCAACTAGGAGATGTGGAAGAATTAGCACATTTTGTGAGACAAAGCTACAAATGACTCCATTTTGCTTACCTTCATTACAATGTAAACCAATAGAGTGGTGTGTATATTGGTATTTATCCATACAACTAAATATGTTAGTTGTGGGTAAGTAAGACTATTAAATGCGGTTTTCAACTTTTCACACTCTGACAAATCGTCCATTATAACTAAATGGATGATGCGGGGTTAAGGCCGCTTGATGCCCGATCTTCGACGTTCGTGACTCAAACAAAGGAAACAAGAACAAGATGGTCAGAAATGAACTCAGATGAAAACGACTCAACAAGAACAATGAAGCAACGACTCAAATGAACACAAAACAAACTCGATGGAGACAAGACGAATGAAATGAGGAACAAAGGAAAAACGACTCAATAGGACTGAAGATCAACTCCTAGAAACAACTAGAAGACCCCTGGCTCGAAGAGACAAGAACCGACTAGAATGATCGAGAAACCAACCTTTACGATCTCACACAAACAAGGAACAAGCCTTGTAAGCACGAGAAAGGGGCTCGTGAATGATGATAGGCACCAACCTTCAAGAGATCGACACAAATCAAAGCAAACCAAGCTGCACACGCACACAATTGAAAGCCAAAGCTCTCGTTTTCTCTCTATTCAAGGAGAATGCAAATACAAAGTCTGAGTTGTCTAAAATGAAAATAACACCTAAAAAGCTATTTATATGTCTTGACAAAACACACTTAAAACAATAATAATAATGTCTTAAAACTAGGATAAGTAGCAGCCCATTTGGACAGGCCCAAAATGAGGCATGCTAGAGGCACACGCCCGGTGCCCGCTGAAGGCACACGCCCGGTGCCCGCTGGAGGCACACGCCCGGTGCCTAAGTGTGGCACTCGCTCGGCGCGCCTTGGATGGACACGCCCACAATGCTCACGGCCTTGGGCTGTGGCTCTATGATCTCCCTTGTTGATGAGGGATCATCCAGCCAGCCACCACCGAGCGCACCCACACTCTTCGAAGGCCCACTTACTCGTGCTAGAGCCAAGAAGCTTCAAAGAGAGATGAGCACTTTTGTGGCCTATTCAGTGGCTAAGGAAGCAAGGGAGATCATGGAGCCACACCCCAAGGCCGTGAGCATTGTGGGCGTGTCCATCCAAGGCGCGCCGAGCGAGTGCCACACTTAGGCACCGGGCGGGTGCCTCCAGCGGGCACCGGGCGTGTGCCTCCAGCGGGCACCGGGCGTGTGCCTTCAGCGGGCACCGGGCGTGTGCCTCTAGCATGCCTCATTTTGGGCCTATCTAAATGGGCTGCTACTTATCCTAGTTTTAAGACATTATTATTATTATTGTTTTAAGTGTGTTTTGTCAAGACATATAAATAGCTTTTTAGGTGTTATTTTCATTTTAGACAACTCAGACTTTGTATTTGCATTCTCCTTGAATAAAGAGAAAACGAGAGCTTTGGCTTTCAATTGTGTGCGTGTGCAGCTTGGTTTGCTTTGATTTGTGTCGATCTCTTGAAGGTTGGTGCCTATCATCATTCAAGAGCCCCTTTCTCGTGCTTACAAGGCTTGTTCCTTGTTTGTGTGAGATCGTAAAGGTTGGTTTCTCGATCATTCTAGTCGGTTCTTGTCTCTTCGAGCCAGGGGTCTTCTAGTTGTTTCTAGGAGTTGATCTTCAGTCCTATTGAGTCGTTTTTCCTTTGTTCCTCATTGCATTCGTCTTGTCTCCATCGAGTCTGTTTTGTGTTCATTTGAGTCATTGCTTCATTGTTCTTGTTGAGTCGTTTTCATCTGAGTTCATTTCTGACCATCTTGTTCTTGTTTCCTTTGTTTGAGTCACGAACGTCGAAGATCGGGCATCAAGCGGCCTTAACCCCGCATCAAATTGTGGCTCCATGATCTCCCTTGCTTCCTTAGCCACTGAATAGGCCACAAAAGTGCTCATCTCTCTTTGAAGCTTCTTGGCTCTAGCACGAGTAAGTGGGCCTTCGAAGAGTGTGGGTGCGCTCGGTGGTGGCTGGCTAGATGATCCCTCATCAACCTCCCCTTCTTGGAAATGATTCGACCCCGAATCTAACTCTTCATCCACGGCTAAGTAAGGCATAAGGTCAGCGACATTAAAGGTGGCGCTCACACCATAATCCCCGGGCAGCTCCAATTTGTAGGCGTTGTCTCCAATTCGTTGTAGCACCTTGAAAGGCCCATCACCTCTTGGAGACAGCTTGC
This sequence comes from Polygonum aviculare, assembly GCA_934048045.1. NCBI lineage: Eukaryota > Viridiplantae > Streptophyta > Magnoliopsida > Caryophyllales > Polygonaceae > Polygonum > Polygonum aviculare. The sequence continues at coordinate 12,741,731 of OW204032.1, read as the reverse complement.
TCTTTCTTTGCTCCGGGAACCGCAACTTCCTTAGATGAACCCAAACCATATCCCCTGGCTTGAAAATGACTTGGCGCCGCCCATGGTTGGCACGTTTGGCGTTGTATTCGGCCTTTTGCTCTAACCTTGCTTTGGTTCGAGCATGCAGCTCCCTAATAAACTCGACGTGCTTCCCTGCATCAAAGCTTTCATTCTCCCTCATTGGAAATGGGGTAAGATCTAAGGGGGCGAGTGGGTTAGTTCCATAAACACATTCAAATGGAGTTAACTTAGTAGATGAGTGCATGGTTCTATTATAGGCAAACTCCACATGAGGCAAAGCATCTTCCCACAGTTTTATATTCTTCTTAATAATGGTTCTAAGGATAGTAGCTAACGTCCTATTGGTTACTTCGGTCTGCCCGTCAGTTTGAGGGTGACTAGATGTAGAAAACATTAGCTTAGTTCCTAGCTTATTCCATAAAGTCCTCCAAAAATAGCTAAGGAACTTAGTATCCCTATCACTCACTATTGTCTTGGGTATCCCATGCAGCCTAACTACTTCCCTAAAGAATAAGTTAGCTACATTACTAGCATCATCAGTTTTGTGACACGGCACAAAGTGTGCCATCTTAGAGAATCGGTCAACTACCACCATTATTGAATCCCTCCCCTTCTTAGTCCTAGGCAACCCTACTATAAAGTCCATGGATAAATCCTCCCAAGGGGCTGTAGGCGTAGGCAAAGGGGTGTATAGTCCATGTGGCATCAACCTAGACTTGGCTCTTAAACAATCAACACATCGCTTAACTACATTTTCAACGTCTCTAAGCATATGTGGCCAGTAGAAATGAGCCCTAAGAGTGTGATAACTCTTATCCCTGCCAAAGTGTCCCATTAGGCTGCCCTTATGGGCTTCCTCAACCAACAATAAACGGAAAGAGCAACGGGGAATGCAAACTTTATCAACTCGAAACAAAAACCCATCATGAATGTAATATTTCTCATCCGAACCCTTATGCATGCAGCACTTAAAAGCATCACCAAAATCAATATCATGCTCATATAATTCACGAATGTAAGTAAAACCTAACACTCTAGAATCCAATGAAACAAGTAAAGCATGGCGACGAGATAATGCATCGGCTACCACATTGTCCTTTCCCTTTTTATATTTTATGACATATGGAAATGTCTCAATAAATTCCATCCACCTACCATGCCTTCTATCCAATTTATCCTGACTCTTAAAATGTTTCAATGATTCATGGTCAGTTTTCAAAACAAACTCTCTAGGCCATAGGTAGTGTTGCCATGTTTTAAGTACTCTAAATAAAGCATACAATTTCCTTGTCATACGTAGAGTAATTCAAACATGCTCCTTTCAGCTTTTCAGAGAAGAAGGCTATGGGCTTACCTTCTTGCATGAGGACGCCGCCAATGCCAATGCCACTTGCGTCACACTCCACTTCAAAGGGCCTAGTGAAGTCAGGCAATGCTAGCAAAGGTGCCTGCGTCAGTTTCCATTTCAGGGCATTAAACGCCCTCTCTTGCGCCTTCTCCCACTTGAACTCACTCCTCTTCTTAGTTATTTCGGTCAAAGGGGCAGCAATGGTGCTGAAGTCCTTCACGAAACGCCTATAGAAGCTAGCGAGGCCATGGAAGCTCCTGACTTGGCCAATGGAGGTAGGCGTCGGCCACTCTTGGATTGCCCTTATCTTGGCTTCGTCCACTTGTAGTCCTTTGGAGCTCACTACAAAACCAAGAAAAGTGACATGATTAGTGCACAGTTCACATTTCTTCAAATTGGCGTACAAGTGCTCTAATCGAAGTGTAGAGAGCACTTCCCTTAAATGAACTTCATGGTCTTCTAGGGATTTGCTATAAATCAGAATATCATCAAAATATACCACAACAAATTTCCCTATGAATTTTCTAAGCACATAGTTCATTAATCTCATGAATGTACTAGGGGCGTTGTTCAGCCCAAATGGCATCACAAGCCACTCGTACAAGCCAAACTTAGTCTTAAATGCCGTTTTCCATTCATCCCCTTCCTTCATTCTGATTTGGTGATACCCACTCTTTAAATCTATCTTAGAAAGCATAGTGGCACCATGCAATTCATCTAACATGTCGTCCAGCCTAGGAATGGGGTGACGGTACTTTATAGTAATGTTGTTAATTTCCCTACAATCTACACACATTCTCCATGATCCATCTTTTTTGGGCACTAACAAAACAGGCACGGCACATGGACTCAAACTCTCTCTAACATAACCCTTGTCCAAAAGCTCTTGGACTTGGGTTTGGACCTCATGGGTCTCCTTGGGGTTCATACGGTAAGCTGGTCTGTTGGGTAATGATGCCCCGGGGATGAGATCGATTTGATGCTCAATCCCTCTAATTGGTGGCAAACCAGCCGGTAACTCATCGGGGAACACATCCTTGTATTCCTCGACAAGCCCCAAAATCCTTGGGGGCAGAGAAGCTTTGAGCTCCTCATTCAACAAACTCAGCTCCTTACACAAAAGCATGAGTGTTGTTTGCCCATCCAAGTACTCGGCCTCAAGCTCCCGCTTGGAAGCTAAAAGCGCGCTGGAGGGTGGGAGATCGTTAGGTGAGCTCGTCTTACCCCGAGCTGGCCCCTTCTTTCCCTCACCATCCCCATTTACCTTGTTCACCTTCTTCTTGTCAAACTCCTCAGCCACCTGGGTAGGCGTCATGGATTTGAGCACTATGTTCTTGCCATTGTGGGTGAAGGTGTTCCGGTTGGTGAATCCATCATGGGTGACTTTTCTATCATATTGCCATGGACGACCGAGCAAAATGTGGCAAGCCTGCATAGGAACGACATCACAAAGAACAACATCCTCGTAATGCCCAAGTTTAATAGAAACATGTGCTTGCTTGTTTACTCTAAGTTCTCCACAATCGTTCATCCAATGCAATTTATAGGGCCTGAGGTGTTGAGTTATAGATAATCCAAGTTTTTGTACCATTTCTAGACTAGCAATGTTACAACAACTTCCACTATCTATTATCATATTGCAAACCTTGCCCTTAATCAAGCATCGAGTATGGAATAAATTCTCTCTTTGGTTATCATCACAAGGGGCTGGTTTTATATGCATGTTGCGCCTAGCAATTAAGGACTCCCCTGATTCATACTCAATTTCATCATCTACATCATTTTCATGCAATTCATTATCATTAGGCTCATTTTCATGCACTTCTTCATCTTCTTCCTCAGATTCATATTGGCCTAAATGATTAATGAGAAGTGTTTTCTTGTTAGGACAGTCTTTCATCATGTGCCCTCTACCTTGGCACTTAAAGCATACAATATCCCTAGCTCTAGAAGAAGAGTTAGAGGTACTGCCCTTAGGAGCTGCGGAAGCTCCTCCATTGTTGCCCTTGTTGTAGGATGGCGTGTTGGTGGTGGAAGGCTTGGCCCGGCCAGATTGGTCACCATAGGCGCCGGCTGTGCTTCCCCTCTCCTTGGAATTGGCGCCTTCCTTCCCATAAGGTGTGGTCTGGCCACGGTTGCCCCTCCATGAATTGGGCTGGTTTCCCGCGCCTCTCCCTCCTTGATTCCTGGATTTGAACTTTCTCTCTACTTTCAATGCTAAATGGAAGAGGTCAGTCATAGTAGAGTATGGGTACAAATCAATTTCATTAGCTAAGTATGGATGCAAGATTCGAAGGTACCTCGCCATTGTGGTTTCTTCATCCTCAACCACATTGGCCCTTACCATCGCCACTTGAATGGCGTTAAAGCACTCCTCAGCTCCCATCGAACCTTGTCTTAGGTTCTCCAACCTTTGCCTCAGCTCGCGCGCATAGTGTTGGGGCACAAATCGGCCTCTCATCAAGGCTTTCATTTGCTCCCAATTGTTGATTGGTGGATCAAGGGCTCGCCTCCTCTCTTTCACTAGGTTGTCCCACCAGATTAGGGCGTAACCATTGAACTCTAAGGTGGCGAGTTGCACCTTCTTGGCTTCGGGGAAATTGTGACAATTCCAGACTTGTTCTATCTTGGTCTCCCACTCCATGTACACGTCCGGATCACATTTGCCCTCAAATGAAGGTATCTTCACCTTCACCTTGCCAACACCGTCTTGCTCAGGCTCGCGCGGCCTCCTTTGGCGCCGGTCTCCCTCATCACGCTTGGAATAGCGTTCCCAAGCCTCATCCTCAAAGAACTCCTCATCAAACTCGTCAAAGCGCTCATCACGCCCCTGGTTTCTTCTTTGTGCCTGAAACGCTTGGAAATCATTAGTAGGGCGAGCCCTCTTTCTTATGGGAGAGGGAAATTGATTGAGGGGCACTCTTTGTGCAAAAATACCAAGAGGGTTACGAGTAACTCCCCTTCTAGTTTGTTGTTGTTGTTGGTTGGACGTGGAGGCCAAGTTGGGATCCACGGTTTGGTTGTTGGGTGGATCGACATCTTGAGGGTCTTCACCATGGTTAGGGTCAGCTGCTTGAGTGGAATGTGGGGATTGGGGGTCTTGGCGCTGGGATTGCCGTTGCTTATTTTCCACAACTATCAAACGCCTGGTGATGGTCTCTACGTTTTGGTTAAGTGACCTCAACATATTAAACACCTCCGGTGGAATTGGCTCCGAACTGTGTGAAGTTGTCTCCTCCTGCGACATTGTAACAACAAACACACTAAAACAAACTCGTTAGGTTAGGATTAATCCAAAACAAGCTCGCTAGTGTTTCGCTCGCTCTCACTCTCTTGTGTGCGATGAGCTCGTTGTTTCAATCTGCTTTGAGAAGGGTCAAAATCAAGTTCAGATTAGTGACAATACCACACGAGAAAAGAAAACAGGTTGGGGAAAAAGAAGAAAGAAAAGAAGACTCAATTATAAACAAGGATGAAATGGAAAGACAAGGAAGAGATCAACCTGATTAAGTCCTTTTCACCTTAAATTCCTTAACCAAGTGCGACTTGGAATGGTTTGTTAGGTGAGGATAAGGGTGGCTCTTTTGTGGAGGTGGTCTCTTCAATGGCGTCTAGAGGTAAAGAGGAGAGAAGACACAACACTTGCACTAGAATGATATAAACTTAAACTATGCACTAATATAACATGCAAGCTATATATACGAATGCAAGATATTTCTGATTTCTGATTTTTTTTTTTGGACTTTTTTTTTGATTCTTTTTTGATTCTTTTTTTTTTGTCTTTTTAAATCAGAAATAATTACAAGAATATGCAGATATTAAATAAAATGCAAGTGCAAACTATATGTGCAAGATGATATGAATGTGGACGTTGGGTTGGTTGTGGGCTGAATGGGTTTCAAGGCTGAAATGTAGGGAATTGGTGAATTGGGACGTTGGGAGAGGTGTGAGAGTGGTTGGAATGGGTCTTGCTACTTTGTAGGAGGTGGGGGTAGCTTTGTGGCTGAAATGAAGGTTGTTAGAATCTTTGAACTAGTCAACCTTAAATGTAGGAAGTGGGAAGGTAATTGAATTTTCTGACTTAATAATATTAAATCAGCTCCTTCTCACTTAATTCAAACGTGGTTAATGGTTCTAGGAGGGTGATGGACGTCCTTGGATAGTGGTGGTGGGCAGGTGGTTGTTTTGGTGGCGGTTACTTGAAGTTTAGGGTGTGTTTGGCTGGGCGAAACAAACCACTACACAAGCAACAAATGGTTAGTACTATCAAGTTAATTAAAGCAAAGGAATTAATCAACCTGACCTTGGGGACGCTTTCTTTTTGGATTTTGTGGACTCTAATGGTGGATCGACTTGATGTCGTGCTTTTTAGTTGATTTTCTTAGGTTGTTTTCTCCCTTTTTTTGCATGTTTTCCTATGTGTTTGTGTGCTTTGCATAAGATTTCACCTCTCTTTCGAGATTTGAAGTCGTTTGTGTGTTGTTTCATGTTGTGTAGGTGTTTGGAGCCGTTTGGAGGAGTTTTTCTTGCATTTTCGGAGCTTTCTAGGAACCGATAGTTGTCGAGCGTCAAGATGTCAAGAGTCAAGATCTAAAGTCGCAACCAAGTGAGCCTCAAAGGAGTCAAGAAACTCAAGGAACCCAAGGAGAAAGAGTGGAGAAACGCCACACAAAAGCCCAACCATTTGAAGCACGACCGAAGCAAAACGCGAAAAAGTCCACGTCATGCAGAAGGTCGGCGCCGACCACCCCTTGGTCGCGGCCGACCCCTCTCAGCATCCGAAAGTAACTCCGTGCGCTGCAAGTAATGCCTTTTGGCGGGATTTTCGAAACCCGAAAAGCAGGCGGCTGTGGCAGGCGTGTGGCAGACTTGTGGCAGTGGAGGAAGCTTACTTCTTTTGCTTTTGTGGGCTGATAAAAACCCATTTTCCCTCCCTATCAAATCAGCTTTTCCAAGGAGGGAAAAGGCTCAAAGGGAAAAATAAGAGAGTGTGGGTTGAGGAAGAAGAAGAGGAGGAGTGAGAAGAAGAAAAGGACGGTGGAGAAGAAGAGTGTGAGGGTGAGAGAGAAGTTGTTTGTAGGAGGGGTAGTGAAGAGGAAAGCTTGTTCTAATCGTTGTTTAGGAGGAAGAAGAAGAAGACAATGGTGTTTGGAAGAAACTTGTGGGTTTGCTTGGGTTTGTAAGTTTGAATCTTGTTTTTAATTGAAGTTGTTTGCCTTGGATGATGATTTCCTCTTCCCTTTTTCTTGTTTGTGTGTTTGATTATGTGTGAGTAGTTAGCTTGCTAGGGTTAGGGTGAAACCCACCATGAAAGTGCATTTGAGACCTTGGTTGTTTTGGATCCATGCTTAACTTGAAATCTCTACCCATAATTCCCTCTTGTGTGCTTAAAACCCTTGAAGAAGGGGGAATGTTCTTGTTTGCAAACTAATTGCAAGATTGAGTTGTGAACAAGGGCTATCCGGGTTAGATGAAAGTCGAACCCTTCGAAGAACAAGTTGGATTGCATGTTAATCCTTTCATGTAAATGGGGGCTCTTGATGTGTTCATTTGTGATGAAAGTCACCCATGAGGTTTCAAGTTAAGTTGGTTCTTTATCATTGTTTGAATGTATGCTTGTGGTGTGGTGAATCCCCTCTCCTAGTTGTTTTTCCCTAATTTTACAAAACCCATTTTCGTGCCCAGAAAGGTCGGCCGCGACCAGTTGCAGGGTCGGCCGCGACCTCCTCTGTAGTGTTTACCGTGTGTTGGTTGTGTTCTGTTGAAGGTCGGCCTCGACCTCCCTAGGGTCGGCCTCGACCTATTCCTGAGACGAGTGTTTTGCGTTTGTTTGCTTGTTTTGCCTTGCTTTTTTCCCTTTTGATTTTGTAGTATGATCGCTAGACTATAGAACTACTAGCTCCCGTGGACGATCCTTACTTCGCTATACTCAGCGGGGTCTTGACAAATTTATTTGTTAAGGTATACCCTCTCAACAAATTGGCGTCGTTGCCGGGGAGTTAGTTTAAGTTTCCAAGTCTAGCTTTCTTTTGGGTGAGGGACTAGCCTGATCCCCTATTTTGTTACTAATTCGTTTCTTTAGTGCTTTGTACGCAGGTGTATGCCCTCTAGTTCGCAAAGGGTGATTGACCATTTCCCCTTTGATCCCGAAATAGAGAGAACCCTTCGCCGAAGACTAAGAGAACGGAAGGCAATGGCCGACGCTGAGGCTCTTGCTCATCAAATGGCTGAACTCCGTGCTCAAATGGAGCGTATGCAAATGGAGCGTGATGCTCAAGCCGCAGCTGCGCGGCAAGAAAGAGAGGAGGCCGCCCGCCTCCGAGAACAACTTGATGCTATTCCGAATAACGCTAAGCAATACATGCATCCTGAGCTTAGAGTTCCCGAGTCCGCTATTGTGCTCCCGGCAATAGAGCGTGCTTTTGAGATCAAGTCCCACTTCATCACTCTTATCAAAAGATCTCAATATGAAGGGAAGCCCACCGAATGCCCCATGGAGCACATCAAGAACTTCACCGATCTTTGTGACACTATCGCCGCCGATGGTGTCTCACTTGAGTATGTTCTCCTCAAGGCGTTCAAGTGGTCCTTATGTGGGAAAGCTCTTCATTAGCTCGAGAGTTTGCCCGCTAGATCCATCACCACATGGAAGGCTTTGCACGACTTGTTCATGACGAAGTTCTTTCCACCGTCCAAAACCACCGAGCTAAGGAAGCGCATCACCTCCTACCATCAACTTCCCAACGAGACATTTGTTGAAACTTGGGAGAGATTCAAGGAGCTTCTTCGGCAATGTACAACCCATGGACAACCTCCCTATGTCCTTCAAGAGATATTCTTTCAAGGGATAAATGCCGCAACAAAAGACCGCATCAATCTCCACACCGATTGCGGTTTCATTGAGATGGATCCCGATGAGGCATGGGGTCTCATGGACAAACTCACCAACTATGATGCCATGTATGGGACCCAACAAGCCGTCCGGATTCCACCAAGAAAGCTCTATGATCCTAATAGTGAGCCAATTGATCAAGATGTGAAGTTTCAATTTATGCAAGATGAGATCAACAAGCTCAAGAAGCAAATGAGCTACTTCAAGTCCGCCGGCCCACCTTGTCAAGAGTGCGGTTCTCAATCTCATACCGCCGCCTCTTGTACTAATGTGGAGCAAGTCCGGGCCGCCGAGGCTTATGCGGAGGCGAACTATATGAGGGGACCCTACCGAAGCCAAAACAATGTTTATGCGGGGAGGAACAACAACTATCCTCAATGGAATAACCATGGCCAAGGTCAAGGTTATCCACCTCCCCCGCAAGAACAAAGGGGCCCTCCTTATAGACCTCCCGGTTATCAAGCGGAGCCATCATGGGTCCAAGAGTTGCAAGAAGGATTGATGCAAGGGGTGAGAACCGAGCTCACCACTCAGTTGAAAGGTGTCCACACAAGATTGGGAGATCTTGACACATGTAGAAAGAATGTTGACTCCCAACTAGGTGATCTCGCGGCTCAAATCCCAAGACCTCAAGGGCGCTTACCGGGCCACCCCGATGAGAACCCAAGAGGCCATATTGCCGCCGTTCACCTAAGAAGCGGGAAGAAGTTGCCGGACCGAGTAGAAAGTGAAGAACCGGCGGAAAAAAGGGACGAAACCCCTCTGGAACCAGTCGTGGCCGACCCCCCCTTGGTCGCCACCGACCCTGTCCCTGCTACGGAGAAGGTCGCAGCCGACCACCCTCAGGTCGCAGCCGACCTTCCTCTGAGAGTCCCTATTTCCGTCCCATCTTCTCCGACAACGAAGGTACTTCCCTACCCGTCCAAGAAGGCTAATGATTTCACGGAGGGAAAGTTCAAACGCTTTGTAAAGGTTCTCCAAGGCCTCAACATCACCATTCCCTTTGCCGAGGCGTTGAACGAGATGCCCGCCTACACCAAATTTCTCAAGGAAATCTTATCCAAGAAGAGGTCAATGTCCGAATTGACCAATGAAGTGCGGTCTATTGAGCTCCCGGAAAAACTTGGTGATCCGGGTAAGTTTGCTATTACCATTGGCATAGGTGCTCACCGGTTCAAAGCTCTATGTGATCTTGGTGCAAGTGCTAGCCTCCTCCCCCTTTCTATATGGTCCAAGACCAACATGGGTCCTTTGGTTCCGGTGAACATGAGGCTCTATATGGCGGATGGCTCTTGTGTGCAACCCACCGGCATTGTCGACGACTTTCCTATCCAAGTAGGCAAGTTCTTTGTGCCCAACGACTTTATTGTGATGGAAATGCCGGAAGACCCCATCGTCCCAATCATTCTTGGACGGCCATTCCTTGCCACCGCCGGTGCGGTTATTGATGTGAAGAAAGGTCTCCTCACTTTTGAGATTGGAGAAGAGGTGGTAGAGTTCCGATTCAACCCTACCATGAAGGAGACCGGTGGAGTTATGGAGGTCAAGGCGTTGCTTGAAGAGTACGCCAGTGAAGATGAAGACAAGGAAGCGGACCTCCCTTGTTGTAGGTCGGAGCCGACCCCCTCTAGGTCGTCCGCGACCTCCGACAGGATCTCGCCATCTTGCTTAATCGAAGACGAGGACGGTAAAGCAAAGGAGTTTCTGAAGGCGGATGAAGACGATGACATTATTACACCACCACCGCCTACTCCGGAGATTAAGACTCTCCCCGAGTCTTTGAGGTATGAGTTTCTTGGCCCAAATTCCACTTTTCCGGTTATTGTAAATGCAAATCTAAATGCGGAAGAAGTTGGAAAGTTGCTTGATGTTCTTAGGACTCATAGGAAAGCCATTGGGTACTCGCTTGAGGACTTGAGTGGACTTTCACCTTCCTTGTGCATGCATCGAATTTTTCTTGAGGAAGGGCATAAACCGACCATTGAGCATCAACGGCGACACAATCCAAACATGAAGGAAGTAGTGAAAAAGGAAATCTTGAGGATGCTTGATGCGGGAATCATATTCCCGATTTCGGATAGCAAGTGGGTGAGCCCGGTTCATGTAGTTCCAAAGAAGAGTGGTCTCACCGTGGTGGAGAATGAGAAGGGTGAGTTGATTCCTACGAGGACTACTACTAGTTGGCGCATGTGCATTGATTATAGAAAACTCAATAGCGCCACTAGGAAAGACCACTTCCCTTTGCCCTTTATTGACCAAGTGCTAGAGAGATTAGCTCTTCATGACTACTTTTTTTATCTCGATGGCTATAGTGGTTTTTGGCACCCCTTGGTCGCGGCCGACCCCTCTCAGCATCCGAAATTAACTCCGTGCACTGCAAGTAATGCCTTTTGGCGGGATTTTCGAAACCCGAAAAGCAGGCGGCTGTGGCAGGCGTGTGGCAGACTTGTGGCAGTGGAGGAAGCTTCCTTCTTTTGCTTTTGTGGGCTGATAAAAACCCATTTTCCCTCCCTATCAAATCAGCTTTTCCAAGGAGGGAAAAGGCTCAAAGGGAAAAAGAAGAGAGTGTGGGTTGAGGAAGAAGAAGAGGAGGAGTGAGAAGAAGAAAAGGACGGTGGAGAAGAAGAGTGTGAGGGTGAGAGAGAAGTTGTTTGTAGGAGGGGTAGTGAAGAGGAAAGCTTGTTCTAGTCGTTGTTTAGGAGGAAGAAGAAGAAGACAATGGTGTTTGGAAGAAACTTGTGGGTTTGCTTGGGTTTGTAAGTTTGAATCTTGTTTTTAATTGAAGTTGTTTGCCTTGGATGATGATTTCCTCTTCCCTTTTCTTGTTTGTGTGTTTGATTATGTGTGAGTAGTTAGCTTGTTAGGGTTAGGGTGAAACCCACCATGAAAGTGCATTTGAGACCTTGGTTGTTTTGGATCCATGCTTAGCTTGAAATCTCTACCCATAAATCCCTCTTGTGTGCTTAAAACCCTTGAAGAAGGGGGAATGTTCTTGTTTGCAAACTAATTGCAAGATTAAGTTGTGAACAAGGGCTATCCGGGTTAGATGAAAGTCGAACCCTTCGAAGAACAAGTTGGATTGCATGTTAATCCTTTCATGTAAATGGGGGCTCTTGATGTGTTCATTTGTGATGAAAGTCACCCATGAGGTTTCAAGTTAAGTTGGTTCTTTACCATTGTTTGAATGTATGCTTGTGGTGTGGTGAATCCCCTCTCCTAGTTGTTTTTCCCTGATTTTACAAAACCCATTTTCGTGCCCAGAAAGGTCGGCCGCGACCAGTAGCAGGGTCGGCCGCGACCTCCTCTGTAGTGTTTACCGTGTGTTGGTTGTGTTCTGTTGCAGGTCGGCCTCGACCTCCCTAGGGTCGGCCTCGACCTATTCCTGAGACGAGTGTTTTGCGTTTGTTTGCTTGTTTTGCCTTGCTTTCTTTCCCTTTTTCTTTTGTATTATGATCGCTAGACTATAGAACTACTAGCTCCCTTGGACGATCCTGACTTCGCTATACTCAGCGGGGTCTTGACAAATTTATTTGTTAAGGTATACCCTCTCAACACGACTCAAACGTAAGAAGAACGTCTACAACGAAGCTCTGATACCAATTTGATGTGGGGTTAAGGCCGCTTGATGCCCGATCTTCGACGTTCGTGACTCAAACAAAGGAAACAAGAACAAGATGGTCAGAAATGAACTCAGATGAAAACGACTCAACAAGAACAATGAAGCAACGACTCAAATGAACACAAAACAGACTCGATGGAGACAAGACGAATGCAATGAGGAACAAAGGAAAAACGACTCAATAGGACTGAAGATCAACTCCTAGAAACAACTAGAAGACCCTTGGCTCGAAGAGACAAGAACCGACTAGAATGATCGAGAAACCAACCTTTACGATCTCACACAAACAAGGAACAAGCCTTGTAAGCACGAGAAAGGGGCTCGTGAATGATGATAGGTACCAACCTTCAAGAGATCGACACAAATCAAAGCAAACCAAGCTGCACACGCACACAATTGAAAGCCAAAGCTCTCGTTTTCTCTCTATTCAAGGAGAATGCAAATACAAAGTCTGAGTTGTCTAAAATGAAAATAACACCTAAAAAGCTATTTATATGTCTTGACAAAACACACTTAAAACAATAATAATAATAATGTCTTAAAACTAGGATAAGTAGCAGCCCATTTGGACAGGCCCAAAATGAGGCATGCTAGAGGCACACGCCCGGTGCCCGCTGGAGGCACACGCCCGGTGCCCGCTGGAGGCACACGCCCGGTGCCCGCTGGAGGCACACGCCCGGTGCCCGCTGGAGGCACACGCCCGGTGCCCGCTGGAGGCACCCTCCCGGTGCCTAAGTGTGGCACTCGCTCGGCGCGCCTTGGATGGACACGCCCACAATGCTCACGGCCTTGGGCTGTGGCTCCATGATCTCCCTTGCTTCCTTAGCCACTGAATAGGCCACAAAAGTTCTCATCTCTCTTTGAAGCTTCTTGGCTCTAGCACGAGTAAGTGGGCCTTCGAAGAGTGTGGGTGCGCTCGGTGGTGGCTGGCTGGATGATCCCTCATCAATGGAGAAACTCAATATGTTCATAAAAAATCCATGGACATATCGTATCGGTCCATACGTTTTTCATGAATCACATTTTACGGTCCATTAAAAAATGTTGGACAAGGTTCTTGAACTAAAATTGACATAACATTCGGGCAATAAAAAGGTATGGATAGTCTTAACTTGTTCATATGTTTAATATGGATATTAGTAATTTGTCCACATGTTTTCTATGGTCATGTATGAACTGTCCATCCCTTTTTAACGTACAATGAGTATGCGTAAAAAAAGATTCCGATATGTATTAAATAAAGGCCATGTTAAAACCGGTATGAGAACCCCAATAATTATATTGGTTTAACAAAAAAACTGGTATGCATTTTTTCTAGAAAAAAAAAGTAAAGTAAAACACATCTTTCACCATCTCGACCACGACACATTTCCTCCCTCCTTCTCTAAAGCGCATCTTGGCCGCTCAACCCTAAACCCAACTCTCCAATCCCAAGCTCCGCTCGCTCTTTCATCTTCTCTGCTGGGGCCTTGTCTAGTTGCAGTTCAGGTTGTTGAGGGAGAGATCGAGAGTCCGAAGGCGGTGGAGGGAGGAGATGGATGGTAGGATGGCGCTGAAGAAGGAGTTTGTGGCGAGGAAGAGGATCTTGAGGTTGAGGAGGCCAAAGAGGTCGGAGATGGGCCTGAAGAGGGCGTTGTTTTGAAGAGTGAGGACCCTGAGCTGGTCGAGGCGGGTGAGGGAGTCAGGGGGAAGACGCCGCCAAGACTATAACACCTCGTCTTTCCGACAAGGAGTTACTCAGTAGTAGACCTCACGAGGCACTACTAAGCTAGTTTGACAACTGAACGACTGGATCTTGCAACGCGGGCACGGCTAGAAAACAAGAAAACATTCAACTTGTATAAGAAAGGAAATAAAAATTACAGTTTTACAAACCAAGATGTCATGAACCAATCCCAAGGACAACACCAGAAACTAATACTAACCAGTACTTTACCAACAAGAACTCATAACCTATAAACCACACAAACTGATACTCGCTTGACAATATATCTAAAATCAAACAGTAAGACCCAACAAAAGAAACAACACCCCGAAAACTAACTACCGTGACACACTACTGCACTGCACCGCCGTTTCGCCGAGGCTCGATCACAGTGTCCTGATTACCTGGAATGAAAAATGATTCCCCGAAGGGTCAGCTCCTATTCTAACAAGTCAGAGTCAACACGACAGCTACAAGATGTTTCACAACAGCTTTTCTAAGGTCAACAAACAAGTCCACAACTACACACATATCTCTAATCCAGTCTTAGGTCCAGTTAGTCACTCAATCAATTCCACATAAGACATGCAATCAGAAACTCTACCTGTGATATGCGAAACTGCATCAACATTGCATACCTTTACGCTACCTAGGCTATGCAGCCCTGCATCAACACTGCATGCGACAACGACGTATCAATCCCACGCCGGACTCAGAGACGGACCATCTCTTAACCAACCATCCTCAATCCAACCGTCCATCTCATCACAAACCATCCATCTCAACACGAACCATCCATCATAACTCACTTTCATATTAAGCCTCCAATGGAGCGCTGCCCAACACAAAGAAAACCGATAACACACTATATATATATCTATCCACTTTCAAAATCAGTTTTCAAAACAATTTACACATAGCACACATATCCAAAACATTTACAAAGATCGATCGGGACTAGTTCCCAAAACTAATCTCATAACTACCACGCAAATCCTAACAGGCTAGAACGGAACTGAGCAAGTCGAAAGTCGACTTACCTCGAAAGTGAATGGATTCTCTACAACCAAGGAGTATCGAGGCCCGAATTGAAACGATCTCCTAAACACAATGAAAATAATATTAAAATTATTGGAACACTTCTTCACTCGAATTATTAGGCTTAACACCCAAAACGAACCCGAACCAACCCGCCTTAACACAAACTAGTTCGACTAAAACAGCTTAATTAAATAGTTTCTTGACTTACAATTAAACCACTTGACTAATTAATCTACCCCCTTACCGTACTTCCACCCACAAATTCTAAATTTTTAATTCCTTTTTTTTTCTTCTACGGTTCCCCTTCCTCTTTCTTTTCTTTTCATTTGAGGTCCCTTCCTCCCGACCACGCCCTTACACTCAGCCCGACCGCCCCCCTCTTGACCTCACACTTGAGCCAAAACCCCTGGCGGTTCCATTCGCCCGCCGGTCAACCCACAGACGACCGCTCCAAAAACAGAACGGGGACTCACCCATATTTACCACATAATAAGTTTTTTTTTCATTAACTACCATTTATTCTTCATCATTAATGACTCTTGGATAATATATTCAGTATGTTTTTTCAAGATTTCAATTTTTTTTTATCTTAATAAGAAATTTAATTTCATTCCCAAAATTTTTGCCAAACAACTATTTTTATGGGTTTCCAACCCCATACCAACTCAACCTCATACATTGTCTCATTCCTATATCCGAATTTGTACCAAACTCCCCCTTAGAAATTATAATTTAAGGTTGTGGAGTTTTAGGATTGAAGATGAAAAATTATAATTCTTGGAATGGATGATACTTGTCATTTTCGGCTGGAATCAAATTAGTCTGCAACCTTGGAATGAACCATTCCTGGGGATGAAATCGATTCCAGATCGAATAAACTATGGCAAACATCATATTGGAATCATTCATTCCTCATTCCCAGGGACTCAAACCAAATGGGACCTAAGAAGCTAGAGTATAATTTGTAATTGTGTGAGTTTTGAGTGTAGATCGTAGGAAGCGTTCTTGGTGATTGAGTACGAGAGAGTGATATTGAGTAAGGGTAGTTGCATAGGCAAGAGTGTTGTCAAGAGAGTGTAGGATTTACTTCTTATGACTAGTGCGTACGATATTTAAAACAATGGTCATTAATTCTAAGCATAATAATCTTAATCCAATTATTAGCAAACAAGTTTATTCCCAACGATTATTTTGATAACGGAAAGCAATTTCACTATTATCGAGTAAAGAGAAAAGGAGAACCATCCACTTGCCTTAAAGTACGTTTCCTTGGGATGCAAATCGAGAAATGACTTGGACGGCACTTCGACAGTGGCAGAGAAAGCTGGAGTCGGGTTCCACAAAAAATCAAGTAAAAAGAATTATTCTATCTCATTTACTCAATCCGAAGCCCGAAATTCCCCTCGAACCTCTTAAGCGAATTTATCGAGTATTAATCCTTTAATACTCCTTTTTAGTATTTTTAATCCTTTTAATAATAATATAAATCCCAAAATTTGGCAATAATAACGACATCGAAAACATATCAAAGGGCTCGAAGACAATACCGAGACAAGGTAAAGACGAGGATACAAGAACAAGGCAAGGCGAGGCAAGGCAACGCTAGGACGCAACCCGGGACACGACCATAGCCAAAGGCATTGGCGGCGGGCGCTGCCCTATGGCGGCGATCGCTGCCAGCAACCGTGATGACGAGTCGACTTCTTGGCCTTCCTCCGATCGATTCCGACCACCTCTTGAGGAACCGGTTGCGACAATAGATAGAACAACACTTCTGCACTTAGATTGTGGAGGATTTTGAGTGAGAGGGAGGAGGGAGAGATGCAAATTTATCCTTCACATTCACCTCCTATTTATAGGTTTCTCAATCCTCAAATGATCCAAAATGGATTGACTTCTAGCCTAACAATCAAAAAGAGGTTGACATTAGTAAGGTTGATATTGTGTAAAGGTGTTGGCATTGATCACAATGCAAAACCATTGCAGAAATCAAAACCACGGCGCCCACAATATAAGAGTTCCGTCGAGCCACTTGCGTCTGCAGAAAAGCGGCGCCCTCCAGTTTCATAGCGGCGGCCCGCTGCCCGGCGGCGGTCGCTGCCCCCCGAGACTGGGCAACATTTTGGTAAATTTGGCATAACTTTCTGGATACTTATCAGAATTGCCTCAAATTTTGAGGGATGACACTAGAGTCCTTTATCTTCCATTAATCTTTAGAATCACTCGATTCCGAGCCCGAATGAATGATTTATGAATTTTTTAAGTTAAGGGTTGCGTTTAGCTTTATCCAACGCTATACGGTTAATCGGATGACCTTTACCCTTATTCTTGTCGTTCCAAAGACAAATTTGATTCATAAAACTGAGGAGAATTTCATAATCCTTTTTATAAAATTTACGGATATTACAAACTAGTTGGTTTGTAGAGGGTTGTCGCTGGGCTTTATCGGGCCTGCAAGTTTGAATTTGCCGGTAGGTTGTAGTTGTTGTGTGTATGCAAAGAAGATGGTTTTGGGAGAGGTGGGCTGCTGATTGTTGTTGTGGAAGAGTTTAGAAGAGGAAGGCGTTGTCAAAGGTCAATAAAATTTGGAAGGAGAGTTGTGGTGATTTGTTGGTGCGGACTAGGACATAAAAAATTATCCATATATAGTTAAACCTCTATAAATTTATAACGTTGGAATCGAATACTTTATTATTTTATAGAGATATTGATTCATCAATAAATTAATAGTTATTAATTTATAGCGATTTTAGCGATAGAAATATTTATAATTAAATAATACCAAGTATTGTCATTGAACCAAAAAAAATACTAGCTACAAAAATCATATTATTATTTTACAAAAACTAAATTTCCGGCCAAACTATTAACATATTTATGAAAACTAAAACATGGACAATTTCCGGCCAAAATTTGGATGATTGATATTATTGTACGTTTCTTATATAGTAATTATTACCTTATGATTTTATCGGGACTTTATATTTCTATAGTGGTTTTTTGAGAATTTATTATAGTATTATTTTATCGAAAATCATCAAATTTTACATTAGTCCAAGTCAGGACTAAAGAAAATTTTTAATTTATCATATTTATTAATTTACCAAGTATTAATTTATTACAGTTGTATTGTACGTGCAAGGAGGATAGAAGGGGGGGGGGGGGTTCGGGGGTGATCTGACATAGAAGCAAAATCAAGGAAGGGGGGGGGGTGGAGTTGATGAGAGGTTGTGAAAGTAAGAGCATCTACTATGGAGAGAGTGAAAGGGATTTCTTAAGTTATTTTTTCTATCTTCTCTTTCCACAACATAGGATTAAGAAATTTCTCCACATTTTGTCTACAATAGAGAAATCTATATATCAATTTCTTTAAGGAAAAATGACTTGGAATAATCCCAAGTATCAACCTTCAACCAAAAATAATCCCATGTTTTAATATTATCTTTAGCAATCCGAACTATGTTAATATTAGCCAAAAAGGATATCGAAATATTTCCCGGTATACTTTCCGACGGGTTTAATGACATGACGGTCGCAAATGTGACGTGTCATGGAATACTTTTTATTTAAAATTTTCATTGTGCCATGTCAACAAATTATTATCACAAAAAATTAAAGCACAAATTAACAATTGAAAAAAAACCAACATCCTCATTCTCAACTTCCCAACGACCTAGCCGCCTTCAAATCCGCCGTCGGGTCAGGACATTCCGTCACTGGCTCCGGCCTCTGGTACGGCCGCCGGATCGGATCTCACCCAAGCTAGGGTTTGAGGAGCGAACTCCGCTCATGATCGTCGCTCTTTACGGCAGCCTCAACGTCCTCCGCTACATCCTCGCCGCCTCCCCTTCCGCCTACGTCGACCGGATATCTGTATCTGACTGCGCCTCCACCCTCCACCTCGCCATCTCCGGCGGATCTCCAACCTCGTCCGCTATCATCGAGATCCTCCTAAAATCCTCCGCTAACCCTAATGCCACCTACTCTAACGGCCTCAGGCCTTCTGATCTGATCCAATTAGTCCCTAGATCTCCCGTCCCGAGGAAGCTCTGGGCGCTACTCGGCTCCGGCGAGTGATCCGCCTCGACCTCCGACTCCGAGCAGGCCTCGCCGAAGGCCTTCCCCGGCGGCGGTGCTCGCGCACCTACACACACGATTGGATGGAGTGTCCCTTCGCTCACCCCCAACGAGAACGCCCGCCGTCGGGACCCGCTCAAGCACCAGTACAGCTGCGTCCCCAGCCCGGATTTCAAGCGGAAGCTGCCGGAAATCCGACGACTGGCAGGTGGTCCGGGATGGTGCCGGAGGAGGGGTCGGAGTGCATGGTGGGTGTGGTGGTGAGGAGGAGGTGGTAGAGGACTAGAGGGAGTTGGCGGCCACCATGGCCAGTGGCTACCAGGAGGAAGTTGAGGGAGATCGAGGTTTTTTTTTCAATTGTTAATTTGTGATTTAATTTTTTTGTGATAATTATATGTTGACATGGCAATGTGACACGGCACAATGATATTTTAAAATAAAAAGAATTTCATGACACGTCACATTTCCGACCGCCATGTCATTAAATCCGTCGGAAAGTATACCGGAAAATCTTTCGATATCGATTTTGGTTAATATTAACATAGTTTGGATTGCTAAAGGTAATATTAAAACATGAGATTATTTTTGGTTGAAGGTTGATACTTGGGATTATTCCAAGTCATTTTTCCTTTCTTTAATTGTTATTCTTACATCACCCTATAAAACCTATATTCATTAACTTTTATCAATTAGTAAAAATATGAGCATATATCTTCAAATAATAATATTTTTTGTATATTATTATTATTACATAAAAACCTAATTCAATTTTACTCACATATACAAGTGTACACCTAATTATATTAAAATACAAAGCCTATAAACAAAAGATGGGTAAAAAAAGAAGAAGAACTAGTACGTACAAATGAAAATAAAAAAAGTAGGTAGCAATGTGCATGTGAGGACCAAAAGAAGAAGAACTGTGATTGTGGATTAGGATAGCAACTGATCCTTTGGGGAACAATTTTTTCAAACTCCAGGTATTTAGGTAATCTGCGTTGGAGACTTGAAAGTTTGGTGGTGTGAAGAGGCGATGCATGTAATAGAATGGTTGGGATTTGGGAAAAGTGTTGTTTATTTTAATTCATATTATTGTCTGATTTATTATTTGAGTCATTTGTGATAAGTTGTTAGTTGATTTGCATGGGGTTTAGAGAGTTTGTAATTGATATCATTGGTTTGTAAAATTTTTATTTCGCAATACAAGTTTGATGTTTTTCTCGCCGTATCCGCGTTGTAAAATCTGAACGTTCTGTTGTTGAATTAGCTTGGTAGCGCTTTGTGAGGTCTATTGCCGAGTAATGCCCTGGTGTAAAGACGGGGTGTTACAAAAGTGAACCCGAAACCCGATAAAAATTTAATTTGATTAATCCAAATGTTATAGAGGTTAAATCCGATCCCGATTTGTTGACCCGGTTACTTATATATTTTAAAAATTATATATTTTTTTTATGAAAAAACTATAAAAATATTTTTTTTGTTATTAAATATTGAAACTTAATTATGATATTATTTTCATAATCATAAGATTTTGATATATTGACCAAAAGCATGTAGGTGCTATGATCTGAGACGACTTAACCCCAACATGATTGACCCGAAACCGCATTCAACTTGAATTTGAAAGACCAAACCTAATCCTGACCACACCGACCAGTTTGGCAAGCCTAGTTTGTACCAATGCATTTAGCGCTTTTATTGCAAACAATAATTGATCAACTGAATATCATGTAATGATATATGCTTTTAATTTATGGACTAACTAGATTTAACCCTCGTATGTATTGGGATTAATCAAATTTAATTACCTAAAACAAACTTGAAATATAAAAATAATACGTCTTACAATATTGATTTGGCTTTATACATGAAACTCAACCTCGGCCGGTCTTCTGCCCCGGAGCAGACTTGTCCCACGCGGTTGCCATTTGCCTCTGTTCCCGGTGGATTCAGCCAACGCCATATATGCAGCCATGCGGGGGAAAGGTCTTGTATCACCTCATTATGAATGACGCGTTGTATAGAAGTCTAGTTTCTAAAGATGTGGACACGGTGGAATTGGTAAGGACTTGAGCTCAACTTTTGGACAATCTTGAAGCCGTATGTGAGAAAGAAGAGGGAATTGAGGGCGAGATGTTGATGGGACTTTCCTCCACCATCCCTTCAACTCTGGAAAATAAAACAATATAAGCACCTCTAAACGAGGGAAGGAAGAGTTGATGCCATTACTATCGATACTCCCGTCCTCCTCTTCAATATATTCAAGTTCCACTAAATTCCAAAGTGTAAGGTATTTGAGTTTAGGAAGTCGCCGTAAGGGCGGCAAATACTTTACATGCTTACACCGTCTCAGATTTAGAGATGCAAGGTTATTTGCGCCCCCATTAGTGCCCCAATTTGCTATACTCCTGCCTGGGTACCTCCATATCTCTAGCTGTTGAGGAGATACATGCAATTTCCATGTGCATTCATCTCCATCCCAAGCCTCCTCCTCCTCCATGCCATCTTGAAAGTGGATCGAAAGTTCTCCTCGAAGTTAATGTTGCAATCTAGCCAATACATCCATCCCACTCCTTTTTTTACTCACCTCACGTGGTGCTTTTCCTACCTTAAAATCACTCAAGTATTGCAAACAGCTTATCTCTCCTATCCCCCTTGGCATATGCTTCAGCTCAACACAATGACTAATGTTCAGACACCTAAGGTTGATCAATGCTCCCAAATTATCTGGCAATGCTTTAAGTTTCTTACATCGTCGGATGTCTAATGTAATCAAATTCACCAAATTCCCCATGGATTCAGGAAGCGTTTCAAACTCCTTCCATGAAAGATCTAGACTCCTCAAGTGTTTCAACTCCCCAATAGTACCAGAAACATCCTTAATTCCCAACCTTGAGAAATACAATGCCCGCAACAAATTGAAATTTGCAAATACTTGATCAACACTCGTCGCACTGCAAACTGAAATGTGACACACCAGAAAACATGACCGTAGCTTCTTGACATTGAGCAACGATGCCGGAATAGCCCAGGATTCATCCATTCGAACTCTCCCAATGCTTACATGTCGTGTACAATTGCTTGGATGCGATGATGTAGTTGTCAACGTAGCGCTTTCTTCACCAGCCACATGCAATGCCACATCATGAATTAAATCGTACATTTTACAACTCTTGATCTCACCAAATCGATCTAACTTTGCGTCTTGGAAAAATCCCCTCCTTAACAAGCACATGAAACATGACTTGCCAGCCTCCTCAATCCTCTGCATTTCATTATTTGGCTTAATATATCCTTGCGCAATCCAAAGATATATATTAACTTTTGTACATCAAACTCAAAATCTTTTGAAAATAGGAAACTATAGGCAAAACAATGTTTCAAACTTGATGGTAGGTGCTCGTACCTTAGCTTCAGTGTATTCATGATGGAATCACTACCATGCACTTTTAGCTTGGACAGTTCTTCATCTTTAAAGGACTCCCATTCTTGCATGGTATTATTTTCAAATAGAAGGTTGCCGATACTTTTTATGACTAGGGGAACGTTTCTACACTTCTTCACAACACCTCTTCCAAGATTTGTCCATCTTAGATCCTTCTCTTGTTCAGGAGTAAAGGCTACCCTTTTAAATAAAGTCCACGACTCATCCTCCGATAGACGAGCTAGATTATGTGTTTTTGATGCACCTACCCCCTTGGCAACTAATGGTGATCTTGTTGTGACTATTATCTTGCTCCCATTTGCAACACCACCTAGCAAACTCATTCGATTTTGCCACCTAGCACGATCTTCATCCCACACATCATCTAGGATAAGCAAGATTTTTTTTTATCCCCTATAGACTCCATGATCTTTGTTTACAGTTGAACAACATCAAAATGACTATTATTTTCCCCAGATATCGATTTGAAGATTTTCCCTATGACTCCTTTCTCGTCCAATGTATCAGAAATGCATGCAAACCACCTCTTTTCAAAATTCCTCTTAACCTCATCATCATTGTAAATAAGCTGGGCAAGGGTTGTCTTTCCCATACCCCCTATTCCAACAATGGCAATGATTGTCGGAACATTAGGTTTAACATTAATAGACACATCAAAAAGCATTTCTAAGATGGCTTTCTTATCTGCATCTCTACCGATGACCTCGCTTGAATCTACAAAAGACACCTGATCTTGTCCTCCTCCCATACCAAATATCGGTTCCTCATGTTGACGTATCACAAATTCAAACTGAGCTATATCAGTAGAGATCCCAAGCAAACTCATCCTGATGGCCTTGAGTTTCTTGGCAATTGAATTTCTAGACACAATTGGGTTTAACTTAGAGCAAAAAACCCGTACCTTCTTTTTCAAGAAATGGTTGTGGTTTCTCGCCACCATTTGTTGCTTAAGGAAGTCATTGATGGCAACTTCGTCAATTAGGTCATCTGCATCGTACAACACGACCTTGAGCCTCTTAATCAAGTTTTTCGCCGTAGCAGAGCTTTCTTGCTTCTTCTCAGCATCAAGAAGCACGGCTTGGATTGTCTCTATAGTCACCTTAACCTTCGCAAGCTCGTCTTTTGCTTCCCAGATGGAAAGCCCCCTTTTGTACGCCTTGTCAAATGCTGGAGAAGCAACCGTTGATAAGATCTTGCAAGCAAGACTGAACACAACCGATTCCGCCATTGATTGATCTCAACTCAAAATTTTGTAACACTTTTAGAGTAGATATTGATTTGTGTAGATCGAACACCCACTTTGCCGCTCAAAAGTTAATGCCAGGTTTTGTGATGGCAATTGTACAGTGATTATGTTAATTTTCATTATCTTACAAGTTGGTAGGAAAAATTTCATGCTATTCCACCTTCTCTTTTTAAATTAGTTATGACATTGCCGGCTCAGAGGTCATTGTTCTGCTGCAACGTCATGGTCACTTGTATTTCCTTTAGAAAAGGCATAAACTAATGTAATCCCCGTGCACGTTATGATAATAAAAAAATCACATCCAAAACATATATTAAGGTAAATAATTTTAGTTCAATTTATCATTAAAATAATAGATGTCCCATCCATAGCAAAAGTAAAGTAAAATAACTTGGACGAAAATGGGTTTCTAACCCATGGGGAGAAAATATTGAACAAAATAGGCTACAAGGGAAAAAAATTAGCTCCCATAGGCTTTTTTCCAATTTTGCCCCTACTGTTTTTTTAAATTTACAAGATGACGTCATCATATGTCATGGATGACGTCAGGACCCCTTATCACCAACAAGCGTTGACCAACGTTGACCGCCTTGTCATTAGTGATGACAAGTAACGTGTCATCAGATGACAAGCTACTTGTCATCAGTCCACGTACAAAAAACTTGTCATCAATGATGACCAGTTTAGATAAAACTCACCATTCACGACCTCAAGTTGTCATCAGATGACAAGTTGAGGTAAAACCCATTATTCACGTAAAAAACTTGTCATCAGTGATGAACAGTTCAGAAATTGACCTATGTGGGATTTGAACCCACATTATTGTGCATCAAGCACATTCCTCTACCATTTGAGCTAATAGGCCATAATTATATAAGTAATATATATACAAATTTAACAATGCAAAATAAAACATGTCATCACCCCAACTCGTAAAACAAACTTGTCATCACCCAAAAACATACCCAAACCCATAAAATCATCCAAAAAACCTTAAAACAAACCTGTCATCACCCCCAGATCCGTAAAACAACGTGTCATCACCAAAACACATTAAAAACGAACTTGTCCATCGCCAAAATCCATAAAAATGAAGTTGTCATCACCCAAACCCATAAAAAACACCATGTCATCACCCAAACCATAAAATCATCCCAAAACCCTTTAAACAAACTTGTCATCACCCAGATTCGTAAAACAAACTTATAATCACCAAAACACATCAAAATGAACTTGTCATCACCCCAGACCCATAAAATCATCCTAAAAACCTTTAAACAAACTTTTCATCACCCCAGATCCGTAAATAAAGATATAATCACCAAAACACATTAAAAACAAACTTGTCATCACCCATCCCTACAAAAAAAACTTGTCATCACCCAGAACCTTAAAACAAACTTGTCATCAGTCAGATCCGTAGAAGAAACTTAAATTGCTCAAAACTCATAAAAAAACCACTTGTCATCACCCTAAATCGTAAAATCGTTCCAAAAACCCTAAAGTCAACTTGTCATCTGTTTGAGCCAAAATTCACCCCAGGGAATCTTGACCAAGATCGGGCCTGATCGAGGTGAATCACGAAGAACACGTATGATGCAAAAAGCTCGTGAATTGTATTCAGAGTATGATTGAATGTGTAAAAGAGCGTAATCCTGCTCTAGGGCTTACAATTGGTATATATATAGCGCCCTTTAGGATTGATCTATCTTGTGAGAAAAGATATGAAAATACAAGATTCTAGCTAATAGTAATCCTAACGAAATATCTTGAAGGGATCTATCTTATATCTTTAATTCTATCTTGTTTAACCGACTTCGCTCCTCACCGTCCTTCGCTGTGCTCTGAAGAAGTAACGAAGAAGTACCAACCGGGTCTCGATACTTTTGTGAGGAAAATCTGGGCCCAACAGTACCCCTAAATGCAGCGTTTGACGTTGTGGTCAATCCTCGATTTTCGGGATTTTGCAGGCTCTCTTCTTAAACCCTCTTCTTTACTATTCCCTTTCATCTTCGCCCTCATTTGTGTCCGCCTTCTTCTCTTCCTCCTCTGTTTTCCGCTCTTCGAACGCTCCAGGTACTACTCCGCCCCTTTCTGCTTCTTTTTTCGCTTTCCATGGCTCCAAGGTCTCCTTTTACCTCTTCGAAATCTCTCGGCGAGAAAGACCTCTTTCCTTGTTCGATGACGCGGGATGAAATTGCGGAGTGGGTTGCTTTCGGGGGTTTCCCCAGAGGAACCAGATTTCACGCCCCAACGATCGAAAAGATCGATTGGGTTCGCAAGGGCTGGGTCTGTTTTCTGGATTACCCGTTTACCCTAGGCTTGAAGTTCCCCTTTTCCGATTTCATCCGCGAGTTCATTAGCACCCTAAAGGTCTCTCCTTGTCAAATTCACCCTACGACGTGGCGTACCCTTGCTCGAATCGACGAGCTTGCCACAGAGAGAGGGCTTAAGATGACAATGGGGGAACTCCTTCTTGCCTACAAAATTGTTCCACAAAGAGCCGGCCGTATTACTTTTCACGCTAGGGATGTAAAAAACCCTTTAATTCCCAAAACAAAAATGCCTTCCCGGAGCTTGCAAGCCCGATTCTTCTTCATTGAGTTAGAGTCTTTAAGGGGCTTAGATGAAGACGTATTGTCGGTCTTTCGAGATGGATGGAACACGTCTCGTAAGAAACTAAGCTCTCACCTGCTGGTTTTGTTCATCTGATTTCTGATTTCTCTTTTTTTTTTACGCAAAGCTTAACGCTGTTGTCGCTTATCTTGTTTGCAATTCCAATTGGGATTAACTCCAGGCGAACCAACACCGGTGTTTGCAAACGGCTGCTAAGGATCAAGACCGAGAATCGTAAGCCCAAGAAGGTCCGCCCCGAACCCGAAGCTTCTGTAGAGGAAACGGGGAATCCAGACCTTGACGAGGACGAGACTGAGACGGATAAGACCCCTACATCTTCTGACATGGCAAGCTCCTCCGGGAAGAAATCAGGTTCAATCCTTTTCCCCCTCTGTCTTGGTTCTTCTTCTTTTTTTGGGGGGGGCCCTCGTTCTGTTGGAGGTATCATGTCACTGATTTTGAATTTGTGTGTAGGTGCCAAGATTGACTTGTCCGCTGTTAGGATGGTTAAAAGATTAAGGTCGAGTGGTATCAAAGCGATGACTTCCCCAACCCCTTCTGTGAACTCTAAGAAGTCCCAACCTCCAAAGCGAAAAAGGATCGAAGAGACCCCAACTCCTGTTATCAAAAAGAGGGAACCTAAGGATCTCCTGAGCTCTTTCGGCGATAAGCTGTCGCCTAACGTCAAGGATGATTTCCAATCCTTGTCCCTCGACGCCGCTTTTAGCCATGTGGGGACCACTCTCAGACTGGTACATTGACTCTTCCTCCCTCTTGCCTTCTGTATTAGTACTTTTTTGGTTCTCTTTCGCATATTTTGCTGCGTTTTCTTGTCTTAGCGGGCTGTGTATCTTTGTAGGCTTTTCAGGAATTGATGGCGACAAACAGTCGTTCCCACGATGAGCTTTCTAGGCTGGAGGCCGAAGTCAAGAGTGCCCGGGACGTCGCCGCTACATCCGAGAGGAAGGTTCGCAAGTTTCAATCCTCCATTGATTCCTTGTCGGTGCAAATGGAGGACCTCCAAGCTGAGAAGGCTTGATTGGAATCCTGGATGTAGGAGGCGAAGAGGTCGGCCAAGCATTTCTCTGAGGTGGTGGCCCAAGTGGCTGGGTATTACACTCTGAAGGCGCGAGTGGAGCTTCTTCAAGACCAGGCGGAGGGTAGAGGTGCGAATTGAGTGCTCGCCACGGAGCTGGCGTCCTTGGAAGAGTATTTTCCCTCCTGCAATCCTCCTCCAGGGCAAGAGTTCATGGAAGCCGCCGAGCAGGGCGTTGAGAAAGAGGATTCTGAGGGGACTAAGGGGGGCGAGACTCCAAGAGCTGACGCCGAGGATGCTGGTACTGAGGTTGGCGCCACGGCCAAGGATGTCGTGGAGGATGCCAAGGATGGAGATGCCGAAGCAAAGACCGAAGGGAAGGCGAGCCCAAATGACGACTGACCACCCCTGCCCACTTCTTATGCAAACTTTACATTCTTCTGCTTTTGTCTAAACCGTATGTCCGTTTAAGACTTCTTTGCTACTTCCTTGGCTAGTGAGCCAGTACTTCTCTAATATTTTTGGCCGCAGGCCGAAAAATATTAGCTTTAACTGTTTTGACGCTCATTGTATGGAGCTCTTTTGGTATCTGGTCGTGGTGTTTTCCTTTTTATCACTTTGATTTGCATTTGGTCGGCAATATTTGATGGTTCTAGATGCGTTAGTAGGTCAGCATCCGGGGAGAGCGTTATGTGACTTTTCCCCAGCGCATAATTATCACGAAATAGGTTTTCGGTTATTGCGCTTAGTTTACTGCAAAGGTCCGTGCATAATTGTTTATGATTAGGCATTCTTTGGATCCATAAGTTTAGTCCTTAGGATGTATTGTTTTCACGGCGTCCCGCGAATGTGGCCTTGGGTTATCGGTGCTATAGCGTTCCCCTTCCCGTACTAATCCAATGTGACTACATTGATTGGACTTAGATGGGGGGTAACCAACTTATGGGTTACTTCATCACGTTGTATGCGTGACGACATCGTCATATTTAGACGGTACAACCATGCAAACGTACAGTGGTTAACTTAAGTAAAACGCTTCTAGTCGCGTGTAAGTTTTGATCGTAAAGATGTTTTGTGCGAGATGATTTTGAGTTGTGGGAGAGTTGTGTTCTCGCGAAACATATCAAATCATTAACAAAGAACAATTCTAGATTGTGTATTAAAAAATTGATGCATCAAAGTGGGGGTGGTGACCCCAGAGTCTTTTAATGAAAAGGAAACAACTAGATCCTAAAGAAGTCTCAAAACTAATACTAAGGACAGGATTGAAACTTTATCGAGAACAACTGAGTTTAGAAGTAGTACTTCTTTAAGTGCGTTGCGTTCCAGCTTCGGGGGATTGCTTCGCCGTCTCCGGGTTCCAACTGGTATGCTCCATTTCCTGCTATCTTGGTGATCTTATACGGCCCTTCCCAAGTTGGTCCCAACTTGCCGGCATTGGCTTCTGCGGTGTTTTGGAACACCTTGCGTAAGATCCAATCTCCCTCTTGGAAGCATTTAACGCGAACGTTCTTGTTGTAGCTCCTTGCGACCTGCTGCTGGTATTTCGAGATGCGTGCATGTGCTACTTCTCTGAGCTCTTGGACCGTATCTAGGTCGGCTTCCAATTCTTCTTTGTTGCTTGCGGATGTGGTGAGCCCGTACCGAGCGGTAGGCACCGTGACCTCAGCTGGTATGACGGCTTCGCAACCGTGCACCAAGAAGAAAGGTGTTTGGCCGGTCGCGCCTTTGGGTGTAGTGCGGTCGGCCCATAGGACGAAGGGTAGCTCTTCCGCCCACTTTCCTTTGGCTTTCGCCAACCGCTTCTTCAAATTGTTGATGATGACTTTATTGCTTGCCTCGGCTTGGCCATTAGCCTGAGGGTACCTAGGTGTGGAAGTGACCAAGTCAATTTTCCACGCCTTGCAGAAATCGCGCCTCTTTTTGCTTATAAATTGGGAGCCGTTGTCGCAAGTGATCTCTGCTGGCACCCCGAATCTGCTCAAGATGTTTCTTTTTATAAAGGAGATGACCTGCTTGTCTTTGATTTCCCGGAAGGCCTCTGCCTCGATCCATTTGGAGAAATAGTCCGTCATTGCTAGGAAGAATACTTTCTGTCCCGTGGAAGGGGGTAGTTTCCCTACTATGTCCATTCCCCATCTCATGAAAGGCCAATGGGGTAATTGACGGGTGGAGGAGTTCTGGTGGCTGGTGAGGTACTGGGGCGTGGCGCTGGCACGTGTCGCAAGACTGGGCGTACTTGTTAGCGTCTTGACGGATGGTGGGCCAATACCACCCCTGCCTAAGAATTTTATTGGCCAACCTCCGACCCCCAGTGTGGTTGCCGCAATCTCCACTGTGGACTTCTCTCATGACTTCTTCAGCGTCTTCTTTCTCTATGCAGCGTTGTAGGAAGCCCGCGGCCGATTTATGGAACAGGATTCCATCGACGACGGCGAAAAGATATGAAAATACAAGATTCTAGCTAATAGTAATCCTAACAAAATATCTTGAAGGGATCTATCTTATATCTTTAATTCTATCTTGTTTAACCGACTTCGCTCCTCACCGTCCTTCGCTGTGCTCTGAAGAAGTAACGAAGAAGTACCAACCGGGTCTCGATACTTTTGTGAGGAAAATCTGGGCCCAACATCATCTAAAAAACCCAAAAACTCAAAAACTCAAAAACCCAAAAACCCAACCCTAGATCTAGCTCGTTCGAGCCTAGATCTGGCTCGTAGGAGCCCAAATCTAACTTGAACGAGCCTAGATCTGGCTCCAACGAACCCAGATCTGGCTCGAACGAGCCCAGATCTAGGAGAGAGGGAAGAGAGGGAGATAATGGGGAGAGAGAGAGAGAGAGAGAGAGAGAGAGTGGACGAACCTGAGGGCGGGCGACGGCGGCGACGGAGTCCGGATTTGGCTCGAACGTCGTAGATGGCGGCGGTGGCATGAGGTTTTGGAGGGCGGGCGACGGCGGCGACGGAGTCCGGATTTGGCTCGAACGTCGTAGATGGCGGCGGTGGCATGAGGTTTTGGAGGGCGGGCGGCGGGGATGAATGAATATGGAGATGAGAGGGAGGGGTGTAGGAGAGGGAGAGAGTGAGAGGGAAGGAGAGAAAAAAAATGGGGAGGAGAGAGAAAAAGAGAGAGTTGGGGGGTTTTATAGGGGAAGAAGTGTCTAGATACTTCATTTTTTTTACGCGAGCATATCCTCCCCAAATTCACCCCAAATTCACCCTTTTCACCCCAATCCCTCAATAACTTGACATTAGATAAAATAGTTAGAGCTTATTAAATTCACTTTTAGAAAATATTTTATCAATAGAATCAATATGTATAAAAAAAATTCAATGTCACTTTGCTAAAATTTCAGCAATAAATATGATAACAATATGCCTAGAGAATTTAGAGGGTGAGTAATTAATAGATGATCAACTTTCTTAAATAGATTATGATTCTACATTAAGATTAGGGAAAAAATTTAAACTATATAAAGAAAAAACCTAATTAATAATTAAATAGGTTTTTTTCTCCCCAAATTGAGTTATTCTTTATAGTAGTACTTTCTTTCTCCCCAAAATTTGTAGGACCTTTGTTCTGTATGAAATTCTAACGATAATTTGTTAATTCGTGAATAGAATTCTAACCATAATATTGCTTGAAATAATCTAGAGTTTCTTCTACAAAACAAATAACCGCAAACTTTCAAGTTAATCTTATTATGTATCTTCCCCATCCCATACACATATCCCGATTTTCAAGTTAATCTTACTATGTTTTACTATAAATATAGATATAGATATAGATACGGTTTCAAAGATTATTTTTTGATTCTATATTAATTGTTCCAAAATATATAGAAAATAATATAGATATATAGACGATTTTGTGTACATGGGCTTTGGGCAAGCAAAAATGGAGTAAATAGGCTACAAGGAAAAACAATGAGGTCCCATAGGCTTTTTTCCAATTTTGCCCCTACCTTTTTTTCAAAATTACAGGATGACGTCATCATATGCCATTGATGACGTCAGCACCCCTTATCACCCATCAAGCGTGGACCGACGTTGACCGGCGTTGACCGGCGTGACATTAGTGATGACAAGTGACGTGTCATCAGATGACAAGCTACTTGTCATCAGTCCACGTACAAAAAACTTGTCATCAGTGATGACCAGTTTAGATAAAACTCACCACTCACGACCTCAACTTGTCATCTGATGACAAGTTGAGGTAAAACCCATCATTCACGTAAAAAACATGTCATCGGGTGATGACGAGTTCAGAAATTGACCTATGTGTGATTTGAACCCACATTAATGTGCATCAAGCACATTGCTCTACCATTTGAGCTAATAGGCCATAATTATAAGTAATATATATACAAATCTAACATACCCAAACCCATAAAATCATCCAAAAAACATTAAAACAGACTTGTCATCACCCCCAGATCCGTAAAACAACTTGTCATCACCAAAACACATTAAAAAGGACTTGTCATCGCCAAAACCCATAAAAACGAACTTGTCATCACCCAGAACCATAAAAACAACTTGTCATCACCCTAAATCATAAAATCGTCCCAAAAACACTAAAATGCACTTGTCATCCAAAAAACCCACAAACTCAAAACCCCTATACCCACAACAAAACTTGTCATCACTTAAATCCGAAACACAAAGTTGTCATCCAAAAAATCCAAAAACATATCCAAACCCATAAAATCATTCAAAAACCCTTAAAACAAACCTGTCATCACTAAACCCACAACCTTGTCATCCAAAAAACCTAAACCCACAAACAAAACTTGTCATCACTTGTCATCACTCAAAAACCCTAAACTCAACTTGTCATCCAAACAACCCACAAACTCAAAAACCCTAAACCCACAAACAAAACTTGTCATCACTTAAGCCCGAAAAGTAAACTTGTCATCTAAAAAATCCAAAACCCTCAAAAATCCAAAAACCCAAAAATCCCAAAAATCCAACCGGTTGGATCCGGCTCGTACGAGGCCGGATCCGGCTAGATCCGGCTCGTTTGAGGCCGGATCCGGCTAGATCCGGCTCGTTTGAGGCCGGATCCGGCTAGATTCGGCTCGTTCGAGGCCGGATTCGTCTAGATCCGGCTCGTACGAGCCCAGATCCGGCTCGTTCAAGCCTGGATCCGGCCAGATCCGGCTCGTTCGAGCCTAGATCTGGCGAGATCCGGCTCGTACGAGCCCAGATCCGGCTCGTTCGAGCCCGGATCTGGCTCGTCGGAGCCCGGATCTGGCTCGTCGGAGCCCGGATCTGGCTCCAACGAGCCCGGATCTAGGAGAGAGGGAAGAGAGGGCGAGAATGGAGAGAGAGAGATGGCGGACGAACCTGAGGGCGGGCGACGACGGCGGCGGAGAGGGAGGGCGGGCGGCGACGCAAAGGGAGGGCGGCGACGGAGAGGGAGGGCGGCAACGGAGAGGGAGGGTGGGCGGGCGTCGGCGGGCGGGCGGGCGGGCGGGCGTCGGCGGGCGGGCGGGTGACCGAGATGAGAGGTAGGAAGGAGAGGGAGAGGAAAGAAAATGGAGAGGAGAGGGAGGAGGAGAGAGGGAGGAGAGGAGAGGAGAGAGGAGAGAAAAAATGAGGAGGAGAGAGAGGGAGTTGGATGAAATTGGGTGTTTTATAGGGGGGATTAGCCTAGTTAGTACAATAAATTTTTAAGGGGTCTAGCCTTTTCAATATCACCCCCAATCCACCCTTCCCACCCCAATCCCTCATATATATATGTTATTAGATAGAATTTTTTTTCGAATTAAATTATTTTCAACATTAATGATTAGAACTTATCATAGAAAGGAGGGTTCGGTTGATTATTTGATTATAAAAATGATACGTGATGCAAATTTTTGTGAAGATTTTGACTCCGCTTTATACTATAGTAGCATATATTGTTCTTATAGCGTTTTATAAACATATTAATAAATGATTTGTTTCCATCATAACCTTATTAAAATGTATTATACTCTTTCTAGAAATTACAAATAGAGAGTAACTATTACTTCCTCCGCTTTCACAATAGATGTCCATTTGGATGGAAACTATACATTGTTTCATAAAATTTGTGCATTTGATATTTTTTCCGAGTTCTATTTAAATTTGTGTCTAATGATTATCTCTCATACTAATGGGTATCACTGATTCAATGTGACTACATTTATTATTGAAATTTGTGTAACGAGGGTAGTTTAGGAAAATAGAAAAATTCCTTAATATATGTAAAATGTCCAATCTATGTATATATGTAAAAGTCGTAAAGATTAGAGTCACCATGTTGCGCCACGTTAGATTTTTTCACATGTCGCCCCGAGGATGTGCCACATAGGATTTCACCACATGTCAATCTATCATTGCATCATGTCACAATTATTTTACGTTTTTGTTATCTTGTATTTATCCACCTCATATTCATTACTTAGGTCATATATAAAACATTTCCAAATAGGCTTTTTTTTAAGACACCACATATCTCAAAATGATATTTTCTTTAATATTTGTTATTGGTTTTTATTATTCATCTTTATCTTCTCATGTTGTTACTCTTCAAATTGATTTACCAATCTTTCAATGAAACGACTATCGATTTATGGTTGCATTTTAATGATCGATTTGTACTCTTCATTTTGCTCGTGATCGATTTATCCATTTGTACTCTTCAATGAAGATGAAGACTAAATGATAGAAACAATATAAAAGGAAAATGATGGAATGTTTAAATTATTGAAATATGAAATTATACTAGAGAGGAAATTGTGTGGAAGATATTTTAACCAAAAAAAACCGTATGGAAGATAGTGTATTAGTACGTGTAGGTAAATGTATTAGTTGTTTGAAATTTAAATTATTTAAATATGTACAAATTTATAAGGGAATAAAATCATATAGTTCTCTAATCAGTATTATCTCATAAGCTAACATAAAATACTAAGTATTCAAATTTCAAACATGTGACTTTCTAACAAAAATTTTCAAATTAAAAAATGTGTCATATCTTCAACATATCATATCTTTTGTTTCCAAATCTATAATATCCGCCTTATCCCTTTCATAACAAAATCGATTACGGATTAATTTGTCCAATTCATATTTTTGTAAAATGGAAATTTTGATTTAGGCCTTATGTGTAGGATATTGGCTGACAAATATAAGTGTTCAATAAAATTTATTCATAGATTTTTTCTACTTAATCTATTAAATAAAATATTAATAAGACTACATTTATTATTGAAATTTGTTTAAAACTTATACTATAATATTTTATTAGTGTATGGATGTTAATATTTACGTATCATTTTGTATATGGATTATTCAATTCACTAACAATCTGATTTTAGTAGTGTATGAATATTGATATTTATAATTTTAATAAATATGGAGTATTCAATTCACTAACAATTTTAGTGCAACTTTACCATTAGACTAGATTACTACACCCAGCGTTGTCCGGGTCGATAGGGTAACAATAATTTGGTCGTTTTAGTGTTTAAAGTTGTGTCTTTTTTTATGTTCAATTAATACATAGGTATAAATATAATTTTTGTTTCTTTTTTTAAATTTATATGTCGCTGCTGGGTGCATTACGTTTGTACTAAAGCATAATATAACATTATATATATATTGTATATCATATGCTAATAATGCCAAAGACAATAGTAATATAATATATCTAATCATACAAATGATTTCAATAATAATGACCAAAAAATATATTGATAATGGCTAGAAATATTAAAGTGAATATAATATGTAGAATTGTAGAATTCAATAACATAACGATAATAAAATGACATATAATATATTGTGAACACATTAGGAAAAATTGAATTTTCTTTGGTGAAGATTATGAAGAATTGAATGATTTGTGTTTAATGACAAATACAACTTTGTACAAGTAGTTTAGATTAGAAAGATGATAAATAAATTTTAATAAGATAATATATATATTCCTACATAATAATAACTTTTTTATAAATTAATAATTACAATTGCATATTACATTGAACATAATACAACTAATTAAAAGGAAATCAATTCAACATAGTTAATGGAAAAAAAATCCAAATTTACATGTATGTTAGATAGATGAGAAATAAATTTAATTAGATGATATATAGTCTTAAATAATAATTATTATTTTATAAACTAATAATGAAAATAGCATATTACATTGAATATAATACAGCTTAATTGAAAGTAAAACAATTCAAGGCATTTAATGCCAAAAAATTGCAACTTTACATGTAGATAGATAATAATACAATTTTATAATAATAAGAATAATAATTGTTGGGCCCAGAATTTCCTCACAAAAGTATCGAGACCCGATTGAGACTTCTGCAGTACAACTTCAGAGCACAGCGAGAGACGACGGAAGTCAAAGTCGGTTAAACAAGATAGAATTAAAGATATAAGATAGATCTCTTCAAGATATTTCGTTAAGATCACGATTAGCTAGAATCTTGTATTTTCTTATCTTTTCCCATAAGATAGATCGATCCTAAAGGGCGCTATATAAACCGATTGTAAGCCCTAGGGCAGAGACATGCTCTTTTACGCATTCAATCGCATTTTGAATACAATTCACGAGCTTTTACATCATACGTTCTTCTTCGTGATTCACCTCGATCAAGCCCGATCTAGGCCAGGATTCCCTTGGGTGAATTTTGGCTCAAACAGTTTGGCGCCCACCGTGGGGCCCTGATCGGAACAATCACGCGAAAGACACACTGACTCAAGCTCACCGGCGACAATGTCAGGCGATGGAAACGAGTCACCAAAAACTCCCCTTGCCGACCACGGCAAGGATCCCGTGCTCCTTGAAAACCGGTCGCAAGACGAGGAGATGACTGACCTCAGGGAACGGATGCAACTCCTCCAAAAGGAGCTGAGCGACCAGAAAAGCTTCTACGACGCTCATGTGGAACGCCTCACGCGAGAAAACAGTCAGTTGAAGCAACAATACGAGGTTATCGCCACGGGCCGCCGATCTCTCCGTGTCAATCGCCGCACCGACGACATAGTGAGAAGGCTCGACTTTGGAGCGGGAGAAGGAACCTCCACAGGGGACGAAACTCTGGACGCACGTGACAAGACACCAGTGTTACCAGAAGATGCCCCAGAAGCATTCGCTCGTCACCGCCGCGAAGAAGTCCTCCTTGACAAAGACCCGCCAAGATATCCCCGGTCAGAGGTTAGGAGACACCGAACACCACCTCGGGATGCTTGGCCGGACAGGGGAGAGACCGATGAAGAGGATTTCGAAAGGGGGAGGCCCAGAGACCTCGACGCGGCCATACGAAGGAAGGTAACGGAGCAGATAGGGGTTATCGCTGATCAACTCCGGATCGGTCGAAAAAGTTTCCAACCTCTGGAACCAGAAGCCCCAGATGGTTTCGACGAGTCCCCTTTCTCCCGTCGCATCACTAGAGTGGAAATACCAAAGAAATTCACCGTGTCGAACATGACCCCATACAATGGTACCTCCGACCCTGACGAGCACGTCGCGATCTATAAGCAAAAGATGATGACGAGCGCGGTCCCGTCATACTCCAAAGAGGCAGTGATGTGCAAGGGGTTCGGCACGACTTTGACAGGTCCGGCGCTGACTTGGTTCATAAAGCTGCCGCGCGGTAGCATCGGTTCTTTCGCCGAACTATCGAATTCTTTCCGCACCCAGTTCGCCAGTAGCCGCAAATTCGAGAAGCAATCCAGCGACCTCTACCGGATCCGTCAGAAGCAACACGAGACTATCAGAGAATTCCTAGAATGGTTCAACCGCGAAAAAGTCTCGATACAATCTTGTGACGTTACTACCGCAGTGGAAGCATTCAGGCAAGGGATCATCCCCGACGGCGGCCTATACAAAGAACTTACCAAGCATCCCTGCTACACCTTTGAGGAGGTTCAAGCCAGGGCCCTGGCTCACGTCAGGTTGGAGGAAGACAGGACCTTGCGCAAAAGAACCTCAGAGTTTGAGAAGTACGAGAAGAGGGGCTCAACCGACGGCTGTAAGAGCTCGCTCGATCAACGAAAAGATCGTCGAGCACACCCGTATTCACGCCCTAGCCACGGGCAGGTGAACGCGGCCAGAGCGCGACAAGCGGACGATCAATACCGCGACCCGCCGCCACCATCATTGGAATCATTCAAACTCAACATCTCCACGGATAAGCTTCTGCGGAACATGGCAAAACAAGGGGAGTACGTGAGGTGGCCTCGGCGGGACAAAGCCCCAAAAGCAGACAGGGACACCACCAAGTGGTGCGATTACCACGAGTATCACGGCCATTGGACCCGAGACTGTATCATGCTCAGGAAGGAATTGGCTCGCCTTATCTCAGAAGGGAGAATCAAAGATGTAGCACCGGATGCTCAGGTGCCCAAAGAAGTAATAGAGAATCTGCAGCCCGAGCCAAGGAGAAGGAGGGACCCCCCAACACCCGACAAAGTTGTCAATGTCATCTCAGGGGGTTCAAGCATCTGCGGCCTCACGTACTCAGCGGCGAAGCGACACGCGCGCGAAAGCAGCTTCGATCGCCCGCGACGTACCGGTGGGGGTTCATCCGGATCCGCTATTGTCTTCGACGACAGCGACGCGGACTTCTCCGCCGAACCCCACCACGATGGCCTGGTGATCTCCCTACAAATGGGGAATGTACTGATGA
The DNA here is from genome assembly GCA_934048045.1 of Polygonum aviculare. Taxonomy (NCBI): domain Eukaryota; kingdom Viridiplantae; phylum Streptophyta; class Magnoliopsida; order Caryophyllales; family Polygonaceae; genus Polygonum; species Polygonum aviculare. The sequence continues at coordinate 12,703,983 of OW204032.1, read as the reverse complement.
AAAGAATCCTAATTGACACCGGTAGATCTACCAACCTCATGACACTCGATGCTTTGAAAGAGATGGGGTTGTCCGAGAACGACATCCACAAGCATCCGGTTCCATTAGTGGGTTTCAGCGGCGAAGTTAAACACACAGTAGGGGACATTGCTCTCACCACCTTCGCTAAAGGGATTAACATGCAGGTCAACTTCCTCGTGGTGGATTGCCCCTCTTGCTACAACGTCATCCTAGGACGTCCATGGATGCACGACATGAAAGCCGTCGCATCCACCTACCACCAGACGGTGAAATTCCCGACCCCCTGGGGGGTAGAGGAAATCCGCGGGGATCAACGGTTGGCTAGGGAGTGCTACAAAGCAGCCTTCAAGCCAACCACCCTAACACCGGAAGCATAGCAATTACGGAGCGTCACCCCTCCACCTGCGCAGATCGAGACCGAAGAGAAAGCGGAGGAGGTGACTCTCGAAGAAGGAAGGGTGGTGAAGATTGGAGAAAAGTTAAAACCAGCCATCAAAAAAGAATTAGTGGAATTCCTGAAAATTCACCAAGATTGCTTCGCTTGGAGCCACGAGGATATGACGGGGATCGACCCCTCCATCATCACTCACAAGCTCAATGTCAACCTGACTCGGCTAAAGTCGTCGTGCCAAGATCAAAGATAAATAACCCAAACAAACAAACTAAGTATAGTAAGCAAGTAAGGGGTCGAACCCAAGAGAACTAAGGCTTCTAGTATTAATACAATTATCAACCAAAGAAAGGGGATTTAGAGAAGAGATCTAAACTAATCTAAACTAGAAAACAAAACAAACAAATAAATAAACATGCAAATATGGGGAAACAATTGATAAGGAGACAAGTTCATTCAAAAGATCCACTCATGATATAATCCCTCGATCATAGATTTATCCATTGATTTCATTCACACCTATGGTTAATTCCTATCCTGATCATTAACAATCGCAAGTCCACGGTCCAAGCAATTCTATAACCCTAGGCAAGGACGCTTAACCTAGAATTAGCTTAGAGAACAAGGATATGCAGGATATAATATCAAACAATCAAGCTATGAGTCAATTATAAGATAAAACAATCAATTCTCTTCTTAATCCTAGTTGCATAGACAACAGGTCTAGGTTAAGTTGTTTTCACAGATTAGTTTTGTCCACGGTCCAAACCTAATCAAACAGTAGAAAGCTAATCAATTCAATAGGGTCGCGAATCCTAGAGAAACAATCAACAATCATAAGATGAAGCACAAGAGAATCAATATTAACCAAAGGATAGAAATCAATTACCAAAATCTCACGAGTTCATACATCAGAGCTTCTCCCTTGAACAAAACCAAGGAGACTAGCTCTCCATAACTAAACTAAAAACCTAACTTGTAGAAGAAGGTAGAAGGTAGAATGTATATTGTATGAGGTATTAAAAATCTAAGGCTGGCTCCTCCTTAAATAGCCCAAGGAACAAGCTCCACGAGATAGATAAGGAAGGAGGCAAAAGATAGAAAAGGAAACAAGATAGAAAGGTTTCGGCCCGCTTCGGATTCGGCATCACTGCGGTTGCGTCGCTCCCACCGCGCCCGCGCTTTTACGACAGAGAAGAACTTTGTCTCTCGGCAGCCACCGCGGTCGCGGTGGGCAATCCGCGGTCGCGGAATCTCGACAGGATCGCTGGTGTCACTTCGTAGGCTGTTTTGACCATCTTCCGCTTGGAATATGACTTCGGTGTAAAACGATGAATTGAAGCCCTTGAAGTTAGCTTTCCAATGGCACCGGAATCAGCTCAATCCGACCTCTATAGCTCAAGATATAGCCTTCGCAAGCAAGTGGTGTCGGGAAGACAGCTCAAAACGCCTTCTCGATTCTTGCATTCTTGTGTCTTCGGCCTAGATATTACAATTACGCTCAAACTCTAACCTAAGCACACTCAATATAGCCCTAAAATACAAGAGTTAACCTATACAAAATAGGCCGAATCACAACCCCGAACATCCTCCTCTTAAGCAAAAGAGGCGAAGGTTCGCGCCAGATCGGGTCCAAGCGATCGAAGAGGAAGTGAAGAAGTTGTTAGGAACAGGGAAAATCAAAGAGGTGAAGTACCTAGATTGGCTAGCCAACGTGGTGGTGGTACCAAAGAAGAACGGAAAATGGCCGGTGTGTGTGGACTTCACCGATCTCAACAAAGCCTGTCCCAAGGACTCATTCCCGCTACCGCACATTGACACTATGGTAGACGCCACGGCTGGGTACGAGCTACTCACCTTCATGGACGCCTTCAGCGGCTACCACCAGATCCAAATGGAGCCCCAAGACCAAGAGAAGACCTCCTTCATCACAGGACAAGGCACCTACTGCTACCGAGTGATGCCATTCGGTCTTAGGAACGCCGGCGCGACCTACCAGCGACTGGTCAACCGGATGTTCAAGGACCAGATCGGTAAAACTATGGAGGCATACATTGACGATATGGTGGTAAAGAGCACAGAGAAATCCCTACATAGGGGCCACCTTGAAGAGACCTTCAAAATCTTGGAGAAATACAACATGAAGCTAAATCCGCAAAAATGCATCTTCGCGGTACAGTCTGGTACTTTCCTAGGGCATGTGGTGACCAAACGGGGGATTGAGGCCAGCCCAGACCAGGTGCGAGCAATTGCTTCCCTGAGATCCCCCCGAAGTGTGAAAGATGTGCAAAAGCTAGCCGGAAAAATAGCTGCACTAAACCGGTTTATCTCCAAATCCTCGGACAGGTGCCGGCTATTCTACGAAGTCCTAAAGAAGAACAAGAGTTTCCAGTGGACCGAAAGACACGAAGCTGCCTTCGAAGAACTAAAGAAGTATTTCGCCAACCCCTTGTTGTTGGCCAAACCGGTCCCTGGAGAAGTCTTGCAGCTCTACATAGCAGTATCAGAGAATGCCCTGAGCGGGGTACTCGTTAAGGATGAAGAAGGCCAACAAGTACCAGTCTACTTCGTAAGCAGAACCATGGTGCCAGCAGAAACACGCTATTCTCCCACAGAGAAGTTGGTGTTAGCAGTGGTAATATGCTCGAACAAACTACGGCCGTACTTCGAGTCTCACACCATCGTAGTCCTGACGAATTACCCACTCCGACAAATCATGCAAAAGCCTGAATTCTCGGGAAGGATGGCGAAGTGGGCGATCCAGCTGAGCGGTTACGACGTCAAATACGAGCCCAGAAGAGCAATCAAATCAGAAGTTCTGGCTGACTTCGTTGCCGACTTCACCCCAACCCCTGAAGAGGGAGTACCCGAAGAGGTCTTAGCTACCTCCAACAACGATGCAGAAGAAGAATGGCTATTACACACCGACGGAGCCTCAAACGTAAGAGGAGCGGGACTCGGGGTTGTTCTAAAGTCGACAAAGGGGGATCTGATAGCCCAGGCAGTGAGATGCGATTTCGAAGCAACTAATAACGAAGCTGAATACGAAGCACTCATATTCGGCCTAGAGCTAGCTGCCGACTTATCCATAAAGAGAATCAAGGTACACGCTGATTCCCTGCTCATCATCAACCAGATCTTAGGGGTCTTTGTAGCTAAGGACGACAGGATGATCAGCTACCTCGGGATAGTCAAAACACTATCCGAGAAGGTTGACCAAATTGAATTCGAGCAGATCCCTCGTGAGCTAAACGCTCCAGCCGACGCCCTAGCAGGGCTAGGATCAACCTTGGACCCCCGAGAGTTCAGCAGCGTGCCACTAGTCCACCTCCTGCAATCAGCCCTCGTCGAGGCATCAGCGGCGCAGAGCAAGGATTCTCTCCCGGAGACTGGGGTATCAAAGAAGTATCAAAACCCCGACGAGGCTAGAAAAGATACCGAAGCCAGCTGGACAAAACCATACCTCGATTGGCTTGTCAAAGGGGAAGCTCCTAAAGATAAAGACGAAGCCAAGGCCCTGAGGTCAAAAGCTACGCGTTTTGTTATCGTTGATGGGATCCTATTCCACAAATCAGCGGCGGGTTTCCTTCAACGTTGCATAGAGAAAGAAGACGCTGAAGAGGTCATGAGAGAAGTCCACAGCGGAGACTACGGTAACCACACTGGGGTTCGGAGCTTGGCCAATAAAATCCTCAAGCAGGGGTGGTATTGGCCCACCATCCATCATGACGCTAACAAATACGCCCAGTCTTGCGACACATGCCAGCGCCATGCCCCAGTACCTCACCAGCCACCGGAAGTCCTCCACCCGTCGATTACTCCCTGGCCCTTCATGAGATTGGGAATGGACATCGTAGGGAAACTTCCCCCTTCCACGGGGCAGAAGGTTTTCTTCCTGGCAATGACGGACTATTTCTCCAAGTGGATCGAGGCAGAGGCTTTCCGGGAAATCAAAGACAAGCAGGTCATCTCCTTCATAAAAAGAAACATCTTGAGCAGATTCGGAGTGCCCGCGGAGATCACTTGCGATAACGGCTCCCAGTTCATAAGCAAAAGGATGCGCGACTTTTGCAAGGCTTGGAACATTGACTTGGTCACCTCCACACCTAGATATCCTCAGGCTAATGGCCAGGCCGAAGCAAGCAATAAAGTCATCATCAAAAACTTGAAGAAGCGGTTAGCAAAAGCCAAAGGAAACTGGGCAGAGGAGCTACCTTTCGTCCTGTGGGCCGACCGCACTACACCCAAGGGCGCAGCCGGCCAAACACCTTTCTCCCTGGTGCACGGTTGCGAAGCCGTCATACCAGCCGAGGTTACGGTGCCCACCGCTCGATACGGACTCACCACGTCCGCAGGTAGCAAAGAAGAATTGGAGGCTGACCTAGACACGGTCCAAGAGCTCAGAGAGGTAGCACATGCACGTATCTCGAAATACCAGCAGCAGGTCGCAAGGAGCTACAACAAGAACGTTCGCGTTAAGTGCTTCCAAGAGGGAGATTGGGTCTTGTGTAGGGTATTCCAGAACACCGCAAAGGCCAATGCCGGCAAATTGGGACCAACTTGGGAAGGGACGTATAAGATCACCAAGGTAGCAGGAAATGGGGCATACCAGTTGGAATCCAGAGACGGAGAAGCAGTCCCCCGAAGCTGGAACGCAACGCACCTAAAGAAGTATTACTTCTAAACACAGTTGTTCTCGATAAAGTTTCAATCCCTTCCTTAGCATTAGTTTTTGAGACTTCTTTAGGACCTAGTTATTTCCTTTTCAATAAAAGACTCTGGGGTCACCACCCCCGACGTCGATGCACTGTTCTTTTTTTTTTATATATACGATCTAGAGTTTGTCTTTGTTAGTGATTTGATATGTTTCACGAGAACACAACTCTCCCACAACTCAAAGTCATCTCGCACAAAACATCCTCACAATCATAACTTATGCGCGACCAAGAGCGTTTCACTCAAATCAACCACTGTACGTTTGCATGGTTGTACCGTCTAAATATGACGATGTCGTCACGCATACAACGTGATGAAGTAACCCATAAGTTGGTTACCCCCCATCTAAGTCCAATCAATGTAGTCACATTGGATTAGTACGGGAAGGGGAACCCTATAGCACCGATACCCAAGGCCACATTCACGGGATGCCGTGAAAACATTAAATCCTAAGGACTAAACTTATGGATCCAAAGGATGCCTAACTATAAAACAACTATGTACGGACCTTTGCAGTAAACTAAGCGCAATAACTGAAAACCTATTTCGTGACAATTATGCGCTGGGGAGGAGTCACATAACACTTTCCCCGGATGCTGACCTACTAACGCATCTAAAACCATCAAACATTGCCAACCAAACGCAAATCAAAGTAATAACAAAACACATCACAAAGCAGATAACCAAAAGCGCCATTCAGTGGGCATCAAAACGATTAAGTCTAATATTTTCCGGCCTACGGCCGAAAATATTAGAGAGGTACTGGCTCGGTAGCCAAAGAAGTATTAAAAAAGTCTTAAACGACCAGAAGTCTTAGAAACTAGCAGAAGAGCATAAATTGTGCATAAAAGAAAGGACAGGGGTGATCAATCATCATTCGGGCTCGCCTTCCCTTCAGTCTTGTCCTCGGCATCCCCATCTTTGGCATCTTCCTCACCACCAGTGGCCGTACCACCATCTTCAGCACCAGGGTTCTCAGCGGCGGTACCCGGGGTCCCAGCCTCCTTGGTCTTCTCCGAGTCCTCATCCTCGGCCGCTTGCTCAGCAGTCTCAATAAACTCCTGACCTGGAGGGGGGTTGCAGGATGGAAAGTATTCTTCCAGGGACGCCTGCTCCGCGGCGAGTACCCAGTTCTCGCCTCTTCCTTCGGCTTGGTCCTGAAGAAGTTCCACCCGCGCCTTCAGCGTATAGTACCCGGCCACCTGGGTCACCACCTCTGAGACATGCTTGGCTGACCTCTTCGCCTCATGCATCCAAGACTCCAAAGAGGCTTTCTCAGCTTGTAGGTCCTCCACTTGGATCGACAAGGAATCGATAGTTGATTGGAGCTTGCGGACCTTTCTCTCAGATGCGGCGACAGCATCCCTGGCGCTCTTAGTGTCGGCTTCCAACCTTGACAGCTCATCGTGAGAGCGGCAGTTGGTCGCCATCAGTTCTTGGAAGGCCTGCAGTGAGCGTGGCCCGATAAAAAAAAAAAAGGAGTGGTAAAGGGGATCAACTTACCAGCCTGAGAGTGGTGACCACGCGACCAAAGGCCGCATCAAGGGACAGCGGTTGGAACTCGACCTTGATATTGGGTGATAGCTTATCGCCGAAGACGCCCAAAAGATCCTTGGGCTCTCTCTTCTTCATGACAGGAGACGGGGTCTCTTCGGTCCTCTTCCGCTTCGGAGGCTGAGATTTCTTGGAGTCCACTGAGGGAGTCGGGGAGGTCAAAGCTTTGATACCGCTGGACCTCAATCTCTTCACCATCCCAGCGGCAGACATGTCAATATTAGCACCTACGCACATCCAACAGTTAGCAAACTATGACGGAACAAGGGATTTAAAGATACAGGATTAAAAAGAAAAAAGGGGGCAAACTCAAACCTGATTTTTTCCCAGAAGAACTCGCCATGTCGGAAGATGTTGGGGTTTTGTTTGTCTCGGTTTCATCCTCGTCAGGCTCTAACACCTCAACTTCCTCTACCGGTTCCTCTGGCTCTGGCTTGATCTTTTTGGGCTTGCGTTTTTCGACCTCGACCTTCAGCAATCGTCGGCAAACACTTGTATCAGTACTCCTGGAATTGATTCCCACCGGAACTGCACAAAGGAAAGAGGAAACACAGATCAGAGCTAGTCACAACACAAAATCAAGGGGTTAACAGCAAAGAGAGGCATGGAGCCTTACGAGATGTGTTCCATCCATCTCGAAAGACTGCTAACACGTCGTCATCTACGCCCCTTAAAGATTCTAACTCGATAAAAAAGAACCGAGCTTGTAAGCTACGAGAAGGCATTTTGGTCTTGGGAATCAGAGGGTTCTTGACGTCCCGGGCATGAAGGGTGATCCTACCAGCTCTCTGGGGGACAATTTTGTAAGCAAGGAGGAGCTCTCCCATGGTCATCCTAAGACCCCGTTGCATAGCAAGTTCATCGATTCTAGCAAGCGTACGCCATGTCGTGGGGAGGATTTGGCAAGGTGAAACTTTCAGGGTACTAATAAACTCTCGGATGAATTCAGAGAAGGGGAATTTCAAACCTATGGAGAATGGGTAGTCTAGAAAGCACACCCAACCCTTTCGCACCCAATCGATCTTTTCAATGGTGGGAGCGTGGAATCGGGTTCCCATGGGAAAACCCCCAAATTCGACCCATTCCGCAATTTCATCCCGGGTCATGGTGCAAGGGAGAAGGTCTTCCTCACTAAGGGATTTGGAAGAAGTAAAGGGAGACCTCGGAGCCATGGAAAGCAAGAAAGAGAAGCGAGAAGGGTTTGAGAAGTACCCGGAGCGTTCGAAGAATGAAGAACAGAGGAAGAAGAGAGAAAGTCGGACACGGCTGAAGGCAAAGATGGAAAAAGAAGGACGAAAGAGAGGGTTTAAGAATGGAGCCTGCAAAATCCCGAAAATCGAGGATTGACTGCAACGTCAAATCAATTAAATGCACCGTTCGAAATTTGAAAAGAATTCAAAATCCAAACGCTACATTTAGGGGTATTGTTGGGCCCAGAATTTCCTCACAAAAGTATCGAGACCCGATTGAGACTTCTTCAGTACTTCTTCAGAGCACAGCGAGAGACGACGGAAGTCAAAGTCGGTTAAACAAGATAGAATTAAAGATATAAGATAGATCTCTTCAAGATATTTCGTTAAGATCACGATTAGCTAGAATCTTGTATTTTCTTATCTTTTCCCATAAGATAGATCGATCCTAAAGGGCGCTATATAAACCGATTGTAAGCCCTAGGGCAGAGACACGCTCTTTTACGCATTCAATCGCATTTTGAATACAATTCACGAGCTTTTACATCATACGTTCTTCTTCGTGATTCACCTCGATCAAGCCCGATCTAGGCCAGGATTCCCTTGGGTGAATTTTGGCTCAAACAATAATAAATATTATAGAATAAAATAACAATAACAATAATAATTATTAAAGATAGATATGTAGGATATATAAGATAGATAATAAATGTTCCAAGTTTACTAGTAGGTAAGATTTTAATACAAATTGAAAATTCAGTTTTATTTTGCATTAAAAAAAATGTCTAATTGCGGAGTATTTATGGGAATAATATAATGCATTTGGTTGATAATGTTAAAGTAATCTTTAACATTTAATCTTATTTATTTTTTATAAAATTTACATTTAAAAAAGTTTTATAACTGTAATGATCAAAGATTTGTTTCCGTAAGAGCATCCGCAATGGTGGCCTTGCCCAAATGTTCTCTCTCATTGGTCCACCTCACTTTCATTCTCTTCCAACTCATATTTCACTATTACCCTTCCCAATTTATCTAACACTTTTCAGAATGGTAGGCTGCCTAACTCTATTTTTTAATAAATATTGTTTATTGTGTGTCGGAAACCCATGTGCATTCCATTGGATGTGCATTTTAAAATTAAATTGTGAGTGATTCATAAAACGTGTCTATTTTAACTATATTTGTATCCTGTATTTTCTTTTATTAATTGATATGTAAATATAATATATATACTTAATAAAAAATTTGTTAAATTTGATAGTCAATATACTATAATAGTTTCTATTATTATAATATTTGATAGGGTTTTTTACCGGAAACTACCCGTCCAATAGGCCATATTCCCCTATACCACCCCTTACATCCATATTTACCGAAAACCACCCGTCCAATGCCCTCCGTTAAGTTTTTTCCACCCAATTATGATTTTCCGTTAAAAATTCCGTTAAATGGTGGTTTAGGGGAAGATGGCGTATTGAGAGGGTGGTTTTCGGTAAATAGGCACATCTACACCACTATTAGACCAGGTTTGTGGCCGGCGTCGTCCACCACTGTTCGTTGACAGCCTCGCCTAGTCGGAAATCGACGCTCCCAGATCTGACCTCGTAGTTTGTTATTGCAGATCTGCCTCTTTCTCCCCTCCGCTCACTCCTACCCTTCCTTCTTCCTGCCTTGTCGACGCCAGACCGCCGGCCTCCTCGGCCACCCTCACCTCGCAGTTCCTTCATCGAGTCCAAATCCGCCCTCACCGAGTCCAAATCCGCCTCCTCGGCCGCCCCAGCCCAGATCTGGAACCCCACTCTCGCGCGGCCTCCTCTAGCACACCGGCCATTCCGCCCAGCCTCGACCTCGGCAACCAAAACCCCGACGCACCCTCCGCTCCGCCCTAACACCACCTTGTACTCCTCTGCCCTACGAATCCATTTTTTCGGCCCTCCTACTCACCGGCCACCTCGACAGGTTTCCCGGCCTCCTCAGTGGAAGAATAGATCTAGGCTTCGTGGATGATGGCGGCAGCGCAAATCTGAGGCAAGAAGGGCAGCGTTGCGAGCAAGACGACGGAGTTCGCAGATCTGCAGATCTGGTGGGGGAAGTCACCGGCTCGCTAGTGTGCGAATCTGTTGGGTTGTGGTTGCGGTTGACAGATCTCGGGAAGTCGCCGTCATGAGTTGCAGCGTCGGATATACATCGGCGGAAATCTGCAACGATGAAACGTAAGGTCAGATCTGGGAGTGACGATTTCCGACTAGGCGAGGCTGTCGGCGAGCAGTGGTGGACGACGGTGGCCACAGACCTGGTCTTATAGGGGCGGAGATGTGCCTATTTACCGAAAACCACCCTCCCAAGGCCATTTTCCCATAAACCACCATTTAACGGAATTTTTAACGGAAATTCATAAAAGGGTGGAAAAAACGTGACGGAGGGCATTAGAAGGGTGGTTTTCGGTAAATATGGATGTAAGGGGTGGTATAGGGGAATACGGCCTATTGGATGGGTGGTTTCCGGTAAAAAACCCTATTTGATAATATCAAAATTACATTATATGATATGAAAAATACATTTTACATTGAAACTCTAATACATTAATCATCACATCCGTCCCAATTATTAATTTCAAAAAACAAAATTTGAAATTACAATGGATAGAAACGAGTATGGTGTGAAGTGATGTCTCTCAAATTGGTGGTGTTTTAGAGGTTAATTTCCCTTGTAAATATGTGTATTTTGTTCCTTTTCTTGTTAGTTTTGTTCCTTTTTAGCTTGGATTCCGATTTTCTATGAGATTCGGAGAGTATGCGAATTTTATTGCATTTCGTAGGTGATTGAGCATGATTTGAGGAGGTTTTGGAAGGAGTCCGAAGGAGGAGCAAGGCACGAGCATAAAGGAGCGGAAGAGCCGAGCGAACCATGAAGAGAAGCACAAGAAAGGCCAAGAAGAGGAGTGGACCGAGGCTAGGATCGAGGTCCCCAGCAAACTCGGGCCCGAGATCGACTCCAGGACATCGGACCGAGGTGCCAGCACATCGGGCCCGAGGTACACATAAGTCGGTCCAAGTCGGCGGAATTGTGGATTGGGCATCAAGGCATACAAATGTGATCTACCACTTTTGTCCCTCTTCCATTTTTGGGTGTTCTTGGCCCCTAATTAAAAGGAGAGAGGACAATTAGAGGATTATCCATCATTACACACAACTAATCACTCTGAAAGGCTCAAGGAAGACTTGGAGAGCATGGAGAAGGAGAAGAAGGAGAAGAAGAGGAAAATCGGTGGAGGAAGACTAGATCTAGGGAGGAATTGTGAGTTTGAACTTGTTTTGATTTGCAATTTGTGGATTTGGATTAGAGTTTGTGGATTTCCTTTGCTTTGAATGAAATTTGGCTTTGTTGTGCTTTGGATGATTGAGACTTGTTTGCTTTGTGATTTGATTGCTTGTTACTCTAGCCTTATGGAGTAGATTCCATTGTTCTTGGGCTATGGGGGAAACCTCTAGCTAGGTTTGGGTTTGAACCCCCAATTCCATAGCTTTAAGTGCTTGATCTAGGAACCCACTCTACATAGAGCTACAATCTTTTGTGGAAGCAAGAGATCAAGGGCTTGTGATTGGCAAGAGTGAACGAAAGTAATCGATTGCCAATCACTTGAACTTGCATCGAAAGGGAAGTCGATTTCCCTAGGGTCGATGTGTAGAGTGGCGGGATCGAAGGCGGAAAACCTCGATCTCACGAGGATCAACACTTATTGCCTGAATTGGGGTGGAATTACCCACATCTAGCTAGAGAAGGAACCCAAAAACCCAAGACCTATCTCTCCATTTTTGCCTAGTTCGACATTCCCAGACATCGGGCCCGACTTACAACAGTGTCGGTCCCGTGCAATTCTCTGTCGATCCACCTCGGGCCCGAAGTGACCATGTCGGTCCCGAGTGGTTTCTCTTGATTTTCCTTGTTTTTAGCTTTTCTTTCCCTTTTGCAAGTCTTTTTGTTACACTCAACGAACGAACTCCCGAGTGTTTGACACCCTACCTTGTGCTACTATGAGGTCGGATTATAAATTGTAATTTTGAGACCCTCCAATTCGGACCGATCATGAAGAAACATTAGCAATATTGGGTTCATTTTATAGAGGGGACAAAAATATAATAACTACAATATTTATTTATTTCTAAAAATTTAGAAGTAGATTCATAATTAAAAAAAAGTCATTGCATGCTATATTAGTCATTGTAAATATATCACAATAAACATGAAAAACAAAAAAAAATAAAATTCCTGCCACCGAAGAGGAAAAAAACAAAAAAAAAACAAAAAAAAATCTTCAACCCAGCGGCTTTAATGCCCAACAAACATGGCGGTTCCGCCATGTTTGTGTTCTTTTGAATCCAAAGCCCACTATGGTTGAGGAAACCATATATAGTGGTGCAAAAATGAACAAAGGCTGCATAAGGCAGCATTGGAACGTGCATATGCAAATTATATAGTTCAACTCTTCAATAATGTTGATTTTGATAATGAAAGGATACACCCTCATAGTTCTTCCATAACTCGTGCCAAGAATGTACATGGTATATATGATCAAAATCTATGGAAATTGATGATAAATCTTGACAAACTACTGGAAATTCAAGAACTTTTGGATTGCAAAATCAAACTGAAATCCCCGATGGACAGCTTGGGCTTTGGTTGTGGTTCGAGTTTGTTCCGGTTGGGAAGAAAGCGTCAAGAAAGCTTCCCGAGTTTGATCAGTACTTCCCCAAATAGTTAAGCCAAAGCCCCCGGTGTCGTACAGAGTCTTTGTGGCCAGGTCGTTTCGGGCTTTTGAAGATCCTTCATTCCGGTGGAGGGAACGTCACTAGTCCACACCCATGATGGTTGACCTTTTCGTGCCGGAGCGCTAGTCTTCTAGTGTTTCACTCACCTCGATCCGGGCTCGTCATTGGTTGTTTCTTTTTTGGTGTTGTATTTGTCTTCTCGTGTTGTTTTCTTGTGTTGACCTTTTGTTTCTATCTTCTTAGCCGTTGTCGGCTGCCGTCTTACGGCCTCTCGGTACACCAGTTGTGTTGACCTTTTGTTTTTATCAATTTGGGAGGGTGTTCTAAAATCTAGTGGCCTCCAGTTTTTAGACACCTTTCTACAATGGTGGGCTTGCCCATTTGAGGAGAGAGAGTGAATTTGGGCGGGGGAGGTGCCCAGCGTTGCTGATACTCTAAGATCATGTATATATACTAGTTGAACTAGTATTAGTCCCGTGCCTTCAAGACACGAATTTGAATAAACTAAAAACTTAATTTAATTTTATATAAAGTATTCAAACGAAAAGTTTGATATAACTTTTGTTATATTATTTAGTTTTTTTATAGGATTTATTTTAATAATACTGTATTTTTGCTATAATGTATTATTTTAATCGAACAAAGATTTGTACGCTTATAATTTTGAGGGATTGGGATGGGGAGGGTGAATTGGGGTGAATTTGGAGAGGATAGGCTAGCTTAAAAATAAATGAAGTGGGTAGTCTTTTCTTCTACTATAAAACCTCACCTCTCTCTTTTTCTCTCTCCTCCTCATTTTTTTTCTCCCCTTCCTCTCTACTTTCCCTCACTCTCTCCCTCTCCTACACTCCCTCCCTCTCATCTCCATGAGAGAGACGAAAATCCCCGCCGCCCGCCCTCCCTCTCCTCATGCCGTCCGCCATCCCTCTCCGTCGCCGCCGTCACCCGCCCGCCCTCCCTCTCCGTCGCCGCCGTCGCCCGCCCTCAGGTTCGTCCTCCATCTCTCTTTCTCTCTCTCTCTCTCTCCATTCTCTCCCTCTCTTCCCTCTCTCCTAGATCCGGGCTCGTTGGAGCCAGATCCGGGCTCCTACGAGCCAGATCTAGGCTCGAACGAACCGGATCTAGCCGGATCTAGGCTCGAACGAGCCGGATCTAGCCGGATCTGGGCTCGAACGAGCCGGATCTAGCCGGATCTGGGCTCGTACGAGCCAGATCTAGCCGGATCGGCGTATGAGCCAGATCAAGCCGAATCTGGGCTCGTACGAGCCGGATCTAGCCGGATCTGGGCTCGTACGAGCCGGATCCAACCGGTTGGATTTTTTGGGATTTTTGGGTTTTTGGATTTTTTAGGGTTTTGGATATTTTGGATGACAAGTTTGTTTTTCGGATTTAAATGATGACAAGTTTTTTTTTGTGGGTTTAGGGTTTTTGAGTTTGTGGGTTTTTTGGATGACAAGTTGCTTTTAGGGTTTTTGAAACGATTTTATGTTTTGGGGTGATGACAAGTGATTTTTTATGAGTTTTGAGCAATTTAAATTTGTTCCACGGATCTAACTGATGACAAGTGCGTTTTAAGGTTCTGGGTGATGACAAGTTGTTTTATATGGTTCTGGGTGATGACAAGTTCGTTTTTATGGGTTTTGGCGATGACAAGTCCGTTTTTAATGTGTTTTGGAGATGACAAGTTGTTTTACGGTTCTGGGGGTGATGACAGGTTTGTTTTAAGGTTTTTTGGATGATTTTATGGGTTTGGATATGTTTTTGGATTTTTTGGATGACAACTTTGTGTTTCGGATTTAAGTGATTACAAGTTTTGTTGTGGGTATAAGAGTTTTGAGTTTGTGGGTTTTTTGGATGACAAGTTCATTTTAGTGTTTTTGGGACGATTTTATTATTTAGGGTGATGACAAGTTCGTTTTTATGGGTTTTTGGCGATGACAAGTCCTTTTTTAATGTGTTTTGGTGATGACAAGTTGTTTTACGGATCTGGGGGTGATGACAGGTCTGTTTTAATGTTTTTTGGATGATTTTATGGGTTTGGGTATGTTAGATTTGTATATATATTACTTATAATTATGACCTATTAGCTCAAATGGTAGAGCAATGTGCTTGATGCACAATAATGTGGGTTCAAATCCCACATAGGTCAATTTCGTAACTGGTCATCAGTGATGACAAGTTTTTTGTGTGAATGATGGGTTTTACCTCGACTTGTCATCAGATGACAAGTTGAGTACGTGAACGAAATGACAAGTTTTCTGTGCGTGGACTGATGACAAGTTACTTGCCATCACTAATGACAAGGCGGTCAACGCCGGTCAACGACTGGTCAATGCCGGTCAACGCCGATAGTGGTAAGGGGTGCTGACGTCATGTCATTGGTGACGTCATCTTGTAAATTTAAAAAAAAGGTAGGGGCAAAATTGGAAAAAAGCCTATGGGGGCTCATTTTTTTTCCTTGTAGCCTATTTGCTTCAATATTTGTCTCCCATGGGTTAGAAACCCAATTCCGTCTATAATTTTTTGTATAAGGATTGTATACTCCTAAGATTTTGTAGAATTTATTTTAATAGTTATGGACTATAATTTTAATTATATATCTAATTGGAGTTGACATATATGTTTTATATTATTATTTTAATCTTTAATCTAGTATATAGTAAGATTAATTAACTATATCTTTAAGGAAAACTTACTATACAGTTTTAATAATATATACTCTTTCATATTTTACATACATGTGGGGTCTACAATCAAAATGAATCAACGAAATTGTTTTAATAAAAACGAGTGATGCGGTCCAATAAGAAGTTGTCATATGTCGTGCTAAATATTATTTTTAACCTCCGCTTTAGTATATAATTATGAATTGGTATAATATTATGTTAGAATAAATCTATATGATTTATTTGTGAAATTTTGACCTGATTTCAATTTCTTAAATAATAAGTTTGCATTTTTTTTTTAAATCTACACTTGGAAAAGTTATATAACTATAGTAAGTTAGTGATCAAAGATTTTATTATGATTCTTGTACCGTCAAATCTATAACTTATCAACCTTATATATTAGTTATTATATCGATTATTTATATTATATGTCTAGAAAATGTATAAGGTAATTATATTAATTGAATAATTTATTATTTTAATTTTTTTAGGGATTTTCTTTTAGGATTTTAAATTGAAAAGGGATATGTTATCCTATATTATTATTTCTATGCACTTACCATACATATATCTATGATTAATGAATATATAATTATATCTAAACATAGATTTAATATAATAATATCTGTACATTAAGTAAGTATATATGTTAAATGGTTTTTTTTTAAAACAAAATTCAATTAAAATTTGAATAAAATCCGTGGAAGGCGCGGGAATTACACTAGTCAACCACTATTTTAGACATGAGGAAGTATTTTTGCAGAGGCTAACAAAAAATGAAAAAAAATCATAAAGACTAGTTATACAAAAAAGAGACCTGAAAAATGAAAAGTAAATTTGGGGCGGAAATCGAAGAAGACTAGCATGGTAAGGGAAGGAGGGCCAAACCGGCAAATGCATGTGGTACAAATGTACGTATATCACTCTTCACACCTTAGCTTTGACACAATCCTCCATCGATCTCTCTGCCCCGGCCTCCCCGTCCGTTTAAATATAATGTGATCGTGCATTTTAGAAATTATGGAGCTCGCTGGGAATGGG
The DNA here is from genome assembly GCA_934048045.1 of Polygonum aviculare. NCBI lineage: Eukaryota > Viridiplantae > Streptophyta > Magnoliopsida > Caryophyllales > Polygonaceae > Polygonum > Polygonum aviculare. Next base: position 12,687,629 of record OW204032.1, on the reverse strand, counting down.
ATGGAAAGGGCCGTCGGAGGAGGATACAGATACACGGATCGCGAGTAACTGGAAACGACGACGTTTGCGGGGTTCTTCAGCAGGGGATCCATAATGCTGATGATGGCGGTGACACTGGATATGCTAGTTCAGCCAGTGGTTCTTCCGCCGCTGCCTCCGCCGCCCCTCTTCCTCCTGTTCCTGCCCCCTTCCTCCTCCCGCTCCTCTTCGTCCTCGTCATCGGGCCAAGGGATCCCTACCATATATGAATGTGAGTGCGGTCGTACGCTTAGATGGGTTAGCTGCCTAGTGCTTAGATGATGTCAACAACACCTATTGGTCAACTAGGAACCATTACCAAACTCGAAGCGACCAACCCGAACAAGCCGGTATATTTTTTTTAATTGTAGTATAGTCCGTGACAGCATCATGCATAGGTGATTTAAAATAAATGGGAAAATTGAGGCGGCAATCGAAGAAGACTGACATGGTAAGGGAAGAAGGGTCAAACCGGCCAATGCAAGTGGTACAAACGGTACACCTCTCTTCACACCTTAGCTTTGACACACTCCTCCATCGATCTCTCTACCCCGGCCTCCCCGTACTTTTAATTATAATGTGATCGTGCATTTTAGAAATTATGTAGCTCGCTGGGAGTGGGATGGAAAGGGCCGCCAGAGGAGGATACAAATACATGGATCGCGAGCAGCTGGAAACGACGACGTTTGCGGGATTCTTTGGCAGGGGATCCATAATGCTGATGGTGGCGGTAACGCTGGCGATGCTAGTTTTGCCTGTAGTTCTTCCGCCGTTGCCTCTGCCGCCCCTCTTCCTTCTGTTCTTGCCCCCCTTCCTTCTCGCGCTCCTCTTCGTCCTCGCCATCGGGCCAAGGTATCCCTACCATATATGTATGTGAGTGCGGTCGTACGCTTAGATAGGCTAGTTGCCTAGTGCTTAGATGGTGTCAACAACACCTATGGGTCAACCAGGAACCATTACCAAACTCGAAGCGACCAACCCGAACAAGCTGGTATATATATTTTTTAATTGTAGTATTGTCCGCGACAACATCATGCATAAGTGATTTAAAATAAATGGTAAATTTGCGGCGGCAATCGAAGAAGACTGACATGGTAAGGGAAAGGGGGCCAAACCGGCCAATGCATGTGGTACAAACGGTACACATCTCTTCACACCTTAGCTTTGACACACTCCTCCATCGATCTCTATGCCCCGGCCTCCCATTCGTTTAGTTATAATGTGATCGTGCATTTTAGAAATTATGGAGCTCGTTGGGAGTGGGATGGAAAGGGTCGCCGGAGGAGGATACAAATACAGGGATCGCGAGCAACTGGAAACGACGACGTTTGCGAGGTTCTTCAACAGGGGATCCATAATGCTGATGGTGGGGGTGACGCTGGCGATGCTAGTTCTGCCAGTGGTTCTTCCGACGCATCCACCACCACCCCTCTTCCTCCTATTCCTGCCCCCTTCCTCCTCGCGCTCCTCTTCGTCCTAGCTATCGGGCCAAGGGACCCCTACCATATATGTATCTGAGTGCGATCGTACGATTAGATGGGCTAGCTGCCAAGTGCTTAGATGGTGTCAACAACACCTATGGGTCAACCAGGAACCATTACTAAACTCGAAGCGACCAACCCGAACATGTAGGTATATATTTTTAATTGTAGTATTGTCCGTGACAACATCATGCATAAGTGATTTAAAATAAATGTTAAATTTGGGGCGGCAATCGAAGAAGAGTGACATGGTAAGCGAAGGAGGGCCAAACCGGCCAATGCATGTGGTACAAACGGTACACCTCTCTTCACACCTTAGCTTTGACACACTCCTCCATCGATCTCTCTACCCCGGCCTCCCCGTCCGTTTGATTATAATGTGATCGTGCATTTTAGAAATTATGGAGCTCGTTGGGAGTGAGATGGAAAGGGCTGCCGGATGAGGATACAAATACAGGGATCGTGAGTAGCGGGAAACGACGTCGTTTGCGGGGTTCTTCGGTAGGGGATCCATAATGCAGATGGTGGCGGTGACTCTGGCGATGCTATTTCTGCCGGTGGTTCTTCCGCCGCTGCCTCCGCCGCCCCTCTTCCTCCTGTTCCTGCCCCCTTTCCTCCTCGCGCTCCTCTTCGTCCTCGCTATCGGGCCAAGGGATCCCTACCATATATGTATGTGAGTGCGGTTGTACGTTTAGATGGGCTAGCTGCCTAGTGCTTAGATGGTGTCAACAACACCTATGGGTCAACCATTAACCATTACCAAACTCGAAGCGGCCAACCCGAACAAGCCGGTATATTTTTTTTAATTGTAGTATTGTCCGTGACAACATCATGCATAAGTCGTTTAAAATAAATGGTAAATTTGCGGCGGCAATCAAAGGAGACTGACATCGTAAGGGAAGGAGGGCCCAACCGGCCAATGCATGTGGTACAAACGGTAGACCTCTCTTCACACCTTAGCTTTGACACACTGCTCCATCGAGCTCTCCGCCCCGGCCTCCCCGTCCGTTTAAATATAATGTGATCGTGCATTTTAGAAATTTTGGAGCTCGCTGGGAATAGGTTGGAAAGGACCGCCGGAGGAGGATACAGATACACGGATCGCGAGTAATTGGAAACGACGACGTTTGCGGGGTTCTTCGGCAGGGGATCCATAATGCTGATGATGGCGGTGATGCTGGCGATGCCAGTTCAGCCAGTGGTTCTTCCGCCGCTGCCTCCGCCGCCCCTCTTCCTCATGTTCCTGCCCCCCTTCCTCCTCCCGCTCCTCTTCGTCCTCGTCATCGGGCCAAGGGATCCCTACCATATATGTATGCGAGTGCGGTCGTACGCTTAGATGGGTTAGTTGCCTAGTGCTTAGATGATGTCAACAACACGTATTGGTCAACTAGGAATCATTACCAAACTCGAAGCGACCAACCCGAACAAGCCGGTATATTTTTTTAATTGTAGTATTGTCTGTGACAGCATCATGCATAGGTGATTTAAAATAAATGGTAAATTTGAGGCGGCAATCGAAGAAGACTGACATGGTAAGGGAAGAAGGGTCAAACCGGCCAATGCAAGTGGTACAAACAGTACACCTCTCTTCACACCTTAGCTTTGAGACACTCCTCCATCGATCTCTCTACCCCGGCCTCCCCGTCCTTTTAATTATAAAGTGATCGTGCATTTTAGAAATTATGTAGCTCGCTGGGAGTGGGATGCTAAGGGCCGCCAAAGGAGGATACAAATACATGGATTGCGAGCAGCTGGAAACGACGACGTTTGCGGGATTCTTTGGCAGGGGATCCATAATGCTGATGGTGGAGGTAACGCTGGCGATGCTAGTTTTGCGTGTGGTTCTTCCGCCGTTGCCTCTGCCGCCCCTCTTCCTCCTGTTCTTGCCCCCCTTCCTTCTCGCGCTCCTCTTCGTCCTCGCCATCGGGCCAAGGTATCCCTAGCATATATGTATTTGAGTGCGGTCGTACGCTTAGATGGGCTAGTTGCCTAGTGCTTAGATGGTGTCAACAACACCAATGGGTCAACCAGGAACCATTACCAAACTCGAAGCGACCAACCCGAACAAGCTGGTATATATATTTTTTAATTGTAGTATTGTCCGCGACAGCATCATGCATAAGTGATTTAAAATAAATGGTAAATTTGCAACGGCAATCGAAGAAGACTGACATGGTAAGGGAAGGGGGGCCAAACCGGCCAATGCATGTGGTACAAACGGTACACATCTCTTCACACCTTAGCTTTGACACACTCCTCCATCGATCTCACTGCCCTGGCCTCCCCATTCGTTTAGTTATAATGTGATCGTGCATTTTAGAAATTATGGAGCTCGTTGGGAGTGGGATGGAAAGGGCCACCGGAGAAGGATACAGATACAGGGATCGCGAGCAACTGGAAACGACGACGTTTGCGAGGTTCTTCAACAGGGGATCCATAATGCTGATGGTGGGCGTGACGCTGGCGATGCTAGTTCTGCCAGTGGTTCTTCCGACGCTGCCGCCACCACCCCTCTTCCTCCTACTCCTGCCCCCCTTCCTCCTCGCGCTCCTCTTCGTCCTCGCCATCGGGCCAAGGGATCCCTACCATTTATGTATGTGAGTGCGATCGTACGATTAGATGGGCTAGCTGCCAAGTGCTTAGATGGTGTCAACAACACCTATGGGTCAACCAGGAACCATTACTAAACTCGAAGCGACCAACCCGAACATGCAGGTATATATTTTTAATTGTAGTATTGTCCGTGACAACATCATTCATAAGTGATTTAAAATAAATGTTAAATTTGGGGCGGCAATCGAAGAAGACTGACATGGTAAGCGAAGGAGGGCCAAACCGGCCAATGCATGTGGTACAAACGGTACACTTCTCTTCACACCTTAGCTTTGACACACTCCTCCATCGATCTCTCTGCCCCGGCCTCCCCGTCCATTTGATTTTAATGTGATCGTGCATTTTAGAAATTTTGGAGCTCGTTGGGAGTCAGATGGAAAGGGCCGCCGGAGGAGGATACAAATACAGGGATCATGAGTAGCTGGAAACGACGTCGTTTGCAGGGTTCTTCGGTAGGGGATCCATAATGCAGATGGTGGCGGTGTCGCTGGCGATGATAGTTCTGCCGCTGGTCCGTCCGCCGCTGCCTCCGCCGCCCCTCTTCCTCCTGTTCCTGCCCCCCTTCCTCCTCGCGATCCTTTTCGTCCTCGCCATCGGGCAGAGGGATCCCTACCATATATGTATGTGAGTGCGGTTGTACGTTTAGATGGGCTAGCTGCCTAGTGCTTAGATGGTGTCAACAACACCTATGGGTCAACCATGAACCATTACCAAACTTGAAGCGGCCAACCAGAACAAGCCGGTATATTTTTTTAATTGTAGTATTGTCCGTGAAAACATCATGCATAAGTGATTTAAAATAAATGGTAAATTTGCGGCGGAAATCGAAGGAGACTGACATCGTAAGGGAAGGAGGGCCCAACCGGCTAATGCATGCGGTACAAACGGTACACCTCTCTTCACACCTTAGCTTTGACACACTCCTCCATCGAGCTCTCTGCCCCGGCCTCCCCGCCCGTTTAATTATAATGTGATCGTGCATTTTAGAAATTATGGAGCTAGGTGGGAGTGGGATAGAAAGGGCCGCCAGAGGAGGATAAAGATACAGCAATCGCGAGCAGCTAGAAACGACGACGTTTGCGAGGTTCTTCGGCAGGGGATCCATAATGCTGATGGAGGCGGTGATGCTGGCGATGCTAGTTTTGCCTCTGGTTCTTCCGCCGCTGCCTCTGCCGCCCCTCTTCCTCCTGCTCTTGCCCCCTTCCTTCTCGCGCTCCTCTTCGTCCTCGCCGTCGGGCCAAGGTATCCCTACCATATATGTATATGAGTGCGGTCGTACGCTTAGATGGGCTAGTTGCCTAGTGCTTAGATGGTGTCAACAACATCTATGGGTCAACCGAGAACCATTACCACACTCGAAGCGACCAACCCGAACAAGCTGTTATATATTTTTTTAATCGTAGTATTGTCCACGACAGCATCATGCATAAATGATTTAAAATAAATGGTAAATTTACGGCGGCAATCGAAGAAGACTGACATGGTAAGGGAAGGGGGGCCAAACCGGCCAATGCATGTTGTACAAACGGTACACATCTCTTCACACCTTAGATTTGACACACTCCTCCATCGATCTCTCTGCCCCGGCCTCCCCATTCATTTAATAATAATGTGATCGTGCATTTTAGAAGAGCTCGCAGGGAGTGGGATGGAAAGGGCCGCCGGAGGAGGATACAGATACAGGGATCGCGAGCAACTGGAAACGACGACGTTTGCGAGGTTCTTCAACAGGGGATCCATAATATAGATGGTGGCGGTGACGCTGGCGATGCTAAATCTTCCGGTGGATTTTCCGACGCTGCCTCCGCCACCCCTCTTCCTCCATTACTGCCCACTTCCTCCTCGCGCTCCTCTTTGTCCTCGCCATCGGGCCAAGGGATCCCTACCATATATGTATGTGAGTGCGATCGTACGATTAGATGGGCTAGCTGCCAAGTGCTTAGATGGTGTCAACAACACCTATGGGTCAACAGGGAACCATTACTCTACTCGAAGCGACTAACCCGAACATGCAGGTATAAATTTTTAATTGTAGTATTGTCCGTGACAACATCATGCATAAGTGATTTAAAATAAATGTTAAATTTTGGGCGGCAATCGAAAAAGACTGACATGGTAAGCGAAGGAGGGCCAAACCGGCCAATGCATGTGGTACAAACGGTACACCTCTCTTCACACCTTAGCTTTGACGCACTCCTCCATCGATCTCTCTGCCCCGGCCTCCCCGTCCGTTTGATTATAATGTGATCGTGCATTTTAGAAATTATGGAGCTAGGTGGGAGTGGGATGGAAAGGGCCGTCAGAGGAGGATACAGATACAGCGATCGCGAGTAGCTGGAAACGACGACGTTTGCGAGGTTCTTCGGCAGGGGATCCATAATGCTGATGGTGGCGGTGACGCTAGAGATGCTAGTTTTGCCTGTGGTTCTTCCGTCGCTGCCTCTGCAGCCCCTCTTCCTCCTGTTCTTGCCCCCTTTCCTTCTCGCGCTCCTCTTCGTCCTTGCCGTCGGGCCAAGGTATCCCTACTATATATGTATATGAGTGCGGTCGTACGCTTAGATGGGCTAGTTGCCTAGTGCTTAGATGGTGTCAACAACACCTATGGGTCAACTGAGAACCATTACCAAACTCGAAGCGACCAACCCGAACAAGTTGGTATATATTTTTTTAATCGTAGTATTGTCCACGACAGCATCATGCATTAGTGATTTAAAATAAATAGTAAATTTACGGCGGCAATCGAAGAAGACTGACATGGTAAGGGAAGGGGGGCCAAACCGGCCAATGCATGTGGTACAAACGGTACACATCTCTTCACACATTAGCTTTGACACACTCTTCCATCGATCTCTCTGCCCCGGCCTCCCCATTCGTTTAGTTATAATGTGATCGTGCATTTTAGAAATTATGGAGCTCGCTGAGATTGGGATGGAAAGGGCCGCCGGAGGAGGATACAGATACAAGGATCGCGAGCAACTGGAAACGACGACGTTTGCGAGGTTCTTCAACAGGGGATCCTTAATGCTGATGGTGGCGGTGACGCCGGCGATGCTAGTTCTTCCGGTGGTTCTTCCGACGCTGCCTCCGCCACCCCTCTTCCTCCTATTCCTGCCCCCCTTCCTCCTCGCGCTCCTCTTCGTCCTCGCCATCGGGCCAAGGGATCCCTACCATAAATGTATGTGAGTGCGATCGTACGATTAGATGGGCTAGCTGCCAAGTGCTTAGATGGTGTCAACAACACCTATGGGTCAACCAGGAACCATTACTAAACTCGAAGCGACCAACCCGAACATGCAGGTATATATTTTTAATTGTAGTATTGTACGTGACAACATCATTCATAAGTGATTTAAAATAAATGTTAAATTTGGGGCGGCAATCGAAGAAGACTGACATGGTAAGCGAAAAAGGGCCAAACCGGCCAATGCATGTGGTACAAACGGTACACTTCTCTTCACACCTTAACTTTGACACACTCCTCCATCGATCTCTCTGCCCCGGCCTTCCCGTCCGTTTGATTATAATGTGATCGTGCATTTTAGAAATTATGGAGCTCATTGGGAGTGAGATGGAAAGGGCCGCCGGAGGAGGATACAAATACAGGGATCATGAGTAGCTGGAAACGACGTCGTTTGCGGGGTTCTTCGGTAGGGGATCCATAATGCAGATGGTGGCGGTGCCGCTGGCGATGATAGTTCTACCGCTGGTCCGTCCGCCGCTGCCTCTGCCGCCCCTCTTCCTCCTGTTCCTGCCCCCCTTCCTCCTCGCGCTCCTTTTCGTCCTCGTCATCGGGCAGAGGGATCCCTACCATATATGTATGTGAGTGCGGTTGTACGTTTAGATGGGCTAGCTGCCTAGTGCTTAGATGGTGTCTACAACACCTATGGGTCAACCATGAACCATTACCAAACTCGAAGCGGCCAACCAGAACAAGCCGGTATATTTTTTTGAATTGTAGTATTGTCCGCGACAACATCATGCATAAGTGGTTTAAAATAAATGGTAAATTTGCGGCGGCAAACGAAGGAGACTGACATCGTAAGGGAAGGAGGGCCCAACCGGCCAATGCATGTGGTACAAACGGTACACCTCTCTTCACACCTTAGCTTTGACACACTCCTCCATCGAGCTCTCTGCCCCGGCCTCCCCGCCCGTTTAATTATAATGTGATCGTGAATTTTAGAAACTATGGAGCTAGATGGGAGTGGGATGGAAAGGGCCGCCAGAGGAGGATACAGATACAACGATCGCGAGCAGCTGGAAACGACGACGTTTGCGAGGTTCTTCGGCAGGGGATCCATAATGCTGATGGTGGCGGTGACGCTGGCGATGCTAGTTTTGCCTGTGGTTCTTCCGCCGCTGCCTCTGCCGCCCCTCTTCCTCCTGTTCTTGCCCCCCTTCCTTCTCGCGCTCAACTTCGTCCTCGCCATCGGACCAAGTTATCCCTACCATATATGTAAATGAGTTCGGTCGTACGCTTAGATGGGCTAGTTGCCTAGTGCTTAGATGGTGTCAACAACACCTATGGGTCAACCGAGAACCATTACCAAACTCGAAGCGACCAACTCGAACAAGCTGGTATATATTTTTTTAATCGTAGTATTGTCCACGACAGCATCATGCATAAGTGATTTAAAATAAACGGAAATTTACGGCGGCAATCGAAGAAGACTGACATGGTAAGGAAAGGGGGGCCAAACCGGACAATGCATGTGGTACAAACGGTACACATCTCTTCACACCTTAGCTTTGACACACTCCTCCATCGATCTCTCTGCCCCGGCCTCCCCATTTGTTAAATAATAATGTGATCGTACATTTTAGAAGAGCTCGCTGGGACTGGGATGGAAAGGGCCGCCGCCGGAGGATACAGATACAGGGATCGCGAGCAACTGGAAACGACGACGTTTGCGAGGTTCTTCAACAGGGGATCCATAATATAGATGGTGGCGGTGACGCTGGAGATGCTAGTTCTTCCGTTGGATTTTCCGACGCTGCCTCCGCCACCCCTCTTCCTCCTATTCCTGCCCCCCTTCCTCCTCGCGCTCCTCTTTGTCCTCGCCATCGGGCCAAGGGATCCCTACCATATATGTATGTGAGTGCGATCGTACGATTAGATGGGCTAGTTGCCAAGTGCTTAGATGGTGTCAACAACACCTATGGGTCAACAGGGAACCATTAGTCTACTCGAAGCGACCAAACCGAACATGTAGGTATATATTTTTAATTGTAGTATTGTCCGTGACAACATCATGTATAAGTGATTTAAAATAAATGTTAAATTTGGGGCGGCAATCGAAGAAGACTGACATGGTAAGCGAAGGAGGGCCAAACCGGCCAATGCATGTGGTACAAACGGTACACCTCTCTTCACACCTTAGCATTGACACACTCCTCCATCGATCTCTCTGCCCTGGCCTTCCCGTCCGTTTGATTATAATGTGATCGTGCATTTTAGAAATTATGGAGCTCGTTGGGAGTGAGATGGAAAGGGTCGCCGGAGGAGGATACAAATACAGGGATCGCGAGTAGGTTGAAACGACGTCGTTTGCGGGGTTCTTCGGTAGGGGATCCATAATGCTGATGGTGGCGGTGACGCTGGCGATGCTAGTTCTGCCGGTGGTTCTTCCGCCGCTGCCTCCGCCGCCCCTCTTCCTCCTGTTCCTGCCCCCATCCTCCTCGCGCTCCTCTTCGTCCTCGCCATCGGGCCAAGGGATCCCTACCATATATGTATGTGAGTGCGGTTGTACGTTTAGATGGGCTTGCTGCCTAGTGTTTAGATGGTTTCAACAACACCTATGGGTCAACCATGAACCATTACCAAACTCGAAGCGGCCAACCCGAAGAAGCCGGTATATTTTTTTGAATTGTAGTATTGTCCGTGACAACATCATGCATAAGTGGTTTAAAATAAATGGTAAATTTGCGGCAGAAAACGAAGGAGACTGACATCGTAAGGGAAGGAGGGGCCAACCGGCCAATGCATGTGGTCTAAACGGTACATCTCTCTTCACACCTTACCTTTGACACACTCCTCCATCGATCTCTCTGCCCCGGCCTCCCCGTCCGTTTTATTATAATGTGATCGTGCATTTTTTAAATTATGGAGCTCGCTGGGAGTGGGATGGAAAGGGCCGCCGGAGGAGGATACAGATACAGGGATCGCGAGTAGCTGAAAACGACGTCGTTTGCGGGGTTCTTCGGTAGGGGAACCATAATGCTGATGGTGGCGGTGACGCTGGCGATGCTAGTTCTGCCGGTGGTTCTTCCGCCGCTGCCTCTGCCGGCCCTTTCCTCCTGTTCCTGCCCCCCATCCTCCTCGCGCTCCTCTTCGTCCTCGCCATCGGGCCAAGGGATCCCTACCATATATGTATGTGAGTGCAATCGTACGTTGAGATGGGCTAGCTGCCTAGTGCATAGATGGTGTCAACAACACCTATGGGTCAACCATGAACCATTACCAAACTCGAAGCGACCAACCCGAAAAAGCCGGTATATTTTTTTTAATTGTAGTATTCTCCGCGACAACATCATGCATAAGTGGTTTAAAATAAATGGTAAATTTGCGGCGGCAATCGAAGAAGACAAACATCGTAAGGGAAGGAGGGCCCAACCGGCCAAGGCATGTGGTACAAACGGTACACCTCTTTATACACCTTAGCTTTGACACACTCCTCCATCGAGCTGTCTGCCCCGGCCTCCCCGTCTGTTTAATTATAATGTGATCGTGCATTTTAGAAATTATGGAGCTCGTTGGGAGTGGGATGGAACGGACCGCCGGAGGAGGATACAGATACAAGGATCGCGAGCAGCTGGAAACGACGACGTTTGCGAGGTTCTTCAGCATGGGATCCATAATGCTGATGGTGGCGGTGACGCTGGTGATGCTAGTTCTGCCGGTGGTTCTTCCGACGCTGCCTCCGCCGCCCCTCTTCCTCCTATTCTTGCCCCCCTTCCTCCTCGCGCTCTTCTTTTTCCTCGCCATCGGGCCACGGGATCCCTAGCATATATGTATGTGATTGTTGTCGTACACTTAGATGGGCTAGTTGCTGTTGGATCCGCTTTTTCTCCAAAGAGGTATCAAGACCTGATTAACACTTCTTTAGTACTTCTTCAGAGCACAGCGAGAAACAACGGAAAGGCAAGCCGGTCGAACAAGATAGAGTCAGAGATATAAGATAGATTTTCGCCAAGATATGCCGTTGAGATTAGGATCAGATAGGATCTTGTATTATCATATCTTTTTCATAAGATAGATCAACCCTCTAGGGCACTATATAAATCAATTGTAAACTCGAGAGCAGGGTTACGCTCTTTTACACAATCGAAATATACATCTAGCACGATACACAGCTTCAATCTCTAAATCGTTCTTTGTGATTCATCTCGGTTAGGCCTGATCTAGGCCAATGTTTCCTTTGGTAAATTTTGGCTCAAACATTTTGGCACCTACCGTGGGGCCGTGATCGTTCTTTGTGATTGGTTCACTTACTACAGTCGGCCATCACCGAGGTATCAACGGCACGAACCAAGGGATCTTCATCTAGGTCGGAGGTATCAGAGAAGTATCAGAGTTCCAACGAGGCAAAAGGAGAAACGAAATCAAGCTGGACTAAGCCATACCTCGACTGGCTCATCAAAGGAGAGACTCCCAAAGACAAGGATGAAGCCAAAGCCCTGAGATCCAAAGCCACACGATTTGCCATCGTCGACGGACTTCTATTCCACAAATCCGCCGCGGGATTCTTGCAACGCTGTATTGAGAAAGAAGACACTGAAGAAGTCATGAGAGAAATCCACAGCGGAGATTGCGGCAATCACACTTGAGGCCGGAGCTTGGCCAACAAAATTCTCAAGCAGGGGTGGTATTGGCCTACTATCCGTCAAGACTCTAACAGGTACGCCCAGGCTTGCGACGCGTGCCAACGCCACGCCCTAGTACCTCACCAGCCGCCAGAAGTCCTCCACCCTTCAATTACCCCCCGGCCATTCATGAGATGGGGAATGGACATCGTCGGGAAACTACCCCCTTCTACGGGACAAAAGGTATTTTTCCTGGCAATGACGGACTACTTCTCCAAATGGATCGAGGCAGAGGCTTTCCGGGAGATCAAAGACAAGCAGGTCATCTCTTTCATAAAGAGGAACATCCTGAGCAGATTCGGAGTACCAGCGGAGATTACTTGCGACAACGGCTCCCAGTTCATAAGCAAAAGGATGCGCGACTTCTGCAAGACATGGAACATTGATTTGGTTACATCCACACCCAGGTATCCACAAGCTAATGGCCAGGCCGAAGCAAGCAATAAAGTCATCATCAACCATTTGAAGAAGCGGCTAGCGAAGTCCAGGAAAGTGGGCAGAGGAACTACCTTTCGTGCTATGGTCTGATCACACTACACCCAAAGGCGCAACCGACCAAACACCTTTCTCCTTGAAGCACGGTTGCGAAGCCGTCATACCAGCTAAGGTCGCAGTGCCCACCGCCCGATACGGACTCACCACGTCCGCAAGCAGCAAAAAAGAATTGGAAGCCGACCTGGATACGGTTCAAGAGCTCAGAGAAGTAGCGCACGCACGCATCTTAAAATACCAACAACAGGTCGCAAGAAGTTACAATAAGAATGTCCTCGTTAAAAGCTTCCAATTGGGCGACTGGGTCTTGCGTAAGGTTTTCCAAAACACCGCGGAAGCTAACTCCGGTAAGTTGGGACCAACCTGGGAGGGGCCGTACAAGATCACCAAGATAGTTGGGAATGGAGGATACCAATTGGAGTCCAAAGACGGCGAGGCAGTCCCCCGAAGTTGGAACGCAACGCACCTAAAGAAGTATTACTTTTGAAATCGGTTGGTCCTCATTAAAGTTTCAATCGTCATTTAGTTTTAGGATTTAAGACTTCTTTAGGACCTAGTTGTTTCTTTCTCAATAAAAGACGCCAGGGTCGCCACCCCTAAATGTCGATGCATTGTTCTTTAATACGTAATCTAGAATTTGTTTTCGGTAATGATTTGAAATGTTTCGCGAGGTAACAATTTTCCCACAACTCAAAATCACCCTACACATCTTTTTAGAAACATCTTTACGATCAAACATATGCGCAACTAAAGCATATTACCTAACTAACCACTATACATTCGCATGGTTATGCCGTCTAAAAATGACGATGTCGTCACGCATACAACGTGATGAAGTAACCCATAAGTTGGTTACCCCCCATCTAAGTCCAATCAATGTAGTCACATTGGATTAGTACGGAAAGGGGAAAGCTATAGCAACGATAAACCCGAGGCCATACTTCGCGGGACGCCGTGAAAACAATACATCCTAAGGACTAAACTTATGAATCCAAAGGATGCCTAATCATAAACCATTATGCACGGACCTTTGCAGCAAACTAAGCGCAAAAAGCCGAAACCGTACTTCGCTATAAATATGCGCCAGGGAGAAAGTCACATAACGCTTTCCCCGGATGCTGACCTACTAACGCATCCATAATCACCATAAGCATGGCGTTGGGCCGAAGCCAAAAACCATTGCTACCCTCTAACAATTGCAAACTATACACAAACCGAAAGATAAAGACATCACGAAGCAAATACCAAAATGCGCCATACAATGGGCGTCAAAATGATTAAGAATAATATTTTTCGGCCCACGGCCAAAATATTAAAAAAGAGTCCCGACCCATCGGCCGTAACGGTAGCAGAGAAGTCTTAAAGATCTTAACAGATAAAGTAACGATACGAGAACATAGAGTTTGCATGATGAAACGGCAGGGGTAGTCAGTCTTCCTTCCGGCTCGCCTCTCCTTCAGCCTTTGCATCATCATCACCGTCCTTGGCATCCTCCGTGTCGCCCTTGACCGCGGCGTCATCCTCACCACTAGCATTCTTGGCGGAGGTTCCTGGGGTCTCGGCCTCCTTGGTCTTCTCAGAATCCTCTTCCTCCGCCACCTGCTCAGCGGCTTCCGGGAACTCCTGACCTGGAGGAGGATTGCAAGACGGGAAATATTCTTCTAAGGCCTCCTGCTCAGCCGCAAGCACCCAGTTTGCACCTCTCCCATCCGCCTGGTCTTGAAGAAGTTCCACTCGCGCCTTAAGCGTATAGTACCCAGCTACTTGGGTCACTACCTCCGAGAAGTGCTTGGACGACCTCTTCGCCTCATGCATCCACGATTCCAATGAGGCCTTCTCAGCTTGAAGGTCTTCCATTTTGACCGACAAAGCATCAATAGAGGACTGGAGCTTACGAACTTTCCTCTCAGATGCGGCGGCGGCATCTCTAGCACTATTGGCATCAGCCTCCAGCCTCGACAACTCGTCATGAGATCAGCTGTTAGTCGCCATCAATTCTTGGAAGGCCTACAACAAGCGCGACCCGATAAGCAAGGGTAAAGTGCTAGAATATACAAAAAAAAAGAAACGAAGAGGTATGATAAGAAAGGGTCAGCTTACCAGCCTAAGAGTGGTGCCCACATGGCTAAAGGTGGTGTCGAGGGTCAAGGACTGGAACTCTGACTTGATGTTGGGTGACAGTTTATCACCGAAAACGCTTAGAAGGTCCTTGGGCTCTCTCTTTTTGGTAGCAGAGGTCGGAGTATCTTCAATTCTTTTTTGCTTCAAAGGTTGGGACTTCTTGGAGTCTACAGAAGGGGTCGGAGAGGTCATAGCTTTGATGCCACTTGATCTCAGTCTCTTAACCATCCCGACAGCGGATGTATCAGTGACGCCAAACCACAACAAAACGAAGGCTGATAAATGCAAAAAATAAAATCAAACCTGATTTCTTTCCGGAAGAGCTTGCCATATCAGAAGATGTTGGGGTCTTGTCCGTTTCAGTCTCGTCCTCGTCGGGTTCCAACTCTTTAACTTCCACTGTAGAGACTTCGGGCTCAGGACGAATCTTCTTGGGTTTACGTTTTTCAGCATTGATCTTCAGCAGTCGCCTACAAACACCAGTATTAGTGCGTCTGGAGTTTATCCCAAATGGAACTGCACATAGAAGAACCCAAAATCAGCAATAATCTTAGCACGAATAAAAAAAGTAGTAACAAGTAAAAGCCCAGAGCCTTACGAGATGTGTTCCATCCATCTCGAAAGACCGCTAACACGTCCTCATCTATGCCCCTTAAGGACTCTAACTCAATGAAGAAGAATCGAGCCTGCAGACTCCGGGAAGGCATTTTGGTTTTGGGAATTAGAGGGTTTTTGACATTCCTAGCGTGAAGGGTAATGCGACCGGCTCTCTGTGGGACAATCTTGTAAGCAAGAAGGAGCTCACCCATGGTCATCTTAAGCCCTCGTTGCGCAGCGAGCTCATCAATCCGAGCAAGCGTGCGCCACGTTGTGGGAAGAATTTGACAAGGGGAAACTTTTAAGGAACTAATGAACTCGCGAATGAAATCGGAAAAGGGGAACTTCAGACCTAGGGTAAACGGATAATCAAGGAAGCAGACCCAACCCTTACGGACCCAATCGATCTTTTCGATCGTCGGGGCATGGAATCGGGTCCCTCTGGGGAAGCCCCCGAAAGCAACCCAATCCGTAATTTCGTCTCCGGTCATCGAGCAAGGAAGGAGGTCTTCCTCGCTAAGGGACTTTGAAGAGGTGAAAGGGGATCTCGGAGCCATGATAGCAAGAAAGGAAGGCGAGAAGCAGAGGAGAAAAGGATTTACCTGGGGAGTTCGAGAACGAAAGACGGATGTAGAGGAAGAAGAAGCGAATGAAGATAAGAACGAAGAGGGGAGGCAATGATGAAGAAAGGGATTTAAGAGGGGTTCTGCAAAAAATCCCGAAAATCAAGATTGACCCTAACGTCAAATCACATAAATGCACCGTTCAAATTTTGAAGTTCAAATTTCGGACGCTACATTTAGGGGTATTGTTGGATCCGCTTTTTCTCCAAAGAGGTATCAAGACCTGTTTAGCACTTCTTTAGTACTTCTTCAGAGCACAGCGAGAAACAACGGAAAGGCAAGCCGGTCGAACAAGATAGAGTCAGAGATATAAGATAGATTTTCGCCAAGATATGCCGTTGAGATTAGGATCAGATAGGATCTTGTATTATCATATCTTTTTCATAAGATAGATCGACCCTCTAGGCACTATATAAATCATTTGTAAACTCTAGAGCAGGGTTACGCTCTTTTACACAATCAAAATATACATCTAGCACGATACACAGCTTCAATCTCTAATTCGTTCTTTGTGATTCATCTCGGTTAGGCCCGATCTAGGCCAAAGTTTCCTTTGGTAAATTTTGGCTCAAACAGCTGCCTAGTGCTTATATGGTGTCAACAACACCTAAGGGTCAACCAGGAACCATTACCAAACTCGAGCGACCAACCCGAACATGCCGGTATATTTTTTTAATTGTAGTATTGTCCATGACACCATCATGCATAAGTGATTTAAGATAAATGTTAAATTTGGGGTGGCAATCGAAGAAGACTGACATGGTAAGGGAAGGAGGGCCAAACCGGCCAATGCATGTGGTACAAACGGTACATCTCTCTTCACACCTTAGCTTTGACACACTCCACCATCGATCTCTCTGCCCCGGCCTCCCCGTTCGTTTAATTATAATGTGATCATGCATTTAAGAAATTATGGAGCTCGCTGGGAGTGGGATGGAAAGGGCCGCCGGAGGAGGATACAAATACAAGGATCACGAGTAGCCGGAAATGACGTCGTTGGCGGTGAAATTGGCGATGCTAGTTCTGCCGGTGGTTCTTCCGCCGCTGCCTCCACCGCCCCTCTTCCTCCTGTTCCTGCCCCCCTTCCTCCTCGCGCTCCTCTTCGTCCTCGCCATCGCGCCAAGGGATCCCTACCATATATGTATGTGAGTGCAGTCGTACGCTTAGATGGGCTAGCTGCCTAGTGCTTAGATGGTGTCAACAACATATATGGGTCGACCAGGAACCATTACCAAACTCGAAGCGACCAACCCGAACAAGCCGATATATTTTTTTTAATTGTAGTATTGTTCGTGACAGCATCATGCATAAGTGATTTAAAACAAATGGTAAATTTGGGGCGGCAATCGAAGAAGACTGACATGGTAAGGGAAGGAGGGGCAAACCGGCTAATGCATGTGGTACAAACGATACACCTCTCTTCACACCTTAGCTTTGACACACTCCTCCATCGATCTCTCTACCCCGGTCTCCCCGTCCGTTTAATTATAATGTGATCGTGCATTTTAGAAATTATGGAGCTTGCTGGGAGTGGGATGGAAAGGGCCGCCGGAGGAGGATACAGATGCAGGGATTGCGAGCAGTTGGAAATGACGACATTTGCGGGGTTCTTCGGCAGGAGATCCATTATGCTGATGGTGGAAGTGACGCTGGCGATGCTAGTTCTGCCGGTGGTTCTTCCGCCCCTGCCTCCGCTGCCCCTCTTCCTCCTGTTCTTGCCCCGTTCCTCCTCGCGCTCCTCTTCGTCCTCGCCATCGGGCCAAGGGATCCCTACCATATATGTATGTGAGTGCGGTCGTATGCTTAGATGGGCTAGCTGCCTAGTGCTTAGATGGTGTCAACAACACCTATGGGTCAACCAGGAACCATTAACAAAGTCGAAGCGACCAACCCGAACGAGCCGGTATATTTTTTTTAATTATAGTATTATCCGTGACAACATCATGCATAAGTGATTTAAAAAGGTAAATTTGGGGCGGCAATCGAAGAAGACTGACATGGTAAGGGAAGGAGGGACAAACCGGCCAATGCATGTGGTACAAACGGTACACCTCTCTTCACACCTAAGCTTTGACACACTCCTCCATCGATCTCTCTGCCCCGGCCTCCCCGTCCGTTTGATTATAATGTGATCGTGCATTTTAGAAATTATGGAGCTCGCTAGGTGATGTCTCTTTATTTGGTGGTGCTTTATATATGATTTTCCTTTGTAAATATGTTTCTTCCTTCCCTTGAATTGAGTGTTTTGTTCGTTTTTAGCTTAGTTTCTGCATTTCTATGAGATTCGGAGACTATGCACGTTTTGTGTGTTTTGTAGGTGTTTTGGCATGGATTAAGGGTTGTTTCGAAGGAGAATCGAGGAAGGAGCAAAGCATGATGCAAGGAGGGAAAGAGAGGAGCAACCCATGAAGAGAAGCAAGAGAAAAGCCAAGAAGAAGAGGTGGCCAGAGGACCGGATCGAGGTACAAGCAACATCGGACCCGAGATCGATTTTCGAAGTGGGACCGACATGCCTAGTACATCGGGCCCGACATGCACCCGTGTCGGTCCGAGTTGGTCGGTGGCTGGATTGGGCTCCAAGGCACGAAATTGTGAACTACCACTTTTACCCCTCTTCTATTAAGGTTTTCTTATCTTCTAATTGAGAGGGGGGAAGACAACTAATCACGAATCATCTCACAAAAGCTTTAAGGGAGACTTCGAGAGCAAGGAGGAAGGAGAAGAGAAGGAGAAGAGAAGGAGATCGGCCATAGGAGGAGGAGATTGCTAATGATTGATAGTGAGTTTAGCTTTGCTTTGTTTAGATCTTGTGGATTTGGAAACTTTGGATTGGAGTTTGTGGATTGCTTTGATTTGTGAATGCAATGTGGTCTTGAATTGAGTATGATGTTGATGATTGCCTTGTTTTGTGATTTGTTTGCTTTCTTCATTTGTCATATGAAGTAGATTTCTTTAATCTTGGGCTATGGGGGAAACCTCTAGCTAGGTTGGGTTTGAAACCCCAATTCCATAAGCCTTGAGTGCTTGATCTAGAAACCCACTCTACATAGCTCTTCAATTCCTTATGAGAGCAAGGAATCAAGGGCTTGTGGTTGGCAAAGGTGAACGAAAGTGAACATTTGTCTATCATGAGACCTTGCATCGAAGGGGGAGGTCGGTATCCCCATGGTCGATGTGTAGAAGTGGCGGGAACGAGGCGAAAGCTCTCGATCCTACGAGGATCATCACTTATTGCTTAAATTGGGGTGGAAAAGCCTACATCTACTAGAGGAGGAACCCAAAACCCCGAGATCTATCTTTCAAAACTTGAGTTCGACGTCACAATTTACATCGGGCCCGACTTGATCTACGTCGGTCCCGACCTCTTTCTTCGTCGCCAACCTCGGGCCCGAGTTACCTAGTGTCGGTCCCGAGAGGTCTTTGCATTTTCCTTTGTTTTGAGTTCTTTTTCCCAGCTTTCAAGTACTTCGGTACATCAAACGAATAAAATTCCCGAGTGTTCGACACCCACCACGTGCTACAACGGGGTCGGGTTATAAATTGTATCTCGTGACCCTCGCATTTCTGAGCGATCACTGGGACTGGGATGGAAAGGGACGCTGGAGGAGGATACAGATACAGGGATCACGAGCAGCTGGAAACGACGACGTTTGTGGGGTTCTTCGGCAGGGGATCCATAATGCTGATGGTGGCGGTGACGCTAGCGATGCTAGTTCTGCCGGTGGTTCTTCCACCGTTGCCTCCGCCGCCCCTCTTCCTCCTGTTCCTACCCCCCTTCCTCCTCGCCCTCCTCTTCGTCCTCACCATCGGGCCAAGGGATCCCTACCATATATGTGTGTGAGTGCGGTCGTACGCTTAGATGGGCTAGCTGCCTAGTGCTTAGATGTTGTCAACAACACCTATGGGTCAACCAGGAACCATTACCAAACTCGAAGCGGCCAACCCGAACAAGCCGGTATATTTTTTTTAATTGTAGTATTGTCCGCGACAGCATCATGCATAAGTTATTTAAATTAAATGGTAAATTTGGGGCGGCAATCGAAGAAGACTGACATGGTAAGGGAAAGAGGGCCAAACCGGCCAATGCATGTGGTACAAACGGTACACCTCTCTTCACACCTTAGCTTTGATACACTCCTCCATCGATCTCTCTGCCCCGGCCTCCCCGTCCGTTTAATTATAATGTGATCATGGAGCTCGTTGGGAGTGGGATGGAAAGGGCCGCCGGAGGAGGATACAGATATAGGGATCGCGAGCAGCTGGAAACGACGACGTTTGCGGGGTTCTTCGGCAGGGGATCCATAATGCTGATGGTGGCGGTGACGCTGGCGATGCTAGTTCTGCCGGTGGTTCTTCCGCCGCTGCCTCCGCCGCCCCTCTTCCTCCTGTTCCTGCCCCCCTTCTTCCTCGCGCTTCTTTTCGTCCTCGCCATCGGGCCAAGGGATCCCTACCATATATGTATGTGAGTGCGGCCGTGGAGGAGCACATTCATTTTTCCTTTTTAGTCATTTGTTTCCGTACTATTCTACTTCTTCTTGCACAACGCGTCGCACGCTTAATTCGATCTTCTGCCTGCATTGTGTCGTTTTAGATGGGCTAATTAAGCTGCTAGATTGAGTATTATATTTTTACATGGATCGGAAATGGTGCTAGCTGCCTAGTGTTCTTGCATGCAACTTTCTCAATTTGTTCAAACCTACGTCTGTAACATGCCAATTCACTTCCTCGATCACGTTTATTAGCCCATGGCCATAAAGGGCTGATATCGCCCATTGAATTCCATAATTTCCATTGCAGCATCGATCGATCGATATGCCAATAACAAGATCCTTATCCTATTAATGCTACTACAAAAGTCAGAGAATCTATCTATCTATCTATAATCTATAATCTATCTATAATAATACTATAAAGAAAGAAAATTTGTTGCAATAAATGCTCTTCATTTTATACATATATTAATGTTTTCATAAAATTCTATGGATGAGATCTTACCATGTTGGCCATTAAGTGCAGCGTGCATAATGAGGGGCTGTTACAGAATAATAATGGAAATTTGCACCTATGGCCGAGGGCCGTTACAGGATACTCAATGCTTTTTTTTTTGAGACACTCAATGCTTTTGTTTGAAGCTTTACCAGTTACAGCGTAATAATATTTCCAGAAATAAGTGTACACACTAATTATTTCCATTATATCATATTCTTTCAGCCCAATCAATATCCTGCACGTTACACATACAGACGAATTAAGGGTTAGAACAGTTTTTGGTTGTCATGAATTCAAATCAAAGAGACTGAGAAAAAACCGAACACTCATTGAATTCATGAAGGATTAGAACAGTTTTTGAGGGATTGAATTTGATGGCCTATATATCCTTTCGAGTTCCTGCCAACCTTCCCACGTCACCCCCAGCAACTACCTCCTTTCATTAGAGAAGACGAAGAAGAAGAAGAAGAAGAAGAGAATGCCAGAGGAAGCCATAAGCTCCGGTGGCACCACCAACGCCGCCGATCCCGCTCCGGCCGCCAGGTACTATTCCTCCTTTCGTTTAATTTCACCATCTCGCATTTCTCCCCGTGTTTCTCTATCCTAGGGCGCCAACTGGTGTTGGTTTTTCCTAATTGAAGGGCGAGGGGGGAGATTCGATGCCCTCTGTTCGCTCAATTAGGGTTAGAATTTGTCAGGATTTGAATATGCCTCCCACTTTTTTCAATTTCGTCAATTTGGTTTCGTGAGACATGAAGGTTAATTTTGTTGATTGATTTTGTGGAAATTGGGTGATTTTTGAGGATTTGTAGGTTAGTTCCTTAAGTCGGCGGCGGTGTACATGATGGGAGCTCTGTCGGCGTTGAGATCGATGATGTCGAAGTCGATGTGATGATCGCAGCTTGAAATGGGTGAGTGAATGTTTTATACCCACTCTGCTTGAAATTCCTCTTTGGATTTTTTTGAGGCTTGAAATGGGTGAGTGAATGTTTTTATACCCGCTCTGCTTGAAATTCCTCTTTGGATTTTTTGAAGCTGTCAACTGGAGGCAATGGAGAAGATGAGTTAGGAAGAAGGAGTCCCAATGCCAATGCCAACTCCAACGTATGGAGATGAGAGAGCCACGCAGCAACCATGGGTGGGCCCCTCACTGAAGCGCTGAGATCGTCCACTGGATCTTCTCCGACCAGTGTTCTCGGCCAAATACCGCGATCGTCAACTGACGAACTTAAACTTCTTGACCAAGGCGATTTCTTGAAAACATGGGGTCGAGTATCATCTTTGCAGGTTGGGTTTCTCTTATAATTTTGCAAATTCCCAAGATTTACAAGAAAAAAGTGATAGATTTAAGAAACTACTCTTCTGAAAAAATGTGCAGTTTGTTCTTCCAGTGACATGGACCTTTGGATGCAAGGTAACATTGGAACAATTGGCTGTGTGGTGGAGTGAGAAGCCTACCAAATTGGATGGCCAACGCCTCAAGGTAAAAAAAATTCTTAGAATTAATCATTTCACCATAGGAATGTTAAGATAGGAAAGATTATCATTGATCAAACGACGAAATTACATCTGTTTTGGGGCAAGCTGCAAATCTGTTGCTGTTATGCAATTATTTGTGGCGAATTAAGACCAGGAGAGGTGTGAATCTATTAATTTGAATTTACATCGATCGAATTTGTGTTTTGTTTGGTCATTTGTTTGGCCTTGCGCCTGCAGTTGTAGTGACAGACAATGCTCTTAAGCACTTGAACAAGATGAGATCTGAGGGAACTGTGGACTTGTGTTTGAGGATATGATTGGTGTGAAACAGGGAGGATGCTCAGGCATGTCTTATACTATGGAGTTTGAGAGCAAAACAAACACAAGACCAGATGACTCTGTGATTGAATATGATGGTTTCACTATTGGTAGGCCTTCACTTTTTTTTCCTTCCTTCGTCTTTTCTAGAAAAATCATGATTATTTACAATTTATGGCCTCCCGCTTTATACTTGTGTTTATTTTAAAACTGAATCAGCTTCGTCCTCCTATACTAACTCAAGTTTAAAGCTTCTGCTCGAAAGAATTTCAAAGCTTAGTACCCAAACAATACCTGCTTCTTTGAAACTTCCATGCACATGCTTAATCTTTTGTGATGAAAGTTAAACGGTCTTCTGAATATTTTACATGCATTGTGTTTGCTTTTTACCTCCTAAAGTAATTATATTAGGAAACCTTATTGTTTCAGGAAATGTGTTTGTTGTCCCATACTAGCTAAAACTTAGAACTTCTTCTCAAAATACTGTCAAAGCTTATTACCTCAAAATACATTGGTCTTAAAAACATCTATGGGCATACTTAATGTTTCGTGTTCCTTTAAAATGAAAATGCATTGTGTTTACTTTCTTGCTGAATTAGCAAAGCACTTCAATATGCTAATGCACTGTGTTTGCAGTCTGTGATCCAAAGAGCCTACTCTTCATACTTGGAATGCAATTAGACTACAGTGATGCCCTTATTGGTGGCGGCTTCTCCTTCAAAAACCCCAACGCCACACAGACTTGCGGATGTGGGAGATCTTTTGCTGCTGAGATGTGACGTTATGTATAGACTCATGGGTAATCTATCATAGATGAACAACACTACAAGTAATATCATAGAACTATGCAACTATCTCTGATATCATTATATGGATGTCTCTTCATACCTATATTCTTCATAAGTTCATGTGTTGCAACCTCCGGGGAAATATGCAATAGTTTGTAGAAGTTGGCCTTAGACTTGCTTTGAACTGTGTGGATTGCAAATTGGCATGGCATGGCATGACATTCTTATTTTCTTGCCACCCGAGCTCTTCGCTATTCTGGTTTGTAAATGCTTGCTCCCCTTTGACTTTCTCCTCATGGCCTGAGTTTGGATATTGAATAGCTCTGGTACTTTGCTCCATAGGAACGTAAGATTCATAATTAAATTAAGATGAAGTTGTAAAACCTATAAATAAATTGAGGCTTGGGAGTGTGGTCAATGAATTTAAACAATTATGCTATTCTTTCCAAGCTTAGAAGAGGTTTACTTTAAGAGTGACAGCAAAACGTAAATCTCACACCAAGAAAATATATTATGGACCCGCATCCACCAATCCCCCACTTATTTACCTTACAAAAAAACACCCAACTTTTTGACTCAAAGAAGGAAAAACACAATAACCCATCTTATGCTATGTGTTTTTATCCCCCAAAATCTAAGAGCATGGTTTAGTTACCTTCAATATTCTGAGATTTATCAAATGACCAAGGATACCCATAAGACGATTTAAGAGCTCCGTTGATATCATCCCGTTGCTCACTTGATGAAAACATGTAAAAGAGTATTTATACATGTAAGCATGTATTCAGTTATGAAAACTAGCTCACCTCTCCTCTTAGAAGTCCTGAACCAAAGCATAAACCTCATAGCAATCCTTCTGCAACACATGGATTCCATCTTAAAGTAATTAGGAACTTTACATTTTGGCTTTGAAAGAGCATTGCTTCAAAAGTTCAAGAGCTCCACAAATTAAACATGAATAACAACAGTTAAAAACTTACAATGGTCCGGACATTAATCTTCACCCAATTAGCTGGAGGATCAATCACAACAGTGTCATCCATGAAAAAAATGTGTATACATCGATCATTCGGCATACAGTTGAGGATACAAGAATTAAGAAGCAATTATGGATTAATTGTTATTTATAAATTAAAAGAACTAGCTCTAATTTCAGATATATGTGTATATATACATCATTCGGCATACAGTTGAGGCTACAAGGATTATCATTTTATACTCCCTCTGTCTACTTCTATTTGTCCATGTAGCAATTTGCACAATTATTAAGACAATCTTATCTTTACAATAATACCCTTATTAAATTATCACTAATATAATTAATTCTCCTCACATACTATGAGCTTTACAATTTCCAAGACTTCAACTAACATATTAATTGGGGGTAAATTTGGAAGTCAATGGACAAAATAGGCTATATGGACAATTAGAAGTAGACAAGCTTTTTGGGCTATATGGACAAACAGAAGTAGACGGAGGGAGTATATATCACCTAGATAATTGTAAGAGTAGTGGAGTAGGACATTACAAGTTACAAGGTCTTTTCTTTACTGCTACTTCTTTATGTTCAACTTTTCTTTTTTCCTTTTACATTTGGGAAAGTGAGGAGAAATAAGCAAGTTTATTATAATAAAATTGTAGCAACAAATTGTTTCAGAGACACAAATTAATTTGTAGAATCTTTTATTGATTTCGGTTACTCTCAAATCAATTGATCACTCAAAAAAAAATCCATAATTATGTATTTTAATTTGCTTTGCCATATATACATTTATCTGATCTTACAATTTCCTTTTCTTAGTTTTCTTAAAGCTCCTTTCAATATAGTGAGACTGAACACTATCATCTTACGAAAGTTACAAAAAGATGAAAAAGTTTGAGAGGGATCACATTATAACCAAAGAGAAATCGATTTGATTTATTCCTTAACTGAGAGTCCGAAACTTAATAGGAGAAGTTTTTGTCCATTTTCTTTTTCCCTAATCAAAATCTATAAACACATAAACTTATAAGAAACTTGACAATAAATGCACATTATTACAACTTTGAATAGTCAAACAATTAAGATGAATGGTTTAAGAGTGAATTTATTTCATAAATAATTTATTAGGTCGGTTAGAAATCATTTATGTAGTACATTTACTTTATTTTCACCTTTTGATATTCCTATTCTCTTACAACATACTAACATAAACTCAATACTTATTAGTTAACATAATACTACAAAAAAAGTATATCAGTCTTTTGACCAAAAAAATATATTAGTCTAATTGTATTCAATTGTTTTATAGAATCTTATACATATTATTTATTTATTTTTATCTTTTGATGTCATATATGATATTATTCTTATAACTGATGCATTGTATTAATTTCCATTTTCTTTACAACGAAAAAAAGCGGTTGGATTTACAAAATTACTTAAAGGATTTTTAATATAGTTATTTTTTATGTATTTTTCGAATTTAATCATGTGATTTAGTTAATATATGTTAAACTAATTTTATGTTACATTATTAGAAATTTGAAAAGTCCAGCAATTACAATGTGACTAAATTAAACTTATTAACTTAAAATAATATTGTACCAGTTATTTGTATTATTGTACGTTCCTTATATATAGGTTAGAGTTATACTTCAAGTAGATTTAAGTTGTAAGAAAAAAACAATCAACAATAGGTTCATATGTTACTAAGTTTCGAAAGTTCTCTTAGGTATATTTATGTAAATTTTCACAATATATTGATTTATACTTTTATTGGGACCTTATATTTCTATAGTAATTTTTTTGATAATTTATTATCTTATCGAAAATTGTCAAATTTAACACTGGCCCAAGTCGGGACCGAAGAAGAATATTAACTTACCATGTTTATTAATTTATCACATATTAATTTATGGAGATTCTACTATATCATAAGATGATGAAACTTCTTGGTCTAACGTCTACTACGCATATATCATGGATGAATTTTTTTAAACAATTCGGATATCACAACATGATCATATTTTTATGGTATACAGAATCAATACCTTTGATTTCTTTCTAAATCAACAATAGTTCTCCTATAAATAAAGCCCGTGCATCGCACGGGCACTAACTCTAGTATATATATATATATACATTGACGAATCTAGGGGGGGCATGAGGGGGCCCGTGCCCCCCCTCCCGTCGGGTTAATTTTCGGTATATATATATGTAATTTTTGATTAAATATTAATATATTTTAATTAAATTTGTATTAATATGACATGAAAATCAACTAGTCTAGAAGGTTTCTTGCTTAATTTTGGTTTAACTCCACCAAGGTTCAAATCCTCATAGCACCATTTTGCTTTTTTATTCAAATTTTTTTGGTATAAGACCTTTTTTATTCAAATTTAATGCATTTCTCTCAAAATTTTGTTTATAAACTAGCTATTTACTGCATAAATTAGATTTCATACATATCGTAATTTTTTTTTTGAAAAACAAGTACCTATTTTATTATTATTTAAGAGTATTGAGTAGCTAAATTTATCGATTATTCTTGAATCATTGGATCTCGTACACGAGTTGGGCGGCTGTGCCCCCCCTTTAAATCCGTTCTGCGTTCGTCACTATATATATATATATTATATATATATATGAGAGAGAGAATTTATGTGTACGTGCTAGCTTGGTGGCTGGATGAGGGATAGACGATGGACGATTCCAATCTTAACATGGAGCTATTAAAAATTGTATGCTATTGCTAGGGGAAACATCATGAAGCCATGAAGCGAATTATAGGACAAGCCAAATTTTTTACATGTATGAATTTTGGTGATTTAGTATTTTATATACTACTTCCATCCTATTAAGTTCGGTTGTACTGAAAGATCGTGGACTTCTCAAATCTTTTCAATGATATCATAATTTTCTTACAATACTAGCCTTATTCAATCTCATATATTATCTCTATTACACAACTTTTTCATCACCTTTATCATTTTTTTTTATAAAATTACACTCCTTCAATCTTAGTATATTATTCCCATTATCTAATTTTCTCGTCAACTTCTAACTCCCCAAAAAAACTTTCTCATCAACTTTATCACTTTATCACTTTTTACCTCTATAAAATTATAAAATTATCTTTTTCTATTCTCATATAGTACCCTTACTAGTTATAACCCGGACCTTACCCGAGACTTTTTCAAATAAGATTTAAAATATATTAAATTGCATGTTAGTATCATAATTAAATACATAATTTATTTGAATCCAATAAGTAACACGAAAACTACAAATTTAGAAATCGGTTAATTGATTAATTTTAGTGACCTAAACTGCAAATTTTAGGTGACACCCTCAACACGTACCACACATGTGTCCCTACCACAAAATCTAACATTTATCGTCCCTTATCTGTATAAGACTTCTGACGACTCTGAGCAGTTAGCATCCGCTCTCTGATCAAATCCACTTTCCCAACTGTCTCCTCAATCACATGTGTCCTACTTTGACAATCTTTGATAGCTCGTCCCAATACAACGATGTCCTGCATCGATGCCCATACAAAACCTCATAAGGTTCCATCTGAATTGAGGAGTGCCAACTATTATTATAAGCAAACTCTACCAAGGTCAAATGATCCGACCAAATACCTCCCACTACAAAAAAGACTGTGTATAGAAACAACCCTTAGCATCAGAAATGTTTTATTGCTAGATTTGTTACCAATGGCTACAAATCCAGGCACAAATGTGCTATTTGTTGCCAATATAGCTACAAAATACTCCCTCCGTCCCCTTTTGTTTGTCCAAAAGGACAATTTGCGCGGGTTTTAAAAACGGTATAAAATAGTATGAGTAAGTGGGAAAGTTGATATAAAGTAGGTGAGAGAGTTGAATAGTATGAGTAAAAAATGTGATTGATTGGGGTGAAAAGAGATAAAGTATGTGAGAGAGTGGAATAATGGGGGTAAAATAGTGGATATAAATGAAAAATGGACAAACAATAGGGGACGCTCGAAAAGGAATACTGGACAAACAAACCGAGACAGAGGGAGTATTAATCTGATGCTCAATTTGTTGCTAATTTGCAACAAGATAGTTTTCATTGTTGTCCTTGTTGCTAAATGACAACAAAATGCTTTTGTTTTTGTGTTTGTTGCAAAATGTATTGGTGTTTACAACAAATGTTGTTTTCTATCTAAACTTGTTTTTTTTTTAATAAGGAAAGGATTAGGGTCACCGTAAGTACTACTTGGGCTCGCCTAGAGCATTCACAAGGGATGAGAACTGGTTACTAACCAACTCTAAAGGAAATAGGGCAAACCGCCGTCCTAGAGTCTCAAACCCGAGACCTCATGGTACTACCATGAGTGCTCAACCATTGAGTTGATGCGACAAGCGCGTATCTAAACTTATTGCTAAACATGTATCTAATTTTATGTTTTTCACTTTACCAATAAACAAATAAATCGTTCCTACAACAGTCACTTATTTTATTGCCATATTTGTTGCTAAGTTCATCACTATTAGTATCAAATTTTCAATTGTATCAGGAACTGTGTCTAGTTTTCATTTTGCCATTTTTACATAAGTTCTTAATCATATATATATGACTCATATAGTTATTATTTTACGCGTCTAATATAACAATAATAATTAGAAATATCTAACATAAAGTTTCGGTGTAATGCTTTCAAAGAAGAACTAATTTTATTATAAAATCGGCATATAATTTCTTCTTTAAAGGACGTCAAAATGATTTATTTCGATAAAAATAAAAAAGGTTTTCAATACTTCAAAAGTAAGAAAAATATATAAGTTGCACCTCATACATTTAAAGTATATATATATACTAGAATTCATGACCCGTGCTACGCACGGGTTTAAAAATTATTTTGAAACTTTATTAATCAACTTTAATTGAAAAATTGCATGAATGTGAATGGATTAAGATATGACAATATAAAATATAATAGATTATATAAAATATAAAATAAATAAATATTCCATAAGAAATAAATCAATTGAAAATATAATTCACTTGCGAGAGAAGCACTCACTATTTGGATCTTATTTGTGTCTTCTCTATTTAAGATTTGTTTTTCTCACTTCCTCAAAGGTAAATTTTTATATTGGTAAGGTTAGTGATCTAGTTTAAATTAATTATTTTTCATGCTTATCTTTAACATCTAAATATGAAAAAACATGAAAGTTAACTCTTACTATTTTCGATTCGATTGCACTGCCTCCACCATCTAAGAAGGATTTGGTTTGTTTTACAGTAATTGTTTTCCTTCCCATGTGAAAACGATGGATGAGTAAGGGTGAGTACAAAACATTGACACATAAGTTGATTTAAGTGTTGTAATCATGCATATGAGATCTGAATACGAAAATCATAAAATAAAATAACACTAAGAGAAGAAAATTTTACAATTACCGAATATATTGATCCGACTTTTCTAAGAAGTATTTGGGTTGTCATTGAAACACTTCATAATATTTTTGTGATTTAGGGTATAAACATATTTTGTGATTTACGTTAAAAAAATAAATTATTGATTTATTTATATACTTTAATCATATATACAAATAATACACACAAAACACGTTTAAAAATACACATATTTTATGATTTAGGGTATAAATACATTTTGTGAATTACGTTAAAAAAATACACATATTTTATGATTTATGGTATTCACATATTTTGTGATTTACGTTAAAAACTACACGTTAAGAAAATATGCAAACAACACAAAAATGTTGCTAGAGAGGTTTGAACCTCAAACCTTTTGGTAATTAGAGGAAGGGTTTACCACTATGCTATTGTTGTTATTTTGATTATAATTGCATAGTGTTTATTATATAAGGAAGATTGCAATGTACACTAATAAAATAGTGTTTAAGGAAGATTGCATAGTGTTTATGATTTATGAAGCATTTAATGAGGACACCACCTAACTTATATATATATATATATATACCTATAAAAAAAGAAAGGGGAGCGTAGTGAATGCTGCGTATTTTATGTAAGTTTGTATAGTTTTCATTTCATAACAAAGTGTAGTAAATGCACATGAGGTTCTTAATAAAATAGATAAAAAAAATATTCAATTCAATTAATTTCTAAGGAGTATAATTCAACCCGTTACAATTTTGCTTTTCTCCTTTCTCGGATGCCCCTTGCTATTCATCCAGTAAATAGCCATTAATTTGATCGGTTGAAAATCCTAATTTAGCTTATGACTCAGCACCCTTTCACATGCCACATTGAATAAATGAGTATCTTTGGAGAATATGCTCTGGGAATGTGCTCTGAGAAGTGAAACCCCTCTCTTCTTAATTCTTAATTATGTGGCATTTTCATAGAAGAAGCTCTCCGCTCTCGGACCTTTCCACGTCCCCCAACACAGCCGCAGCCGAAGAGTCAAGCTCCGAATCACTCCTCCCACGGCGATCCCGACCTCGACCTCCACAGCTACCGCTTCTCCGCCGCCGATCCTCCTCCTCAACATCTCCAGGCGAAGCTTCTAGAATGCAATCGGAAAATGAGACACGAATCTCTCGATTTCGAGACTGTGCAGAGACTCATCTCGCCGGTGAAGGCGGAGCTCGAATCCGACGAAAACTATCCAGAGTTCTTCAGAACGGAGCTTGATTACCGAATGGGTCTAACTTTGGAGCCCAATAACTCGCTCCTATTGGCCAATTTCGCTTGATTCCTCTACTTAGTTGCCCATGATTATGACAGGTAAAAGGATCAATTTCTTTTCATAGTTGTGAACTTTCTTTGTCGATTGCTCTAAGATATCGTTGGTTTGCTGAGATTTTGATTGGTTGGTTGAATTTTTGGGCTCAGAGTTGAGGAGTACTTCAAGAAAGCAACTAAGATTGTGCCAAAGGATGTAGAGGCATTCAGTAAATATGCAAACTTCTTGTGGCTGGCAAAGAAGGATTTGTGGGCAGCAGAAGAGATGAAGCTGTGTTGGCCGAGCAGAAGCCAGAGGAACGGAAGATCGGCCCCGCCGGTGGCCGTTACGATGACTCCCATTGGCCCGTTCACCGGCTACGTCTCCATTCTCACTCTGCTGAATCCGTTAAAGGGTTCGATTCTCCTAAGGTTCAAGTCATTACAGACTTACTATGCCTATAGCTGTTCAACTCCATATTTATCATCTCTCTATTTTGCTAATTTTGTATTATTTTGCTCCTGTTGGGTACCTATCCAGAATCTTTGAAGAAGCTTTTGGCAGATGGAGATAGGAAGGAAAAGACGGAGGTACATTCCCTGTCGCACTTTTCTCTGAAGCGTTTAGTGCTATCACATGAAATTCGAGCATCAATTGGGCTGTCTTTGTAACATACATGGGGCTTTTGAGATCAAATTCAATACTTCAATTTGCTTTAAAGCTCAAAACTTCAATCTGACATCGAATTCAAAACTTCAATTTGCTATTTCTTGCACATTCCTGCTTAGATTCGAGGTCGGCTGTATAATTTTCTTCTTTGTAAAACCGAGTGTGTTGGTTTTGCTTTAAAGATTAACAATAGCATCATAAATAACATTACTTTACCATGTTTCTGTTTGCATCAAATTGGCAGGATGTGAGCAATATTGGTCAAGTTCCTGATCAACAGGTTAGCATGGTCACCATGTTTCCGATGCTTTCATCAACAGTTTTTGGTAATCTATTAACTTAGCATTGGATGCAACACAAAAATTTCTTGCTCAGCTTCTTTCTTTTTCCGGCACTAAACTAACCTTTTTGTAATATCTATGTTCTTGGATGGAAATTTTATTAGCGAAGTCTTTTGATAAGTGCAGATTTGCATAGTTTTGGGGCTTTTGCTGAATTCATTAATGGTTATAGTGTGTTGAGATCGTAACAGCACATTACCTTTATGTTTTTCGCCATGTCTTATTTGTATTCTGGGTGTTTTTGTGTGCCCTTTTATATGTAGGATGTGAATGAGTTTTATGCATGCTAAGTTATCATAAAACTATCTTCTTTGGATACTTCTTCTGATGTTTTGGGATATCTGTTCAATTTTTTCCATTATTTTACATGTGCAGGGACAAAATGGAAGCCATTTTGAACCAAAGCCTGTTGCCCCTCCTTTGCCAAATAAGTGTGACTGGGAGATTGAACCCTCTGAATTGGACTTCGCTCACTCAGCTATAATTGGAAAGGTGTGTTTACCTGTCTGTAATACTCATGTCAAGGGAATGTAGTCCAATCCTATTAGTAATATTTGATTTCTGAATCCTTAATGAATGTATAAATGGGTTTCAGGCCTCAAGTTACCTGGCTAGAGCTAGAGTTCATTTGTCATTAGCATTGAGGATCATCATAATGCAAGCACATACTAATAAGTTCTACTCTGGAACATCTATATTGCAATGCAGTCTTCTATTTTAGTAATTCTGCAATTTATCTATGTTTTAAAGTAGGGTTTATGTTAGAAAACCGAGTTCGTGTTTTGATGGTTCCAAACCGATGAGGTTGCTGAGAGGTCGCCGACCTCAGTTCCCAGAAGCAAAGCGCGTACGGAAATTCGGAAAAGGAAATAGCGTGTTTCTTTGTTATGGAAACTGCGTACAGCATATTCAGCAGTTCGTTTAAGGCAAGTGCAAGATCATAAAGATGGAAAATCATCAAGAGATCAAGGAAGATATTGAAGATGATTTTATCATGGCTTAGGTTTTTATTTTAGGAAAGATCTTGTAGAGATTGTGTACGATTCATGCCTTAACCGTTTTGGCTGAATCGTGCAGCAATATTCTTAGTTCTCTTTATATAGTTACGTGAGCTTATTGGTAGAACTAAGGAGGAGAGTGCAAATATTGTAATCGAGAGCGAGTGTTGTGTGAGATCGTGAGATTCGGTCTTAGGAGGTTGAGTGTTGAGCGAGATTGTATTGAGTGAGGATTGAGATAAGGCAAGAGTACTTGCTAGAGTGTGTGAGATTCACATCTAGGAGTAGGAACACCTTTGTAATCCGAGAAAGCAATACAAGCGAGCGAAGTGCTCTTCAAGTCCCTCTAGGTTGAAGCTTAGAGGGCAAGTGGTTTTTCTCTATACAAAGTAGTTAGTTTGTAGAGAGTTTTTCACTATAACTCCTTGTGTTCAAAGTGGTAACGTATCAATCTTTCTTGTGTCTTTATTCCGCTGCATAACACTAGTTGTTAACTCTGGTCGACGACATCGTAGGTGTCGACGACCTCTAAAGTACTAACGTAGATCCTACAATTGGTATCAGAGCTTTGGCTCTAGATTTTTCTAGTACTTTGCAGGAAAGATATCTACCACCAACACCGCTATCAATGACTCCTTCTGGAAACCTCCAGTACTCAAGCCCGGAGAGTACGATTGGTGGGTGAAACAAATGCAAACCCACATTTGCTCTCTGGATGGACAACTTTGGAAAGTGATTTCCATTGGTCCTGAGAAGTTCCTTAAAGCTGATGGAAAGGAAAAAGAAGTCACGGAGTATGACGACGCTGACTTCAAAAAGCTTGAGAAGAATGAGCGTGCGAAGAAGGTCCTTCACCACGCTTTGACTAGTAGTGAGATCAAGAAAGTCATAGGCTATAACACTGCTAAGGAGATTTGGGATGCTCTCAAACGTCTCCATCAAGGAAATGATGATGTCAAAAAGGACAGAATCATAACCCTTGAGAGAGAATATGAGAATCTATTCCAAGGGAAGAATGAGTCCCTCCATGAGTACCACTCAAGATTCCAATCGGTGGTCAATCAGCTAGAGTTCCTTGGAGAAAAGCTTCCACAATGGAAGCAAACCAACAAGCTGATTTCGGGTCTCAACAAGAAGTGCGACGGCATGGCAACTTCTCTCTTGTCTCAAAAGGACACGAAGTCAATGACCGTGGAGGATGTGATTGGTCAACTGACCATGCTCGGAGGTATCCAACAGAGAAGAGAGGATAGATTTGACTCTGAAAAGGTCAAGACTATCGCTCTAAAAGTCGAGAAGGCTTTCGACATCGCTCAAGGACAGGATGATGAAGAGGTCGTCGACGACGACGTTGCTCTCATTTCTAAGGCGATGAAAAGACTTTGGAATCGCAACAAAGCTCCTACCAAAGCCCCTGAAGCTGCAAAAGATCTAAAGGGAGTGATATGCTATCACTGTCACGATAAAGGGCATTTTGCTAAACAATGTCCAAAGAGGGAGGCTGGGAAGAGCATGATGGCGACTTGGGACATGTCTGACGAGGAGGAAGACGAGTCGCCAACCAAAGAAGTCTGCCTGATGGCCTTGGGTGATGACTCCTCAAGTGAGGTAAATGATAATGATAATGATGTTTCTTCTCTCTTAGCTAAAAAGACTCGTGAACAACTTTATGCCATCATTGAAAAACTTGGTCTTCAGATTTCCGAGCTTAGCGAGGAAATGGATGAAAAGGATGAAAAAATTGCTAATCTGATTGATGACAATAAAGTGTGGTCTTCAAAAGCTATAGATCTAGAGAAGAAAAGTGTTTCTAAACCTGTTGATTGCTCTGAATGTCCTAACCTTGAGTCTCAAGTTGCTGACCTACAGAAACAGGTTGACGACCTAGAAAAACAGGTGTCTAGTCTTGAAGGTCAAAACCTCATGCTGAAGCTGGGAAACGCTAAGTTGTCTAGTGATCTTGAAAGTATGAAGATAGATGACGAAGCTAAAAAACAGAAGTGGAAGGATGAGTGTGTCGTTGACAAGGTCCAAGAAGTCAAACAAGACTTCGGAAGAAGGTTTGTAAAGGTTGTGGAGCGACCTGGTCTAGGTTATGGGAAAAACCAAACTGAAAAGGGGAACGCCTCTACCTCTCAACCCTCTAAGGGAAAATCCCCTGTGCATGAGCACAACGCAAGTTGCTCATCGCATGTGGCGGATCCCAAGGGTAAAGGGAAGCAGAAGTGGTATCCTAATCAAAAGGTTCGTACCATGTGGGAAAACCAAGTCCAGAAAGCCGGCCCCTCACGAATTGACTTCCAGGCCCGGGTTGACAACAAGCCTGTCTATCCAGGATATAGTA
The DNA here is from genome assembly GCA_934048045.1 of Polygonum aviculare. Lineage (NCBI taxonomy): Eukaryota > Viridiplantae > Streptophyta > Magnoliopsida > Caryophyllales > Polygonaceae > Polygonum > Polygonum aviculare. The sequence goes on along the minus strand of OW204032.1, from coordinate 12,652,225 downwards.
AGTATGTAGGGTTGAAATCTCACATCACATGCTGGTATTGTGGCAAAGGAGGCCATTACCAACATGAGTGTTTCAAAAGGTCTAGAGATTCTGAAAAGGCTAGGAAGTCGAGGACTTCGAAAAAGAAACCTAAAGTCACCAACCCTGTCAAGAATCCAAAACCTGCTAATGCTAATGCTTCCACTAATGCTGTGAAGTCTGTTGATCGAACCAGAGGAGTTGTGAAACAACTCTGGGTTCGTAAAAACTAATCTTGCTTGTGCAGGTTGAAGTGAGTGTCGACGACCCCTGGTTCATCGACAGTGCATGCTCAGCTCATATGACTGGAAAATCTGAAGATTTTGTCTCACTTCAACAACATAACGGAGGTAATATTACCTTCGGAAACAATAGCAAAGGTGTGGTTTCTGGAATGGGTAAAGTGAAGATCTCAAGTAAGGTTTCAGTTTCTGATGTTAGTCTGGTTGACAACCTTGGTTTTAACTTATTAAGTGTTGCTCAATTGTGTGCTAACGGGAAAAATCAAGTTGTCTTTGATCATAAGCAATGTCAGGTGATTGAAATAAGTACAGGTAGGATGCTTCTGAAGGGATTGTGCAAAAATAATGTTTACAAAGTGGATCCCTGCTTCCAACCTGAAGAGAGTTTGTGCTTGAAGTCTGGTGCAGAGATTGCCGACCTCTGGCATAGTAGATTCTGTCATGCTAGCCAGCAGTTATTGATTAAATTGCATAGAGAAGAGCTAGTTCGTGGATTGCCCAAGTTTGATGTCTCAAAGTCTGGTGTATGTGATGCCTGTGTAAAGGGTAAGCAAGTAAGGTCTTCCTTTAAGTCCAAGAAGGAGGTGAGCACCTCCAAGCCTCTTGAGTTGATTCATATGGACTTGTGTGGACCGATGCGCATACAGAGTAGAGGAGGAAATAGATATGTCTTTGTGATTGTTGATGATTATTCACGCTATACTTGGACTATCTTCATTGCTTCTAAAAGAAGAAGTCTATGTTGAGCAAACCCCAGGTTTTGAAGATGTCGCCAACCCGGATCATGTGTATAAGCTTGATAAGGCCTTATATGGGTTGAAGCAGGCTCCTCGTGCGTGGTATGATAGGCTTTCGCAATTCTTAATCCAGCATGGATATGTTCGAGGAGAGATCGACAAGACCCTATTCTTGTTGAGGAAAAAGAATCACACTCTGGTGGTTCAGGTCTATGTCGACGACATCATCTTTGGCTCAACAGATCCAGAGTTAGTGAAGGAGTTCGCCAACCTCATGTCGAGTGAATTTGAAATGAGCATGGTGGGGGAACTCAAGTTCTTTTTAGGACTTCAGGTCGTGCAAAATGAAGAAGGTACCAAAATTCATCAACACCAGGGAGTGCGTGAAGAAGTTTGGTCTTGAGAGCTCTCGCTCTTTTGATACTCCCATGTCGACGACCACTTCACTTGGAAAAGATGAAAAGGACCCAAAGGTCAATGCTACAGTGTATCGAGGTATGATTGGATCTCTCTTATATCTTACAGCTAGTAGGCCAGATATTGTCTTCGCCGTGTGCCTTTGTGCAAGATTTCAGGCCGATCCAAGGGAATCTCATCTAAAAGCTGTGAAAAGGATCATTCGCTATCTCAAGGGTAGTGACAACCTGTGTCTATGGTATCCACGGGTCAGCGACTTCGACCTAGTCGGCTACACCGATGCAGATTTTGCAGGGAATCGTGTTGATAGAAAGAGTACATCAGGGATGGCCCAGTTTCTTGGCTCGTGCTTAGTTTCTTGGGGATCCAAAAAGCAGAATTCAGTTGCTCTTTCTACCGCCGAAGCCGAGTATGTCGCCGCCGCAGCATGTTGTTCACAACTCTTATGGATGAAGCAACAACTCAGAGATTATGGTGTTGAGTGTGGGTCCGTACCCATACTTTGTGACAACACAAGTGTCATCGATATCTCAAAGAATCCGGTGCAACATTCCAAGACAAAGCATATTGAAATCAGGCATCATTTTCTTAGAGATTGCGTGGATAAAGGCATGGTGTCCATGAAGTTTTGCAGGACGGATGAACAAAGGGCTGATATTTTCACCAAGGCTCTAAATCTGGCGAATGGTTTGCGTTTTCTAGCGAAGCTCGCGTTATTTAGCGAACGTGCGTTTACTAGCGAAGCGAGACTTGCGTTCTCTAGCGAAGCTCGCGTTATCTAGCAGAACGTGCGTTTACTAGCGAAGCGAGACTTGCGTTCTCTAGCGAAACTCGCGTTCTCTAGCGAAACTCGCGTTATCTAGCGAAACATGCGTTCTCTAGCGAAGCTTGCGTTTTCTAGACTTTGTCTAGGGAGCGCGTTGGGCTTAGGCCTTTGTAAGGTTTGGGAGATTGACCCCTGCATTTGTGACGGGTAGTGATCACACACAGGGTGATAATACAACCGTGTCCCGGGGGGACGAGGGCCGTACAATGTTTCATTGAATTCAAAGCAAAGCAAGTGCATATGTACAACTATGCAAACAAAACGATATCAAGTCTATGCACGATGACTAATGCTAGAGATCACCTCGAAAAGAAACATAGAACTAAAAACAAATAACTAATAAGAACCAAGTTCAGAAATAGTACTTTCGGAGGATGGGATCAAGGTTTCCGAGGCCTGTGTAGTTCGTGGCGTGGGTACGCCTCACATCTTTCGGTGTACTCAGTGGCGTCTCGAGTAGGGTTGGCTTCTCCTTTCTCGGCGGTAATTAGCGCGATCTCGTCTTTCTTGTCTCTCTAGCCAGACAACTCTCTGGCGCAGCTTCCGGCCTTCCTCCAGCCGCACTTGTGTTAGAGCTTTGACCTGCACTTCTTCGAAGTTGGCGATGGGATGCTTAGTAAGTTCCTCGTAGAGCCCGCTGCCTTGCGCCACCCCTTGCCTGAATGCCTCTACAGCTATAGCTATGTCACAATTGGGGATGACAATTTTCTCTCTGTTAAACCTGTCTAGATATTCTCTAGCGGATTCTCTAGATCTTTGGGTGATGCGGTAGAGGTCGTTGGATTGCTTCTCGAACCGCCAACTGCTAGCGAACTGAGAGCGAAAGAGATCAGAGAGCTCCGTGAAAGAACTGACGCTCCCTCGGGGAAGATTGATGAACCACGCTAGCGCGGGGCCTGCCAAGGTCGTCCCAAAGCTCCTACACATCTCCGATTCCTTCGAGTGGTACGGGACAGAGCTGGTCATCATTTTTTGCTTGTACACGGCCACATGCTCGTCCGGATCAGACGTTCCGTTATAAGCATGCATGCTCGGAACGGTAAACTTTCGGGGCATCTCTACACGAGCAATACGGGAGATGAATGGAGATTCGTCGTACCCGTCTGGCGCTTCCGAGATGACTGGTCGGTTCGAATGGCAACCCCGTGCCACCTGATCAGCTATGGCTCTGATCTGTGCTCTGACCCGGCGCCGGATGGCTGCGTCTAGGTCGACCAGTCTTCGACGCCCGTTGCCCCTCTCGTCTTCACCATCCTCTCCAGCGGTCCGTAGATCTGGTGTTCTGACTGGGCGGGGCTCCGGGGCGGATCTGATGAACACCGGTGGGGGAGCATTGCCTCTTTCGGTGTGCCCTAACGGGAGGACCCCCTGTAGTACGGCTGGCGGGGTCATGTAATTTTCCCGGGCGTCATAGTCACTACGTACCCTGGATGTGCCTTCGTTGCCACCGGAGTCGAGCCTCCTGGCTAACCCGACAACTCTTCTGGTGGCTTTGGCCGGTTGACGTCCGGTGGTTAAAAGTTGGTTCTGGCTCCTGAGTTGATTGTTCTCAGTAGTTAGCTTCTCGATGTGAGCCTCGTAGAAGCTCCTCTGGTCACCGAATTCTTTCTGGAGATCATCCAGCCGCCGGCGGAACTCAACCATTTCTTCTACTTGAGTGCAGCTCCCTTGGTTCTCCTGACGCTCTTGGATTTCCGGGTATTCCCGGAGATCACCACCCCCATCGCCGGAGTTGTCGACTACGACGTTCTCTGGGTCTGTCATGGTCGGACGACTAGGGTCGAGAGTTTGCAAAACTGACTTTGAGATCGGCGAGCCCCACAGTGGGCGCCAAATTGTTTGGGCTAAATTATGTTGGAGGAAAGGAACTTTATTTAGCTTGATCGGGCTTGCTAATCTCCGGTGATTGGTTACAAGGAGAGATCGTTCGTCTGTTTTCTTTGTTCGTGACTCCCCCTCGTTACAATGGTCTTTTCCTCTCTTTATCCTAATCCTCCTTTCTTACGTTACAAATCCCAATCCATTATTAGGGTCCCTTTTAATTAAGCTAATTACACCCACTTTCTACCGTTTTCCCAGCTCCTCCTCTTCATCATGGGCTCCACCTGGAATTTCTCTTTTAATTGCTTCAGCCGAAGGGTTGATGAGCTTGGTTGTGGACTTTTATGTACTTGGGCATGTTGGCTTCCTTGCTCTGCCAGTGATGGGCCGGCCCATGGGAGAGCTTCGGTTGGGCCTAACAGCTTCGGTTGGGCCTAACAGTATCCGATCGTGTACTCCCCTATCGTGGTCTCAACCTATTTGCAGCTTCCGCTACAAACCTTCGGTCTTGCTCTAGACTTACTTAACTTTGTCCAAATTGTCGCTTAGTAACCCTATCCGCTATTCGGTAACTAAGCATGTTATTTTTCCTCAACTTTCATCCTTTCTTGGACTTTGAGATTTACAAACTGTATTACTCCTTCGTCCTTACATCTCGGTTGATTTTGCCGACACCCTATATTTTGAAATGTTCAAATAAACCCTTTAACTTAATACTTTTTTGTCTTTTTAATCACTCAATGTTGATTGTTTGAGCGGATATGTTGTACGCTCTCGTCTAACCACATAAGTAGAAGTAAATAGTGTTAAATGAGCATTCATAGTTGAGATAAATCTATTGAAATAAAGAAAAGACAATTTAAAAAAAACATTTTTATACTCTTCTTCTCCAAACGATGGCATAAAATACACTCTCCAAATTCAAAATCCTAATTCCTACACCACGTTCACATCAACAAGACTGCCTAACATCTCCACATTCGTAATAGTTGGTGACTCCAAGTTTGCAATAACTAATAGTTCTCTTAGATGCCAAATTTGTAAATCAACCTCCATATAAATCCGTTCAAGCTTTTGAATTTGAAAATTCGAATTGTCTAGGACTGAAACTATTAAATCTGAGGTACAATTTGTATCATCTACCCATTCCTTAATCAAATCCCTCTCCTTCCCGACTGAATCGCCGATCCGAGCCATCATTGACTCTTTATGCATGATGATGCTACCGATTGCCGCCATGATGTACATTTTTGGTGATACATACACCTCCATTAGCTTCGCCTCAATGTTCCAAGTCCTAAATAGACAACAGGGACTCGCATTGTTGTCGAATGGCATTACCACCATAGTTGTTGCATGTTAAAATGTGAGGAAGAAGAAGGGTTTTTGTTTCACATATAAAAGACCAAAAGTATAGATTTGATTCTATTATTTTTATTATGGATCAACTTTGATTTCTATTTTTTCAAATTTTCAAAATTTAAATTTTTTTTTGAAGTAAAAAGTAATAACCTTATGTGTTATTTTTTCTTAAAATAAAGACAAGATATAGGATGTTTAAAAGACAAATAAGGTTAATTAAGTTCAATGATTTATACAAACATTCCAAGTACATGTGATGTTGGCTGACAAAAATGTGCAAATTTAGGGACCGAAGATGTATTTCGCCGAATCGGACACCAGCGCATAGATGCAAAGGCTCCTCCTAATACAGGTACATAGAGCTGGCAAAAAATTGACGCATTTTAGTGATTATGGTCTATTTTAATTATGAACTTCATAGTCAGCTTGTTGATAAAGAAAGAAGACAAGTTGCTCTTACCTAATTGTATTTTAATTATGAACCTCATATTTTATTACTAGTAAGTACTATCGTTTTTGAGAAAACTCATTTTATATTTATAAGAGCAGTTGACCGTACCCCTCGCAATCACTGGTCATGGTGGTTTTTCTTTGCCATTGTGCTCATCTCTTTCATCTTGATTCCTTAAATCTCATACATAATTTTGCTTTGTTTTCATCCATAATTTGAAGAGGCGTAAGTAATTACTTCAATTGTATAATTTCAATTGCGGGGCAATCAGCGATCGTCAAGAAAGGTATAGATTCTGCCTATGAAACTCGAATTTGGATTTCCCTGATTTAATTTTCTTTCAGTTTTACTAATCTCTCTCTCTCTCTCTCTCTCTCTCTCTCTCTCTCTCTTGATCTCTCTCTCTTGATCTCTCTCTCTCTCTCTCTTGATCTCTTGATCTCTTGATCTCTAGATCTGTATATGTTACTTAAAATCAAGGTTTCTATTGTGTTAGATTAAACTATATCACAGGTTAAATTATTATTAGTTAGGATATGTTGTATTGGATTATGCTAGAATTTTGTCATGAATTCAACCCCTATGATCGATATGCGGATTAATTAGTCATCATATAGTTTTTTTTGGTTGAAAATTAATCATCATTTGTATATGATGCATGTCTTAATTGTATATGATATCGGGTTAATTATCAATCTATTTTGAGAGGTAGGATTAGTGATTTGGTTCATTACAACTAGAATTGAAGTACTTTTGCAAGCTAATTAAATATCAAGAATCGTAAATTGTAACTCAATAAACATCATGTGGGCGGTCAATTACATTATGTACGAAAACTATCGCACTGCAAATTGAAAACCAGTGTAAAAGGAGAGAGTAATAGGATTTGAACGGCTGATTATTAGACCACTATGCTATCTTATTTCTTACAACTATGCCTATTTTCTTTACCTATAATAATTCTAAGGTTTTGAGGCCCCATAAAACGGGGGCCCTGTGCAGGTGCACGGGTTGCACCTGCCCCGGGCCGCCCTTATTATTCAGATTGTTGTTGGCGATCGATTTAAAACAATATGATTGTAGTCAATTTCATATAAAAATACGATTTTAGCAATTTCAACTTTAATTAGCACGATTGATATATACCATATGCTGTTGTTTTGAAAAATAAAAAGACTGTACCATATATATATTCTATTTAATTAGCCCTTTGATCCTAAAGCTCTAACTTGCTTCATTTTATATCAGCTCAAATCGAAGGAAGGCGTAGTTGGTACACAACTAGACCGTTATCCCAATATATATATGGCATCTTCCATACTCACCTCCACGGCGAAAGAACTAGGAGGCTTAGTGGTAGAGGAAGCCAAGTACCTGTATGGAGTGAGCCACAAGATTGAGCGCTTGCAACGTGATCTTCGGTGGATGAACTGTTTTTTAGAAGACGCAGACAATAGACAACACCGCGAAAAAGTGGTGGCTATGTGGGTTGCTGAGATAAAAGACTTCGCCTATGAAGCACAAGAGATTGTCGAAAAGTATGTTCATAAAGTCTCCCATCCTCGACAAGAAGGGGTATGGAACACTATCAAATGGTCATTGTGTGTATTGTATGATGCTCAAGCCTTCCATGAAGTTGGTTCAAACATTGATGATTTGAGGATTAGAATAGCGGAATTGATTGCAAGATTGCAACTATACGGTGTTAAGGTTACAAAGGAGGATGAAGCATCAACATATAACGTTTCTACGAGGGAGCGAAGGCTAACTTACTCTCATATTCAAGAAGACCCTGTGGGATTAGACAAAGATACAAGAAAAGTGGTGGAACATCTTGTGGTGAATGAACATGTCAAATTTGTGTGTATATGTGGAATGGGAGGTTTGGGAAAAACAACTCTTGCAAGGCAAGTCTTTCAAGACATTACTACAAGAGAACATTTCAAAAACAACCTTGCTTGGGTTTGCACATCTAAGCAGTTTGAAAAGCGAGAAGTCTTTAGAGAGATCTTAATGGGGCTCACCAATGTCAAGGGTGTAGAAGCTAGGATGGAAATCTCTACTCTTACCGACGGAGAATTACCCCGGAAGATTTGTGAGATCTTAAGGGAGAAGGAATGCTTGGTGGTTCTTGATGATATATGGACCAGTAATGATTGGAATGTTCTTCGGCCAGCATTAGATTCAATCAAGACTTCTGGTAGCAAGATACTAATCACCACACGCAACAATGGCTTGATGCAACATGTAGATCTTCCTATGTACTTTCATAATCCCAATCTCCTAAACGATGAAGATAGTTGGAAACTATTCCAACGGATAGTATTTTCTGAAAGTACAATTGAAGGTAAATATATATCATCATATATTATTATGCGCGTTAATTGTTCTTTATCAATGGCTTGATATCAATGTTTGATGTTGTCTATATGTATTGCTTCCCTTGACAGACGGTGACATGAAGGCTAGGGAGGAATTGGGCAGGGAAATGCTAAAGCATTGTAAGGGTCTTCCTTTGGCAATTTTAACATTGGGGGGAATTTTATGTAACAAGAAGACAATTCCCGAATGGAAGATTGTGCAAAAAAACATAACATCATATTTGATGGGAGATCTGAAGCAAGAAAGTGAAAGCAAGGGACTATTTGCTATACTGGAATTAAGCTACATGGATTTGCCCTTCTACTTGAAACCATGTTTCATGTACTTAGGCAATTTCCCTGAAGACTATGACATATCGGCGGAGAGGTTGTATCACTTGTGGGAAGCTGAAGGTCTAGTCACATTTTCATCAGACGATGAAGATGAAAATCAAGAGGCCTGTCTTGATGATGTTGCTGAGTTATATCTTAGAAAACTTGTGGAAAGGTGTTTGGTTCAAGTAAGCAAATGCTACGTAAATGGAAGGATAAAATCATGTCGACTCCATGATGTTATGCGAGATATGTGTCTCAAGCAGTGCAATGAAGTAAACTTTCTCAAAATAATAAGGTCAGAAGAAGCATCAAAACAGATTGTGAGCTCTTCCTCTTCAAATAGAAAGATGCATAGATGTGCTCTCTATTTGAAAGAGACCAACTCTGTTGGTTATACGCCCATTGATCCAAGCGCAAACGTTGCACCTTCGATAAGATCTTTATTGGTATTTCAACCTGGTAGAGATTGTTGGCAGAAAAAGCTATTCACAACAAACATGAGTAGGTTCCTGTCCCTTCTTCGGGTTCTAGACCTTCAACGTATTCGCATTCCAATGCACTCAAAAGTGATCAAGGAATTCATTCATCTGAGATATCTATGCTTCAGGCATGCAACTATGTTTGCTTCATCACCACCATACTTTTGGGATTGCAAGTACTTGGAGACCCTTGATTTGCGATGGGATAGCGATGGCGAGTTCTTGATCAGCAACAAGTTTTGGAAATTGGAAAGATTGCGACATTTGTATCTCCCTTTTAGTATGAAGCTGAGGGGTTCTAGTCGGCTCATTCTTACAGACAATCAATTACAACGGCTAGAGACATTAAAAAACTTGCACTTGGAGCTTTTCCAAATGGAGGACTTGGAGAAAATGACCAGTTTAAGAGCTTTCACATTCGCGCGCTTTAGGTACTTGAGCAAGAATGAGGTGAAGCATTTGCTAAATGCGCATGTGATAGCGACAAAACGTCTCGTCAATCCCTTGCGACTACCTCTTAAGGCGGAGGTGATCAGTGAAGAGGAGGCACAAGTGTTAGCCGAATTACAGTCCCATGTTTGCATTAGCGGGCTCCGTATAAATGGAAGGATCAAAGACCCTATCAACATTGAGTTGTTTCATGAGCAATTGACAAAATTGTGGCTCTTAGAATCTGAAATAACCCAAGAAGGCATTTCTATGCTAGAGAAGCTCCCTAATCTAAGAAAGCTTACATTTCTCAATAAGGCCATTGTAGGCAACAAAATGAGTTTCTCTAACAGAGGTTTTCCGCAACTGAATAGGTTGGTTCTTACGGACCTATCAGACTTGGAAGAATGGGAGGTAAAGGAAGGGGCTCTTCCAAATCTCCAGAGTTTGTCAATAATCCATTGTGGAAAGTTGAAGATGATCCCTGATTGTCTACCTATTCCAGTTTATGTTAGCTGCATTAATCCTTGTGTAAGTGGAGTTGAAAAGTATAACACATGCCCACACTATGCAAAGGCCGTTGGAAATGAGAACCTACCTGGATCGTCCACGCCAAGAGGAATACATTTTTTGTCCACTTGCTTTTCTTAGTTTTATATTTTCTGCAAAGTATATAACTTGTTCAAATCGTTGTTCCTTGAAACACTTTTTTTGGAATTTTAATGGTGATTATAAGATTATTCAAGCAATGTTTTGCGAGAAATTGTTGATTTTTTGGAATTAAGACATGGAAATCAGTTGTTGAAGGAAATGACCCTTGTAGACCCCGAAGGATAATCAAGACATTCTTGAGTAGACCACGGAGGATAATCTAGAGGGAAAAGAAAAATAAATAAATTAGGGTTTGTTTGGTAACCATATGGGTTTCTAGTTTTTGGTTTTCAACCCTTAAAAATAATACAAAATCGGTTTGGTAAAACTGTTGTGAGAATGAAGATCCCTTTATGTTTTCAAAACGTAACCCCTAAAACATGAAACCAATATATCCTATTTTGCAAAAGTAAATTCATACTCGCTTTCACCAGTACCATCATCGATATTACATTGATGACCAACCACCTCCGCCACCTATGTCGCCGCCGCCGCCTCCACCCCCGTTGCCACCTGATACAGGCTATTTTGTATAGGTTAACTCTTAGATTTTGAGATGTTATTGAGAGTGTTTAGGTTAGTTTTGAGCATTATTGTAATACGAAGACTGAAGACACAAGTTATGAAGAATCAAGAGTTAGAAGAACTTAAAGACAAAGTTCGCCACTGCATGGATACCGCGGTCGCGTTGTCTATGACGCGGTCGCGGTGGTGAAGAGGTGACGATCATGAAGACCAATGAAGGCCGCGGTCGCGCTGTCGATGGCGCGGTCGCGGTAGAAGCCGACTCAACATTTGATCAAGTAGAGACCGTCGCGGGCGCGGTCACGGTGCGTGCCGACTTCTAGACGGACGAAATCATGTATTTTCTATCTTGTTTCCTTTCTTATATTTTCATTTCCTTTCTTATCTATCTCGAAGAGGTTGTTCTTTGGGCTATTTAAGGGGGACCTTTTCTAGGTTTTAGGGGGAGATCAATCACTTTGTAATCAATTGTTCTTTCAATAAAGATTTGTGCTTTCTTTGTAATCGAGAACTAATCTCCCTTGGAGTTTAAGGAAACTTTGTTATGAAGTTGTGAAATTCTGGTAACTTCTTTATCCCTAGGTCTTTATTGATACTCTTGTGCTTCATCCCATGATCTATGTTTGATTTTATGAGCCTGATCAACTTGTTTGATTGACTTAGATCTATTGTTTGATTTAGGATTGGTTGTTGTATATGCATCTTTCTTATTTCTCGAAACAACTCTATTCTAGGACCGTGGAGTAGTTTAGGGAAGAGTATTCAATGGTTTAATTGTGCATGAGACTCGTAGCTTGATTGCATGATTTGACTTCCTAATATCCTTGTTCTCTATGCTAATTCTAGGTTAAGCGTCCTTGCCTAGGGTTATAGAATTGCTTGGACCGTGGACTTGCGATTGTTTATGATCAGGATTGGAATTGACCTAGGCATATAAAGAAGTGGATGAATTCATGATCAACGGATTAATAAAGTGGAATTGATTGAATGAACTCTGCTTGTTAACTTTGATTGAAACACCTTTCAAAAACCCCTCTTTGATTACTTGCATGAAAACCACTAAAATCTATTAGAAACTGATTCCTTTGGGTTCGACCCCGTACTTGCTTACTATACTTGTGTTGTTTGCATGTTTGGGTTTTATCTTTGATTTTGGCACAACGACTTTAGCCGAGTCACCACCGCCACAACCACCACCGTCCTCGCCGCCACATCCACCACCGTCATCGTCACCACATTCACCACCATCATCATCGTCACCACCTCCACCTCCCTTTACACTATCACGATTATATAAATCATCATTATTCCATTATCTGATGTATATTATATTAACTTTTATGAAATAAAATATTATGAATTTTTATGTCACTATAATTTTTTTTAAACACAATCAAAAATAGTTTTGAAAATTTTAAGTTTCAAAACGAATAATTGATTTGAGTTTTTCAACAACTTACAACTAAAAACTCATAACGAACACCATATATAGATTTCTTTTTCTTTTCCTATACGCTTCTATCAACTTTATCAGCAGATGAATAGCCTCTATGGACGATCTCTTTGGCACAAAACTCAACTGATTCTTTGTCATTTAAACTAGTCTCCTCAATCTCAACTTGATTGCCTTCTCTCACACTTTCATTGTATGGCTAAGGAGTTTGATACCCTTATAGTTGTTACACTGTTGTATATCCTCTTTATTCTTATATAATGGGAAAACAACTTACCAAGTCTCTACTCCTCAAGCATCTTGGCCGTCTTGAATATAGCATGGAATAGTGTCTCTAGCCACTTCAAGCCTCTCCCGTCCAAACATTTCCAAATTTCAACAACAATCTCATCCGGTCCCACTACCCTTTTACTTCTCATTTTGCAGATCACCTCATTGAATTCTGCCTAAGACAATCTCTTGTAGAATAGACAACTAACCTAACCTTCTGAAACTTGGTGACTCTCCACCGACTCACATCCCTCGTTAGGAAGGCCATAAACGTACCTCTCTCAATGTTGTCTGATTTCTAAATCACCCACTAACACTTCCAATTGTCATCTTCGATACATCGTACACTGTCCAAATCCAAGCTCATCATATCCCTTTCTCTCACAAGCCTATACACTTTATGTCGAGTGCCTTGTAAATGCTCTCATACGCTTTCTCCTTTGCATTAATGACCATTGCTTTCTTTCCTTCCATCTTCATTGTTTAGTACACTACCACCCTCATCTCTCTTTCTGGATCACTACTCCTCACCCAACTTTTGAAAGCTAGTTGCCTGCCCTTTACCTATTCTTGAACTTCTTCGTTCCACCAAGCAACCGACCTCCTATACCTAGATCCGCCTCTCAAAATGTCCATCACTCCACACGTTGCTCTGCGAATACACTTTGCCATCTTACCCTACATCTCATATGCACCCCTTCTCTCTTGTCATGCCCCTTTTGCATCGGCTTCCTCGAAGATCCTCTTTTTCAAAATTAAGCATAAGATATATGCGTCTAAGTTATATCTAAAAAATAAAAGGATTAACCAAAATAAAAATGATTAATCTAAATATATCGAAAATATAAATATACAAAATAAGTTAAAATTAGGTAAGTCGATCCTAGAAAGATCTTGAATGCCTTATACTCTTAATAACATGGCTTGACTTGAGTAGGGATTCGTTAGAGATACTAAAATTCGTGAAAATGTTGGTGTTCCACTATCGATCTTAGATCTTCTTCTTCACACTTGATCTCCATTAGAATCCTCACAAATTAGGGGAGAGGAAAACGTTAGCAGAAAGTAGTCTCTCTAGAGGTGCAAGAGTGCTAGTTTTTGAATTTTTTTTCCACTACCAACAACACGTGCTATCAAAGACACTATGACAGGATGGATCCTAGGTATCGATCCAAATCTTCTGTCCCATAGACCCGTCCCATCTATTTTGATTGGTCCAAAGGTTAAAATTAGACTTTTTTTTTGTGTATTTTAAAGTTCGAATATATCATTTGGACAAATTAAAATCAATGAGACGGGTATGGAGACGGCTTCGGATAGAAGATTTGGGTTGCCTGGGTATTAGATCAGCAAGAGCAAGTTCTAGATTTTGGTTGGTTGGGACTCGGAACGGACCTAAACCGAGCTAGTTCATGTAAGCGGGTACAGAACGGCCATCAGCTTCAGCTGTATCGTATGAAGGACAATAAACAAAAAAGGAAAATAAAAATTAGACGGCGAGAGAGAACGGTGTCACGATGACGATGGAAAATAAACACGAATTTGTAACAACGGACTTCTAGAAGGGTCAATAGAAAATCTTCAAGGGACTCGAATTCCCAAAGCCTACGAAAATCAATGGGGACGGACGGAAAGCCAAGCTAGAAATCTCCACCGCCTCAACGACGACCTCAACCGCCTTTCTAGCCACCGCTGACAAGAAAACCCTTCCTTTCCCCCCTCTACATTCAACCGTACATGCTGGCGCCTCTACGAATTCGATGCACCTGTGACTCGATCGTTTTTGATCGGCCGCCGGAAAAGGTAAATTAATGGAGTTCTTTCATCGATGTAGCCGATACTCTGCCTTTTCCCGCCGATCTGTGTATGTTTCGATTTATTCAGTATGTTTTCTTGGGAGATTGAATCTTCTTCCTTCTCCGTGATTGCGAATCGGCGACCGCTTTCATCCGTTTGCTATTTCGGTTTCGTTTTTCTACGATCTGCTGCCTTTGATCGCTTCGTACAATCGCTTTCTGCCGGGAAGTGGTAAATTCAGGATTTGGAAGCTGGTTTAGGTTTTCCTTTCCTTTAGGTTATTGTTGATTCAATCTTTATGGTGAAATCGATTATTGGAAGATGGAAATTTTTCAATCGAATAGCACTGTTTAACGTTGTCTGCTGTGCCTTGGAATTGATATCCGCTGATGATTCTGAAGGAAGTATGGGGAAGTATGGGGATTTTATCTGGCTGTGGAATGGAACTTCATATGGTGCGAGTATGATAGGTTTTCATCTGTGCAACCTGACAATAGGAGAATTTTTTTAATTTTTATGTGGTAGCTTAAAATAATTTGGATTTATGATGTAAGACGTAGAGCAACTTGAGAGATACGAAGGGCTTTTGGCTTGTAATGTAGAATTTGAGACATGGGAAGGGGTTTTTTGTTGTCTTTTTTGGCTTCATCTGCATTACTAAGTTGGGTGTCTTCTTGGCTTCTGGGTATTTCTGTATATCCTTTTGTACTGCAATTTTTATTATCCAGTAAATTAAAGGTCACATGCATAGTTATGAAGACAAGGTTTATAGGATGAAAACTTGTTCTATTTTTTATTCAGAACTTCATATGTTATATTTGAAAAGTAAGTATTTAGATAGGAGATTAGAGAATGATTGCTGCTTGCTGATTGCAGTAAAATCAAGTTAACTAAAGTTGTTTTGTATCAAGTTGAAGACTAATCAACTGCTTTGATTTCCTCCAGCTGTGTGCAGATTAAATGTTTTGCATCACTAGAAAGGGCACGGTTCCAACACTTGACATTTTCAAGCTTTGCTTGCTGAGTTATGGCTGTTCTGATGGCTAATGCTTCAGAAGTTTCTTCAAGGGAGCATGTCCAATACCTTTACAACAAGGCAAGCTTCTGGATACATCTCTTATTTTCTGTTCATGAAATATTTCTGCTCTGTTCGGTTAATACTTCTTAGAATGTGAAATAACATAGATGTTAAGCCTCTTTCTTTATCATTTGGGTCCACTGGTCCAGTTTAATGGTTTTCTTGTGCCTGCCTATTTGGTAGTATATTGTCTTCTTTTATTTCCTTTTCTGACTCTACTTCCCTTTTTGTTTTCTTCATCAATGTACATCTGCTAAGTTTGCTCTTTGACCCTTTTTAAGGTAGTAACAACCATCATATGAAAAGTGCAAGAGATTTTGATGATGATTTCTCTACTAGTAGCTGGTTGTCACCTCAAGTGTTTTAACTAAACGGCCTTTGTTACAGACTCGCTTGTATAAAGACTTTGGACATTGATTTCTGACCTTTTTCATTATCATGTAGAATGTTGAGTTGGAAACTAAGCGACGTAAATCAGCTCAGGCCAGAATACCATCAGATCCTATTGTGTGGCAACAGATGCGTGAGAACTTTGAGACAATCATCCTTGAAGACCATGCTTTTGCTGAACAGCATGAGATTGAGCTAGCATTATGGCAGTTGCACTACAGGCAAATAGAGGAAATTCGAGCAAATTTTAATGCAGCCATGGCTGCAGCAAGCTCTTCTCCTGGACAAGGTGGGAAAGGAAGCTCGATGCGACCTGATCGTGTTGCAAAAATCCGCTCTCAGCTGAAAACTTTTCTCTCTGAAGCAACTGGGTTTTATCATGAGCTGATGTTGAAAATAAGAGTGAAACACGGTTTGCCTCTGGGTCATTTCTCAGATGACACAGAAAATGAGGCATTTCTGTTGAAGGAGGGAAATAGATCTGCTGAGTTGAAGAAGGGTCTGATTTCATGCCATCGCTGTCTAATTTATTTGGGGGATCTTGCACGGTACAAGGGCATTTATGGGGAAGATGAATCAAAATTAAGAGATTTTGCAGCAGCCTCTGGCTACTATATGCAAGCATCTTCCTTCTGGCCTTCTAGTGGAAACCCTCATCACCAGGTAATTGTTCTGAAGCACTAGTGTCAACTGTTTTTTAACTAATGCTATATTACTTGGCACCATCTGATTTTTAACTAATGTCTTATATTTTGTGCTTTATGACATTAGCTTGCAATCCTGGCTTCTTATTCGGGTGATGAGTTTGTGGCAATTTATCGCTATTTCCGGAGCTTGGCCGTTGAGAATCCTTTTTCAATGGCAAGAGATAATCTGATAATTGCTTTTGAGAAGGTATGTATTGCTAGTGACTATAATGCAGTTATAATTTCTAGTATTCTATATACGGTCATTTGGATTCTGGTTTCCTACAAAACTTTGTAATAATTGATAAGCTGTATTACTTTGAGATGAGGAAGTAGTGTGAACTTTGACTTACTTGCTGCTCTAGCTGGTGCATATATTATTCCATTATGACTTTCACAAGGTGTATACTTTTATTTTTCTTTCACGTAGTATGTTTAAAGAAGAGTCTATGATATAGATAGGTACATGTGTAGAGTGCTTCAGTAAGTTTAATACTCTTAGTTCTTGGCATATCTTATACACTTACTTGGTACTTGAAGAAACACATAGTTCATGGAAATATTTTGTGTAGGTATGAGCACTTTTTTCAGTAATGCTTTAAAGTTCCAATACCCATATGAAAACCTGTTCTGCCAAGTTCATGGTGGGAAATAATTTTTTTATTTTTATGACAGTTGATGAAATTTAGGTATGTTTTGCAGAATCGTCTGAATTTTTCTCAGCTAATTGCCGGTGCTAAATCTCCAGCATCTAAGCCTGTACCTGTTCGGATGAATGGTAAAGGAAGACCCAGAGCTGAAGCTAGGTTTTCTGGCAAGGATCATAAAGTTGAGGCTAGTCCTCTTAAAGAAAGAGTAGCTAGTACTACTTGTACTCTAAAGACTTTCAGCGTTAAATTTATCAGATTAAATGGTATTCTTTTCACACGCACAAGGTATATCTCTTTTTCATACTTCATATGTTCTTTGTCTTTAGCATCTCCTGCAAGACTTAATTTGATGAAAAAATTTCAGCATGGAGACTTTTGCTGATGTGCTATCAAGGGCTAAGATTGATTTTTTGGAGCTGCTCTCTTCTCACTCGGAAGATGTTCAATGCTTTGGCTCTGATGCTGCGGAAAGTGAGCTTTTCATTGTCAGGCTTGTGGCTATTATAATTTTTTCTGTGCACAATGCTAGAAGAGATTCTGAGGATCAGTCACATGCTGAGATTTTACAACGAGCTGTGTTACTTCAGAATGCATATGCTGCTGCCTATGAGTTCATGAGGATTATAACTGAGAGATGCTTAAAGTTGCAGGATCCTTTATCAAGCTTTTTATTGCCTGGTCTTTTAGTATTTGTTGAGTGGCTTGCTTGTCGTCCAGAGGCTGTCCATGTCAATGAAGAAGATAAATTTGCTAACGTTAGAGCGCTCTTTTGGAAGAACTGCGTTTCCATCTTCAACAAACTTTTGTCCTCTGCCCTTATAAATGATGATGAATCCTGGTTTATTAACATGAGCAGATGCAAAGAGGGTGACACGACAAACCAACTAGCACTTTCGGAGGATTTTGAACTGAGGGGATTTCTTCCTCTGCAACCTGCACAGAAGATTCATGATGTTTCAAGGAAGCCTTCTTTTGGGGTTGAGGCTGGCAATAAGGTTAAAAAAGCCCGTGTCCAGAGGATACTTGCTGCTGCAAAGACTTTTTCTAGTATTGTTCAATTGGGGGAGCAGTTTGTATACTTTGATCCTAAACTGAAGAAATTTGTAATTGGTGAGAAGCCTCTCTCATGTGATTTTGCACTTAAAAGTTCTGAAAAACCCCGGTTTAGCGATGGCAGAAAAGACTTCCCTGCTGAGAAGAGAATGAATTTAGTGGCTCTGAAACCGTCACTACAGTTATTTGTTGATGGAGAGGATGAAGAAGAGGAAATTGTTTTTAAGCCATCTGCAGCTGATAAGATTGCCCATGCAAGAATTTCTGCTTTGATGTCCGACAATGTTATAAGAACTGTTGCTGATGCACCTTTGTGTAACTCAAGCAATCATGCTGTGTCTGTTGCTCCGGCTGTAGCTGAATTTGGACAGTGTTCAGTTGATACAAGTGCAACAACATCTGCGCCTCTTTGTAATGGTGTAGCACAGCATGCATTGCCCATCCAACCAAATTCCTCAAAGTGGAAGCTGCAAAAAGAAGCTTCCATCATAAATGGGTTTGGAAATGTAAGCTTGATGGAGAATGGGCATTCTGTGAACATGAAACTGCAAGATCAGTATGGAGACTTGCAGCCTTCTTCATTCTCACTTCCTTTTGTGCACCCTGTCAAGCCTGAAACTGTAATGCCAGCCAAATCTCAGTCAAACCTGTCTTTTGCATACTCAATGAATGGTGCTTCTCTTACACCAGCATCACTTTCACCTGTTGGTGCTAAAAAGAACCCTGTGGGTAGGCCAGTGAGGCATGTTGGCCCACCTCCTGGTTTTACTCCCTCAAAGCATTCTGCTGACATGAATGTGAAGGATGACGACATTTGTATAATGGATGATTATAGCTGGCTTGATGGTTATCAAATGCCATCCACTAAATTAATCCCTGACCTCAACAGTTCCTGCAATTTAAGCAAGCAAGCTAGCAACGTGACTGGGATGGTTTCCTTTCCTTTTCCTGGCAAACAATTTTCAGCCTTTCAGGTTCCAGTTGAAAACTCTAAAGGTTGGCAGGATTACCACTTCTCTCAGCCGGTGAATCTTTTCCAGGAACAGAACCAGCACCTTCTCCAGAATGGAAACCAACAGGCTATGCCACAGCAAAAGCAGTTTCAAGGTCAATCTCTCTGGGATGGTCGTTTCTTGGTGTGAGATCCTGTATGCTTTTAGCTGGTAAGTCTTTGATACTGTTTCCTGCTTCAGCATCACAACTAATTTGGCTTTTGAATTATAAAACTTTTTGTGTTGGTTTTTTTTTTTTTTTTGAATCTGTGAAGGAAAACTATGAAGATGAATATCTAAGAGGCAATGGACATCACCAGTTCAACCTTGCCTTGGTCCTGCAATTGTCTTATGTTCTTTTGGAGCTTGAATGTTCTTGTAGTACTACTGCAGGCAGCAGGTTATAAACCCAGGTACTTCTCTTCCCTCTCTATTGCCTCTTCAGCACAGTAGATAACCTTCACTCAGAATTGTGCATTTTCACAGCAAGGAGTTCTAGTTGCTCATATGATTCCATGACCCCTGCATTCTAGAACCTGTGTTTACTCAAAAGAAATTATTTTTTAGAAATGGTATAACCTCTAAGCACTTGGGTCACCACATGTAGATTATATAATTATAGGTTGTAGGTTTTAGTGTACATGAAGAAATCTGGCCTGTGTAACTTACCAAAAATCTGATGTGCGTCGAATCAACTCAATTTATTTGCACAGCTGCGAGGAGAGTCCCAGACTTGGCTGCAAATCACAGGCAAACAAACAAGCCTACGAAATACTGGAATTTCAAGTGTCAACTGTTTCGGATGTGATGAGCTGGGCTTTGTAGGATGTTTGGATGTGGCTCTGTTGCTGTTGCTTTGTCTGTGTCCAAATTCTAGACGAAGTCACTAAGCTTTCTCTACTCTCCATCACAAAGAGGAGAGGTATTTTACTTACTCTGCAAACTTGGACGGCATTCGGTTCTATTGGCTGCTGGGTTATGGTGTTGAATATCTAGGGCACACGGTAGAGCAGCCTCCCAAAGTTTCAAAATGTCGCGAGTCTGCAGAGGCTTATGATATTTTGTCTAGTTGAGTGTGTTATGTTACGTATGTCGAATTCTTAGCTATGGTGTGACCTAAATATTAGTGTCTTTCAATAAGCGACTCGCTACAGAGAGCCAAGAATTGTGTTCTGTTTTTTTATTCAGTAGCCCATAATGGGCAGAAACTTGAGCTTGTTTGGAATAATTGTTGCTTGCAGATTGTATGGTTTGTGCTACTGTTATATATATATAATATTGTGTGACTTTGTAATTGGTTTGTATATACTTGGATTATGATCTTATCACGTCTGCTCCCACATATGCAAATGCTGTTGGTTGTGTGACATTCACGTAAAACTTGAGACCGGGGTGGTGAATCATGATTCGATCCATTACTAGTGCAGAATTGAAAAACACAAGTAAATTTGCAAGATCAAAGTAGTTTCATATATTGCTTAGTGTCTCATTTTACACCATTTGCTCTGTTTGTTTAATAAAAAAAACTACATTTTGTTCACGAATCACCATACCAATTGTTCCCTTTGTGATATAAATCAACAGCAACGAGCTGAACCGGAAAAAGTCAAATGTTATTAAGCATTCTGATGGTGTTGATCATTGAAGGAAAAGAAGACTTTTAACACAAAACTTCCCCGAGGGGAAAACTACCCATTACAGAGGAACAATATATACATGGTGTACATGATTGGTCAGTGCCACAATCTTCCACACACTTGGATACAACAACAAACGTATATCTTCCTCTGTATTGAAAATAGATTTGTCTTTGCTGTTGGTTGTGATAGTTTGAGATGTATGTTCATGTCATTCAAAGTTGTCACAAAATCCCTTAGGCTATGCCTGGTTCATACGTCCTCTGCATAAATCTTGAAGATGAAGTCACGGAAGCGTTTCGAGTACAGCTTTGGGTCGACTGCTGATATAGAGGTGGGATCGTAGTGCATGGACTTGTAAGCATGCTCGAGCTTCTTGCTGATATCATAATCTTGAAGAATGTCAATGATACCGAAGAACATCACGACCTCGTAATACTCTCCTATCGGTTCCATTACTATAGCCGATTCACCGTCGCTTTTCCTTATCGCCCTTTCAACTCGAGCTGGCATGTTCGTCCCTAATTTAATGCTTGCCCACCTGCATTATAATGTAATCATGTTAGTTAATATAAAACAAATAACATGAACACAATCCAGGCTATCAGGACCATGATTCTAAGATAACCATACCAAGCTGGGTCGATGAAAAGTTGATCCATATCTACTCTTGAAAGGCGAGGAGCTCCATCGTTCTCGCCCTCATCGGTTCCTATAAGATTTACGAGTAAACTTTCCCATGTAAGAAAGAGACTAGAGCATTCTAATGCAGGCTAAACCCTACAATCTTGCACAATGAGAAAGAAAGCTCACCATGAACAGGAGTACGTGATCCAGATGGAACTAAATCCCCTGCTTTTGATGAATCTCTGAAGTGAATCCCTACTAGCATACTATAATCCATAATCTTCTCATTCTCAAGAAACTCACAGTCTCTATCTACTTGTCTGCAGAATTCTTGAAACCATGACTTTTGAAGTCTGAATATGAAATTGAGATCAAGATCCTTGAGTATTGTGCTTGCATCAAGCTCTTCTTCCGGCTTATCCGTTGATCGACCAAGCGAAGAGCCTTTCAAGTCGAAACGTCTGTGGATTGTGTACTCTGTGCACAAGAGGTTTCCCATTATAATAAACCTCACCTACATATTTTTTCAAAAAAAAGAAGCCGTTACTTTTTTTTTTTGGTACAAGCCAATAGCAAATGCACATGCAACCATAAGAACAAAGAATAAACCAGACCTTTCCTCTTACTTTCTTTTGGGCAGTTCCTGTTAGCTTCACGCAATGCAATCCAAAGAACTTGGTCACTAGTGTATTCTCATATGCTCGAACGTGATTGTAGTAGGCCGACAACATTCGTATAAGCACCTACAAACCCATATCACACGACATTGAACCTGACCATGGTTATTGAAGAACCAAATCAAGAAGACTAGACTAAGTCAAGAATGTGATGGCCAAAACTTACTTTTGCTTCTGACTTCTTCATCGTCTTTATCATGTAACGGTCGTCGTTGCTCAAGTAGAAGAAGCTACCACTTTTCCCCGGGGAACAAAGCTCCCTAAGTGCATCATTTCCGCAAATTGACAACATGTAATCGGCTGCATCCACTTTGAAAAGCTTCCTTAGAGCTCTGAAAACTAGAGGGCAATAATCCTTCCACTTGAACTCTATGGAGTTGTGTGGCGGTGTGTGCTTTGATCCTTCTCGCGGGAATTTCGTCCAAAACTTCTCCCTTGGATCGAAGGCCGAAGATTTCAAGTCGAGTGTCGTTGGTCCTTGTTTTCCTACTGCATGCCTGTTTCAAAACAATGACACTAATCAACTAAAACTTACATGATAAAATTTCCCTTGTAGGATATCAAAATCAAGATCATTGTTCACCGGTCTATTTGTGTTGACTATGCTTGTTTAGGACATCAGATCACTTACCTTTTCAAAACAAAACATGTTTGCTGACATACCTTATTCCTAGCTGTAGATTAAGCATGAGCTCAAAGTTCTTATGCCCTCTAGTGATGGTCTCTCCTTGCTTCTTCCCGGCTTTCGGTATCTTGAGTGGCCTTGCAGGAGACAACATCCTATGAGCTATGTGCTCTAGATTTAGCCCCTCCATTTCCACATCCCTCCCGGCTGAGGTTCGAGCGCTTCCTTCGCTCGAGAAGCTCCCTTCGGCATCCCAACCACAAAGCCGGTCTCCGATCCCATTTAGTCTAGCATCCATAGACCCTCTCTCTGTTCTAATGGCCTTGGAAGGCCTCCACGTCGCCAGCTTCTTTTGTGATGGGAAGATGGTTATCCTCTCAATTGGACAAACAAGAACATCTCTCGAGACGTCGTCATACAATGTCTGGGGATCCCAACTAACCGATCCTCGTTCTTTTGTTGCTTGTGATGGGTGAAAGGATCCACCTTGATCATTTGGGCTCCAACTACCCTCATAGTAACTTCCATTTTGCCACTTAAAAACACCTTGTCCACTAGGAACTCCATCAACCCAATCCCCTTCAAAGTAATTCCCACCAACCCATGTCATTTTTCCCTTACCACAAATCACACCATTCTTCCATTCCCCTTCATAGACATTCCCACTACTCCATTGGTACTTTCCATGCCCATCTTGGACCCCATGTCGCCACTCGCCTTTATAATGGTCTCCATTCTCGTAATCGAATGCGCCTTCTCCATGCTTCATGTTCATGACCCAAAGGCCATTGTAAGCCTCTCCATTCGGACCCGTGTACGTGCCTTTACCGTCCATATAACCGCTCTTAAACTCTCCTTCATATGTGGCTCCAGAAGGCCAAGTAAACCTTCCTTTTCCTATGGCTTGTCCTCTAAACCACTCACCTATATACGTACACCCGTCGGTCCACGAGTACTTCCCGTTGCCATGTGGGCAATTCTCATGCCATTGCCCATTGTAGGAGTCTCCATTTGCAAGGGTCTTCTCCACCATATGTGGCTCCCCATCGCCAAACGATTGGCGTTCGTGTTGATGATTTTGCGCGCCATTTTGTTCGTGAAGCTCGTCGTTGACATGGGCCACAGACATGGTGCCGAAGATGCTGTGTGCTCGTTTCTTAGCTGCGGCTTGCGTTCTGCGCAACGTTGCCTCCCAAGCTTTTGCCATGCCACAAGACTCTGTGCTCATTTCCCGGGCTTCAACCTATGATTTTGTTTTGCCCATCATTTGGACTTGAAAGAATGTATGCAAATATGATGGCATTTGTTTGTAGAGTTCTGTTGCCTTAAGGGCTGAAACCCATCAATACCCAGATAAAAAGGCGGGCATACAACATATAAGAATGCATTCACAAATCTATTAACACAGGATCAAACTCCTAGAGGAAGAAAAAAGATAGATTTTTGTATTCTCTTCTTCTTTCCTTGTTGCATGGGATGTTTTGTGTTTTCTTGGTTTAGTCATTCTATGAGCTGTTTGTTCTTTTTCTCAGACAGTTTGTCAAAGGGAATGTTTTTTTGTTTTCCTTGTTAATTACCAAATACAATGGTGGCTCCTGAAATGCCACTTGTTTAAAGTTGGAAGCAAATGATTAGTCCATTCTTTTAATCAATTTGCCTTACTGGCTTACCCCCTAAAATTTTGAATTCCTTTGCATTTTGTCTCTAAAAACATGGAGATATTTGCTCCTACAACCTCCAATTCCCATACACTTGGTAAGAAATGGACGGAAAACCATACTTCTCTCTTTTATTTTCCCTGTTTTTGAAGATTTCCCTCCCAAAAGTGGAAGGAATAAATCATATATGTTCCATAAGTTGGTGGTCCAGATATACAATCCATATCATAAAGCCAAAACCTCAAGAAGAAGTCTACCCTAATTACCCCCCCCCCCCCCCCCCCCTCAGTTTCATAGATTAATGTAACAATCACTTGGGTTGATTCAGTTTGCTTAAGTTTTGAGCTAAAGAACATTGATTTTGCATGACTCCTCATACATGAACAACACAATGTGATATGAGCAAACACATACACACACACACACATACTTATGTACTTGTTTTTATTGCAACCCGGTGTACGTATGTTGTTAAAGCTTTTTTAGCACGGCAAGAGCCAAGACAGTAGCAGAAGTGACACCCGGGATGAAAAACTCGTCGGGAATAGCCTTTGGAATCACGCGTCGCTTGATCAACAGAGCCGTCAAGGGGACTCCAAATATGTACATGAGCATGTCTTTGGCTCCAACCCCTGTGACCCCTGAGTCCATCATCACCTCTTTCATTATCTTCTCAAACTCGTCTTTCGACACAGGCTTCCCTTCCTCCTTATGATGTTTCTTTGCACAAAAGGAGTTTCAGTTTAAACTAGCTATACTACAACTGGTGCAAAAAACACATCAATCTTGAGACTTAATTACCTTATATGCATCCTTGAGTATTTCGGTCTTCGGAACCTTCATCTGGGTGCTTCCCATCTTCTTGTTCAATTCTCTACACACAAGAAAGCAAAATAGATTGATGAAAATGCAAACTTGAGAGTCAATCATAAACAAATTGAAACGCATAAGGGTTTATTTGGTTGCAGAAACATAAACGAAATGGAAACAACCTAAATAAGGAAATGGAATCAGAAAAAAAAAAAACCAATCTTAGTTCACTTTGGCGTTATCATATGCGTAGAAGACAACAATTTTCATTAATGAATGGTGGCATCAAGATAGAGTACATTCGTTTTCTTTCTGTTTACGTTTTCATAGTGTGAAATAGGAGGATGGCATGAGTACGTACTCTACTCCCTCGGATACGGCTTGGTAGAACTCGGGGAAGGTCCATTCCTTGGATTCATTCGAATGTGAATCAAAATACCTCCATGCAATTTCAGCAATTTCATTATCCTTCTTTTCCTCGCTTCCTGAATTCCATCGTAACAACCATAACAAAACATCTTAGCTTGTCATACAAGTATATCAATTCAAAGAGCTATATACATACATACTGAAAAGGGAAATACCCTGAGTTAGTGTCTTCAATGCTTGGCCCATTTTTGTTGTTGTTTTGTGGGTGGGTGTGCTCTCTAAGTCTAACGTTACGTTGTTGAACCAAGAGAATGGTTTTAAATGAACGGTGAATAATAAAATAATGGTTCTGTAACGGTCACTTTGAGACAGATCCGTGTGAAATGGGTTGAGAATTGGTTCATTTCCTGATGCTCAAGCAATCTGAAAAGAATAATGCTTATGCTAGTTCTGCCAAAGAGCTTAATTCCTCTCAGCAAGTTAGAATATTTTGTCTTGACCCTAAAATCTTATCAGTTTGGCTTAAATTAAGAAACCCTTTTTAAAAAGATTAGCCTAGGTTTTATATATCGATTTTTCTAACCGGATATGGGTTAAAATCCGAAATTTAGAAATAAATCTTACTTTTGTAATTATAATTTTTTTAATGTTTTTTATTATGTGTTTATGTTTTTCATTTTTGGGGTTTAGTTTCTAAACATGTATTCTTATCTTATTCTCTCTAGAAAAACCGTTTATATATTTAAAGTTATTTGAATTTTGTTTATAACATTTGTTATTTCCTTTTTTGGCAAGTGGCTAAGATTATCCAATTACATTAGCATAACAATGTAATGTATAGAACTGGCGCTTTTTCCATCAAACCGGTCAACTAGATCGGTTCGGCTTAGTTCAGGTTGAATATATATGTGCTTGGATCGCTCCAGTTATGGATCAAGTTATGGCAAGCAGTGTTCTAAAAATCGGTCTAGGCGCCCGCCTAGGCGCTAGGCGGTGCCCCACCGTCCCGACTAGGCCCTAGGCGGTTGGCTGAGCGGCTAAGTGAGCTAAGCAAGCACCTAGGCGGTCTAGACGGGTGCCTAGGCGGTGTAGGGGGGCGCCTAGGCAGCTGGGTTAGCTGGTTTGGCGGTCTAGGCGAGCCCCTAGGCGGTTGGGCTAGTTAGTTAGGCGCCTTAGACGACCTCCTACGTGGGTTGGGCTAGTTGGTTAGGTGGTCTAAGCGAGCCCCTAGGCGGCTTAGACGACCTCCTACGTGGGCTGGGCGGGTCTAAGTTGAGGCTAGATGGCGCTTTAGGTGCCAATTTATACATAAATATTAAGATGAGATTGTTCTTTTATCTATATTCTCACCAAATAAGAATAATAATCTTATATTTCCAATAACTTACAAATCCGCCTAGGCTCCGCCTAGGCCCCCGCCTAGCCGCCTAGGCGCTAGGCCCCATCCCAACGCCCAGCTTTCGCCTAGCGTTTTTTAGAACACTGATGACAAGTTATCAGATAGCTTGAATCAGTCCAATGTGACAAAATGTTAATTTTGTTATTGTTATTGAAATAATATTATAACTAAATAATAACATTTAATAACAAACTATTATTCTTTATAAATTTTTATAATAAAATATTATAACATGCTGAGTTTATTTAACAAATATTATAAAGTATTGTATTTACTATAGCAAATATTATATTATGATATTATAATGTTAATCAGTCCAAAGGGGAACGCGCTCATGTAGTCATGTGTAATACATTTTAGGGTGTAATGTGCGGAACAATGGGAGATGTTAGATTAGCTTAATCAACGATTATTAAAGAGGCAACAGATTAAGAAATATGGGAGTGGAATATCATACTAGATTTCAAATTAGGAAGTTGCTAATTAAATTTAAAGGTTGTGAAGAAATAATCCACGTCCTTCTTTTCTCAAATATGGCAATTGTGCCATTTTAGGATTTGATAAGGGTGAGAATGTGAGATGAATTTTAGAAAAAATTTATATTGTTATTTGAAAATGCAAAATTACTAGAAATTCATGGAAAATCTACTAGTCAACGTTCGAATAACTTTATATGATGATTTGAATAATGATAGGGTTGAATATGTTTTACAGTTTATTTTATTTATGTTGAATAAGTACTCATCTTACATTGTGGATCGATTCGTTATAGGTTGAATAATTAGATGGATATGACTAAAATAAGAATCTTATATGAAAATGTAATACATTGAGTAAAACATAAATAAGAATTGCTATATCTCGAATAAATACTATAATATAATGAATTTGAATAAGTACATCTATTTTTTGAATGTACACTGCTATAAAAAAAATAATCACTGTCAACGTCTTCAAACTTTATCCATATGAACTTCGTCGACATTCTTGAATTATTACATAACAAAACACGCATAAATGAACAAAAATTTACGAATAATTGGTCACCCCATGTAAATGCATATAACACAAATATCAAAATAACAATTTACATATATTATGAATAATAAGATACGCACATGTGAATAACATATAACAAATACAAAACAACACCTTTAATAACTTAATTCCATAAACCAAATTGAGTAAAAAAACAACAAAACTCTATATTTCATTTGGCATTAGTTGAACACTATTCTAATACACAATGCAATGAAACTTATATATATCTGTTATTTGAAAAATTATGAGAAATTCCGGATGGTACCCCTGAGTTTTGTGCTTTTCCGGATGGTGCCCACAAAAAAAAGTTATTCCGCCATATGCCCCTGAGGTTTCGTTTTAGTTCGCACCGTGCCCAAAATTCAAAAAACTAACCTTTTTTTGTTCTTTTCCGTCAGCCCATGGTTAAAGAAAAAATGAAATTAAAATTTAAAAGGTAAAATTTAACAGGAGAAGGAGGCGAACGAAGGGCTCCCTCCACCCTCCCGCTCGACGGCGTCGCACCACCCTCCCGCTCGACCGCCTTGCTCAACGCCCTCGCTTGGCCCTCCCGATCAGCCACTCTGCCCTCCCGCTCCGCCCTTGCTCAGCCCTTCGCCAGCCTCGCTTCGCGCCACCACCGCCATCGTTTCATACAAACATAAAAAATTTACAGTTTTTGGATTTTGTTTGGATAAGCAAATATCAAATTCACAGTGTCTCAAATACATTGCTTGTGGACAACAACAAGCGTGTCTCAAACACATTGCTTGGATAAGCAAAATACATTGCTTCATACAAACATAAGAACCACCATGATACAAAGAAAGTGTCTCAAATTACAAACAAAATTGAGTTGGCAACAGTGTACATTCCACAACAATTCCAATCAAAATGCTACACCAAGAACAAACAACAACAACTCATAAAAAAAAAAAAAAAAAACAACAATTCCAATCAAAATGCTACACCAAGAACAAACAACAGTCCACACAGAGCACCGAATTTAATGTGAGGGGAGGGAGAGAGGAGTTACAGGCTTACAGACGAGCTTGTGGACAACAACAAGCGTGCAATTCGGCCCCGAATCCGAGATCGGTGGCAGCGGGATCGAAGGCGGATGGAAGTGGCGGCGCGAAGCGAGGCCGGCGGAAGGCCGAGCGGAGGCCGGTGGAGAGAAAGGCCGAGGGCTGGCGACAACGATGGCGGTGGCGGCGCGAAACGAGGCTGGCGGAGGGCTGAGCAAGGGCGGAGCGGGAGGGCGGAGTGGCTGATCGGGAGGGCCAAGCGAGGGCGTCGAGCAAGGCGGTCGAGCGGGAGGGTGGAGCGACGCCGTCGAGCGGGAGGGCGGAGGGAGCCCTTCGTTCGCCTCCTTCTCGTGTTTCCCTATTTTTTTTACCTTTTAAATTTTAATTTCTTTTTTTCTTTAACCATGGACTAACGGAAAAGAATGGAAAAAGGTTAGTTTTTTGAATTTTGGGCACGGTGCGAACTAAAACGAAACCTCGGGGGTATATGGCGGAATAACTTTTTTTTGTGGGCACCATCCGGAAAAGCACAAAACTCAGGGGTACCATCCGGAATTTCCCAAAAATTATTATCAACTGGTAGGAAAACACAGTAGACATACATGAAACATAAAAGAAAAAAAATATTTTTTTTATCTTATGATGAATAAGTCCGTGTAAATAGTTGGAAAAAATTCAAAGAGAGAAACCATTACATATTTGAAACTAATATGTGAAAAAGTTGTCTTATAATTGTTGAAAACACTACTATACCACATGAAAAATACATAGCAGTTGTTAGTACACAAAATATGTCAGTGTACCGGTCTCAATTCCTTCTTCAATGTCCTTCTTCTCCAAGCCTCCTTCACCTTCAATAACCTGCAAAACAATGGACAAAGGGGGCGGGGACCCCCTAATCCACCTCCGATGCCTAAGTCAGTAGAGTATTCGTAAGGGTAAACTGTAGAGAAAAAGGCGCAGGGCTAGGGCTGAGACAAGCGATCATCATCCCCTCTAGAGTCAGGGCGAGCAATTATCAGCCCCTCTAGGGTAGTTCTTCTATGGTAGCTCTTGTGTATTCGTCCACCCCCCTCTACATGGCCAGACCATGTATTTATAGTGGAGAGAGAGGGCTAGGGTTTCTTCCTTGGAGCCCAATCAATAACTCTATCTTCTTAATTAGGATAGAATCTTCCAACCATGGGCCAATAAAGATATTTATTAGATATGCTTACCTGGCTGGCGGAAATATTATCCTTATTTATGGCGGTAAATTACCCACCTACAATTGCCCCACCTACGTCTTAGTTGCGTAACTAAGACGTAGGTACTCTAGGATCGACTTGGCGTGACTTGTGTGGATTAGGAGACGGGCACGTTTGCACGTTCATGAGCGAGTATCATGAGAACCCCCGTGAGCGAATATCACGGTCCCACCCCCCATGAGCGAATATCATGGGGGCTCCGCGAGCGAATATCGCGGTCCGTGAGCGTAAACACGGGAACCTCCGTGACAAGTAGTCACGGGTACCACTGCGAGCGAATATCGCAGGAACCAAACTCCGTGAGCGTAAACACGGAAACCACCGCGCGAGCGACGCGGGAACAACCGCCGTGAGCGAATATCACGGGAACAAACTCCGGTGAGAGAAGCTCACGGTCCATGAGTGAAACTCACGGGGATCTCCGTGGGAAACCACGGTCCGCGAGCGAATATCGCGGGAAACTCCGGTGAGCGAAGCTCACGGTCCATGAGTGAAACTCACGGGGATCTCCGTGGGAAACCACGGTCCGCGAGCGAATATCACGGGAAACTCTGGTGAGCGAAGCTCACGGTCCATGAGTGAAACTCACGGGGATCTCCGTGGGAAACCACAGTCCGCGAGCGAATATCGCGGGAAACTCCCTACGTAGCTAGCATACGAGGAGTCCGTTAGTACGATGTACTAACGTTGCGCTTATTTTTTTTTATGCAAGACTCTACTAATGCAAAACTAATCCTTATTAGAAATAAACGTGAATGTCATGATCCTAAAAATCAAGCTAACGAAAAAAGAATAACCTAGGGGCCCCATCAAAAAATCACATGGGAAAAAGAGTGCCCCGGCCTACATGAATCCTAGTACCGGGATCCTGCGCATAAGGATCCGGGCTCCTGCGGTCGTGATTCACCGTCTCCGACGCGATCTGTCCCTGCCGCCATTCTGCCCCCGAGAGGGAATTCTGCGTTCTGGACCGAAACCGCGGTCGCGGTTTGGAGACCCGCGATCGCGGTGCGTCAAACCGCGGGTGCGGCTTCGATCCCGCGGGCGCGGTCGTTCGACCCGTCGCCTTATCCTGATTTGTCTTCGCACTTGCACTTGGAAGCCTTTGACCCGCTTGCTCCCTTGATTCCTTGATAAGCGTTCTTTCATCATGGGGCTCTCACGCTCGGGTGGGGCCTGAGGCGAGGAAGGCGACTTCCTTCTAGCCTCGCGATCAGCTTCTTCTAAATGCACATGTCGACAGACGCACTCTTGCAGTCCATCGATGGTGGAAGGAGGATAGAGTATCAACTCCTCCCTCAACTTGCTTCCGAGCGGGAGAGCTCTTTTGAAAGCGGCCAGTGCGACTTTCTCACCGCATCCCCCAACCTCGACGTAGCATTCCATGAAACGATTCGAGAAGCTGCGCAAGCTCTCGTCTTGATTCATCTCGAGATCAAAGAGCGTGTCAAGGGACGCTGCATCTCGGCAATTAGTGACGTAATTCTTGACGAACAAAGTGGCAAGTTGTCTCCATGATCGTATTGATCCGGGTTCCAAGCTTTGGAACCACTTGAGAGATCCCTGGGTGAGGCTGCTTGGAAACATCTTGCACATAACGGCCTCTTCGGACACCCACAACGTCATCTTGTATGAAAACAAGGCTATGTGGCTTATGGGGTCCGAATGTCCATCGTAAAGATCAAGGGTTGGTGGAGAGAATTTCGCCGGGGGCTTGGCTTGCAAGATTTCTTTGCTGAATGGTGTCGATGTCACCATCGCCAACTTGCATTCAGCCCGCTCCTGCACTGATTGTAAGGTTCCTCTTTGTGATTTTAAGAGTTCGAGTAACCTCTTCTCAGCGCGCGTAAAAGCCCGGTCTTCTCCCTCATGCTCATCCCTACTGCCCCAATCATGAGTCGAATTAGGGTTTTTGAGAGAGCCATGACCTTCGTCTTCAGCTTCGTCAAAACCCTCGCGCCGCTCGCTCGAACCGCGGGCGCGGATGCTTGGGCCGCGGTCGCGGTGTATTGGACCGCGGTCGCGGGTGCCGCCCCGGCAATTTCCGCGATCGCTGGGGTCCGCTGATTCCTCCGAGATCGAATCCTCGGGTCGAGGGTGGCTCGCAGCCCGCGATCTCTTGGATGGGGATGGCTCGCGACCCCTCTTCCTTCCTCGGCCTTCAGGTGGCCGGCAATTGCCGTTGCAATCGATTCGCACCTCCTCTGGCTCTTTAGCATTGATGGGTTTAGGGCTACTCCGATCGTCTGCCATTGTGACGATGCTAGCGAGTCGCGAAGTCACCCTAGATTCGTCAATAGGGTGCTCGCTCCGCACCTCCCCTAAAGCATGCTTCAGCCTTGCGATTTCTTCTAGGGCTTGGTCCAAGCGAGACCTAGCCTGTTCGCACTCCGATAGCATCACCTCGTCCTCTCCTAGAGCAACGGCCAGGACATGGACGACCTCGTCATCCTGCTCGCTCCTGGTGGAGGATGATGCCTCAACCCTGCCGCTCGGGTTGGCGTAAATTGTTCGGCCCATCGCGCACCGCGAATTAGGGTTTTCGCGATTGGGCTCAGGCTTGCGCCCTCGTGACTTGCGGTCACGGTTTGGCTCTACGATTGCGGTCGCGCTTTCAGGCCTACCGCGGATCTCTTGGCCCGTATCTGCCTCGACTTCAGCGATGCGCATCACGAAATCCCTTGACCGGCTAAACAAAGCCGAATCGGACCATACTTGGCGACGACTCTCAATCCCGTTGCCTGACACGAGTCCCCATAAGTCTGTGTGATGAACAGACGCGCTTGCGAGGGGGACTAGGTCACGGGTAGAGTCGGATCCGGGCAAGGCGCCTCGTACGGATCGCGACATGGTCCGATCTCCCGAGCGAATATCGGGGTTTGCACGTGTCGGGATTCGCTCCTCCGAGCGATTTTCGGAGTCCAACCGCTCGGGCTTCGATCCGCGGTCGCGCGAGGGTGACCCGCGGTCGCGGGCGACGAGCCGCGGTCGCGGGAGGGTGACCCGTGGTCACGGGTGGTGAATCCGCGGTCGCGGGTCTGATCCTCCAGGCGAATTCTGAGTTCCTTGATCGCCCTCCAACCCGCGGTCGCGGGTGGGTGTCTCGCGGTCGCGGGCGGCGATCCGCGGTCGCGGGTTGTCAACTTGCGGTCGCGGCTCTGGGGCTGCGGAAAGCGAATCGCGCGATTCGCCTGGCGCGATTGCCCCAGGGTTGTCTCGATCCGGGCTCGTGGACAAGCGATCCATAGCCTCCTCGGATCGGCTCTCGTAGGGTTTACGAAGGTCGAAAACCTGTTCGTTCCCCACAGACGGCGCCAAATGTTAGTACACAAAATATGTCAGTGTACCGGTCTCAATTCCTTCTTCAATGTCCTTCTTCTCCAAGCCTCCTTCACCTTCAATAACCTGCAAAACAATGGACAAAGGGGGCGGGGACCCCCTAATCCACCTCCGATGCCTAAGTCAGTAGAGTATTCGTAAGGGTAAACTGTAGAGAGAAAGGCGCAGGGCTAGGGCTGAGACAAGCGATCATCAGCCCCTCTAGAGTCAGGGCGAGCAATTATCAGCCCCTCTAGGGTAGTTCTTCTATGGTAGCTCTTGTGTATTCGTCCTCCCCACTCTACATGGCCAGACCGTGTATTTATAGTGGAGAGAGAGGGCTAGGGTTTCTTCCTTGGAGCCCAATCAATAACTCTATCTTCTTAATTAGGATAGAATCTTCCAACCATGGGCCAATAAAGATATTTATTAGATATGCTTACCTGGCTGGCGGAAATATTATCCTTATTTATGGCGGTAAATTACCCACCTACAGCAGTTTATATATGTTATTTAAAAAGTTGTTATCAATATGTAGAAAAACACAGTAGATACATGTGAAGAAGAAATGAAAACTCACTCTTTTTATCTGGTAATGAACAAGTTAGTGTAAATGTTTGAAAAAAATCAAAGAGATAAACCATTACATATTTGAAATTAATATGTAAAAAAATTGTCTTATAATCATTGAAAAACAATATATAGTACAACATGAATATTTAAAACAACTTATATCTCTTATTTGAAAATTTGTTATCAATATGCTGAAAAACATAATAGACATACATGAAGCAGAAATGAAAAACACTCATTTTATACGATGAATAAATTCGTATAAATAGGTGAAAAAGATTCAAATAGGGAAACCACTCATACTTGATCTTGATTTTAGAACATTAAGTCAATCAAACGGATTTCTGTTTTAACCCAATCGGACTCTGAGTATTTGGTTAATTTCAATTTTTTATTCCATCGCTTCAATTTTTCAAATCAGATTTTATATATAAAATTTTCAGTTAGGCGGATCTGATCAACTGTGATCGGATATTTACAACTCTAATTTGCTTGTGAATTGTGATGGGTTTGTGGACGTACACTAGGTATTACGTTAATCCCCGTTGGAAGATAGCATATTGAATGCGTATTTATTCGCAACACAACAACGACCCTGACGATAAATTTCCTGACAATTCAATATTCCTTACACAACACATGTAGCATTATTTGGTAGTGCTATTACATTTTGTTTGGAAGAATATTACATTTTCATGCAAGGTACAAAACAAATACTACAATCTGAGTGGTTACTTATCTTGTTAAAAAAAATTCTGTATTTTTAAACCTGTATATAAATCAGGTTTTTATTGGAGATGATACTTTTTTTTTTTGGTCGAATCTATATCTATCATATAGATAAGGATATTGATTATGTGAGAATGGTATTTAAGGACAAAAATAATAATGCAATTAGTAGACATTCGGCCCATATCATGTACTAGTAATGTAAATATAAACCTGACTTAATCGATCAGATATTGAATTTTGATTAGGTACGACTAGATTGACACAGTTGACACGTCTAATATCTTAGTAGATTAAATATTTTCAAGAACTATCAATTTTATTAAAATAATTATAAAGTTAGGTTATTATGCAGGTTCAAGTCAACCTAACAGATCAATAACTTGAATTTTTAATGACTATTGAACTAATATTGTGATTAAATACTAAAATTTAATAATAATTTTTACATAGTTTTTTAAAATAAAATGTATTATATAACTTGAAGGGCCGGCAATGGGACTGCACTTAAATGTGGAAAAAACGGAATTTTTTTGCCAAACGCGGACCGGAGGTGTAGTGATCCCAAGCTCTATCCTCATAAAATGGCCCGTCCTTTGGAGGGGGTCAAGCTCCTTGGTGGGCCGGTCAGTTTGAATGGTGACTTTTGTACTCGCTTGATCGAAGAGAGGGTTGTCAAGATGGTGTTTCTGATGGAGGCTATCGTCGGGCTTAATGACCCCCAAGTGGGACTCCTTCTTTTGCGTAATTGTGTTGGTGTTGGTCGTTTATACTTCTCTCTTCGGACTTGTCCACCCAAAATGCTTGGGTCCGCTCCTCTCACCTTTGATCTTGCCTTGAGGAAGGTTCTTCAAGAGATTATTGTGGCAGGTGTGGCTGACTTTGGTGATTGGCAATGGCTTTGTGTCCCCCTACCCTTCCGCCTGGGTGGT
Organism: Polygonum aviculare; assembly: GCA_934048045.1. Taxonomy (NCBI): domain Eukaryota; kingdom Viridiplantae; phylum Streptophyta; class Magnoliopsida; order Caryophyllales; family Polygonaceae; genus Polygonum; species Polygonum aviculare. The sequence goes on along the minus strand of OW204032.1, from coordinate 12,616,553 downwards.
TTTGGGATCTATACAGCGCATTGATGCTTCTGGGTATGCTTTTGTCGCTTCGCGGCTGCAGTCTCTCACCCTCCAAAATAGATTGCTTCGCCATTGTGGTGTTTCTGAGTTGGGCCCTACTTGTGTGTCAGCCTTGAATAGCTTTCAGGATTTGTGCAATTTTGACCCTCGTGACCTTTGTCATGACGGACCAGCCCCCCCGTTTATGAAAAAATTGGCTACAGTGAACTTTGACATAGTGGAGAGAGGTTTAGTAGGTTGTTACAATCCTAGTACTCGGGAAAAGGCCATCCTTGTTAGGAATCGGGCGTCACACTCTTTGGACTTCTTGAGAACAATTCCAATTGAAGGGTAGGGCCAGACGATGCATCCAAGACCGTTTAGGTGTGTTTTATGTTATCGTCTTGCGATCCCTTTATATCTTGCTTATTTTACCTGTCCTTGTTGTTGTTCAAAGATCATGGATTGCTTCGGGGATCATTCTGTGCATTGTGGCAATGATATTGGCATTAAATTTCGCCATAACCTTGTCCGAGATGTGTTGGGTGATATATGTGCCCAGGCCGGTGTTGTTGTGCAAAAGGAGGTGCCCTTAGGTTTTTTGTCTGATGAAGGAACCGACCTTAGGCCTGCGGATCTCCTTGTCTATGGCTGGGACAAAAGTAAAAGCGTTTGCTTGGATGTCACTGGTGTTTCTCCCTTCACCGGTGTTGGTGTTGACGCGTTTGTCCCTGGGGATGCGATTGCTAAGGCTGTCGCCAGAAAGAAGAGTAAGTATGCTTCCAAATGCGCTGATAATGGATATGGCTTTATTGCATTCGCTTTCTCCACCTTTGGAGAATTGGGAAGTGGTGCTCTTGATTTTTTTGTCTAAGGTCACGCGAGCTGCTCAGAGTCATGCCTCTAGTATGAATATTTGATCCTTTATTTTTCATAGGCTATGTTTTACTTTGAATAAGGGTGTTGAAGCGCAATTGGTTGCTCGACTCCTTTACAAATTTTTGTAATTAAGTCCCACTTGTAACTAAATGATTTATTTTTATATATATTTAAAATAAATATATTTATTCTACATATATAAAAAAAATCGGGTCAATCTAGCAGGTTCAGATTTCAACTTAATTGGATTCAAGTCAATCAAGTTTGGTTTTTTCCTTTGCTTTCTACTTTTCGAGTCGGGGTTCAACCCTAAAATTCTCGGTCATTTTAGGCTGGATTCTCGGGTCAGATCAGGTTTTGATAGATCTAATTAACATACAAAAAACATTATACACAATATACGAACAAATACACAACAACAACATATACCCAGTGCCTCCCGCAAAAGCAGGATCTGGGGGGTCAGGGCGGGGGCATTCCAAACCTAGATGAAATGCGCCCAAAAACGACCCAAAAGACAAAGACCGGCCTACTCAACAACCTACTACAAAGAGTTTAGAAACCAACAACTAACCAAAACTACTACTACGACTAGAAGAAAGAAGAAAGAAAACTAATCAAGAAAAGAAAGACTAGCTATGCTATAAAAATGCTATACATAAGCGAGAGACTGACGGCCAACAAAAGAACGGACGACTCCACTTGGCTCCACCAACAAGCTGACTAGCTGTCTACCACACTGATCTTCTCCCTCCAACTCTTTCTGCATTGTGCCAACTCCTCTGAAATCCCTAAAAGCCTGAAATCCTGTTTTATGTTGTCCATCCAGCGCTTCTTCGGACGGCCTCTACTCCTCCGGCAAGCCCCTAAATCCAAACGCTCGCATCTCCTAACTATTGCTTCTGGGCTCCGTTTCTGGACATGGCCGAACCAACGCAGTCTTGCTTCTCGCAGTTTGTCCCCTATACTAGCCACCCCAAGCTTGCCTCTAATATACGAACAAATACCATATGAAAAAAATATAAATTCTCCTCCATAATATAAAAACTAATCAATGAGATTTCGTGAGATAACACAGTCCATCTACCTAGTGTTAATGCAAAGGTAATTAAAATTTTATTTTTCATATTGAATGTTATTGATCACTTTCATTTTAATGCCCCCGATGGCACAATTATGTTGATAGTAACATTACTTAATAAAGAAAACAGTTTTTACATGAGAACATAAAGTATACAAAAATAACAAGAAAAAAAAGCAATCAATATGATGCATTTAGTCACATATTTTTATACAAACTTACTATTAAAAAATAATTTATGTATTTATGTGTAGCTTAATTGTTGAAAACACATATCAAACATGATACGGGCCGTTAATTCTCATGGGGTTTCCTCTTTTGATTATGTTCTCAGGGACATGAAGGGGGACCCTCTTGCCCTGGATGGAGGTTTTCTCAGACGGCGTTCCGTAGTGTTTTCCGAAGCTTTTGCTCTTCGGAAGAGGATTCTTGAAGCCATTCGCCTTGGTGTTCCCCGTTTGCTCATTGAAGGTGACAACCTACAGATCATCAATGCATTGTTGGGGGATTGGAGCTACCCGTGGGAGGTCGAGCTCATGTGTACGGACATTCAGTGGCTGCTCAGTCGGTTTCAGAGTTGGAGTTTAAAGCATGTCTTCAGAGAGGCAATTCGGTAGCGGATCATATTGCGGTCTTGTTTCTCGTGTGTCGTCCTTTACGTTAGCTTCTGATCCGGTTCTTTCGGACCTCATCCGCAAGGATGCTCTAAGTTAGGTTTCATTTTAATGAGACTTGCCTAATCTCTTTACTGTATAAAAAAAAAACATGAGAACTATCTTTTCAGCTTTGAATTGTTATATGGATAATTGGAAAAGTGACTTGAAATAATCTCAAGTATCAACTTTTAACCAAAAATAATCCCAAGTTTGAAAATCATCACCAACTATACGAACTATCACGAAATTAACCAAAAATGATCCACAAGCCTTTTTCGACGAGTTCTCCGGTGAAATCGATGACGCGGGGATAAAAAAATCTGACATAACAACTTAATATTTTACATTTTGTTGAAATATTTTCGATCACCATATCATCGATTCCACCGGAAAACTTGTGATAAAATGGGTCTAGATCGTTTTTGGTTAATAATATGATAATTCATATCATTGGTAATGATACCAAAGTTGGGATTAAATTTAGATGAATGTTGATACTTGAGATTATAATGACTCATTTTTCCTAGATAATTTTAAAAAATTATTTGGTAGGCTATACTATAATGCAAAGATATTCAAATATTATTTTTTACGCTGAATATTATAGATCATTTTCATTTTACCTTATATATAAATACCATATTAATTGTTAATCGAAGAGTATAGTTGTTGGATCATTTTAATTAAAGGTACTAAGATATTACAATATCATAAAGATACTCAAATATTACAATATTGTCTTTTATATTATATTAAAATTCTGTTTTATAAAAGTACCAATAGTTGTTGTTCACCTTCAATACCTCGGGTCGGGTCGACCCGCGGCCCGCAAAAAAATTTAGAAGTAACCCGCGACACGACCCGTGGGTTTGCGGGTTTTGCGGGTCAGGTCGCGGGTCAACCCTTGGCCCGTTTGACTCAGCTCGGTCAAACTGGTATTTTTTATGCAATGTGAAAATAAATTGTAGATCGACCCATGGATTTTTCAAAAAATATATATATTTTAATACTAATAAAATTAATAAAAGATATATTTTTGCTTGAAAATACATTTTAATACTAATAAAACAATAAATATTAGTATCAAAATATATATTTTTTCTTAAAAATACATTTTAATACTACTAAAACAATAAAAATATATATGTTTTTTAAATATAACGGGTCACGGGTCGACCCGCGACACGACCCGTTGAGCACCCCTATTCAATACTATAGATTGTTTTAATTTTACCTTTAATATATTACTTATTAGTTATTATTTTAATTTTACCCGAATCCACCCGACCCGATTTGTTTGACACCTCTAACTACCAGCGATAAATGAGAGTACAATAAGCGACAATTAAGGAAAATCATAATTGCAAAATCTGAAGAGAACCGTATGATGAGACGGGCAGACGTAGGGTAAAGTGGAATGTGGTGGCGGAGGCACCACGAATACGAACTCAAATCCTCTGTCCCGTCCCACGTCCCCTTTCCGTGTCCCTCCTTTCCCATTGGTCGAAAGTATGGGTCCCCCACTATATTTTACCTTTAACTCTACCCAAATAAATAACTTCGACCAATAAGAAAGGATGGGACACGGGAAGGGGACGTGGGAAGGGGACGGAGGATTTGGATCCAATACGAAACGTGGAAGTGACGTGTTTCACTCCATTGTCCAGTTCTCCACCATCCCCTCCCAATTATAGGTTTCCGACAATTATACTAGTATAATTACAATTTATGGGTCACCACGTTATATGAATGCATGTGCATGGGTGCATCATTCGTTGCAAATACACCCCACACTACGTCCTACAGAGTCAGATTCAAATGCACAAATTTAACTTATACGACCATAAACTATAAATATATATATGGCTTCTACTTGCTTTCGGGTAAATTACAGAATCAACACTTAAATTTCATTGCATAAATCATAAATGGAAAATTTGTTTGGTACCCTCAATATTTTTTGCTTTCTCAAGTGGTAACCTGAAAAAAAGTTATTTCGGATGGTATTCCTAAGATTTTAGACATATTCTCCCCATACCCCAAACTTATAGAAAAGTTAGGGATGTGCCCTTTCTTGGGTGATTTTCTTGAAAATTTGTTAGTTTGGTTTATGTGTTTAGAAAAATTATTGTATTTACTTAAAATGGGAAGAAAATTAGAGAGATTGTTTTTTAGAAAAGTTTGGCTTGTATTGTTTTATAATTTGCATTAAACTTAAAAATAAAAATAAAATAAAAAATTATCAACCGTGCTGTATAAAATATAAAGTGCATGAAAAAACCTACAACAACTAGAATATCAAATTTTGATATTAAATAAGCGATGAAAATTATAAAATTAATTAAACTATACAAATTAAATAGAAGATAATATCATTAGTTTGTACAAATTAACTATTTTTTTAGAATAAATATTGATTAAGGATTTATATTTGTATCTCACATTTTTTTTATTGAATTATTACTTGACAAATTCTCAAAAGTAATATTTAAGTGGGTGTTTTATTTATTTATTTTTATATTTAAATATATGAGAATATTAAGTCTCTCTAAAGTCATGCATTCTCCTCCTTCACGTTGAATTATATTTTATGGTGTAATTTAATGCCAAGCGGTATTTTTTTGTAAAATAATAATTAACGATTTGTTTTTTCTTTATTCAATATTATCTATATCTTTGATATAATACTATATTAATCCGAGTTTTTATTAAAGCTATTGATGTATCTATATAAGTAAGTTTTTGCAATGTAATTTAAATGACAAAATATTTTAATCAATTTTTAATAAAATTTGATGATGCATTCTTATGTCATTCTTCCTATATTTTATATAAATATTTGATGATATAGGAGAATTATGTTATTTTATTATCCAAATGATAAACATTATTTTGAAGTAATGTAGATATATAATAATATTTGTAATGATTATAATAAATTCATTGACAAAGTAATAAACAATTAAATAACACCCCGTACAAGGTACGGGTTATTTCCTAGTAATATCTATATCCTTAATCTATCAAAATAATATTTATATTTATAATCTATCCAAATAGTATCTATCTATACAATCTATCGATATTGTACTAATTAAGAAAATATTTATATTTACCCTAAAAGAATCTTTCAAAATAATATCTATACTTATAATCTATCCAAATAATATATATCTATACAATCTATCAACATCATACTAAATAACGAAGTGTTTAAATTTACTCTAAAAAACTATAAATGTTGTGTAGGACATCAACAAATATCCATCTATACAAACTATAAATATTTAGGAAATATATATATATATATGTCTATAAATATATGATTTTAGTTTATATGATAAATATTTAGAAAATAAATTAAATAATTTTCATATTTGAGACATACATGTACGACGGCGGCTAAGCTAATATATTTAAAATCGAAAAAGGTTCTTAATATGAGGTATTTCAAACCCAAAAAAAACAAAAAATTGCAATGCAAAATCGTTCTTTACTACCAACTTTGCCAATGGTTTTGTGTAATCTGACCATGTGACTTCATTGCTCGCATGAGACAATGTCATGCCATGCCACATTTACTTGCAGCTTGTGCCTACATATGATATATTGTAATTCGTTTAAGTACTCGTATTTTGTACGAGTTTGATTAGATATAATCTAGCAGATGACCCGGCCCGTACCTTGTACGGGGGTGTTATTTATTTATTTATTGTTTTGTGTATGAATTTACTTTACCAATTACAAGTAGTATCATACGTATACTCTGTTTTAAAACGATGCTTATTTTTTGGAGTATAAAATGACATAATTCTTGTATATCATTATATATATATATATATATATTATTTATATAGTTACTTTTTATACATACATAAATATATATTTAAATAAATGAGGAAGAATGACATAAGATAAGATGCATTATCGCATTTTATTAACAATTGATACAAATCTTTTGGTATTTAATTAAATTATGTAAACTAACTTTTATAATAAAATCAATAAGTTTAAATAAAAACTCGGATTTATATATAATAGTATTGAAGATATAGACAATATTTAGTAAGTTAAATAGAAAACTAAATTATCGCGTATATATGTTATTGTTTTTTGAAAAAATAATTAAATAATTAAATATATAAATATGTAATGAAAATGTTAAGGAATTATTATCTTAATGAAGAAATCGATCTTTTTTTTTTCTAAAGTGTAATCACTATGCAATATTAGCAATATATATGGTAAATATAACATCTAATTTTTTATTGATATTTTTATATGATACAATAGTAAAAATGTATTTAATATCTTATTTTAATAGAATGAATATTTGTTTTAAATATAGTGGTAGAATTTGCTACCTTTGATGATTTTAAAAAAGCCATAATAAAAATATGAAAAATAATTTAAAGTTAATATGATATTTTATTAAATGGGTAATATATTATGATTTATATATTATGAAGAAAAAAATATTTTTTTAAATAAAAGGTTTATGATAGATCCATGTATTAATTAAATGTGTACAATGATTAGATAGAGATTTATAAATTTTGGATAGAGTTATTAATTAAACAAATCAAATTCTAAGATAGAACTAATATCTTAATTAAGTATGTATAGATTATGATAAAATCAAATTTTAATAAGATAGATTTTTAAATAAGGGGGTGATGTGGCGCAATATGATGGCAGAATTTGCTTCCGCTTTAGTATATAGTAATAGATATATAAATAGGTAGGTAAGGAGTAGAAAATTTCATATATGTTATAAATATATATATATAACAATAAAATGTAAATATCTAATAATTTAAGTTTTATTGAATTTCATTTAATAAGAGTATACTAATGTGTATTAGTAATTTGGTTTTATTTAATAGTAGATATGATGTTGTGTTATTCTATTAAAATTGGTATTTTTATAGTATTTTATTTAAATGATTTTTTTTCATTCTTTGTTAATGGCTAATTCAATTGAAATACTATATTTGTAGATGGCTAAAGGTTCTTGATTATTCTAAAATGTAATTATTTAAAATTAAAACCACTTCCATTGAAGTTCGATAATACTATAAAGGGAATATTTGGCACATATATAGTTCATAGTCAAGGTTAAGTCGCACAAAGATCTCTCATTTATGTGGAAGCAACGTCGAGTGGTCCATTATATACTCCTAGGATGATGACGGCCCGTTCTTTTTTCTACATACTAGTGGTATTGCTCTTGTAATCTTAGCTAACTCCACCTTGTTCATATTAGATGAACAAAATGAACTCCACCTTGTTCAACGTCGAGGTGGTCAATTATATGTTCAATTTTAACTAACGTAGCATGATGCATGTTCTAATGAGAACAATGAGGGTATGACACTAACAAAACACATGGACAAAAAGCACAAAGACAAGTTGAATTTGACGTAACGACAATCACAATTAGTTGGGTGCTTATTTTCTTCCTCTCAAAATCCATACTGTATTTCATGGCTTAATACATCAACAAAGAAGTCGAGGTAGTCCATTATATACTCCTAGGATCATGACGACCCGTTCTTTTTCTACGTACTAGTGGTATTGCTCTTGTAATCTTAACTAACTCCACTTATTCATGTTAGATGAACAAAATGAACTCCACCTTGTTCAACGTCGAGGTGGTCCATTATATCTTCAATTTTAACTAACGTAGCATGATGCATGTTCCAATGAGGAAGGTATGACACTAACAAAACACATGGACAAAAAGCACAACGACAAGTTGAATTTGACATAACGACAATCACAATTAGTTAGGTGCGTATTTTTTTCCTCTCAAAATCTGCATTTATTTCATGGCTTAATACATCAACAAACCTTTGTACTTGTACTTTTTTCGCAATTAGACCCTTATAGGATAAACTATTCATTCAAACCATCATACTAAGTCTAATTTAGCCTATTGAACCCTTCATTAATTTCATTCTGCTACGTGTGTCAGACGCGCGCTGAAATGTCATAATAAGTGCCACATGTTTTCACGTAATATCCACTAATACAAATCAAACGCCACGTAATACTCATATTATAACAAATCTTATATTACAACAAAATTCAAATATACGTTACATATGATATGATTAAAAAATGAATTTGAAGTGCATGAGGGAAGTTGAGAAAACAGAGCCCGCAAAAGATGTGGAGAACGAGATTTGATAGCAAGCCCCAAATTTAAGGTGCACAAGCTCGAATCTAGCCACATTCATCCTTGATGACATAGAAGCGCAAGAGTTTGCACACGAAGAAGGCGTCATTGTAAAAAAATTCTCGAGCTCATGTATAATCTGCACCTTTTTTCATATTTAGGGTTTTTCATTCTAAAATCCCAAATTTGCGAATTTTCCTCATGTGCGATGGATTTCTAGTGTTGTTTGGCTTGGAATTTTTGATTTTGATTTTGGTTTTGACTTAAAAGATCCTACATGTTTGAAATTGAGGGTTATTTGTTGGAATTGGTCGATTTAGGGTTCTATCAGTAAGTATGACTCAATAATATTGCAGGTAGCTTGATCTGTGTAAATCGGTTGTTTGATTTGGTCCAGGAATAGCGTCCAAAACACTAAATATTGCGTGGCACCATAGGGGTTCATTCGTGGGTGGTAGTAAGATTGAATACAAGACAAATTTTCCTCTATCGTATAGTGCTAGAATTGATAGTGATGTCTTGAGTTTATGTGAGCTAGACTAGTATGTGAAATCACTAGGGTACAAAGGATGAAAGGCTTTATTTTATAAGGGAAAAAGGGATAAGTCATTTAGGGCTTTCTCAAATAAAGCATTTGTTGGATCGTTAGTATGAAACTGGGACGTCCTTTACTTGTGTAAAGGCGTCCTCGAGTGAGGCGTCCTTACTAGGTGTAAGGGCGTCCTTCAGTTGTGCAGCGGAAATGTAAAGCTAAACAGGTGAACTTAGCAAGTATGGAACACAGTGATTTATAGAGGAACCACTCAAGACCAAGTAGTCCTTGAGTGTCAACCTCTACCTCCTTGGAGGATTTTTGAATAGATTTTTCCTTTCTTATTAAACGTCCTTACAGTTGTACTGGCGAGTCTTTACAATTCTCTGGCACTTAGTGTACGTCCTAAGTCCACTAGTAAAGGAATCCTCTAAGCCTACAACTTAAGCGAGTTTAATCTTTTAAAGGACTCTATCCCAACGTCCTACAGTACTTCGCAAGACTTCTCTCTTTTCTTTGGTTTTCTGGGCTACAAACAGTTTTGGTTTGGGTTACAACTTTTCTCTCGATCAAACACTAAGTCTAGAGGAGTTCTAAGCTTTTTCTTCGTGTTCTTGATCGAGGTCGCTTTCTCTTTGAATTCTCTGAATATTCTCTGAAAGCGTTGACGTCACAATAAATGCCTTGGGGCTATTTATAGGACTTGGGAAGGGCGTCTTTACTCTTGGAAGATCATGTCCTTCGTGGACGTGGCTACAAGATCTTCCTCCACGTAGTATGGCGGTGATGGAAGGAAGCTTCCTGTATCCAGCTGTGATGGACTCCGCTACAGGATCAGCCTCCACGTGTTGATGAACTCTGCTACAAGATCTGCTTCCACGTGGTGATGGACTCTGCTACAGGATCGGTCTCCACGTGTCCCGGATGATCAAATGTTGTCGAGTGATGTCATCCTGTCGGCTGATGAGTAAGGACACTTCTGAGTTGACGCTCACGTTCCTACTTGCTTGGGACTGCGTCCTTGCTCAAGTAGTCTCTTGGCTGGTTCTTACTTCCTGGTAGCTAGCGTCCCTTAGCCTCAGGGACGTCCATACACTTGTTGTCCTTTTGTCACTGGCGTTCCTGAACACTTGGACAACTTTATTAGAATCAAAGTGAGTTTGTCATATCAAAACTAAGGGACGGTTGTGTGGGAACACTAACAAGTACACAAGCGTCCTTGATAGCGTCCCAACAACATTGATGGAAATTATGGAAAAAGTTAAGGATGGTGAGGAGTTGGATATCTACATTAAGCACGAGCCTAATGATGTTGTAATTCTAGATGTGGAAATGGATGAGGTGAAATACTTACAGATTCTTCCAAAGGGTCATACTCCAACAAATCCAAAGGTTATGGAGGAGTTACCCAATGATGAGAATCAAGGGTTAGAGGGAGGTGAGATGAATATGGGTCTTCTTGAGAATGTTTTACAAGATGAAGTAGGAATTATGATGAATTAGGAGCTTATGATGACACACGGGTTGATGATGAATTAGTTCTTGATCAAGAGCAAGATATGGATCAAGAAGAGACAAATATGGAACCTCCTCAAAATATAGAAGTTAGGGATGAGGGTGAAGGGAATGAAGATGATAGTGATGACGAGACTTACACAGATGATAATGAAGACATTTCTGAAAGTGAGAAATGTGTCATTGGACTTGAGTGATAATAGTGAGGTGGATGATATATTAAGAGAGATGAGAGCTGCTGCTAGAAAACTTAAGGCTAGAAAGAGGGTGCATAAGGAGAGGACGGCACATGTTCAGATGGCTATGGGAGAGGTTTTGAAATGATGAGGGTTATGAAGACTGGAATGGAAAGAGCACTGCTTATAGGGAGAATATAGGCGGTGATGAACCATACTATGGGTCTGACTCTGACTACAACCTGAATAGTGTTGATTCTAGAGATGAGGGAGTGGAGAAACAGAGGTGAAAAGAGGGAGGAGTAAACATGAAGGGTACAATGCCAACTGTGAATATCCAATATAGGAAGTGGGCATGGTTTTTGAGAGTGTAGAAGAGTTCAGGCAGGTTGTGGCTAAATATGCCATGCACAAGGGTGTAAAGCTTAAGCTTAAACCTAATGAGAGACTTAGGGTGGTGGCTAAGTGTCAACATCCAAGATGCAAATGGACCCTGCATGCAAGCCATGATGCGACAAGCAAGAATTTTATGGCCAAGATTTACTGGCCCACACATGAATGTAGGAGGTACAATAGTAACATGCTATGTAATTCAAAGTTCCTGACAAAGAAATTTAAGGACAAAGTTGTGTCACAACCATCATTAAAGTTGTGGGAAATTCAAGACTTATGTAAGAAGGCATTGAAGATGTTTGTTGGCATATCCACTTGTAGGAAGGCAAAGCAAAGGATCTTAGGGAAGAATGTTAGTGATTACAAATGAGAGTACGCTAGGTTGCATGATTATGTGGATGAGATAAAGAGATCAAACCCAGGATCCACATGCTTTATGGTTGTTCACAAGGAGCTTGAACCTGGTAAGGAAGTCTTTAGGAGGTTATACATGTGTTTCAAAGCATTGAAAATTTGAAGGAAGGATGGAAAAATGGTTGTAGGAGGATAATTGGCGTGGATGGTTGCTTTCTAAGAGGGGTTTATAAGGACAACTCTTTGTGGTAGCTGGTAAAGATGGTACTGGCCAGATGTTCCCAATTGCATGGGAGGTGACAAGTAGTGAGACCACTGTTAATTGGACAAGATTCATGTGGGCACTACAATCTGACTTGGAGCTTGGCTTGGGAGAGGGACTAACCATGATCAGTGATATGCATTTGGTTAGTCTATTTCAATTCACTTTCACTTCTATACAAACTGACTATAGCATTAGTGTTATGAATCCCTAATTTATTCTAGTATTCTTCCTTATGATGCAGGGTATTAAGGCAACCTTGAAAGAAGTTCTCCTCGAAGCGGAGCATAGGCTATGTGCAAGGCACATTTATGCCAACTGAGCTAAGGAATGGAAAGGGAGTGACAAGAGGAAGAAATTTTGGGCGTATTGTTGGTCTACTTTCTAAGTTCAATTGAGGGATAATCTAGATGCCCTAGACAGGTTAGGCACAAGTCTTATAGATGACAAAAGCTTATGGGAAAGAGAGTTTTTGCAAGGCTTTTATAAATATTGACATTCAATGTGATACTGTGGAAAACAATATGTGTGAGACATTTAATAGGCTGGTCAAGGCTGCTAGTTACAAGCCTATCATCACCGTGCTTAAGATATAAAGAAACAAGTGATGAATAGGATTACTAAATTGAATGGCTTTTCGAGGGGTTGGATCTGTGATATATCACCTATGGCATTGCATAGGCTGGAGAGAAACAAGATTAGGGTCATAGAGTGTAATCTAACCTAGAATGGTGCTAGGGGTTTTGAAGAGCAAGATGGGGATTATGGACATGTTGTACTCTTGTAGACATAAATGGGAACACATGTAGTTGTAGGAGTTGGTAGTGTGCACATGTTATATATGCCATGAACCAGCTGTAGATGAATCCTGATGACTTTGTTTGCCATTGGCACAAGAAGGTAACATACTTGAAAGCATATTTCATTCCACTACAACCTGTGTTAGGCATGAAGCTTTGGCCAACGTCTAAGCACAATGCAATTGAGCCACCTCCAATTAGAAAGAGAAGAGGGAGGAGAAAGACAAACAGAAGATATCCAAGGGATGAGCCCAAAAAACTTGGCAAGATGTCTAGAAAAGGGAGGGTTGTGACTTCTTCTGTATGTAAGAAGGTAGGGCACAACAAAAATAAGCTACCTTGATAGAGGCAGAGATCCTGCAAGAGCTCCATCAAATTCTGTTGCATTAAGTTTTATTGGAGCACCCACATATATATAGGAAGAGAGGAAGAGAATATGTTTGTCTTTTTTTTTTCTATTTCATTTCTGCTTTAGAAAGTGAATGAAGAGTTAGTGTTGAGTTGGTGTTACATTTCAATTTCTCAAGGTATAGGAGCTGGAAGAAGCCAAGCTAATGCACTTGAACCACCTTCTCAACAAGCCCAAACGTCGCCAACTAGGCAAGGTCTATGAAGGGGAAGAAGCTAGGTTTGGATTTTACTTAAATCATTTTTGATTTAAAAAGTGAAAGAAAAAGCTCACTCTTGGTGTTGCTTTTGTTTTTATCAGGGTTTAGGAGATGTTGGAAGCCAAGTTCATGCACAAGGTCCACAATCAAGCCAACGTAGAAGAAGGGGAAGAATGGTAGGAGTGAGAGTCTACACCAATCTTATCACCGGTGTATTAATCCTCAATGCTAGTTTTGTAACACCCCCCTTCTTAAAACCGAAGGGTATTACCGCCAGTGACCTCGGATTTCACCGTCTAAAGTCACCCAAGGCTAAAAAGGTAACTTGAAGATGACTTGAGAATAACAAACTTTATTTTATTAATTTAAATCGGATTACAAGTGGGATAAACCTCCCGTAAGGTTACAATACGAATTTAAAAGAGTTGCAGCGGAATTTAAAAGACATTTCTTAAAATATAAAAGCATGTGGGACCCATAAATATGGTCAAATTAGAAGACGTTGTAAAGATTTCTTCCTTCCTTCCTTCCTACAGATCCTGATGTCTTCGGCTTCCTTCTGACCAGCCTTCCCTTTCCTATCTGATATCCCCATAAAGGCAAGGAATACCAGCCAACAAAGTTGGGAAAGAAAGAAGGGATGTTAGTCTAACGCGAGACTAAGCAAGTGGTAGAATTGGGTTCGGTTCTCATAAAGGTTTAGACATGAGGGCATCATAGATCAATTGAAAACCGGTTGATGCCCAATAGTCAAGGGTTCTTTAATGCGGAACGCATATGGCTTTTTGAGCGAGAGGCTTTTTAGACGAGCAAGACTCAAGAGAATATGATAGCTTTAGCTTGAGGCTTTATGAGATGTGAGGCTTATGAGAAATGAGATTTCTCGGAAGTAGGATACTACATGGAAGTAGCACCTAAGAAAGATATGTGTTTAGGATTTTTTGGGAACTTAATTAATTCAAGCAACAGTGAAAATGCATCCAACATTAATCGAATCGTATCAACCTCATCATAACTCGAAGATGCCGACAAGGAGGTGGCCACAAGGACGCTTATACATCTGAACCCATCTTACCATTTTATAGGCCTTTTAACAACTCGAGTTATGCATTCAGATTGGATAGGCGATTGTCAATAATGTGGACCCGAAGTGATTTTCCAAGTTGTACTAATCACCCCGCGTTTATTAATTAATGTTCATTGGGCACTTATCTTATTAGATCATAAAACAGAGCAATTTAATTAACGAATTAAAAGTGACGGCTCATCGGAGCTTGGCCACGGATTAACAGGAAAGCAAGTGTCTCCCGAGCACTTAGCTAGAGTGCTATAGCCCATCCTAAGGAACGAGCATTAGTCGTACGACCTTAATATTACGAGCATGCACTAATTACACCTCGTAACATGAGTCATTAAGAAATAACGAGAGTCTTAAATCTCGCATTCCTATTTCTAGACTAGTCCACAACAAAGTCTCGAAAAGAGACTTGAAACAATCAAAGACCACACATCAACGGTCCTAAGTCCATGTACTAGTGCATACGATATTTAAAACAATGGTCATTAATCCTAAGCATAATAATCCTAATCAATTATTAGCAAACAAGTTTGTTCCCTACGATTATTTTGATAACGGAAAGCAATTTCACGATTATCGAGTAAGGAAACGAAGAACCATCCACTTGCCTTAAGACGTTTTTAAAACATTAATCGAGGCATGGAGTCGAGGCTAGCGAGGCCCTAGACGAGGCCTAAGGCAAGGCCAAGACACAAGGCAAAGGCAAGGCACGGCCCGAGCAACGGCTAGGCAATGGCCTGGGACAAAACGCAAGTAAGGACACTGGCGGCGGGCGCTGCCCCTTGGCGGCGGTCGTTGTCCACGTGTGTGTCGACGGCGTGATTTTGCAAGCTTCCTCCGATCGACTCCGGCCACCTTTGGATGAGCTTTTGCCAACAGTAGCAAGAAGAACACTTGAACTTTGTAATGGAAGAGGTTTCACAGGGAGAGAGGAGAGATTTGAGTGTGTTCTTCCTTCACCAACACACACCTATTTATAGTGTTTTCCATCCTCAAATGATCCAAAAAGAGTTGACAAAGTGCCTAACAATCCAAAAGGGGTTGACAAATCTATAGTTGACATTGCCCAAAAGGTGTTAGGATTGCTCTCCAAGCAATACTACAACAGCCCTCAAAACCCCGGCGCCCACAAGGAAAACGTCCCGTCGGGCCACTTGCGTCTGCAGCAAAGCGGCGGTCGCTTCCATTTTGGCGGCGGTCGCTGCCTTTTGGGGACTGGGCAACATTTTGGTAAAATTGGCATAACGTTTTGGATACTTATTGGAATTGCATCAAATTTTGATGGATGAAACTAGACTCCTTTATCTACCACTAGGCTTTAGAATCACTCGATTCCGAGCTCTAATGAAGGTTTTATGAATTTTTGAAGTTAAGGTATCCATTTAGCGTTATCCAACGCTATTCGGTTAATCGGGTGACCTTTGCCCTTTCTCTTGTCGTTCCAAAGACAAAAATTGAGTCATAAAACTAAGGAGAGTTTCATAATCCATTTTACAAAATTTGCGGATATTACAAGTTTTGTAATTACTAACATTATTATTTGTCAATGGTTCAATATCGGTGCTTAATTGATAGTGGTTCAATGGTTTTTATTGTGCAGTCAAGGCTTCCATTCTTCAGGGTTTTGAGGGTCCCAAAGCCTACAAGAGATGCTAGGGAAGTTGTATCCTTTCCAATGTAGAAGAAGGGGTTGAAATGGAAAGGCAAGCCTGCAGTGACAAGAGCTCTTTTACAAAAAGGTAGTGGAGCTGGAGTTTCCACCCCAACTTAGGTTCAATTTGCTAGCCAAACAGGTTCAAACAAACCGTAGTACAATGCCAATTGCAAGTAAGGTTCTTGATATTTTACAACACTTTTGTTTTAGTATATTGTAGGAAATGACCTATTGAATTTTATGTATGCCTAAAATTTGGTATTTTGTTGCATTGGTTGCTTTATTGGGTGATTGAAACATGACATGTTGTTGCTGTAAACCCTAGACATTTGCTGCATTAGTTGTTGCATTTGTTGTGTGAAGCTTGATCTTTTTACTACAATTAAAGTTTAGATTCATGAACACTCTCAAATGGGTCAAATTATAGCTTGAAGATATTACTTTGTTGCATTAGTTTGTTTGCCAAATGTGTCAAATATTAACATTAGCTTGCTTCATTAGTTTGGATGTCAAATGTGTCAAACAAAAACAATTCAATTCACACGTTAAGATTAGTTTGTTGCATCAGTTTGTTGCCTTAATAGTTTTAGTTTCCTGCATTAATAGTTCATACACACATTTTGCAGTAAAACACAAACAATCCAAATAAGCCATGGATTCGTGCTTGAGTTCAGCATGCTTCATACATCCGAATAAACCATTAGCGTGGAGAAGAAGAGAGAGATGAAGACAAATACTCAAGAACGGTGTGGAATCCTGACAATTGTGAAACCCAAGTCATCCAATGCAGACGTTTTCTCTTAGACGAGTCCCCCCACATGGAGCCACACAGTATCTACTCAATCTCCCTGCATAAATTGGTGGGAAGGAGAAAACAAGACATTGTATGATACGTGACAATTCCGAAGAATTACCTTCCTTGATGAGTGTAGGATCTAGACTTAAGTACTTGAAAATCAAAATTGTATTGCATCAAAATTGTTCAACGACGTAGGGGAGTAACCAACATTAGGTTTTCTCCCTCAAAATACGCTATGAGAAAACCAATCAACCCTAAAACAATTTATAATAGGAAAAATAACTTGAAATAATACCAAGTATTAACATTGAACCAATAATAGTACCAACTTTAAAAATCATTAAAAGTTATACGAACTATTCACGTTCTAACCGGAAACGATACCGGACTATTTTCCGTTACAATTTCCGACGGACATGCTGACATGGCAACCGGAAAATGATGTGGCACATCTATCTTTTCCACCTCTTTTATATTTTCTTTTTAAACACAAATATAATGCCAACTCATTATTTTTCAAAACAAAAAAACAAATTAAACCTAATTCATCCTCCTCTTGTCTTCTTTCATGTCTTCCCCGACTCTTTCTTTTGTTCCCTGCATCACGCCGCCGGTCAACTAGGGACCCCTTCGATCTTGTGCTTTTCCCTTCCTTGCCCGATGAAACCAATGCTCTAATCCTTTCTTCACCCCGACTTCCTCTGGATTCATCAATCTCCCAAATTCCGATCCACGTCGCCGTCACAACCTAACGGCGAGCCCCTCTACTTCCAGATCTGCAACCCCGATCTCCTTCGGATTTGTAGACGCCGGCCCTCGCAGCCACCACGCCAGCCATCTCCGGCCCTCTCGGACCTGCAGCCGACCTCCGCTCTAGAGTTGCAACCCGACGCCGATGACCCCTCTCTCGACTACCTCTGCTCTGAATCTGTAGCCGATGTTGGTTACCCTCTCTCGCTCCTTCTCGACCCCGCCGGACCGTAGAGATGCGGCCCACAGGGCAGCCCACGCCAACGACGACCACCCAAATCCGGCCCCGACCCCGACTCCGACTGAGACCCAACCCCGACGAACCGACTCGTTAGCCGACCACCGACGATGACTCAAACTCCGACTGCGGATTCACTTTGCATATTGGGGAATTTGTCTTTGAATTAGGTTTTTTGGGGAATATAATGAGTTGACACTATTTAAAAAAAGATATAAATGAGGTGGAAATGATAGATGTGCCACGTCATTTTTCCAGTTGTCATGTCAGCATGTCCATCAGAATTATAACGGAAAATAATTTGGTATCGTTTTTGGTTAATATGTGAATAGTTTGTATAGCTTTTAATGATTTTTAAAGTTGGTATTATTATTGGTTCAATGTTGATACTTGATATTATTTCAAGTCATTTTTCCTTTATAATAATCCTAGGGAACTAAAATCTATCTAAGGAAATAATAAATATAACTTTCGTGAAACAAAGACTAGAAAAATTGGATCTAAGAAAAGATATAACAATAACATAGGGACAGAAATAAGGAAAGTCAAATATTCTCGTATGATCTTGTACTACTCTGAATAGAACGCGTTTTGGACAATCTTCCCGTAAGATTCTCATCTTGGCGTCAACTATGAAGTTGTAGATGTTGGAATAGTCTTTCCAACGCATCTTGATTCACCTCGAGATCAGGTTTTTAGCCAAAGTTATGGCTGTTTTACTGAACAGTACTCAAGCTGTGACGAGATCTCAAACTTCCGAAAATATCTCCAATTTAATCATTTTTCGTGGAGGCCTTGGACGTGTGACTTGATAGAATTTAAAAGCTAATTTGACATACTTTAAGACCTTCTTGAACTTGAATGCTCGTGACTTGCGGAAAGGTCTTGGCTTAGCTCGTCGATTGACCTCCAACTCCCTCTTCCTAGACATATATGACAATTCTTGCATCATTGAATACGTAAGAATGTAATGGAAAACTAACTTGACTAAGACTTCTTTCCCTGCCCTTAAAAGAGACTTAACATTCCAGCTTCGACTCTTGTGCCAAATTCGGTCTTTCACTTGGTCAAAAATCACCCTCTTCGATCGCCCGATCATAGTAGGCAAACGGAGATACTTCTCATGATTCTCTGCTTCTTGGACCCCAATCATCTCTTGGATACACTCTCGCTGCACCTCGCTCACATTTTTACTAAACGACAACTCGGACTTCGCAAAGTTAACTTGTTGACCCAATGCAGCTCCATACTGATGGAGAATATTGACAATTTCAGACGCTTATTGACAGGTGGCCCGTGCAAACAATATACTGTCATCTGCAAATAACAAGTGAGATACAATAGGGGCATTTCGAGAAATTTTAATACCCTTGAAACTTCCCTCTCGCTCCTTCTAACGAATCAGACTTGACAGTCCCTCTACACACAAAAGGAACAAGTAAGGTGAGAGGGGATCCTCTTGCCTTAATCCCCGAGAAATTCTTTCGAAGGGCATCCATCCATTAAGACAGAGAAAGACACACTCGTCACACACTTCATGACCAAAGTCACCTACTCATCATTGAATCACAACCTTCTTATGCTACTTTCTAAGAAGCTCCACTCCACACGATCATATGCTTTTGCCATATCGAGCTTTAAAGCCATATATCCCTTCTTCCCCGTTCTCTTGTTCTTCCTATAGTGAAACACTTCAAACGCAGCTAGGCACTAATCAGTCAACCTGGAACAAAAGCACTTTGAGTCTTAGCAATCACCTTGTCCAGCACCATCTTTAACCTGCTGGCAATCAGCTTGGAAATAATCTCGTACAAGATGTTACATAAGTTGATTGGTCTCAAATCTTTCATTTTATAAGGAATGTTGATTTTTGGGATTAAGGAGATAAAAGTGTATTAAGACTCTCAGGTAACTCAAAACTGTGGAGAATATCAAGAACAAAAGAAATAATCTCAAACCAAATAATATGCCAGTGTTTTTGGTAAAACAAAGCTGACATACTATCCATCCCGGGTGATTTGATAGGGTCCATAGAAAGAAAAGTGTCATGTACATCTTCTCTTGTGAATGGGTGCAATAGTTACAGGTTATCCTCATTCGTCAATATAGGCGAGAGTCCTTGAAGAGCCAAATTTGAGTGTGCGCTTAGATCGGTTTTGAACAGCTTAGTAAAAAAGTCCACCGCCACCCTCATTTTATTTTCCCTCTTGCGCCATTCCATCCCATCATCATCAATCAACCGCCTTATTCTATTCACCTTCCTCCTACCATTAGCTTTCCCATGAAAGAAGGAAGAATTTCTATCACACCAGTTTAACTCGTTCTCTTGTATAGCTTATCCTTTTAATTCTTATCTAATAGTAAAAAAAATTCATTTCTTAATTACATAAAACTCTAATTATGTATTTTATAGAGCTATTAGCTATATATAAATTTTATTTATATATGAAATCAATATACTATTTTTAGTTTAAAAAATATTAAATTTAAGATTTTATTCAAATTCCTTACAAGGTACGGGAATTACACTAGTAGTGCTTGAAAAGGGAGAGAAACAGTTAAAATTGGAGTAAATTTTTTATTTTTTTAAGCATCTTCTACCTCCATTCTCCTATTCCCATACATCAACTTTGGAGATCACATTCTTATAGCACATGAAATTTTCCATTCATTTCACAAAAAGAAATACGGCCGGGTTGGTTGGATGGCCATTAAGCTAGACCTAGAAAAAGCATATGATAAATTAAACTGGAATTTTATCCGACTAATTTTGACTAAATTTGGCTTTCATCCAAAATGGATCGACTTAGTCATGACATGTATTACGACTTCCTCTTCTTCGGTACTTGTTAACAATGAACCAGGTTCTGAATTCTCTCCCCAATGCGGAATCAGACAAGGAGACCCAATGGCTCCTTTCATTTTCGTTCTGGCTATGGAATTTCTTTCTAGGACCCTTCAGAATGAGGCCTCATCCTCTACTAAACATGTTGGCATTCAACTTGTTAAGTATGGAACCGTAATTCCCTTCCTCAGCTTTGCTGATGATACTATAATTTTTGCACAAGCGAACAATGAAAATGTTCAGTATATTAAACAATTTCTTGATCATTTTACCCGTCTTTCGGGCCTATCGATTAATTACCACAAAAGCTCATTCCAAACATCTGCGAATATTTCAAGGGATTCTTCTGCCTCCCTTGCAAGTATCCTTAATATCCAGGTTACTTCTTCAATGGAAAAATATCTTGGAATTCCTATCTTCAAAGGTAGAGTGCAGAACAGTATGTTTAACGACACAATAACTAATCTCAAAAAACAACTCTCCCAGTGGAAGGCAAACTCCATTTCTCAAGCTGGAAGGGTGGTCCTTATCCAATCATGCTTATTAAGCAAGGTTAACTATCTCATGCAAAGCTTCCTTCTTCCGCAAGGAACATTAAACCAGATTGACAAAGTAGCAAGATCATTTTTTTGGAATAAATTCAATACTAATCATCACCCTCTTCTAAGTTGGGAGAAAATTTGTACTCCTAATTCCTAAAGATCTGGGTGGATTAGGATTAAAATCTGCTCTTAATATAAACCTTGCTTTACAGATGAAACTTTTATGGAAACTTGTTGCTCAGCCTGATAACATTTGGGTTAAAATTGTGTCTGAAAAATATCTCAATAACCAATCTCTCTCTCAATATCAAAAAAAGAATTGTTCTTGGCAGTTTGGCCGTCTTTTAAACCTACGTGATCAATTTTTTCCCGCCGTTCGTTGGTTGGTCGGGAATGGAACCTCCATTAAATTTTGGTCTGATCCTTGGGTCCCCAACACCGAACTTATCTCATTTTTTGACAATTTTGATATGAACCTAAGAGTCTCAGCCTTTATTCTTCCCAACTACTCCTGGGATATTACTGCTTTAAATCATATCCTGCCACCACAAATTGTACAAACTATTTCCCAAATAAGAATTCCAATTACCGCTTTTAAGGATCGCCTAATTTGGCTTCCGGCTTCTGATGGTAATTTTTCGGTCCAGACGGCCTCTACTTTAATAGCAACACCAAACTCGGCTCCTAGAGACGACATCTCTTGGATCTGGAAAACCAAACTTCCACCTAAAATTCATAACTTCCTCTGGAAAGCATGCGCTGATTGTCTCCCAACTACTGACAGGCTTAACAGATTTGTCAACTGCGTCCCGAACCGATGCTCGCTCTGCGATTTATCTGATGAAAATTTGAATCATTTCTTCTTCGAATGCACATTCACCCAGTCTATGATTGCTAGGTTGGGAATCCTTTTAAATTACAGCTTTCAACTTACTACTTCTCAATCCTTTGCAGATAATATTCAAAACACTCTAAAGCAAAATACATATACTACCCCTCTTTGCTTCCTTTGGTGGTTTTTATGGGCACATAGAAACGCTCTACTTTTTGACCCTTCTAGAATTAACCCGGCTAAACTTCCCTCAGATCTTGCTTTTTCACAGTCTTTTGAATGGGACAGTGCTCAACAGAAAGTCTCAAAAAAAGTTTTTAATAAAAAACTGCTAAGGAAAATTCAAGGGGTTTGGAAGAAACCTCCTACACAATTTATCAAATTAAACTTTGATGCTTCTAAACATGGAAATGCAAATTCCTATGCCGGATATATCCTTAGAAATGAACATGGCCAGATTTTGAAATGTGGTAGGACTGAACTATCTAACCTCTCTGTTGTTCAATCAGAAGCTTTTGCCCTTCTTGTTGCTCTACAAAATATTAATATTGCCTCTTGCTCTAAGCTAATTATTGAAGGAGATAACTTAACAGTTATCAATTCATTGAAGCGTCTTTGGAAAATCCCATGGGAAATCCTATCTATTATAAACGACATCAAAAACCTTCTTTCGCATCTTCCTCATGTTGTTTTTTTACATTGTTTCAGGGAGTGCAACCAAGCAGCCGATTTTCTTGCCAAGCGTCAAGTTAATCTTACTAATATTAATTACGCTTTGTCTACTCTATCTACCTCCATTCACCTTTTTCCTTCTTTATCTGTAATCCAGCTTAAAGGGTTGTTAAGTCAACAGCCCGGGCTGTTTCATTTTTTTAAGATCATCCGTTGTGATGATTTAGGCTGGCCTTGTAATAATCTGGTTGCCTAATGTTTGCTTGTATGAGCTAGTAGCTCTTCTATAAAAAAAAAAAAAAAAAAAAAAAAATTTGGAGATCACATACCAAAGTTGATTTATATAATTTCTAATGATGGACTTAGTGATTTATTAAAAAGATTTTATTCACATCTAAGATTTATAATCTGACAAATGATAACGTATAAAATAAACTTTCTTTTAACTTTTTTTTTTGGGTTCCACCAAATGAACAGATGGCGAAAAACGAGCAGGGACAAACGAGGAAAACAACAAAAGCGCAAAACGTAGAACCGCCTCTGATTCTGATGGTCCAAAAATTCACCAATTATACGACTCCGCCTCTCTCTACATATTTGCTTGGAACTCTCTAGTACCATCTGTCTACATACTGAAGTTGACAGGCCCTAAATTATCAACACAGCTCTTTTTCCTTTTCCCAATTGGGTCTATCAACAACAGCTCTGTAGTTGATTTCTGGGTTTGTGAAGATGGCGGCGAAAGAGGAGCGTAGCGATGTGTTTGCAATGGACAACGACGGCGACGTTGAAGACAACAGGTCTACTGTTAGCTCCGGTGCTGACCCAACTGACGACGACGATGACAACGATCAACCCTTCATGTCTCAGCATTGGCCCCAGAGTTTCAGGTTCACTTCTGTAAAGCTTCTTTAATTTTGTTGTTGTTTACTTTAGGGTAGTTGCTATGCTCATGATCCTGCTCTTGATTTTAGTTCTTTGGAACTCGGGACAGTTATTCTTCTATCCCTCACTGATTTTAATGCTTTTTTTTAAATTATTATTATTATTATTATAGAATACAGACTGTGAAGTAGTTACTGTTGCTGAGTGATTAACTCATGGGTTAGATTGAATGTCCGAACTTGAGTTCTGGAGGAGGAATCCGGTTACAGGAAATGGGTTTTTAGAATCTGAAATCTTAATCTATTCAGGAGAGTTTTCATCAGACGAGTGATTTTGACTCTGAACTCTGAAGTTATGAGCTCTGTATGTTTTGATGATGAGGGCATAGATTAATGGGGACATCAACTGAACAACATTAAGGTGAATTTCTTAGGTGAATAGGAATTTGATTTGTTGACTCTTTGTTTGGCCATCTATATGTCAGAGAAACACTGGATCCATACACAATTGCAGCTTCTCCAGCCTTTGGTACGCTTGGGCGCACGCCTAGTCTTAGATTCTTGGGCACTGATAAGAGTGGCTCATTACAAGACCTTGATGAAAAGGCTCCTTTGCTGTCTGATGATGATAGAAGATTCCAGAAAGCGGACGCCGACAGGCTCTCTTCAAGAGCACAGTCAGCAATGTCTGAAAAATCCCATTTATCTCGCCATTACACTGCAGAGCTTCCCATTGCCCAAGGCTGCAGCTGGACTCAAACTGTTTTCAATGGTAACCAACACTAGAATTACTGCCAACTCAAATCTTTAACTGATCTAACGAGTATTTGAGAAGGTGGTCTAATGTTGTCTTTGTGACCAGTTTCTAATTGGGATTGGTTTAATTCTTTTTTATGCAGCCGTAAATGTCATGGTTGGAATTGGCCTCTTATCTACTCCCTTTACTGTCAAAGAAGCCGGTTGGATGGCTTTGCTTGTTCTTGTTATTTTTGCTGTTGTATGCTGCTTTACAGCCTTTCTAATGAAAACCTGCTTTGAGAGCAAGGAAGGACTCTTATCTTACCCTGACCTTGGAGAAGCTGCCTATGGCAAATATGGCCGCCTTTTCATCTCTGTAAGTCCTTTTCCCTGATTATTATGCTGTGTGACATTTTGAGCTCTTACGAACAATTATTAAAACATTCATTGTACTCTTACTGCAGATTGTTCTTTATGTGGAGCTATATGTAAGTCCACTGTCTTTTCTCCTTCAGGCTGCTCAAACGTTATAATGAAATACGCAATACTAAAAAAGATGCATTTTCTTTTCCTATGATTGTAGTCATATTGTGTGGAATTCATCATCTTGGAGGGCGATAATCTCACCCGCCTCTTCCCTGGAACAACCTTGGATCTTGGCTATCTTCACCTTGATTCTATGCACTTGTTTACATTACTGACTGCCCTTCTCATCCTTCCAACCGTTTGGTTGAAAGATCTACGCCTCATTTCTTACCTCTCAGGTGTCCTAACTATCTTTGCTCCGATAGACTGTTTTATATCCTTTTCCCTTCATATTTATATTCCCATATTCACCTATACTTTCTTTTCTTCATTGTCTAATTTCTCGCCTTTGCAGCTGGGGGAGTCATAGCTACCTTCGTGATTGTTATCTGTGTATTCACACTTGGAACGGTAAACGACATTGGCTTCCACCACACCAGTAGTATTGTCAATTGGAGTAGAATCCCCTTCGCCATTGGTGTGTATGGATTCTGTTACTCGGGCCACTCGGTTTTCCCGAATATATATCAATCAATGGCTGATAAAACAAAATTCACGTCAGCAATGATAGTATGGTACGCATCTACACATACATCACTTGCTTTGTTCAGTCAGTTCAATTATTATATTCTTCATGCTCTGGGGTTAGCTTGTTTGCATGTAGTATCAGATTAATATGCACCCAAATTACATTGTTATCAATGTATCATAAAGCATTATATTATATTATGCATCCGAACTCAAACTGAACTTCCTTGCAGTTTCATTATGTGTATGGTGCTATATGGAAGCGTCGCCATCATGGGATATCTAATGTTCGGTCAGGCCACACTGTCCCAAATCACTCTCAACATGCCAAAGCACGCTTTTGTATCCAATGTGGCTCTTTGGACCACTGTGAGTCATCCGTTTCTCTGACTACTAATGTCATACTTCAACTACAGAAATTCAGCAGCTTGGTTAAACCCATTTTCTTCTTGCTGCATAGGTCATCAACCCATTCACTAAGTACGCATTGCTGCTGAACCCATTGGCTAGAAGCATAGAAGAGTTACTTCCTCCCAATGTTAACAATACGTGGTGGTGTTTTGCCCTTCTTAGGACTTCTCTCGTGTTTTCAACAGTTTGTGTCGCTTTTCTGATACCCTTTTTCGGTAATTTACCCTCATTTGATACTCACACTTCCTGTACACCTCTTCCCAATTCCATATTATAGTGACTTTATCGGTTCATCATTGCAGGTCTCGTGATGGCCTTAATTGGCTCTCTCCTTAGCATTCTAGTGGTAAGAATTCGGCTTCATGTTTTTTTTTACTTTATTGTGATCAGGTTACAGCTTACAACACTGAACTGAACTAAACCTTTGTGCTCACAATGCAGGCAGTGATAATGCCGTCTCTGTGCTTCTTGAAAATCATTGGAAAGAAAGCTACACAGGTTCAGGTAAGCTCATTATTCAGTCTTCTTCATCAAACTGTCAGAAGAGGTAAATATGATTGATCAGAAGTCTAAAAAATTACTAATGCATTGTCATTCGATCCAGGTTGCGGGATGCATTGCAGTTATAGCAGTGGGCATCATCAGCGCGATTCTTGGAACGTATTCGTCAGTGATGAGTCTCTTGGAGACTTACTGAGAACGAAGAAGAATATTCTGATCGAGTCATGACACATTTATCAGGGTAGATAGAGAGAGCTGAACCTCACTAGGCCATATTGAGCTGTAGAATTCAGTGATATTATGAATAATGGACGTTTGATGCATACATTTCACGTCCTAAATCGCTTCCAGAATGTTGAAATTTCCCGCAATATTAATGTTTAATATTTATATGTCATCAGTATCAGTTATCACTATATGTGTTCCAAGTTCGTTGCCTTTTTATTCTGTCATCCGATTAGGCTTTCAATGAATCTGTGTGCTGGTTCTGTAGCCAGTAGGTAATCGTGGAGTTTGAAAATATGGTTTAGATAATCATACTATATGGAAACTAGTATCACCCCATGTCTTGAAAACACGATTTGATTTAACTAAAAATTTACTAAAATGTTATATAAAGTTATTCGAAAGTACAGTCTAATATAAAATCTTATATTATTTTATATAATTTGCTTCTTATGGGATTTATTTCAACTAGTTGAAGACCCGTACCATGTACGGCAGTACGGGTAATCATTTTTTTCGCTAATTTGTGTATCTACTATCATCTATACTATATATTAATTCTTATATATAGATAGATTAAAATAGGAATTGAAAAGTTAAGTTAATTAATATATATCTTTTATAGAAGGAAATTTTAAAGATAGATAATATTGTTTCAAAGATAGATATTAGATGAGTAAGAAAAATGATAAAATTAAAGATTAGATAATTAAAGAAATTTGAAAGATAAATAATATGCCTTTAAAGATAGATATTTGATGAGTAAGAAAAAAGATAAAGTTAGGATTAGATAATTAGGAAAAATAAAACATATAAAATTGTTAATAAAGTGGGGCCAGAATTAACGTGGAGACTCGAAATTCTCCGGCTTTAATATATAGTATAGATGATACATTATTTATATTATCATACGTTTTTTTTAACGAACAAAGCTTTGTAGTATTATGATTTTTTCATATAAAGACTGAATATTTTTTTTATCAATAAGTTTCTTTATTTTATAATTAATATTTTTATTTTATAGTTATTTTGAAAAAAAATCAAATCAAAATCATATGTATATATATAATTTATTTATATGTAGAATCCACAATACAAATTTTAATCAATAACAAATAAGTCAATTAAGTGTCAATAAATCAAATTGATTTGATAAAATGGTTATGTGGTTGGATTTATAGGAATTTAAGATTTTTTATTAACATAATCTAATTGTGGCTAATAAAAGGCATTGGATTGAAAATAAGGTTTTGATCAAGGTATGATTTTATAAAAAAAATTAATATTCAATTGAAATTAAAATTAGTAGATAAGAAGAATTCTTTAAAAAATATGTATAAAATTTGAAGTTTAATCTTGTTTAGAAAAAAATTAAAATGGAAATTAGATAAGAAGATTTCTAGAAACATTATGTATAAAATTTAAAGTTTATTTTTCTATATATGGAAAAAATTAAAATGGAAATCAATAAATAAGAAGATTTTTAATGTGGGCTTAATAATGAAATTTCAACCAATTAAATTGTTTTATTAAAGACTAGTTTTCCCGCACGTGCCATCGACGTTCTTTTTATACGGACTTCATGTAATTTGATTTAAATGTAGAAACGTATTTATAGAGCTATAGTGCGTCCTAAGCCTTTTTAAAGCTCTATGAATTTCTCTAATGATCCTGAGGTTCCAACATCTTCTAGAAGTTTCATAACATTCACTTTGATTTATTCGATTTAGTGTGAAGTTGCTCTTGCCAAATTCTCTTTTAGTTATGCCATTCTTTGTACTAATTGTTGTACTAATTGTTCAGGGGCGGAGCGAGGGGGGTCCTGGGGGGTCACCGGACCCCTCAACCCGCCGGAGAAATTAGTATATCGGAGGAGGAGGCGTGGCTGGAGAAACCGGTGGAATTAGGGCCGGCGAATGTGCAGGCGTAGCTGGAGAAAGGTTGAAGACGAGCCTTTTTTTTATTTTAAAGAAACGATCAAAACGACGTCGTTTTGAGTGTTTTTTAAAAAACACCCAAAACGACGTCGTTTTGGTCAATGAATTTTGTTTTTTAAACCCACAGCAGGTCTCATGAATCACGATCGAAGAACGCTTCTCACGCCAATCTCCAATCGCACGCCCTACCGACTACCGAGTACCGGTTACCGCAGTTTCGCACCGCCGACGTCGCTCCTGCCTCCTTGAATCCTCCGGCCACCGCCTTGCGCCTGCTCCGCTGATCCGCGGCCATCCGTATACTTGCTGTCACTTGCTGATTTCAATTGATCGTTTGTTTAATTGGCCAAATCGCTAATCCGCTTAATTGATCCTAATCCGTTTAAGTGGTCGTTTGTTGTCCCTAATTTGTTTGATTGTAAATAGTGAATTGAATCAATTGATCGTTTGCTAACTTTGTTGTCCGCATGTCCCTAATTTGTCCCTAACCCCTCCGGCCCTCCCTAATCCGGCGAAATTCTGTTGTGATTTGTTTAATTGTTTGCAAAATCAATTTTTAGACTTTATTATCTAGGGTTTGAAGACTAGACTACTATCAATTTTATTTGTGACCCCCCTCATCACACAAAAACCTCTGGCTCCGCCACTGTAATTGTTGTACTAATTACTGTGCTTAAGGAACAATACACTGTCGTGTTACCGTTTGATGGAGAGATTGGAGGATAGCCAATGATGGGGGAAGGGAGAAAAGCATATATGACAATTCTTTTGACAGTTCTGGATTTTAGCAAATCTTCAAGTCTTGTATTCCATAGCATAAAAACCTTGTGAGATTGAATGTTGTTGGAATTGAAAAAGAAGGAAACACTTTCCCATGATTTGATCTACAAATTCGTCAACTTTATTGAATGTGTAGAACAACATGTTGACCATTTCAGCAATACAACGAATGAAAATCACTGCAGCATTCATCTTGAAAACACTACCTCAGAATCAAAATTTTGTTCTCAAGCTGCTTCATCATTTATTATTATATGCAGGTCCCTTTTGGTAAAGTTGTATGATGCCCGACTTATATGATAGTTGTTGCAGTTGCACAACCACAACATGGCACTCAAGTATGATTTATCAAAACTATAAGCTTATTTCCCTTCCTAGTAAGAAATTGGTGATATAAATTGGACAATAGATAGATGCTAAGATCTCATCAGATATGTTGTAATAACAGCTGCACTGCAAAGAAAACAGGCTTGAATAAGCAAAATTTGTTGAAGTTAAAACCTTTACTAGTTGAAAATTTAAGCAGATGCTTAAGAAATCTAAAGTAGCCATATAGCTACACAGCAGTTACACACTAATTGAGATACCAACTGCACAAAGTTGCTCTCCGCTTTCCTATGCTCGTCTTTCTTCATCTACAACCTTGAAACATTAGCCAAGGCATTCATAAGCTAACTGAAAAACTGATCCAAGAACTCCTAGGAATCTAGCTATGCATAGATCAGACAGAAAGATTGGAGTTGGAAAGCAAAGCAACTAATTAGGACTTGAAACACTAATCAATAGCCAGAGGAGTTGAACTTATTTCCAGCAGACAACCAAAGAATTTCTCCAAGTACTCTAAAACACCCTAAACTGAGCCTGAATTTCCGAACCCTAGCATCTAAATTTTGATCATACATCCACAAATTTTCCTTTCTCAGGTCAATAAAATTCGAAGCAATCAAAAACATGACTCCTCCTCCTCCTCAACTCCCCCGAACTCAACTCCTCCTCCTCCTCAACTCCTCCTCCTCCTCCTCAACTCCCCAACGACATTCTCCTCCTCCTCAGCTCCAATGGGCATCCATCGCCACCCACCGACTACTTCACCTTGGGTCCAGCAGATCAAGTTTTTGTCGGACCGTTTGAGGAGCATCCTTGCCTACGTGGGTGCAGTGATCTTCACCTCAATCATGGGGATCATTGCCACCTACTATCTCAATAAGCTCTGGGTAAAGTGCAACATATGGATATGGCCTTCCAACGGAGGCGACATCGAGCAAGCCGTTCCCGCCGGCGACGTCGTCGAAGAAACGACGCCTCTCGAAGGCGACGAGATCACGCTTCCCGGCGGCAGCGGCGGCAACGCCGTCGAAGAAATGGCGCCTCCCGACGGTGGTGACGAGATCATCGAGGAAATGGCGCTCCCCGGAGGCGGCGGCGGCGAGATCGAAATGGCGCTTCCCGACGACGGCAGCGGCGGCGGCGACAACGGTGAGATCAAATGGCGGTTCCCGACGGCGGCAGCGGTGGCGACGGCGGCGGCGATATGCTCCCAGCGACACCAAAATAGAGGTTGCATTGTTCGGGAAGTGTTAGAGTTAGATTAAATTACTTCCTCCATTTGAGTATTAGCTGTTTGTGTAGAGGGTGTGGTTTAACTCTTGTAATATGCTTTGTTAAACTCGGAGATTGTGACCAGATGATGATTTTGGGCTATACGCCATTGATATTATGGATCCTTCACTGGTGAAGTTTTGTCAAACTGTTGGTGGATTCCTTGGTTTGATTATCATCTAATTTGCCTTGAAATTTTGTCAGCTTGTGGAGGTAATGCATTTTAGCGATGTGTATTATTTCCACGATTTGATCGATATGCTGGTTGGATGTGGATACAAGAAGGGAACCACATTGTTTGGGTCCGGATACGATTTTAGACAAAGCAATAGGTTGATGAAATTCCTTAATCCTAGAGTCCTCTTGGTTTGTGCTTGGTGCAAATCTATTAACATATATCCACTAGTCCCGGAGTTACAAAATGTTAACTGCATAACTTGTAGTGTAAATTTTATTTTATTGGAGTGCGTAAATAATGAATTGCTTAACGATTTTTTATCTTACTCCTAAAACATGCTCTGACACGTCCGAACCAAGGCAGTCTGACATATACAAAATCCTAGTATCATGAACATGACTAGATCCCTGCCTAAATGTATTCAAACACATCGTTGTCGTCCGCAACATTCAGTGTTCCCTCCCGTTCCAAATCGGGATATCACAGTATACATAGATTGCAAATCTATCCTGCTAAATTCTAGATCTTTGTACAAGATCTACATACATATAAAAAATTGAAATAATCATATCCCTAAGTCACTTTTTGAGGGATAAATCTCAGGCCATAAATATCGGTGGTATTAAGAGCGGGATCACACCGTATCACAAAACACTAAAAAGATATATGTATGTGATATTTTGACAATGGTATCGGCCTGAAATCTTCAAGACAATCTTCTCCTCCTTAACTCCCCCCGAAATCTTCACGACATCCTTCTCCTCCTCAGCTCCAATGGGCATCCATCGCCACCCACCGACTACTTCATTTTGGGCCCAACAGATCAAGTTTTTGCCGGACTATTTGAGGAACATCCCCGGCTACTTGGGTGCAGTGATCTTCACCTCAATAATGGGGATCATTGCCACTCATTTCCTCAAGACGTTATGGGCAAAATGCAAAAAATGGCTACACCCTTGAAACGGATGCGACATCGAGCAAGCAACCGTTCCCGCTGCCGACATCGTTGAAGAAATGGTGCCTCCCGAAGGTGACGAGATAGCGCTTCCCGACGGCAGCGGCGGCAACGCCGTCGAAGAAATGACGCCTCCTGACGGTGACGAGATCGTGGAAGAAATGGCGCTCCTCGGGAGTGGCAACGGCGAGATCGAAATGGCGCTTCCTGACGGCGGTAGCGGTGGCAACGCCGTTGATGAAATGGCGCCTCCCGACGGTGACAAGATCGTCGAAGAAATGGCGCTCCCCGGGGGCGGCGGTGAGATCGAAATGGTGCTTCCCGACGGCGGCAACGGTGGCGGCGACATGATCAAAGAAGAGGTCGTTCCCGATGACACCAAATAGAGGCTGTTGTAGCCAATATTTGGTCAAGCTTTGTTAAATTTCAGCTTATTAGTTAGCTTCATGTGTTAGTTAGTAGTAGGGTCCATCTGTTATAAGTGGATAGCTAGTATAAATAAAAAGAGATGAATTCGTATATTTAAGGAGGTAGAAAGTGATTAAGTATATTCTGCAAGAATTATACCAAATTTGTTTATAGCACATAGAACCTATACATAAAGCTCAAATAAAGTTTATATATATATACAAGTTACTAAGATTAAGAAAACTTTAGAACTTTAGTTTTATTGTAAATAAAATTTCATATAATTAAAGATTAAAGAAAGATCAGTTGGTGATTAAAGACTCATATTGATGGCATGTTATATAATAAAAGATTAGAAGGAGATTATTGGAACTCATTTAAGAATATTTACTTAAGAAACGACTTTAGAATATAAATTAAGAGATTAGAAGAGAGGGAGGGAGTAAATTGTATTCTTACTCTTTGTTTGTGCACATTTTTTAATGGATGATGCATCTATGTAAAGGCCAAAGTTATCCAAGAACAACCACAAAAGTTAGGATTAGGATGTGAATAATTCACACTTTTTTACCTAGAGTAATTACCCTCAAGACATGTGTTTCTTATGCATCTTCTAGCTGGATAATAAATTTGTTTGTAACACATCTTCTAGTTCAATGTAAATGTGTTCATAACACATACATATTTTTTACATGATCTTTTCAAAGAGTTATATTTAATTATGTTTTCATTTCTTTGTTAATGAAGTATACATACACATAAATATACCTGACCATGAACTATATATGTGTCTTACTAAATGATTATAAGTTTGTATGAATCATAACTATATACGGAGTACTAAAGCGGAGGTTAAAAATAATATTTAGCACGACATGTGTCAATTTCTCATTGGACCGCATCATCTATCTTTATTAAAACAATTTAATTTGTTTAATTGGTTGAAATTTCATTGTATACCCCACATTAGAATTCTTCTTATCTACTGATTTTCATTTTAGTTATCTATCCAAATCTTTAAAAATCCATCCAAAATCTATATTGTCTATAGTATAAAACGGAGACAAAGTCTTCACAAAAATTGCGCCACGTGTCATATATTTAATAAAATAATCAACTAGGCCCTTGCGTATATAAAAAAAATACTAATCACAATAGAAAGATAAATATTATGATTTGATAAAAAATAATGAGTTGGGCCCTCCTCTATATAAATTAGATAGTTAGAATCTCATATAATATTATCTCGTAAAAATTGCCGAAAATTATGAATTATTCTGAAAATTATGAATTATCCCTTACCAAGAATTAGTATTAATCTTCAGATAAATATTATTATTTAATAAAACTTGATATTTATTGTAAAGTAATTTGTGAACAAATCCAACTTATTTATTTTAAGAGTTGATTTACTATTGGTAAACAAACACTAATCATAATACGAAGATACATATATATGATCCTATATTTTTAACGTGATCATTGACGTTACATATCTAATTAAATTATTGTATGTACTTCATTCGAACAACCTAGTTAATTAAAAATTTAAAGGACTAATGTAGACACAGATCATGACATTTATATTTGATAACAATGATAAGTAAATAATTGAAATTACAAGTCACAATAAAACTATGCAAACAAGAGAACTCAAAATTACTCAATAGAACAACGTCATCATTTGAAAAATGAATAGTTTAAAGTAAATCAAACTTATATATTAATATAAAAATAAAAAAAATAATTTTTCGGGTTTTCGGTTAACCATTATTATGAAAATCATAAACCGAAACCGAACCAAAAACCATTAATATTCTCGGTTCGGTTAACCAAACCGAAACTTTTAATAATGTCGGTTCAGTTAACCAAAGAATATGCCGGTTTTTCGATTTCGGTTTTTTATGGACACCCATTTACCATAAATTTATCTATTATCATAGAAACCATATGATGAAAAACTCCTCCATCCAATTCCCCTCTCTAAAATTCCCGTAAAACCCACATTAATACAAACCCATTCTCAAAAGGCGGGGGTAATCGGAAAAGAAGGCGGAGATGGATAGAAAAGGCAAAGCCAGGCTTTTTATATTTCAAAATTGACCGCTTTCCAATTTCTATTTATTGCCCTTCCTGACGTCATCTACCAACCCTCCTTCCCATCTCCCCCCTTGCTCGCGTCCGCAGAAAACCCGAGAGAGTAAAAGAAAAACAAACCAAAACACACGAAATTTTTTTTACAGAGAGAGGAGCGCCCAAACGGATGAATCTGGATCACATGGCTCATCCTTCCCGCCGGTGTCGTTTTGCGTTGCTCCGAGCGTCGTTTTGCTCATGAAAAGCCTCGGCGTCTGACTCTCTCCCGTACCAATACCACCTCTTTATTTTTATTTTTTCGCGTTTTTACTCTCTGCTCCCAACGCCGATTTTTCTCATCTCCGTGTGCGTTAGCGGTTTGTGGTTCCGCCGGATTTGCATTTCGTCGCCGTTGATTTGGCTTGGGCGAAATCTACACAACAGCTAGAACGCAAAAGGAAAGATGGTGAACAAGAATGGGGGCTGTTGATTGTGGCGAGGAAGGGGAAAATGTCTGAATTGGTAGCCCGAACTGGTCGTCTCCGCCAACGCTATTTGAATGGCTGTCGTCTTGTCGCTGGGTACTCTCTTCATCCTTGCAATTTCTGCTCCGTTCGTTCTCTAATCCATTGTTCCTCTCTCTCTATGCTTATGTGGAAGTTTTATGATTGGCTTGCTTATGTTATATGTGCGGGGTTGATCTGAGAGTGGTTGAATGTGTTTGTGGGGTAGCTATCTCATCAATTTGTTGTTCTTAATCATCTCGGCGAAAACTCGCTTGGTTGAATTTGTTTTTTGGCCCCTCTATTCACTTGTTTTGCATATGCTTCTGAAACCCTAGAATAAGCGACCTGCTCCATTTGTAAGAGCTGATTTGGTTGTGTTTGAGGATTGGTTTTGTTAGGGCTGATGGTTTAACAATAATTTCTTGCTGCATTGCCATCAAAAAAAGCATTGAGCAATTTTTGTGCCCCCCTTTAAACTGGGTTTGGAATGAGATAGATGAGGTTTGCACGCGCATTATTACGTCTATGCATATAGAAGGGAGAACCTCCCATTTAGATTCACCACACTTGTTGTACTTATTTACACATCATGATTGATAGAAAGGATTGAGTTCTGAGTTGAAAGTTGTGCCCAGGTGTATTCCTTATAGGTACAGAAGTTCCTCTGATTGCAATGGAGCCTCATCAGACCCGATTGTGGAAGTTCTTATGATTACCTCTGCTAGTGGACCGGGTCTTTTGTTTCCCAAGGTAAACTATGAAACCTCTTCACCTAAGATGAGAGTTTTGAGGGAGTATGCCTGAAAAAAAATGATAATTATCCATTGTTTGATAGTAATTTAACATGGCTTTCATCTGCTCTTTTGTGTCCTGTGATACACATCACCCTGATTCTATGTCTCATAAATTCAATATAAACTTGCCTCTGGCATACTTGTTTACTTTCTTAGTTGATGCATCTCTGATAAACGTGGCCTAATGTAGTGGAGTTTGCATCTCTTGTTGTATTTGAAGATATCCCTTCTCATTGGCATTGACTACATCTATACAGTGAAGGAAACTTTAGTTAAACATTTCTTAGAAAATTCGTAGTTTAATATTGTAAGAGGAATTGGTAGCTTGGATGGTATCAAAAGAGGGTCTGGGCCAACTGAGCAAGTATTAGGTTTCATAATATGCTGTTCATGGTGTAGCTAGAGGCATGGATTTGTAGCATATCCTTACAGCGCTGATAGTTCTACAGGTCTGCTGTATGCATTTAAGCTGATAAAGGAACATGCAGTTGCTATTAGCCTTGAGCATGACTGATTCTTGTATAGGATATGTGGATTGCATAAAATAGACAGATGGTTGGTTTTGCTTGTCCTAATCTAGGTCTGCCAGAAACATCCTTCCGACTAGTTTGGGTAAGGATGAGTACATCTTGACCCCACAAACCTTGCTGGATCAGGATTACACTGGGTTGATTGTTGTTGTTGATTTGTTGTATAGATGGTTGCTAGGCTTATGCTGATTGCAAGATTAGCTGCTGTGACATTATTTATTACGTATCACAGCTAGAAAAGCATTTAATGTTTTTTCTATATATCAATTAGATATGCTTTCATGTCCTCTATAATATGAATTGAGGCTTAGTGAAAAGTAACGAAGAGTAAATATTTTAGAACTTGTTGCAATTGACAATGGGGGAAATTGTGTTTTCATGGGGCTGATAGTTTTGTGGGGCTGAATGGGCAGTATATCTTTGATGTTTTTGGCATATCATTTTTTGAAAATATATGATTGATAGCTATAAGAGTCTGGTTTAATCGATGATATATGCAAAACAAATCATCGTTGTTTAGCCTTTCAATTTTAATGACTTCCAGAAGGATTGCATTGCACTTTAAATATATCCTTATTTCAATTGGGAATTGCCTTCATTTACTTATGGTTGTTATGATTGCCTTTGGAGTTAAATCATAATAAATGCCCACATCTCATGCATCATTTCCTGCTGTCCAGTCATGGTTGTTATGTTGGCGGCTGGATTTCTGTAGGTTGCATCTTACTCCTGAGAGCTCTGAAAGTTGTTTTGAACTCTAGATTTTATGATAATTTATTTTCTGATGAATAAAGAATGAAGCTGCATTCCTTCTCCCATGATCCTTCTCCTGTATATTTTGGCACATTGATCTTTTTATCACTTGTTTCTGCAAATCTAGCCTGACTTTATGCACCAATCATGATGATGTTGGTTGTGCTAACTGGAACCTTATAGAATTGTATTTCATGCTAATAAGAATGGGACTAATTCTTTCTAGATTTCCGCCTTGCCTCAACCTTTAGTAAACCCAGAAGACGCAGTATTTGATTAATAAGAATCCGATTATGTCAGCTATATATACAACCTAAGAATGCTTACTTTTATACATATTCCATTTCCAATCATTTCATGGTAACTGTTGCTGAAATTGAAGGGTGGCTGGGAAGATGATGAAACGGTGCAGCAGGCAGCAGTCCGTGAAGCCATGGAAGAGGCCGGTGTGAGAGGAGATCTAATGGTGAGAAATTATATGTTTTCTTTGTTTTTGTAGGTGATACAGATGGATACTGGGATAAAATTCACCCTTTCTTTGTTTGATTTCAGGGATCCTTGGGAGTGTTCGATTTCAGGAGCCGAACACTCCAAGATGAATTTTGTCCCGAGGGATTATGTAAGGCTGAAATGTTTGCATTGTATGTTAAGGAGGAGATGCAAACATGGCCAGAGCATACTACACGAAACAGAAGCTGGCTGACAATTCCAGAAGCCTTGGAATGCTGCAGGCATCCTTGGATGAGAAAAGCCCTTGAAGACGGCTTCATTACATGGCACGCTAGACACTCCGACGAAAGTGGAGGAGAAGGCGAAGAAGAGTAGTCTGTTTTATACACACAGCATCACCATAGCTTGCAGGAAAAGCACCATCTTAATCTGCTTGCTAAAGTTCTTCATTAAAACTTAGAATCTCAAGGAATTTGGATCTTTTCTTTTGTTCTCGCTAGGAAATTCGGCTGTTCTTGGGCACCATTGACATCTTTTCAGGGTTTTTTGCTGTTACATCACCCTCTGGCCATGTTTACCAGGGCAAACAAAGAAGACAGACTTTACAAAATTATCTTCCTCTTTTCACAGCTAGAACATTAGCTTCTTTAGGTAGGAAGGAGATAATTGGGGGTGGCAAGTGAAGAGGAAAATCATTAATCATGCAAATATTGCTGTCTCTTGTTCATGTGTTTGGCTGAAGGATTTGAGTGACCAGGAACCTGAAAACCAAGTAAATGTACATTTTGCTTCTTTCAGGTATTTGGTAGAGATCTGTTGATCCGACTACTTCCCATGTATTTTTCATTTTTTAAAGAGGAATTATTAACTATTGGGTTTATCAATGTACGTGTATTATCAAGCATATATATCCTGCTATTATAATACAATAGGGATTATGTGAACCCTCACTGCCATCTAGACATCTAGTCAATGATTCGGCCTTATCTTGGTAGGTATAAACTAACTAATCGCAGCTTGTACTGCATCTAAAGCGTCGATTTTTGGCTCCGTCAACACCTTGAGCACCGTTGGATCTGGAAACTTGGCAGCGAAAAGACGTAACTTCGTATAGGGGTTTTAATGACTTGCTCCCTCACAAGATAAGAAAGAACACACGATTACACGATGGCTGGTACTAAAACTCTTCTCTGCCCTCGCCTACAGGCTATAAATCCCTCTCAACCCCGCCTTAATTCAACACTAGCATTCCTCCATTGCAACCGGAGATCGATCGTGCACTATTGCAATCCAATTCCGAATAGCTCAAAGCTAAGCACTTCTGTTTTCGGTACTTCTTCTCTCTGAATTTGCTACGAACTCGATTTTATCCGTTTTAATCTCAATCTTCTTGAACTGCGACGATTTGCGGTGTTCTTCAGACTTGCGATCTCGCACGAACCTGATTCGTTTCTCCGCTAATCAACCGTTTTCTGTCAAGGCTTTCGAGGTACGATTGATTTCTTAATGTGAGAGTTTCTGGATCTAAATTTTGTTCCTCCTCTGTATAGCAATGTGAAGGATTGGTCAAAGGAAAAAGCGCAAATTTCAAATTGAATGCGACGATACAGATCTGACGGGAAATCGGAAATCTCGATTTGATTAAAGCAATTTCTCTTCGTTGACAGAGGAGTGAAGCGGAGAATAAGAAGAAGAAAGGAAGAGTACGTTCGTCGGAGATGACGATCACGCCGGCGGTGAGACTTTCGGATCGGAAACTGGTGGTGAAGGACCGGACGATCCTCTCGGGGCTACCGGAGAATGTATTGGCGACGGCGACGGCGGAGGGGATTTTCATCGGCACGGAGTTCGAAGAGGCGGCGTCTCGGCAGGTGACGCCATTGGGGAAGCTTGGTGACGTCAGGTTCATGGCGTGCTTCCGGTTCAAGCTGTGGTGGATGGCACAGAAGATGGGAGATTCGGGGCGTGAGGTGCCTCTCGAGACTCAGTTCCTATTGGTTGAGAGCAAGAGTGGGCCCCACCTCCAATCCGACGGTGACGATGGATCCAACCGTATCATGTACACCGTTTTCCTTCCGCTGGTCGACGGCCCTTTCAGAGCCTGCCTTCAGGTATTAAACCAAAACCTGCAGTTTCTGACATTTTAGTTATACAATTATCTCAAATTAAAAGAAATCCCACTAATTAAGGTTATGGTAGATAAAAATTGATTAAAATGTACATTTACTTAGTTTTGTGAGGATTCACATAATCCCTATACTATTATAAGAGTAGTCGATAATTGAGATTATGTTAGTTATAGAATGCTTTTGTAGCTCACATAATGATATGATTATCGAAGTTATGCTTTTTAAGCTGTTAATATTAACTGCATCGTAAATGATTACTCCGTACTTGATTTGGGCTCCAGTCGTGGCAGTTAGGTAACAAATCAAAATTCAATTGTAGCACGCCGTTCATGTTTACGTCGTTTTTCCTGAATTACTATTGTATGTATTGGCTTGTGAACGGATTTGAGAAAAATCACAGCTGTTTGATTTCAAATACATATATACCATGAACTCATGAAGAACACTTGTGTGAATAGAGATCAAAACTGAATAATGAATACTGTATCTGTTTGACAGGGCAACGCACAAGACGAGCTAGAGCTTTGCTTGGAGAGCGGTGATCCAGAAACGAAGGCCGCCTCTTTCACTCACTCATTGTTTGTGGGTGCAGGAACAGATCCGTTCGCTACCATCACAGACGCCGTCACTTCCATCAAGCTCCATCTCAACACATTCCGGCAGCGACACGAAAAGCAACCCCCTGGCATTATTGACTACTTTGGGTGGTGCACTTGGGATGCCTTCTACCAACAAGTCACTCAGGAAGGCGTAGAAGCAGGCCTTGCCAGCCTGTCCTCTAGTGGGACCCCTCCGAAATTCGTCATCATTGATGACGGGTGGCAATCAGTAGGGGTTGATGACCAAGACAGTAAGGAGCAGCAACCAGCTGACAATGACATTGCCCGGTTGACAGGGATTAAGGAGAACCAAAAGTTCCAGAAAAAGGATGATTCCGGTCTGGGTATCAAGAATATTGCTAGCATAGCAAAGGAGAAGTTCGGATTGAAGTACGTCTACGTGTGGCATGCCATCACTGGGTATTGGGGTGGAGTTCGCCCTGGGGTAGAGGGAATGGAAGAGTATGGTTCTGTGATGAGGTATCCGTCTATTTCCAAAGGCGTGGCGGAGAATGAGCCTTCGTGGAAGACGGATGTTATGGCCGTGCAGGGTTTAGGGCTTGTCAACCCCAAGAGCGTCTTCAAGTTCTACAATGACTTGCATAGTTATCTTGCTGCGAACGGGATTGATGGGGTGAAGGTGGATGTGCAGTGTATCCTAGAGACTCTTGGGGCGGGATTGGGTGGTAGGGTGGAGCTCACTAAGCAGTACCACAGGGCACTCGATGCGTCTGTTGCTAGGAACTTTCCCGAGAATGGATGCATCGCTTGCATGAGCCACAACACAGACTCGTTGTACTTGTAAGCAGCTATGGCTAAATTCCTAACCATTAATGTCCTGTTGCAACATCAGGTTTTGATTTATTAGGATCTGATATGATTGACATTGACTTCATTAAACAGCTCAAAACAAACGGCAATAGTGAGGGCATCGGATGATTTCTATCCAAGAGATCCAGTGTCCCACACCATTCACATTGCATCAGTGGCCTACAACAGTGTGTTCTTGGGAGAGTTCATGCATCCCGATTGGGACATGTTCCATTCTCAACACCCTGCTGCTGAGTACCATGGCTCGGCGAGGGCGATTAGTGGTGGACCTATTTATGTTAGGTATGTATCTCTTGTCTGTTTGCTTGCTTGCTTGCTTTGTAAATTGTACTAAAACCCCTGTTTCATAATGGTGCGTGCAGTGATGCACCTGAGAAGCACGATTTCGACCTCCTGAAGAAGCTTGTGCTGCCCGACGGATCAATTCTTAGAGCCAGGCTACCTGGCCGCCCAACGAAGGATTGCTTGTTCAGCGACCCAGCCCGTGATGGTGTCAGGTAATAACTAAATCCACTCGACAATCCATCCTAGTAGATCGATCATGAATTCCCGGTTCTCTAATGCCCCTTTAATATACAGCTTATTAAAGATATGGAATATGAACAAGTACACCGGAGTATTAGGTGTGTACAATTGCCAAGGAGCAGCCTGGAGTAGTAACAAGCGCAAGAACGCGTGGAACCATGATGGAAGGAGCAACACTGAATCCATCATCTGCAGTACCGCCATCAAGGGACAAGACGTCCACCTCATCACCGAGGCCTCCACGAATCCAAACGAGTGGAACGGGGATTGTGTCGCATATTGTCACAACACAGGCGAGTTGATAACCCTTCCTCGTGATGCAACTCTTTATGTATCACTCAAAGTCCTTGATTACAGAGTGTTCACCATCGTCCCGATTAGAGTGCTAGCATCGGGGTTCGGCTTTGCACCACTTGGGCTCCTCAAAATGTACAATGGGGGCGCAGTCGTTGTGGGTATAGGCTATGACATGATCATGGAGTCGGGGATGAAAGTTTGCATGGAGGTAAAGGGGTGTGGGATGTTCGGTGCTTATTCGTCTACTAAGCCAACAAGGTGCATTGTTGGTTCGAGGGAGGTTGCGTTTAGTTACGATTTGGGGTCAGGCTTGGTTGCTTTTGAGATGGATCAAATGCCTGATCAGATTGCAGGATTTCACATTGTTGAAGTTCATTTGTAAATAATTATTTATTTTTTGGTTGAAAGTACTTCTCACTTCATCTCCCGTTTCCTATTGTTTTTTTGGTAGACGGTTGTTGGACCTTTTCAAACAATTAGAGTAGGGGTGTCCAAACCCGATTAACATTAATTTTGGTTAATGGTAATTTCGGTTAGTAAAAATCACGAACCTTAACCAATCCGTTAATCTCGGTTAACCAATTTTTCCGGTTCGGTTTTATCGGTTAACCAATAATCATTTGTGTGATTTAGATTATAATAATAAACATGAAAGATAAATAAAATTATCGAATATGATATGACTGATCTAATTAGATTATATCTTCAAAAAATATATTAATTTCATATGTCTTGATAGTTATAATAACCAAATAATACTTTAAAATATTATTGTATTTATTTCATTCAAACGGCATATTTAATAAATAATTTAAAGGGCTCCTGTAGGCACAATGACATATTTGACAAGTAATTAATTAAAATCACAAGCAAAAATAAAACTATATACATAATATAAAAATGAATCGTTTAAAAGTAAATCATACTTCACATTAATATAAAAATAAAAAATTTATTTTTCGGTTCTTCGGTTAACCGGCATTACGAAAATCATAAACTAAAACCGAACCAAGAAACCGTTAATATTCTCGATTCGGTTAACCAAACCAAAAACTTATATTATTTGATTAAATTAAACAAAAAAAGTGCCCATTTTTTGGTTTATTGTTTTGGTTTGTTATAGACACCCCCGTAAGGCGGATGCATATTCAACCGTTCAAGCCCAAAAACTCATTCCCCTATTTCTCACCCTTATCGTGCACTCGCTCATCTCTGAGTCTCCACCG
This sequence comes from Polygonum aviculare, assembly GCA_934048045.1. NCBI lineage: Eukaryota > Viridiplantae > Streptophyta > Magnoliopsida > Caryophyllales > Polygonaceae > Polygonum > Polygonum aviculare. The sequence goes on along the minus strand of OW204032.1, from coordinate 12,573,321 downwards.
TCCATCTTCTCAAAACTCATCTAATCACAAACTTTCCTTACAGCGCACACAAACTCTCCTTACAACCCACCGCACTATAAACCTCCCGTAATTACAATAAAATAATACTCCGTATTGTAGTTTAAACTATGCTAAATTCCCGCTTGTCGTGAGCAGCTGTCTCCGGATTCTTGATTGATTGGTTTCCGAATTGGGGGAATTTCAAGAGGATTTCAGATTTCCTGGTACGATTCAAGAAATGCCTAGGGTTAGGTTTCCTTTTCCTTCCTCGATTTTGTAGGTGTATTGAATTGAATTCTCGCGATCTGAATACTACTACAAAAAGCCATGTTAGGGGCTTCACTCTCTCCATCTTCTTCCTCTTCTGCGCTTCTTCTCAGGGCCGCTCATCCGCGCCTCGCTTCTTCACTCTCAGCTTCTCCGGCGAACGCTCTTTCGAAGGTTCTCGAATTCTCGGTGGAGTCACGGTGTTGACTGGGGATCTCCGGTCAGCCTCAGAACTCAGATCAGACTGTTGAGCCTTTTATTGAACGATTCCAGCGCAAGATCGCTACGATGGGTATATTGATCTATACTTTACCTTGGATCTGCTTCTAAGTTGTTGATTTCGAATATGTTGCCTTTTGATGTTATGAATTGTTATTTATTTACTGCCTTGGATCAATATGTCTGTTGGATTTGGGGACAAGCGATTGCGGTTGCCGGTACAAATCGATATGTCTGTAGGAGATGTTTTAGCCCTCAATTCAATGATGAGATCGTTGTTCTATCAATTATGTCATTTACAACGATTTGTATAGTGAAGAAACAGATCTGAATTTGTATGATCTTCATATGACATGTAATAAAAATATTAAGTTGGCAATCTGAGTTTTGGCTTGATCAGAACAAACCAATCCTGTCATATCTTCTTTGCAATCCAATGTCTCATTTTCTACTTTTCCTGGCACAGCCAATGGGCATGGAAGATGCAAGATAAACCATGGAGGATGTTGGCATGAAACTCGAAATGGACAGACTTTCACAGCATGATTGGTTAGTTGATTTAGTCTTTTCTTCATCTTTTATTATGCGCTGTGGACGTAGTTGCTTATCTGGCTTTGACAGTATGATGATGAAATATGCAAGTGTCCTCCGGGTTTAAAGGGTGATGATGCCCACAACTGTGTTGGTAAGTATTCTTTCATGCACCGCTTATGCTGCTTCTTATGTTGATTGCGAACACTCATTTGAAGATGAATAGGTAGCAGGAAACGGTCATTATTTAAACAAATGTGTGTGGTGTAATCTGAAAAATCTATAAACGTACATTTCAACCACCTTTAGCCGAAAAAAAACCCCAAATCCAAATTGGAATCAAATGGACCTAAAAGTTAAAATCCAAATTTGAATTAGGCAATAAGGCCATGTGATGTCATTAGTATTAAAATGTATTATAATTTTTCTGGGTCGAGCTCGTGCTCATGTGGACCTTCTTGTGTTGTCCATTGAGATTTGTATCGAGTTGTTAATTTCTGTACAGTGCACATCTCACGAGCATTTTGTGCTATACTGGCCCATCCCAATAAATGTGGTTCCCATATCAAGGTTGGATTTTTCACGGCATGTAGTTATCTGTTTGAGAATGTTATACAAATGTGGTTGGCTGAATTCATTATGCATATAAGATTGTCAATTGGTCACTCCTATAAATTATAACTTGGTTTTAAAATGAAATATTAGTAAATTATTTATTGTCTTCAGATGTACATGAAAAGTCGCACACTTTCATGTATATGGTGCAAAAGCATGAACTCCACCTGTCCAAGTGTCGGTTAGGTCATACTTCTTGTATTTACTTACTTGTAAAGCTTATGAATATGGCATCATACAAAACTTGAATTAGCACAATCCATCTGTACTCATAGGTATATCATCTGCATCTTGTTCATCATGTTTGACTTGATGGTGCAGAGAAAACAAAAATCTAACTGGAACGGCAAGCTATGCGAGCGTGAACACTCACCTTGAAATAGGTATTGTTACTCAGCAGCTCAGAAAAACAATATCTTGAATTTGTGCTTTCACACTTTTATGTAAATGTGAAGGCTCGTATTTTCTTATAATTTGTTCTGTGTTACAGAGCAAAGTTGGAGGGATGACTTAGAGTCACTTGGCTATGCTCTTATGTATTTCTTGAGAGGAAGGTTGGTATTTATGCTATGTTCTGGATCCTTATTTTCTGCACCCTTAAGTTTATGTTTAACAAGATATGCTTTTGTAATTTTCCCTGGCAGGGATTGAAATTGGGACAAAAAAGTAGAAGTATGACAAGATCAGTGAAAAGAAGGTTTCAATTTTATACTCTTCCCTTTCAGATATGGTCCATGTCAAACTCCTACTCTTGGCTTCAACATATAGCGCCATCCACATATTAATACTTTCAAACCAGAAAGGTTTTGGGTCTTGCATCTTTATCTTATGCACAAAGGCTATGAGCTGAAGTTGGAATGGGGGCGTGAGAAACTGTTTGTTGTGGATGTAAGAATACGTTTCGATCCTATCTATAATAATACCACTCTTTTATATATGTTTTGATATATTTCTGTTCTCTTACATATTCTAATTGAAAGAGGCTATGCATTTGAATTTAGCTTTTTGTTGATTTACTGGATACATGTTGCTTCAATGTTTCAAAAGTTGGTAACAGAAGAAGCAAGAACACAAGGGTCACCCCACAGTGAATCTTCTAAAGGTTCCCTTTTTTTTCCCCTTTGATATGCATTCATCTTATCATGTTATAGATGTGGATATTATGACAGTTATGTCCACACTTACCTATGACACTAAATTTATGGTTTGAAGCTTTTGGTAATATCGTTTGTGATTTGCATAAGATGTTTTCGTAATGATCCACTGTGTGGATGTTAGTGTTTAAAAGATATTTGAAAGGACTGATGATAACAATCTTTTGCATCTCCAATTCTCCATAAGCTTTGGACACTCTTAAGTTATGAGTCAGATTTTTTATATCTTGTACGCATCTACAAGACCATTATGGTTCTTATATTTTGCTACTTATGGTTCCCATCTATTGTAGTGAAATGTTAAGAGTTTTGGAAGTGATTCTATGGCTCTGTGTTTCAAAAACCTTTTGCCTTTTGTTTTTTGCCCTTGCCTTTTTCCTTTTGCCTTTTGTATGATTATGGCATATTTAAATATAATGCACACTTTTACTCTCAATCACCAAGAGAAGCAGCATTTCCTATTTCAATTCATGGGGTATCCTTGTGTAAATTTCATATATCTATTGCAAGTGGGTCCAATGAAATTTACATGGGCCTGTAAATCATACATAATAAACATCATGGAGTATACAGCTGTTAAATGTTATGCTTTTCCTTCAAGATTGGAGTACATACCTACCTAACTGTCATTTTACTTTTACAGGTTGCTTCAAGAGCCTTGGGTTTTGGATCGCAAATGGCTATGCAGATTGCTAAAGAACTTTATACAAGGTTGTATCAGGTTTTACTTTCCGAGTATTTTAAATAATAATCTGCTGATACATGCATGCATATTCCAATTGTAAATTGTAAAACAAAAGACTGCATAAGATGAATAAACAAGTGAAGTCCCTCGAAATATCCCTCCAAAAGTTTATCGGAGAGAGTCCAAAAGTCCCTTAGAAAATTTCCCTCGCAAAAGTCCCTCGAAAAGTTTCCTCGGAAAAGCCCCTCCGAAAGGTCCCTCGGAAAATCCCTCGCAATTCCCCTTGTAATGTCCTTTTTTTGGAATATCTCTCAGAAAAATCCCTCGAAAAGTCTCTCAAAAAGGTTCCTCAAGAATATGCCTCAAAATGTCCTTTTGAACGGTCTCTCGAAATATCCCTTCGGAATGTCTTGTTGAAAAGTCCCTCGTAAAGTCCCTAAAACCGGTCTCTCGAAAAAGTTCCCTTGAAATGTCCCCTCGAAAAGTCATTTGAAAAATCCTTTGTAAAGGTCATTCAGAAAAGTCTATCGAAAATATCCCTTTGAAAGTTTTTCGAAAAGGACATTTAGAAATTTCTTGAAAATGTCTTTCGAAAAAGTTCCTCGGAAAGTTATTCAAAAAGTCACTCGAAAAGTCTCTTAGAATAGCCCATTGTAAGGATATGCCCCTCAAAATATCCCTCATATAATCCCTCGGGATGGTCCTTTGTAAAATCCCTCGGAATGTCCTTGGAAATGTCCCTTCGAAAAGGTCCATCGGAAAAGTCTCTTGAAAGATTCCTCAAATAGGTTCCTTGAAAAGTTCCCTTGGGAAACTCCCTCGGAAATGTCTTTCAAAAGTGTCCCTCCGAATTCCCCTTTGAAAAGTCCCTCGAAAGAGGCCCTATAAAAAGTACCTTTGAATATCCATCGGAAAGTCTCTAAAAAAGTTCCTCGAAGATGTCTCTCTGAAAAGTCTCTCGAAAATGTCTCTTCGTAAAGTCCCTCGGAAAGGTCATTTGAAAAAATCCCTCGGAAATGCCCCTTAGAAAGTCGCTCGAAATCATATGGAAAAATTCCTCAAAAATTCCCTCAGAAATGATCCTCTAAAAGTCCCTCCAAAAGTTCCTCAAAAAGTCTCGGAATGGTCCCTGGCATGGATATGCCCCTCAAAATATCTCTTGTAAAATCTTTCGAAAAAGTCCCTCGATAAGGTCACTTGGAAATGTCCTAAAAATTCCCCTTTGAAAGCACCCTCAGAATTATCCCTCTAAAAATTCCTTGGAAAGTTCCTTAGAAAGTATATCAAGTCCCCCAAAAAAGTCCCTCGGAAAAGACGCTCGAAATATCCCTCGAATAAAATTCTTCAAAAAAGTCCCTCGAAAAGGTCTCTTGAAAAGTCCCCGTCAAAGTCCCTCGAAAAGGTCCGTTGGAAAATCTCTCGACAAGGTTCCGCGGGAAAATCCTTCCAAAAGGTCCATCGGAAAATCCCTCAAAACGTTATAGGAATGTACCTTTGAAAACTCCCTCGAAAAGGTCCTTTGAAAAGGTCTCACAAAAAGTTCCTGTGAAAGTCCCTTAGAAAGGTTCATCGAAAAGTTCCTTACAAAGGTTTCTCGGAAAATCCCTCAGAACATCCCTCGGAATGTACTTTTTTCAGAATCTTTCTCGAAAAAGCCCCTCGGAAAGTCTCTTGAAAAGGTCCTTCGAAAAAGTCCATTGAAAGTACCCTTGAAAATTCGCCTCAAAATGTCCTTTTGAAAGTTCCCTCGAAAAGGTCACTTGGAAATGTCCCCTCAGAATGTCCTCAAAAGTCCCTCAAAAAGTCCTTAGAAAAGGTCGATCGATAAAGTCCCTCAAAAAGCTCCCTTGGAGACATTTGTTTGAAAAGTCCCTATGAAAATGCCTTGGAAACACCTCTTGAAAAGGTCATTCGATAAAGTTCCTTGGAAATGTTCGTCGGAAATGTTTCTCAGGAAGTCCCTCGAAAAGGTGATTCGGAAAAATCTCTCGGTAATGTCCCTTGAAAAAGTCCCTTGGGAATTTCCCTTGGAAAGACTCTTGAAATGTCTCTCAGAATGTCCCTCAAAATGTCCCTATCTAAATCCCTCGACATTTCCCTCGGAAAGGTCGCTCGGAAAAGTTCTTCGGAAATGTCCTTCAAAAACACCCTGTTGAAAAGATCTTTCCAAAAAAGTCCCTTGAAAAGTTCCCAAGAATGTGTACCTCGGAATGTGTTGGTGACTTACTCATATTGCCGGTCCTCCTAGGTGTGACTGACACGTCGGTTGAGAATAAAGACCACATTAGAGCGACTTTGGAAGCTTCGGTATGTGATGATTTGTCATTGGTATGCTAAGAGGTAAAGAAGAAGAGAGACTATGAGGAAGGATAGCTAAGGGTAGCTTCGAAATTCATCTTGAAGCTTGGAGTGCCAATACCTAAGCTCATAAAACCTCCAAAGGTGAGTAGTGGCATGAGAAAGCACGGGTTGGAGCTTGCCAAAGGTGCGCCTTAGCTCAGGCGGCGGAGTGCCAAGGCCTTTGGCGCTAGCTTTCGGTGAGCTACGAGCAGGTTAGTGTATGACTTTTTTAAGATTGGGCCGTGGCTTGGGCTATAAGTGGGCTGCCTACATGGGGTTGGTTTGGGTCTTGTTTGGACTGCATTGTAGTCTAGTTTTGGGCCTAACCTAACCGGCCGCCTTGGGCCCCTTCTGTGCTGAATTTTGGGCTTTCTCTAGGCTATTGGATGGGCTAAACAATGTCCATGAGGGCTGGCCCCTTCTTATACAAAAGGGGATGGTTATCCCTTGTAACAAATTCCTAAAAACAAGGCGAAGATAACCTCTTGTAACTGTCGGGTAACCGCTCCTCTTTGGCCTATATAAGGTTTGAATTATGACCATTTTTGGACATGATTTGGTAGAGGTGTTGCCCATGAAATCCACAAAATTTTGGCTTGATATTGAGAGGGAAACTCTCGTAGTGCACTCACGAAGTTGAGGAAGACAGCGCCGTTGTCTATGTGTACTCTCGGCCAAGGGCAATTTGGAGGTTTGGCTTTCTCTTGTACAATCCAAGGAAGTTATCAAAGGATTAGAAGGCTTTGGATAAGTCAAGCATGGAGAGGAAAATGTCTTCATTCATGGCATTCTCCATCACGAGAGTCAAGGACGAACCAGGTATGTGTTTACATCGAGGTTTGGGTTTGCCGCCTTATCTCAGGTTTCTATAGAACATTTTATCTCACAGTTTATTAGGGAACGTACCCTGACATGGAATAGGGGCAAATAATGCGAAAATAAAGTGACTTGTACACGATTTGTTGCCAATATCTAGGTAAAGTTAATATTAAGGAACGTTGATGATTACTCCGTTTGGAGTATACACCTTGGGATTACTCTTCATTTACTCTACCCACGAGACTACCCTTCATTAGGTCTACTCGTATACACCTTGACTATCGTTGGATAGATTTACAAGGGCCGTGTACAAGGCACTTTCCAAGCAATTTCCCTCAATGTTATTTGTCCCTATTCTATGCCAGAGTACGTCCGTAAATAAGTTGTGAGATAAAATGTTCCGTAGAAACCCGAGGTAAGGCGGCAAACCCAAAGCTCGATGTAAACACATACCTGGTTGTTCTTGACTCTCGTGGTGGAGAATCCCATGGATGAAGATGTTTTATTCTTGACTTGTCTAAAACCTTCTTATCCTTAAATAACTTCATTGGATTGTAGAAGGGAAAACCGAACCTCCAAATCGCCCTTGGCTGAGAATACACACACACAACGGCGTGTTGTCTTCCTCAACTTTGTGAGTGCACTACGAGAGTTTCCCTCTCAATCTTAGCCTGAAATTATTTGGATTTCGTGGGCAATACCTCTACTAAATCATGTCCAAAAATGGTCACAATCCAAGCGTTATATAGGGTAAAAAGGAGTGGTTATTCGACGGTTATAAGAGGTTATCTTCTCCTTGCAGGTGTTAAGAGTTTGTTAGAAGAGATAACCACCCCCTTTTATGCAGGAAGGAGCCGGCCCTCATGGCCATTGTTTAGCCCATCCAATGCCCAAGACAAAGCCCTAAATTCAGCCCAAAAAGGGTCCAAGGCAGCCGGTTAGGTTAGGCCCAAAACTAGACTACAATGTAGTCCAAATAAGGCCCAAACCAAGCCCATGTAGGCAACCCACTTAGGGCTCAAGCCAAGGCCCAAGGGACTAGTCCATGGAGGAGCCATGCTAGGTCCCAAACTAGACAAGGTAGCTAGGTAGCAGGCTAGCTCAGCTCGACAACTTAGCAAACACATGGAACTAGATGACGAGCTAGCTTTCAAACTAAATTGTTGAGCTAGATTATCGGTACCGAGCTAGCTTCCCGGTGCCAAGCAACTCACAAGCTTGAAGTCCGATGAGGACATTCCATTAGTGCGAGAAGAAGCTTTCATACTTGCCTATGAGGTTGCACCAAACTTCCATGCACCAACCTTTTCACTCAAACCACATACCAAGCTTAAGCGAGCTTCCAACGATCCATTGTTAGGCGCGTCCCTACGGCCTAGACACGCCACCGCCCGAGTTGCGCCCGAGCAAAGGCACGTCTTAGTCAAGCTCTAACCTGTGCCATACAATGCCACTCTCACCTTTAGGTTTTCCGAGCTTAGGCACATGCACTAAAAACTTCAAGATTAGTCTCAAAGCTACCCTTAGCTATCCTTGTTCATGGTTTCTCTTATTCTTTACCTCTTAGAACACCAGTGACAAGTCACCACATATCCGAGCTACCAAAGTCGCTCAACGTGATCCTTATTCTCAACCATCGAGACATGTCAACACTTAAGGGGAATGGCGACTACGCAGATCACCAACATTCCTCCCCCATTTGTGACATGTCGTAAAAAACAAACAATAACAAACTCTATGTCCTAGAAGTGAATATACCATAGATTTGAATTCACAACCTATACCACACAGTCATACACCAAAAAATTGTGGTGTTCTAAGAATTGAATTACTTCTTCTTGTCCAAGTGCACGCCATATGGCACAACACGAGCTACCTTATGTTGCTTACACTCTTGATGCTTTCAAAGGCTATTGTCTCACATATCTATTTCACATATGCTTATAGATGAGCAACCCCAACGCTCTCTTGGAAGAAGCCTTATACTTCCATAGATGCTTAGTCGAGACTTCTAACTTGCACTTACGAATGCACTTGCCAAAGTCCCATTAATGAAACACCCATGAAAAGTGTTTTCCCAAGCACTAGTGACAAATATTCCAAAACTCCTTCGTTTAAGTAGACCAGAGCATCTACCTTGATGAGAGTTTACTATGCTCTCAAGACTCCATGTGTTTGACTTACTACATTGAATTCAGCTCTACACCTTTCGGTAAGGGGGGATTGAGCATTCAAACCACATGCCTTTTAGGATTGTATACCCATCCCTCAAGTTGATGGTACGCAAGCCCTTTTGTCAAAATCCCTACCCGGGAAGATGTCATCCATGTTGTGCTATTAACAAAACAACCGAGACGACTCTAGGAGTGCCAATTCCTCAGAATAATTCACCCTCACACCTAAATGTTGCATCCTGACCCAAAGGTAAGATTATGCAAGTTGCCTCTTGGAAAATCCAAGACTACGCGCCTATCACCCAAATAGGAATTACCAACCACTCGTCCACTAGCGGTCTTCCACATTTGGTGATCCAACTTGGGTTCTTTCCATGGTGGAAAGACATTTCCACACATCCAATGTCTTTAGCAGCAATGCATGCCACAATAACACATAGACATGCCATGGTCCAAGTACTCTATCACTTGAGAGTACTCAAGTGTAGACACACTCTCCACGAGAGGCGTTCTTAATGGATCCATAGGTGCAAGAAAAAAACATGTGTAGAAATGAACCAAGTATTACATACCTGCTAATGTGTTATAGTCCAATGAAGATCGAGGGTGTCTTCCATCTTCATAATTTCACATTGGCTTCTCCAAGATCCGTCAATCGGAGAACTCAATAGACCATGCTCTCTTCCATCTTACACACCTTAACCTAGGTGACTTTCCCTGGTATAATCATCCTCATTCAAGATGGATGCTTTTGCAACATCCTTTCGTAGAGAATTTCGCCATGGGCGATGGGTGTCTCTCCACCTGTACTTGGTTCTACCTCACAATAAAAGAAGGCTTTGTTGGGATGGTCCCGAATCTGTAAATAGTAAAATCTACTTGTTAGAGAATTCTATTTATTTATTTTTGACAGAAAGAGAACTTTGTTTATTGTTGTAGAGGCCGTGCTACACTTCATCAATAAAAAGTATATTTTATAAAAAAAATAGTGTTTTTTTTGTCTTGAACAATATACAAACGTTAAAATAGTTTATCGATCAATGCCCTAAAAGATAATTCTTTGTTGTCCGCATAATTGAGGAGAAAAGATAATTATTTGTTATTTACAAATTTTTTGGAAGACGTCATTCACACTCTCTTTACATAGGTAAAAAATGTAATTAAGCTTACGTGAACAAGAGTAGCATACTTACGTAGGCTATCTCGTTATGTGAATAAAATTTCATATCAGGTGGTCCGTCATTTGAGGTGAAAATTCGGCCGACGACGTGTCTTCTAGATGCACCGCTTACCATGACAGGCATAAGATAAAGCCTCCTGGAAATCATTGAAGTCAGCAGCTGGCGGCACATCAAACTCTCGGAACAACAGTGCCCCAGCTTCCTTCAGATAGGCCTCCACCCAGGGTTTGTTTTCCTTCACGGCGTCAGCCAGATTCTTCGCTGATATTGGAGACATCGCCATTGGGAAAGGTATCCCGTTATACACCTTTTGTTCCGGAATTTGGATTGAGTTGAATGGGAGTATGGTAAGAGAAATAAACAAAGACACTGGAATTTGAGCGGTTATTTTCTTCATCAAGTGAGACTGATTGAGTGATTGATTGAGTTGATGGGAATATTAAAGTGACGTGATATTATATTGGGATGGAAATTAGAGATTTGTGTGTATGTAAACCATGTGGGAAATAGGCTTGATGAAAAAAAATAACCGCTCAAATTCCAGTGTCTTTGTTTCCTTCTCTTAACATACTCCCAATCAACCCAATCCAAATTTCGGGACAAAAGGTGTATAACGGGATACCTTTTCCCAATGGCGATGTCTCCAATATCTATGAAGAATCTCGTTGACGCCGTGAAGGAAAACAAACCCTAGGTGGAGGCCCATTTGAAGGAAGATGGGGCACTGCTGTTCCGAGGGTTTGATGTGTCGTTAGCTGCCGACTCCAACGATGTCCTGGAGGGTCTATCTTACAATGAGGCACCAGTCATGGTGAGCGGAGCACCTATAAGATACGTCGTCGGCCAAATCTTTACATCAAATGACGGACTCCTTGATATGAAATTTTATTCACATAACGAGATGACCTACGTAAGTATGTTATTCTTGTTCATGTAAGCTTAACTACATTTTTTTACCTATGTAAATAGAGTGTGAGTAACTTCTTCCCAAAAAAAGAGTGTAAAATACAAATAATTATCTTTTCTCTTCAATTATGCGGACTGTAAAGAATTATCCTTTAAGGCATTGATCGAGAAACTATTTGTATATTGTTCAAGACAAAAAAAAACACTATTTTTTTTAATAAAATATACATTTTATTGATGAAGTGTACCACGATCTCTACAACAATAAACAAAGTTCTCTTTCTATCAAAAAAAAAATAGAATTCTCTAACAAGTAGATTTTACTATTTACAGATTCGGGACTATCCCAACAAAGCCTTCTTTTATTATGAGGTAGAACCAAGCACAGGTGGAGAGACACCTATCGCCCATGGCGAAATCCTCTACGAAAGGATGTTGCAAAAGCATCCACGATTCGTGCAGCACCTTGAGAGATGCGGCTTAACATACATGAGGGGGTTGGCCAATGGGAGCGATCCGAACTACATGATGGGCAGAGGATGGCAATCCATCTTTGACACGAAGGACAAGACCATAGCAGAATAGAGGTACGTTATCGATTTAAAAAATATTTTTTGCTAAATACTCTACCTTTCTCATAAATTAAACTCATATTTGTATAAGTAGGTTACAAAATATGATAGGAAGAAAAAATACACAAGATAAAACACTACAAAAAACCATATATAAATGCAGATATCCTTTATTCTCTAATACACTGCATTTCCTTAAAGAAAAGATCCACGATTTAAAGAAGACATCAAACAGGTTGTCGGCAACCTAAGGTGAACTGGTCCAGGAGATCTTGATTTCTCATGACAATTATGCGGATGTTGGCACTATTCACAGCGCATGGTATAGGACACTGAACAAGGAGACTTTAAGGAAGATGGGTTGGTCGTTTCTTGATGGAGTGGGTGACCAAGGAAGGAGAGACTGAGTCAGTCAAGTCTAGAGGTTTTGGAGTAGAGTCGTCGACTTTGCTTATTGAGATTGAAGAACTAAAGAATCAGAATATTGAGCTGGAAAAGGGATTGGCAAAGCCGGTAAAGATGGTTGCATCTATTGGTGAAGATGTTGACGACATCATGAAATCTCTACATGCCATGGCCTAGTCGTCGACTGGTGCACTTATTACTTTTGACAATATCCTACTTTCTCTCCCTATCACATTACTCCTTTCACTAAAATACATTTTAAGTTCGATTTGGTTGTAAGACATAATTACTCTCGCTTGTGTCTTTTGCTTGAAATTGCCATGCTTGCATGGTCGTTGACTTGTCTCAGCATGTTTTGCTTATATTATTAGCTAACGTTGTGCTTGAGATTATTTTTTATGAAAAACTCAAAATAATGCAAAAAATGGACTTTTATTAAAAATAAACGTGAATGTTATTATCCTAAGGACTCAACTAATGAAAAATAAAAACCTAAGGGCTTCAAAACCATAAGGGAAAAAGAGTGCCCTATCCCGAGTCCCTTGCACAGGAAGGAACAAGTGCCCATGATCGCGGTCGTGTAGGCCGCGTTCACGGTTTTTCTCATGAGAGCGAGCGACTCTTGAGTTTGATCCGCACGGTCGCCTGAACCGCGGTCACAAATGGATCGCTGTTGTGGCCCAGAAATGGGGTCTCAACTTGCGAACCATATCCACGGTCATAGCTGTCGGGACCGTGATCGTGTTGTCGACTCTGGTCGCTATCGTGCGAATCGTCTTCGTGCTCGCATGTTGTTGAGATCATCTGGACGATTTCAATATGCTTGTTCCTTGGCTCCTCGCGATCTTCGTACTTGTCTTCATCAAGGTACTCACACAAGTATCCTTTTCGGACCAATCTTTCAAGGAAATTCTTGTATGCCTTACAGTCGTCAGTCATGTGCCCCCCGGACTCTATAGCACAAGCAATATTTCCGACTCAGGGCATCGTCTTTAGTGCATTCACACTCTCATTCTTGATGCGAGGTAAGATCTTGTAGATCAGAATGTTGAAGGCGGTGTGAATTGCTCTTGTTTCATCCTGCGAAAGCTGATCTATTTGTCTGAAACTCTTATGTGCGGAGTGGTGCGATCCTTGAGATGGAGAGGGAGAATTTCCTCTTGGTTTAGAGTCTTCTTCTTCTTCTTCTAGACGTATGTATTGATAAATTTGCTCTTGAAGATCGGCTATGGTGGAAGGAGGATGGAGTACATCTCTTCATGTAGCTTACACTCAATGGAGTTGCCTTTTTGAATGCAATGATTGCAGTTTTATCATCGCATCCCTCAATTTCGGCATAGCACACCATGAAACGATTCGAGAAGCGATGCAAAATCTCGCTTTTATCCTTTCTGAGGCCAAAAAGTGTCTAGAGACATTGCGCTTTGGCTATTAGCTATATCGTGTTTCACAAACCTTCTAGTGAGTTGATCCCATGATCGGATCGAGCCTGTCTTCACGCTTTGGAACCACCTAAGCGATCCTTTAGAGAGACTACTGGGAAACATCTTGCATATCATTGCGTCTTCGGACACCCATAAAGCCATCTTGTGAGAGAAAGAGGTGTTGTGGCTCATGGGGTCCGAATGTCCATCGTAGAGATCAAAGGTTAGTGGAGAGAACCTTGTTGGAGGCTTGGCTGGCTGAATGTTTTTGGACACCCATAAAGCCATCTTGTGAGAGAAAGCGGTGATATGGCTCATGGGATCTGAATGTCCATCGTGGTGATTAAAGGTTGGTGGAGAGAACCTTGCTAAGGGCTTAGCTCGCTGAATGTCTTTGTGAAACGGTGTTGATGTCACAATTGCTAACTTGTGTTCTGCCTGCTCCTACGCTGATTGCAAGGTTCCTCTTTGTAATCTTAAGAGTTCAAGTAATCTTCTCTCAACGCGCTCAAAAGCTAGGTCCTTTCCTTCATGCTTCTCCTTATTGCTCCAATCATGAGTCGACTTAGGGTTTTCAGAAAGACTGTAGCGATTGTCGTCGCGTTCGTGCGATCTCTCTCGACGATCGTCTTGACCGCGGTTGCGGACGGATGGACCGCGGTCAAGGGTGGAGAAACCGCGGTCGCAAGTGGACCTACCGCGTCGCGGTAGTAATCTTCGTGATGTCTGCGATCGTGGAAGTTCTTCGAGTCTTCCGTGGGTGGTTCGCTGGACCGAGGGTAATCCGCGGTTCGAGTCCTCTTCTGTGGGCCGGGGGTGACTAGTGATCTTTGTTTCTTTTTCGGCCCCTAGGTGCTTTGTGATCGCTGTCGTAATCGACTTGCATCTCTTTTGGCTCGTCAGAGCTGATTGGTTCATGGTAGTTACGATTGTCTACAATTTCGATGGTATTAGCGAGTCACGGAGTGACTCTTAGTTCGCTGACAGGGCGCTCGCCCTGAAACTCATCCAAGGTGTGTTTCAACTTTGCTATTTCTTCTAGAGCTTGGTCCAAGCGGGACTCAGCCTGAGTGCACCTTGATTGTACCGCTTCATTCTCTCTCATAGCGGAGGCCATGTGGATGACCTCATCGTCCTACTCGTTCTCGGTGGTGGTCGATGCCTCATTCTCGCAATTTGGGTTGGCATGACTCAATTCCCCCCTCTCGTACCATGAACTAGGGTTTTCGTGATCGGGTTCTCCCGTAGGTTCGCAAATTCGCAACCCACGGTCGCGGTTTGCCTGGCCACGATCGCGGTTGTGCCTCGCGATCACGGTTGCGCTTCCAGGCATGTCGCGGTTCTCTTGGCTTTGGTTTGTTTCGGGATCGGCGATGTGTGTTGTGGAATCTCTTACTCGATTAAACTTAGTTGGTTTAGACCAAACAAGGCTATGACTCTCGATTTCGTCGCCTGACTCAAGTCCCTGTTGGTCTGTGCGATGAATAGACGGGCTTACAAGGAGGATTGGGTCAAGGCTTGAGCCGGATTCTAGCAAGGCGTCTTGCTCGGATTGCGATGTAGAGAGAGGGTAGAGGGAGAAAAATTATATCCCTAGCGATTATTTGCTATCCAATCCAAGCGATAATTCTATCTTTACGATAAGATGGAACGTTCCATCATAATGATTAACCGTCATCTTTAATTTTAATAATAAAATACTTTAAAGATAAAAACTTACTAAATAAAAATACCTTTATGGCGAAAGCTAGAGAAAATATTTATGACGATTAATTTACCCGCTCACAGGTGATAAGCTCAATTTCACTACGCCAACCTCGGCTAGGGTCTCCATTTAGTGTTCTGAGGCTCTCCTAAGTGAAATGATGTGGGGTTGGTATTTGCTTGGATAATATGTCGGTTTCCGTCCAAGTTATTTTATGATCAATGAGCTGCACAAGTTTTGGGGTGTTCGTTCAAGATATTGTGAATAGGAGGGTTGGATGATCTTCACCATTGATTCCGAAGATGATCGGGATTTGGTCCTCCGAGGTGGTCCTTACTTCATCCATGGTAAACCACTTATCCTTAAGAACATTTCCGATAAGTTTGCTTTTGATATGAAAGATATCGCTACCATTCTACTTTTGGTTCGTATTAATGGCTTGGTTATGGGTTATTGGACATTGGATGTGCTTGGCCGAATCGCTTCTCACATTAGCAAGCAGCTCTTTATGGACCCAGTCATCGATGGAAGGAAAAGAGGTGCCTATGCTCGTGTTCTCGTCGAGATCAATTTTGCTTCTTCCATCACACGAGAGGTTTGCCTTGATTTTAATGATGGAGACTCTCTTGGTTGTACTTTTCTTGTGGAAAATGAGCCTTTGTATTGCAAAGATTGTTGCTCATTTGGTCATGCCGAAACGGATTGCTCTTTCAATGAGAAAAGGGATGTTGTTGGTGTTATAGTTAAGAGGGGTTCTAACCCCAAAAATCACTGGCTCGGGAAGGTGATAAAGTTGTCGGAGTGGGTTCTTGTCTTGATGATAACCCTACCGTGGGTGGGCTGCATCTTTGGATGTGGGCGAAGGTTTGGAAACACATAGTGAAAGTGGGAATCAAAAAGGGTTGAGTGTGGGTGATGCATTCGGTTTGGATGTGGGTGGCATTGCTAAGATTATTTATGAGGGGTTTGAGAGTGATGATGACTCTCTAGTGGTGAAAGTGATGTTGGAAACGAGCCTTGTGATGTTGTGTCCTCGTCGGAGGTGGAGTGTTCTAGCTCGGATCAGGGCGTTATAGGGTCGAAGGGCTCGGCCAAGGATTCTAGCGATCAAGGCCATGTTGCGGAGCAACCGTTTGAGGTCGTTAAGTCCAAGACCGGGCGAAGATAGGCGAAAAAGAAGGAAGATATACCCGCTGTCCTAGGCCTCGAGGCGCAATAGAAATGGCCTTAAACGAACACGAGGATTACTAGGAGCTCTCGGCTTGTGGTTGCCGAAATGGGTAAGAAGAACATGGTGCCTCATTGATGTTTAATGTGTTTGTATTTCCTTTATTTTGTTTTGTTCGTAGTTTTGTAGGAGGGCATGCGTGCCATTCCTTTTGCTTTTCTATGGTTTGTATTGTTGTTTTGTTTGTTTCGTTTTGTTGTATAGTTTTGATGGACTTCGTGTCATTCCATTTTTTTTGCTTCGAATTAACCTTAAATCTTAAAAAATGTCCATCGGAAAGGTCCCTCGGAATATCCTTGAGAAAAGTCCCTCAGAAAGGTCTCTCAGAAAGTACCCGGTTATGTCCCTTGGGAAAGTCTCTCGAAATGTCCCTCGTAAAGTCCATCAGAATTCTTCTTTGTAAAGTCTCTCTTGAAAATGTCCCTCCTAAAGTCCTTTGGAATTGTTCTTTGTAAAGTCCTTTGAAAAAGTCACTTTGAATGTCCCTTGAAAAATGTCCCGCGGTAATGTCCCTCGAAAATTTTCTCAGAAAGTCCCTCGTAATGTCCCTCAAAAATGTCTCTTAGAAAGTTCACCGGAATGTCCCTTGAAAATGTTCTTCCTAAAGTCTTTCGAATTGTTCTTTGTAAAGTCCCTTGAAAAGTCACTTAAAAAACCCCTCGGAAATGTCCCGTGATAGTGTGCCTTGAGAAGTCTCTTAGAATGATCCCTAGTAAAGTCCCTCATAAATTTTCCTCAGAAAGTCCCTCGGAAATGTCCCTTAGAAAGTTCATCAGAATGTCGAACAAGTCCCTCAGAAATGTCCTTTGAAAATGTCTCTCCAAAAGTCATCCATCGAAAATGTCCCTGTGAAACATCCCATGAAAAAGGTCTCTCGAAAAGGTCTCTCGGAAATGCCCCACAAAATGTCCCCCCTATGGTCCCTCGAAATGTCCCTCGGAGATGTCCCTTGTAAAGTGCCTCCATATGGTCCATAACCAGGGGTGGGCAAAATTCGGTCCGGACCGAATTTTTGGACTGGACCGGGACTAGACCGAGAAGATATCGGTCTTGTCCCCGGTCCATAAAATGGGGGGTTCACGGTCCTGGTTCGGTCCCGGTCCTAGTCCGGTCCGATCCCAGTCTAGACCGGGAATTTTAAAAAAATTAAAAAAAATTATATTAATTTTAATACTATATGTAGTTTATTTTAATATTTAAGCTTTAGATTTGTATTATATAATTAATAATATTATATTTTTCATTAATCATATATGTTTTCTTTAATTATATTATAATTTTTTATACCTAAGGCAAGCTTCTCCTTATATAGACCCAGGAAACATGCTCCCCTAATCTAATTAGGAAAGGAGAAAAGATAGAAAAGGAAAGAGGTAAGATAAGAAGAAGAAAAGAAGATAGAAATCTCGTCCGCACCGGATCGCATACCACCGCGCCCGCATAATCTCCACTGCAGGCGCGCTTTCACGACATAAAGGAATAGGTCGTCTCAGGCACCACCGTGGGCGTGGATCCTCCACCGCGGTCGCGGAATCGAGACAAAATCACTAGCATCACTTTGGAGGCTATTTTGACCCTTTTCGGCTTGGTTCGGTGTAAAACGATGAATTGAAGCTCTTCGCGTTATCTTTCCAATGGCACTAGAATCAGCTCAATCCGACCTCTGTAGCTCCAGATATAGCCCTTGCACGCAAGAGGTGTCGCGTAGACAACTCAAAACGCCTTAAAAACCCTTGAAACTTGAATCTTCGTGTCTTCGGCCTAGATATTACAATTACGCACAACTCTAACCTAAACACACTCAATATAGCCCTAAAATACAAGAGTTAACCCATACAAACTAGGGCGAATCAATTAGTCAAGGAAATAATTGATGATTATTGTGCGATATGGGGGCAAAAAGTTCAATACCAAATCTACATTCCAAACTTCTAAGTTGGTATCCAATCAACAGTGAACAATTCAACAAACTCAACATCTCAACAATGACTAACCTAGAAAATTATGGATACGGATCGGGGTTTTGAGTGAACGGATATCCAATAGATCCGGCATTATACATATTTATATATATTTTTTGGTAAAATGGTAAGATATTTAAGTAAACAATGTGTTTTTCCAAGGTTTAACTTATTTTGAGTTCAATTCTTACAAGTTAGTTGTATCTTTTTTTAATTCATAACTAATTTTCTTATTTTTAATAATATAATTTGAAAAAGAAGTCTAAAACAGATAATTGGGATATCTGAAATATATATCTAGTCTCAGATATCCGGTCCAAACGGATTCTTACCAGATTTCCGGTTAATAACTAATCAGACACAAATCACTAATTGTGACCAATTTTTTTTCAAATATCCGCTATTTCGGATCGGATTATCCGATTGTTCGACCCTAACAATTGGATCACTAAGTTTTTTTAATAGATGTTGATAAGCTTTAAAATGGATAACTAAGTTATGTTGGACAACCATTAAAGATATCATGTATGTGAAAAAAGTGAAGTGATGTATCTAATATTTTAGTTCGGCCTAAAACATATACAACCCCCTAAACTTACACGAAATGGTCATTCTAGCACCTGTCATTCCTCGGGTATTCATTTAGACACTTGAACTCAATACTTTGTGACCGATTAGACACCTGGACACTGACTTGGAAAAAAAGTTGCCAGAAAAATGCCACATGGAGTCCATTTGGTTGTCACCTTATTATTTGAATAAAAAAATTAATAGCAATTACAAAATAAAATAAAAAACACAAAACAAAATGAAAAACTCCACCTCTGCCGGAAAATGAATCAACGCCCTCTTCCTTCAAAATGACAATTTATTTTTCCACGTCATCGTCTAAGTGTCTGATCGGTCACAAAACGTTGAGTACATGTGTCAAAGTGAATACCCGATAAATTGAGGTACTAAAATGACTAATGTTTGCAAGTTTAGGAGGATGCATATGTTTTAGGCCGTTTTAGTTCATGTCAAGAAATTTTGGACTACGATTAAAAATACTAGGATATGAAAAAAGTGAAAAAGTATAAAACTAATGTTTTAGTCTATGACAATAAATTTAGGCAACCACTGTAATTCGTAAGTTGTAATTATACAAGGTTTTTTTTAATCTAATGCAATTATAGAAGGTTAAGCAACAACTTCTATACATCAAAATATAACAATGACACGTTAAGCTCAAACAATTGTCAGCAATTGAAAGTTTTATAGTAGATCTGCGAATCAAGTGGCTCACTGACTTAGTCGGTGGAAGTCGATTTAGCCTTTCTTTGTTTCTAGCAATTTCTATTTTCCGTTTGAATTTTATGATGTCCTCGACTCTAATTTGAAGTTTACTTAGGCTCCGTTCGGTTCGGGGCTGAAACGAGCTGAAACGGGCTTAATGGAGCTGAAATGGGTTTTTTAAGCCCATAAATGGTGTTCGGTGAAACGGGCTGAATTGAGAGCTTAAGTGGGCCCGTGTAGCTTAATGAAGCTGAGAAAAGCCCAAAATTTGCAAGCTCCTCTGAGGAGCTTACAAGAGCTGAACACGGGAATTGCCCCCGATACCCTCGCCTTCCCATTTCTCCTCCTTCCCAATTCTGGCCTCCCTCGTCGGTCTCTCTCATTTCTCCGACCTTCGTTCTCGTCGGTCTCTCTCATTTCTCCGACCTTCGTTCTCGTTGATCTCTCTCCATCTCCGAGCCGTTCTCGTCCATTGATCACAAAGAGCAGAAACGGCGGGACAACAAATCTACGTTCCTGCTTCGGATTGGGTGTGATGTAATCTCTCGTGGGTATTGTCAAAACCCCTCCTTTGTAGTGAAAAGCAATGTAAAGTTTGCTAAGAGAGATGTTGCTCTTCGTGTTCATTCCACTAAGGCCCCTGAGACTTTGGTTAATGGTGATTATGAACTGCCTTTGTTTCCCCCTTTTTTTATGAGTTGTATTGGGTGTTTGTTTGGATTTGGGATGGTTTTTTAGTCCTGATTTTTGGGTGTTTGAAATGTGATTGAATTTCAGGAAATGGCCAAGGTCCTCTTCCCGTGCTAGATTTGAAGAAAGATGTAGATGGGCCCATTTCGTTGGGTAGCCTGTTTGAAGTAGTTGCTGAAGACCTTCAAACACTGAACAAAAATCTGCAATCTGTGAGTCTTTATGAACATTGTCTTTTGCTTTATTAACTCAATTTGATTTTGTATCGTCTTTTGATGTTAATTCAGGGCTTTACGATAACTCTAGCTTCCTTCTGATGTTGTTTAATCAAGACAGCATTGCTCTCTACAATTTTAATCAAGACAGCATTGCTCTCTACAATTTTCATCTTGGGGAGGACTGTATTGCTCTCTACAATTGCCATCAAGACAGCCGTTTTCAATCAATGATACGTCTTTTACATGTTTTATGTACTATGACAATTGGTTATCAAATACCAACCGAATTCATACTATATTCTAAGGGAATTTGATTTTGAATATAAGAAGGCATGCAAACCAATATATAAGCCCTTTATGGTCATTTTACAAACAATCTATTTTCCTCAGCTCGTCTTACCGAACACTTGTAATAACATCAGTTAGTGAATTCAGTTTCAGCTTCTGTTATAATTCAGCTATTTTTTTCAGTTTCAGCTAATAGGAGTTCAGTTTCAACTAGTCTATCCGAACGGAGCCTTAATGTAGTTTATTTCTATCAAAATAAATATGCAAACTAAGTTGATTAAAATTATAAAATCACAAACCCTCACTTATAATAATGTTTCACTGTAACTTTCAATCTAAGTAATGTTGATGTCAAACGTTGAATTTTCTAGATTTTTTCACTTATAATGACGGCCCAAAAACGTGCCTATTTTTCATCCAAAACCTGCCCCATTGTTTATACACCAAAACACTAGGGAAAATGAAATAAGGAGTTCAGGTAGAAGGGGAACGTTTTTAGGGAAAGAGATTGGCATTAAGCGAGGAAAAAAATTGAGAGTTGTTGAATTGCACTGTTGAGGGATAGCGACAGAGGAAAGATCCCAGCCTTTTAGCACCCACCCGAGTCACCACCGATGACCGATCCTCCAAAAAAGTCAAACGGACCAGCTCCCCTCAACAAATAGGGCTCCGGCCGACCAACCCACCCTAGGGTTTCTGCTCCCCTGTTGCATCATCATGCTTTCTGTTGTGCTCCCACCTCAGTTGAATTGAATTCCTCAGGTACTCTTCCTGCTCTATTTGACTTTCTCCAACTCGATACTCGATTACCCTTTATCTATCGCTTACCAACTTTCTCTTATTTCTGTTTTGGTGGGTTTGTGGGAATTCAAGACTAGTCTTTTTGTGTCGAGATTTCTGTGCTTTGAGAATCTTTGGGTAGGGGAAAGGAGGAATTAAGATTGGAGGGTTTTTAGGGTTGTGATTTGGTTCCGTTTTCTTACTTGGATAGCAGAACTGTGAAGATCGGTAAACGAAAGTCACAAGTTTGACATCTGGGATGCCTAGTTTCATTTCACCCGTCTCCGAAACTAATAATCCGATGTGAGTTTGATCAGTTTTGATTGTTTTAATTGCTCTGATGCTAACTTGGGCCGTTTTTTGAAGTCATCGCATCTCATATTCTGATTTCTCTTATACTAGTATTCGCCTGTTCTATGTGTTCATCATATGCAGTTTCTTAGTAGCTATTGTTGTTTATTGCCAAGTGTTTTGGTTTTGATGGGTACCCAAACCAATCATATGATAAAATTTCTGGGTGGAGAATTTACTGGAATAATATGTCATCTTCCTCCTTAATTCGGCTAACTTCGCTAGATTCTATCCTTCAGTCTAGTTTTCTTCCTCCATAGACAATCCTGGAACCTTGGAAGCTCACTTTCACCTTTGAGCCTGCTCAGTATGTGCTTGATACTGAGAAAAATCATGTATTCATTATTCGTATAGCATCTTCCTCTATTGCCTCCCAGTATCCAAGCCTCTTCCTTTTGACCCAGATCTGGAAAAAGGAGCTTGACATGAATGGCTGTTTCCTGCCTCAAATCACATCACCTGCCCATATTTTCTATTTTAATCGGTGTCTACTTGTAGATACGGCTTGTAATCATTTGTATCTAGTGTCTTATATGTTTCCACTTGTACTTGTTTCAGTGGTACTGAAGAAACCTCGAACTTCCAGGCCATGGATCAGTCACTTGGGTTCCGTATCGAAGCTGTTGACCTTAGTAGAAGTATGAATCATTGCTCTTGTTCTTGTTTAAATGGATCAATTTGACATGGCTTTTTTTAGCTGGATTTTTTATCCCTAATTTCATGTGCGTGAACAGAAGGGAACGTATTAGGATAGTACATTATGAACTCTTTTTTTTTTTTTAATTATGCATTTTATTTCAAAGTCATTCCATTCTCTTTATTTGCTGAAAGACTTAAATTGATGGATGCTGTTAGAGTTCGTTATCTCCTTGCATAGTTAGTGCTGTCAAGCTGACTCTGACATTAATGTTCAGATCCGCTATTCAGTTCTCTGAACTCTTCTGCTCCTGGTGCGAGTACTGACCTTCAATATGGATCTCTGACCAAGGTGAATCTTTTCCACATATTATTCTCAACATCTGCTAATTTTTAATTTAGCTGGATGCTTCATTTGATGCTACGTACCACTCGCATTCTGATGTCAAATATTACTGCATCTAAAAGGATTCACAGCAAAAACTGGTACCTATGTCGGCTGGTCGCCGTGACAACTTGATGGAAGCCAACATGGCAGATGCTAGTCCTGATACTTCAACAGATGACAACACTGATGATAGGAATCTGCAGGTGACGTCTCAAATCTTTTCCCTAGTGCAAGGCACACCAAGTTTTGTGAATAAGACATCATACACATGAATTTTATATGATGGTGTTTAATTGAGATCTGAATGCTTTTTTATTGAGCAGTCTGAAAGGGGTAATTCTAATGCAGACTCCAGTGACAGATCAAAGAACTTGGATCAAAAGGTGATCTCATGTGCAATAGTGAAATGCTCACTCCTTTGTTTCTTACTGTACTATTCAGCTGTAGGAGCATGCTGACTTCTTTCTTTCTTTCTTTCTTTCTTTTTATAATGAGGTAGACAATGAGGCGGCTTGCTCAGAATCGGGAGGCCGCTAGAAAGAGTAGACTGCGCAAAAAGGTGAGTTTCTTTCTCTCTAAAACTCGCTCCATTATGCTTCTTTCACCTAAATTAGGATGCTGACTTTATTTTGAATTCCAACTTGTTTGTCTTGGCTATACCATAGGCATATGTACAGCAGCTGGAGAACAGCCGACTGAAGCTGACCCAAATGGAACAAGAGCTTCAACGAGCTCGTCAACAGGTTTCTCTGTCTATCATTTTGTTCAACTGGTTTGTCTTATTTCCTTGTACTATTCTCATGCACTTGCTTTGTCTGTGCAGGGTATATTTATTTCAAGCTCTGGAGATCAATCCCAGAGCATGAGTGGGAATGGTATTGACTCTAGTCTTATATAGTGTGTGTACCGGTGACACCTGATGATGCATTATCTTGCATTGAGTGCATTAACTTCGAGATAATGCATCATCAAGGTGATCCAAACACACCTTAAGTGACAAATGTATCGTTGCATAAATGACCACAATTCAAGATCATTGTGATACCCAATGCTTTTAGAAGACCTAATGGTTTAGTAGAAGAGCTACTCCTTGACCTCTTTTTATCCCACAGGTGCCATGGCTTTTGATGTAGAGTATGCACGGTGGCTTGAAGATCACAACAAACGTATTGGGGAGTTGAGAGCTGCTGTGAACTCTCATGCTGGTGACACTGAACTTCGCATGGTTGTAGACAATGTAGTGTCACAACATGACGACATTTACAGGCTGAAGTCAAATGCAGCCAAGGCTGATGTCTTCCATATCTTGTCAGGAATGTGGAAGACACCTGCAGAACGCTGTTTTATGTGGATAGGTGGCTTTCGCTCTTCTGAGCTTCTTAAGGTCTGGTTCCTATCACTTTCTCCTTCCACTATTTCATTGGTCATGGGCTTATTTGATTCATATGCATCTATAAATCAGAGGGAAAAATTTTCAAAAAGCCAAAAGTACTTATTTTAGTCTTCTGTTTTGCTTCTCTTGGACAAGAATGCGGATGGGTTGATTTGACTTGTGTGTTTTTTTTAATTGAGTTCTGCAGTGCACAAACTTCTAGGGAGTATTGCCTTATTTTTGCCTAGATAGATAGATAGCATGACTGAAGGGTTTTCCTAATTATATGGTTTTCATATGAATTTGGTTGGGTTTAGTAATTAGTTTGTTTATGTGTGATTCACATTTTTTTTCACCTCCATCAAGCTCATATTTTATCACATTTGCAGCTTCTAGTGAATCATTTGGAGCCCTTAACCGAGCAACAGACGATGGGGATCTGTAATTTGCAACAATCTTCCCAACAAGCTGAAGACGCCTTATCCCAAGGGATGGAAGCCTTGCAGCAATCCCTAGCTGAGACATTAGCGAACAACACACCCACTTCTGCTGGTTCGTCTGGCAACGTGGCTAACTACATGGGACAAATGGCCATGGCCATGGGAAAATTAGGAACTCTCGAGGGTTTTCTTCGCCAGGTAATTTTTACTACGAATGAAATGCTTTCATGTTTATTTCAAACCAGACATTGTTTTTATCTTCTGAGAGAGAAATAATAACACAAGTTAAAAATCACCAGGCTGACAATCTAAGGCAGCAGACACTACAACAAATGCACCTTATATTGACAACCCGTCAATCTGCACGGGCTCTTCTAGCAATACACGACTACTTCTCACGGCTTCGAGCCCTCAGCTCTTTGTGGCTTGCTCGTCCTCGTGAGTAGATTGGATGGTGGATTTCTGTGAAGTTGACAAGAAGATGATTCAGAGCATCGTGTTATATGGAGAATTGAAGAATGGTGCAGTGCTGTTCGTAAGACAGGGGGGTAATGTCTGTACAAGAACAGACTCATGTTGTGTGATAGTTCAGAATTTGTGTGATACTCCTAGATATATATAGTGAATAATATTGTTGTGTGATTTTATATTTTGCTTTTTGGGTGTGATACAAGGAAAGATGTGTATCAAATTTGTAGTGTCATAACTGACAAATTTGTATGTTAATCATCACACAACTGCTGCGGCTGGTTGTGTTTTACAGAACGTAAATCCAGAAAGTGTGTCCAATTGTTCAGGGATTAGTCAATTTATTACTATTACTGGTTCTTCAGAGATTAGTCAGTTTTAGGTTTTAAATTTAATAACCTTATGTAATATACATTTAAGACACATAATATAAGAACCGTTTTATAGAGTTTTCAGATCTAACGGTAGAGATTAAAGAGGGAAATAAGGAAAAGGGCAGACACAATGGCAAACATGTAAATAAACTGATTTTGACCAAAAAAGACAAATAAGTCCTCACTCACAAGGTTCATTTTATTCCACTTGTAGATTCATTGTGTTCCACGTGTAGGTTCATTCTGCTCCACTTGTAAGGTTCATTGTGCAATAGAAAGTATTAAATTCATTGATTGTAGGTTCACGAAGTTTAATTGTTTGGTTCATTGTCTTCAACGTGATGGTTCAGGAATTTAAGTCACTCGGTTCATATATGACAAGATGCGTAAATTGTATAGAAGATTAATATTGAACTCATTGTTTTTAAGTTCATGAAGTTTAATTATTTGGTTCATTGGATTCGACATAATGGTTCATGAATTTGAATCACTCGGTTCATATATGATAAAATGCGTAAATTGTGTAAAAGAACAGAATTTGGTTCATTGTGTTCCAATTGTAGATTCATGTCATGTAATTATACAGTTCATTTAATGTTAAAGTGCATAGAAGATAATTTATTCCTCAAATACACATAACAAAACATTGTTTGAGGTTTATACTCAACCGTACAAGTAGTAATGAAATAAGAACAATCTTGTGATAAGTGAAAAATGTAGGCATCGTTATCGTTCTCATCATCATCCAATGGGGCTCCACCAATGGTACTAGTATTATTATGAAAATCCTTCAATGAAACTCCATCAGTACTAGCATCACCATTTGAATGAGACATGTTAGAATGACTCGAGCTTGATGAGCAAAAAAAAATATATATGGATGAACTTGGGGGAAGAACAATGGATGAATGACGATTTTCAAAGGAGAATGATTGAGAAAATTGGGAACGCACAAAGCAGCAGGTCGCTCAGGAAGATTGAGAGTAGAAAAAGGCAAAAATGCCCTTTACATATAAAAGGGGCTTAAAAAAGTGGAGGCAATCCGGGCCATCGAATTCTGGGTATATAATGGATGAGATTTGATCTCATTTTATATTTTAAGGGTTGATCTCACTTGATCCCCTTTCCCGTTTTATAAAAGGTGAAGAGAGAATATGGTATAATGTATTGTTCCTATGAAACCGATCTCCTAAATCAATCAAAATAAAAAAATAATTAACGTGCGGATACTATCGTATCGTAATTAGATCTTAAATCATGTTATTCATTTTCGGCCCTTTTTCATACACATGACCTTATTCATTGCCCTATTCTTGTGGGTGTATTAAGTCATTTTTTATCCATATTGACTGATGTCTTGCTAACCACACATACTAGTTACCCTGCTCACAATCGCCACTATGTTCGTGCTTATCATCCTTACCCTCGATGTTCAGTCTCTTGCACCACCCATGGTGAAATTCTTCTTCGTTTGGTTGACACGGTTCACCCGTAAGAATCTTTGAGGTCAACTTTAATCCCAAGTTGACTAAACATGTCTACCTCCTTCAACTGCTCCTTTTCCGATTCTTGACTGTCTTCTTCATTAAAATCTCTTTGTTGTCCAGATTAGAGTTGTTCTTCTTCTAACGTGAAATATTAAGGTTTCAAATTTTTGATTTGATCCCAACATTCAACTTTGTTCATTTTTATTTAGGGTTGTCTTCATTTTCTTACATTTCCAACTACTCAATTTATAGAATGCTCGCTTGTGCGGATTTTATTGGTTGTGTGCTCTAATCAATGCTTTTGGCTTGTCAAAGTCTATGAGTATTTTTGCCGTAAACCTAGGTTTTTGATATATCTTAACCAATTGATAAATTTGTGCAGTTTTATGATCATTAGCCTGCTGGATTATATTATATTGAGAACACGATAACAAACCATTTAAATAATACACGAAATGTATCTAGGTTAACAAAGTGAAGAGTGAATATATATATATATGTATATATGGGAATGTAAACAAAAATCACGAAAACATTCATTCAAAAGTGAAGAAGGTGCGCTTGAAACTTAATAATAAGAATCTTAAGAATTATAAATTAAACAACTGAATGTAGAAATCTCGACAATGAGTTAGTCATGATCAACCAAATGAAGTGGTATGAAGAAATCATCAAGGATACCCAAGTTGCGTTGTTGAAAATTTCATGAGTTTAATGCCAACAGTATATAACTAGAGGCATTGAAGACTTGAAGTACTTGAATACACGAGGACTGATTAATTTATGAGTTTTCTACAAGCTCATGAAGACAGAATCAAGTAGAGGAAGGTGGAGCCAACTAAGAAAGTCATAGCATTTATGCATTTGATAGAAGAAGATAATGACCTTAACCAAGAGAAGTACCAAAGTGGAATAGGACAACACTTGGATCCTTCCAAGAGAGATGAGGAAAATGAAGAGGTGAATTATGAAACATGAATTGTGGTGTTGTTGCAGCACTCCAACGGGAGTACTACAACAAACACATTGAAAGTTAATACTTTCTATACGAGTTATAATATGCTTGTAGTACATGTAATCTAACAAAAACTTTCTAGAAACTAATACTTTAAAACATCTAAGCATTTAAACATTTTTCATTGTCGAGCTTTGGTTTCTTTACTTGATGTTGTAGAAAAGTGCCACCACCACACAACTCATGGTCTTTACCTTAAATAAAGTATTTGTAAAATATCTTAAGTTCATAATTATCTAACTAATCGGTAAAAACAAGTATACATACTGTTTTAATGAACATCTAATATGGAGTATTGTAATGTGAGCGTAAGTAATCATGTCTATCTTTCTCGAGTTCTATAGGTAGACATTAATTTTAGGTTACAAGCATAAGCCAACTT
The DNA here is from genome assembly GCA_934048045.1 of Polygonum aviculare. Lineage (NCBI taxonomy): Eukaryota > Viridiplantae > Streptophyta > Magnoliopsida > Caryophyllales > Polygonaceae > Polygonum > Polygonum aviculare. Next base: position 12,544,971 of record OW204032.1, on the reverse strand, counting down.
ACCTTAGCAGTCCAGATGTAACACAACTTCATTCTTCACTAGAAGTCATAAAATCAGAATTGTCGTCTTCGGAGTAGTGCACTGCGTCTGCACCAACATGGGAGAACGGGAATGTCCTTCGAGCTTTGTCAAGAGACGAAACCCATCTCATTACAGAATCTACATCCTCTATCGGTCAGATCTTCTTTGAAAGAGCCACTAATTGAGGACACGCAAAAAAAAAAGCTAGGTTACAAAAGTATAGCGCTGAAATAGAAAAACGATTATGAAAACACTTACCATCGAGGCTCCATCTTCCATGCAACCAGCTCCAATCACGGTTCCTATACAAAATATGAAATCCTGAGGAAGAAATATTTTGTCGACCACATCTGAGGTATATGCCTATCGACATCCAAGATCAGAGGCATTGTTTGACGAGCTTTCAAATTGATACGCCCGTTGTCGCCCCATTCTATCCTATAGCAGCTCATCAAATCAGCCATCTCATACCCGGCGTGAAAACACTGAGAGAACTTTTCAAAACAATACAATACCCTCCACACCTCCGGTCGTAGTCGGCTAGGAGATAAATTGAAGGTCTTGAGAAATTCCCGCATCAAAGATGGTAACGGGAGTTTGTAGCCAAGGCTAAATGGATAGTCGGGCAGACAAACCTAACCAGGGCAGAATCCATCCACTCTAACCATATGTTAGCAACGTAGAACTCAAAAAAATAACTGGAACGTTTACCCTATATCTTTTACCTTGGTGTGTTGGTAATGATTATCTCCATCGGTTGTAAATTTGGGATAATCTTACCCTGGATAATCTTACCCTGAACAACACTTGGATCCTTCCAAGAGAGATGAGGAAAATGAAGAGGTGAATTATAAAACATGAATTGAGGTGTTGTTGCAGCACTCCAACGACAAACACATTGGAAGTTAATACTCTCAATACGAGTTATAATATGCTTGTAGTACATGTATTCTAACAAAAACTTTCTAGAAACTAATACTTTAAAACATCTAAGCATTCAAACATTTTTCATTGTCGAGCTTTGGTTTCTTTTCTTGATGTTGTAGATAAGTGTCACCACCACACAACTCATGGTCTTTACCTTAAACAAGCTATTTGTAAAATATAGTAAGTTCATAATCATCTAACCAATCGGTAAAAACAAGTATATATATTGTTTTAATGAACATTTAATACGGAGTATTGTAATGTGAGTGTAAGTAATGATGTCTATCTTTCCCGAGTTCTATATGTTAGCAACGTAGAACTCAAAAACATAACTGGAATGTCACAGACATCGGACGCTATCACGTTTAATTGTAGCTTCAAAGCTTCCTGCACATGAATGAGGCTTGAAGGAATTAAGTTGGACCATTCTCATCAACCTGCTCAATCCAAGTGCAGCAATGCACGTGTTCAGATAATAACACCTGTTACACCCGATGTATTAAACTGTTGAATTTTATCACTACCTACCTACTACTTGTGTTATTCATGTACTGTTTAGACAACTATGTATCTTTTACCTTGGCTTGTTGGTAATGATTATCGGTTATGAATTTGGGATAATCTTACCCCCCAATCTTGTTTACTATTTAATATTACTACGATTTCCAATTCCGTACAATAAATAAATCGAATTTGAAGCTCATACGCTCTTGCTGTTGGAATTTACATAACCTCAAATATAAAAATTTGGAAGAGAATTTCTCATTCCTTCATCCTTGCTCTTTGTGTGTTTTTGGGATGCATGTAGCTTTGTACTTTGTAGGAGTGAGCTTCATAGCAGCACTTGTGGGACAACACATAGTCAAGACATTAATTGCAATATTGGGAAGAGAATCTATTATCATCTTCGTCCTTGCTCGTATCTTCTTCATAATTGCATTTTTTATTGATAATTATCACTATACACTTCTTCAATCGATTGGACTAAACATGATGTGACTTTGAGTATTTCGTAGGTGATTTTTTTTTTTTATCTTATAGGTGGAGAAGGTGTTGCCAATATGATTTACAAAATCAGGCATGACAAGTACATAGGCCTCGAGAGCCTATGTTCAAACCATTCCTAATATCTCAATTTATCATAATCGTAGAAAGCATGAGCCCCTTTATGGCTCCATTAAACTTATCATGAAGGAATTGAGTACGGACGTAAGGCCTAACATTGCTCCTGGCCTCGTGCCTACGCTATGAATATTCTATTTAGGTTAATCTATGGTCTTATATTTATGTCTATAAACTTCAAATTCATGACTTTATTTTAGTATAGAAAATTAAAATGGATCATTTCTCTTTTCTTCGTTAGCTCAAGGTTGTAGTCTTGTAGGTATCAATTCCAAGCCAACAAAGTGTCATTTTTGTATTTGAAGTAAATAAAAGAACAATAGAAACTAGAATCGGAATGAAGTCGATCTCAACTGAAACGCCGAGTAGCTAGATCACAACGAGTGAGATGCAAAGTATTGAGAGAAGTGAGATATTGTGCATGTGCAGCTAATATTTTCGTATTTAATATTTATATTCATCTTATTTAAGTTATCCTATTTTTGATTAAAAAAACATGCTTGATCAATCATTACCTTAAGTATAATATTCTTCTTTATTGTAAAATATATTCCATAAATAGGCTAGAGATATGTTTTTATTTTATCTTTCAATTAATGATAGAATCTTAATTTACTTAGAATGTAAATCATGACCTTGCTTCAGCCTTTAACGCCTTAAACCAAGATTGAAGCCAACTTAGCCCACTTGTCTTTAAGCAAATTTTGGTGATTATGCACCTTGTTTTCGTGTAGACATGGCAATTTTATCCGTACCCAACCGATATATACGATTTACCCGGTCTTTATAAAATGGACGAAAATCCAAAAACAAAAAACATGTTAAAATCGGATTTTGGGTGATGGTTCGGTTCAGGTACGGGTGATGGCTGAATCCTTTATCCGACCCAATAATCCGACACAATATTTATTAATATTTTATACATTTTTTTACGGTGGTTCGAGGTTGGGTGTGTCTTCAGGTTTGGGTACTTCTTCAGGGTACGATGGTGCTTCTAGGTTGGGTAGTACTTGTGGGGGGGGGGGAGTTAGTTATCTAAATTTAATACATAAATACATATTCATGTGTGATGATATAGCGTTTTTGTTAGTAAGACGTTGACCGACCGAGAACGTATTAGATCATACATATACGTCCTCCAAACAAAAATTTTTTATGAAAAAAAAATTAAGGTATATAATTTGATTAATTTTACTTTTATAAATATTTATATCTAATACATATATAAGTTATCGTTTTCGGGGGTGAAATATATATAAGTTACGTATGTACAAAATGTTATTTTAAAAATATATTACACTAGAAACATTGGCATGTTCAGTTGGGGGCCTATCCGAGCCAAGATACGCTGTGTTGGCTAGTGTCTTCGTGCCTTAGAGTGCCTATTCCTAAAAATTAAATTGTGTCGAGCCTATTTCAATAAATAAAAACAAAAAAGTGCCCTGATCTGAAAAAAATTCCTGCTTGATAATTCTATAACACCAAATATATCCATGCACCATCAATGTATGATTATATCAAGTATTTTGTTCATACGTATGCCTTTCGTACACCGCACATGACCATTTTTCACTTATAAAAAGGCTTTCCCACATGGTTTACAATTTTACATACACACAAATCTTTAATTTCCATCCCAATACAATATTGTGTCACTTTCATATTCCCACCCCCTCGATCAATCACTCAATCAGTCTACACTTGATGAAGAAAATGACCGCTCAAATTACAGTGTCCTTGCTTCCTCCTCTTACCATACTCCCATTCAACCCAATCCAAATTTCGGAACAAAAGGTGTTTAATGGGATACCCTTCCCGATGGCGATGTCTCCAATATCAACGAAGAATCCGGCTGACACTGTGAAGGAAAACAAACCCTGGGTGGAGGCCCATTTGAAGGAATCTGGGGCACTGCTGTTTTGAGGGTTTGATTTGTTGTCAGCTGCCGACTTCGATAATGGCCTAGAGGCTCTATCTTACAATGAAGCGCCAGTCATGGTGAGGGGCGCACCTAGAAGACAAGTCGTCGGCGGCTGAATCTTCACCTCAAATGACGGACCGCCTGATATGAAATTTTATGCACATAACGAGATGGCCTACGTAAGTATGCTATTCGTGGGGATACTATGGTATCGTAATTAGATCTTAAATCCTTCAACCAAATCCATTTATTTCCTCCATTCTGTTATTCATTTTCGGCTCTTTTCATACGCATGACCTTATTCATTGCCCCGTTTTTGGGTATGTTAAGTCATTTTGTATCCATACTGATTGATGCCTCGCTGCCACACCCACTAGCTACCATGCTCACAATCGTTATTGTGTTCGTGCTTACCAACCTACCCCCAGTGTTCAGTTTGTTGCGCTGCCCGTGGTGGTCTTCTTCTTCGTTTGGTTGACACGGTTCAAGGTGTTAATACTTTAAACACATTGGAAGTTAATATTTTCAATGCGAGTTATAATTTGTTTTTAGTACATGTAATCTAACAGAAACATTGAAATTAATACTTTAAAACTTCAAAGCATTCAAACATTGTCGAGTGTTGATGTCTTTTCTTGATGTTGTAGAGAAGTGTCACTACCACACAACTCATGGTCATTACCTAAAACAAGCTAATTGTAAAATTTCATAAGTTCATAATCATCTAACTAATTAGTAAAAACAAGTTTTTATATTGTATTAATGAACATCCTTATGAAACGCTACGTGTAATGCCTAGATGCGAACACGTGTTCCACTCTGGTTGTGTCGATGTGTGTGGTTGTGCTCTCATGCCACGTGTCCCTATTGTCGTGCTCTTGTTGTTGCTCCTCCCGCTCAATCAACCCAACCTACTTGAAATTGAATATTAATATATAATTACTGCAATAATTACACATTAATATTCAATTTTACAAGAATCTAATTCACATAGGTCGCTTTGATATGATATTCTTACTTCAAGTTTTTGTTATTTAGCTTTTTGACTTAGAACATTGCATGTCATGTTCAAGATATTTGCACATATGTGTATTCAATACATGTATATAGTGAATTTTGAAAAATAGAATGTCATAATCGATATGTTTCCAAATTGAATTCAATGTTGTGCATTTCACTTCCAGTTCGTGAATATTGCGTATCTTAATATGCATTATTAGTACTTGAATATTTGGTCAAACACAGGTTTAATATGGGATAAGTATTGACAAATTGATGTTCAAATTTTTTAGAACTAAATTCATACGTGTTGCTTTAAAATTCGGATATTTAAACTTCAATTTTATGATTATTATAACCATTGGTTCAAACAAATAGAGTGAGTACGTTTCTGATAGTGTGAACGATATCTTTGATGATGAACATGACTACACTCTCACGACGAATTTGGATGAGGGGTTACATGAAATTCAATATGCGACTGATAACATACAAGACCCAATTGATTCGAGTGAATTCAATAGTTATAGAGTGTACTTGTAATATAGGATGTCATATTCAAGAAATTTTGAAGTGAATTCATTACTACGTAGTCCATTTGTAATTCGTGAGAATTAGTGAATATGTATGAATTGAAATTGAATAGTCAACCAAACCCACAACGGTTGGAATGATTATGTTGAATAACATATTCAACGGTTGTCATATTCGAGATGTTTTACAGTGAATTCAATGCTAAACAAGTCATTTGTAGTTTGTGGGAGCTTTTAAATATGCATTAATTGGAATTGAAAATTCAATAGAATTCGGAAATAATACATAAAAATAAATGTTCAAGTATATCATCATGAAATCCATATGTCTCTTTTATATTCGGATATTATAACGTGGACGACTTCTCTGATGATGAACATGACTAAACTCTGACTATAAATCTTGATGACAGTTGCATGAATTACAATATGAGACTAATACCATACATGACTATAGTCATTCAAACAATTACATGGTACAGTCATTCGAAAAATTGCAAACAAAATTCAAAAATTACCAAACAAAATTCATGTTCTAATCTAAGCATTCATATTTTGAAACTTTAAACACAAATTCATGGTCAAAAGTAAAAAATGTATTCAACTAAACAAAAATCATAATAAAAATTCGTACCTTGAAATTGGAATGTCATTGTCCTTCTACAACTTAATTATGGCCTAGATATCGAATACAGCTTTCGTAATCACCACACAACTTCATAGATCTAAGTTGAGTATACAAAATCAAAACCATGCAACCCAATGAAAAATATTAGAATTCAAACATCTTCAGTATACCCTATATTCAGAACATGAAATGCAAATTCCACGAATGAGGATAAAGGAGGAAGGAGGACGGAGTGATACTAGCGTTCTATACCGTCATCTCGGCCGCCCAACATATTGGGATGGTTGGACTGAACCGAAACAGACGGAGGTCGGTTTGGTTCTCGGTTCAATAAATTTCAAGATTTCGGTTTCGGTTATTTTCGGTTCGGTTCAATTTTTCAAAAAAAACCTTATATCTATCAAAAACCAAAAAAAAATCGAACCGAACCTAATTTTTCGGCTCGGTTTTTGGTTCACCAAATTCCCGAATTTCGGTTTCAGTTCGGTTTGGTTTTCAACCGATGCTGAGAGAGAGAGAGAGAGAGAGAGAGAGAGAGAGAGAGAGATTTGATTGAAAAAGAAAATAGTTGAATTGATATGGAAAAATAATATCGTTATTGTGATTCCAAAATATACCACCATAGAGAACAAATAATATCACTATTAAAATTAAGATTTAAAGTTGATATCAAATTGTCATTAAAATTTCTTGTAGTGGCAGGGTCAAATGAAAATGCAATTTATCTTCAAGTTTAGAAATCATTTTTGGATAAAAGAGCAATGAAATAAAATTTGGTTTAGATTCTCGTATTGAATATCGCAAAGAGAACAACACTGGGGAATATAATTAAAATATATATTTAATCTATCTGTAGTTGGCAAACAATCATCACATAATCCCCAAATAAAATTTTGAATCTTAGGTGCAAGTTTAGTTTTCCAGATTCAAGAGTAGCCAAATAAGACAAAAAGGTCATGAATCATTGACAAGAGAAGATGCCGATTTTACAGAGAGATTTGTATTTGAAGATGGGAGCTAAACTAGACGAGCATCAAAGTTTGTTAATGGAATCCAAATAGACAAAATTATATTAACCAACCGAGGTGAAATTAGGTATAGTGCATCAATATCCCAAGTTTGATGTATAGTAAATTAGTAATAAAAGCATAAAGCTTATTATTGTTTCCCTTTTGAAAAACTGATTAACCTCATATATCCAAATATACGACCAACAATTAATAGTATTATTGTTTCCCTTTTGAAAAACGTTCTTAGTAGGCATTCAAGCTATCAAGATATATTTTTCCTTTAATATTAGAATAGATTTTGATTTCATAAATATTTATCATTCCATATCTATGCCCACCAATTATCAGGCTCAATGACTAATTTTCAAAAAACTGTTCATTTGAAAGACGACTTCCAACTTGTTGTTGATGGTGCCCAATGATTATGCAAAATGAGTTGATTTGTTTCTTGAAGCTATACAAGACATGAAAACCCGAGAAGAGTTTGAGCTAGGAACCCGAGATATTCACAATATTTTAAGTGATTGAAAAATAATAATAATAATAATGAGTTTGAATCTTGTGTGATGCAAATGTTATATACGACTATGCAACAAACAAAAATTAATCGTAAAATAACAAAAGAGCATTATAAAGTGCCAAAATTACATTTCTAAATGTCATTATTATGGTTGACCATAAATCATTAAAAATTGCATGATAAAGTGTAGAAGTACATCCAAATTGCACTTTTTTAACACTTTATAATACAATTTCAATTTGGATCATAGATGGAGTGAATCCAGCAACCTGTAGTATATCTCATATTTTACATAACTTCTATTGATCATTACTAGCTTTTTATTGGACGAAAATGGGTACATGGGCTATGGGCAACCAAAAATGAAGCAAATAGGCTACAAGGAAAAAAAATGAGCCCCCATAGGCTTTTTTCCAATTTTGCCCCTACCTTTTTTTTTAATTTTACAAGATGACGTCATCAATGGCATATGATGACGTCAGCACCCCTCACCACTATCAGCGTTGACCGGCGTTGACCAGGCGTTGACCGGCATTGACCGGCGTTGACCGCCTTGTCATTAGTGATGGCAAGTAACTTGTCATCAGATGACACGTTACTTGTCATCAGTCCACGTATAAAAACTTGTCATTTCGTTCACGTACTCAACTTGTCATCAGATGACAAGTTGAGGTAAAACCCATCATTCACGCAAAAAACTTGTCATCGGTGATGACCAGTTACGAAATTGACCTATGTGGGATTTGAACCCACATTATTGTGCATCAAGCACATTGCTCTACCATTTGAGCTAATAGGCCATAATTATAAGTACTATATATACAAAACTAACATACCCAAACCCATAAAATCATCCCAAAAACATTATAACAGACCTGTCATCCAAAAAACAACTTGTCATCACCAAAACACATTAAAATCAGGCTTTTCATCGCCAGAACCCATGGAAACAGACTTGTCATCACCCAGAACCATAAAAACAACTTGTCATCACCCAGAATCTTAAAACACACTTGTCATCAGTCAGATCCGTAGAACACACTTAAATTGCTCAAAACGCATAAAAAATCACTTGTCATCACCCTAAATCATAAAATCTCCCCTAAAACCCTAAAATGGACTTGTCATCCAAAAAACCCACAAGCTCAAAACCCCTATACCCACAACAAAACTTGTCATCACTTAAATCCGAAACACAAACTTGTCATCCAAAAAATCCAAAAACATACCTAAACCCATAAAATCATCCGAAAAACCTTAAAACAACCCTGTCATCACCCTCAGAACCGTAAAACAACTTGTCATCACCAAAATACATTAAAAACGGACTTGTCATCGCCAAAACCCATAAAAACGAACTTGTCATCACCCAGAACCCTATAAAACAACTTGTCATCACCTAGAACCTTAAAACGCACTTGTCATCAGTCAGATCCGTAGAACAAACTTAAATTGCTCAAAACTCATAAAAAATAACTTGTAATCACCCCCAAACATAAAATCGTCTCAAAAACCCTAAAATCAACTTGTCATCCGAAAAACCCACACACTCAAAAACCCTAAACCCACACAAAACTTGTCATCACTTAAATCCGAAAAACAAACTTGTCATCCAAAAACTCAAAAAACCTCAAAATCCAAAAACCCAAAAACCCAACCGGTTGGATCCGGCTCGTACGAGCCTAGATCCGGCTAGATCCGGCTCGTACGAGCCCAAATCCGGCTAGATCCCGCTCATACGAGCCCGGATCCGGCTAGATCCGGCTCGTACGAGCCCGGATCCGGCCAGATCCGGCTCGTACGAGCCTAGATCCGGCTAGATCCCGCTCGTACGAGCCCGGATCCGGCTAGATCCCGCTCGTACGAGCCCGGATCCGGCTAGATCCGGCTCGTACGAGCCCGGATCCGGCTAGATCCGGCTCGTACGAGCCCGGATCCGGCTAGATCTCGCTCGTACGAGCCCGGATCTGGCTCGTACGAGCCCGGATCTAGGAGAGAGGGAAGAGAGGGAGAGAATGGAGAGAGAGAGAGATGGGCGGGACGAACCTGAGGGCGGGCGACGGCGGCGACGGAGAGGGAGGGCGGGCGGCGACGCAGAGGGAGGGTGGCAACGGAGAGGGAAGGCGGGCGACGGAGAGGGAGGGCGGCGACGGAGAGGGAGGGCGACGGCGGAGAGGGAGGGCGACGGCGGGCGACGGAGATGAGAGGGAGGAAGGAGAGGGAGGGAGTGTAGGAGAGGGAGAGAGTGAGGGGAAGGAGAGAGGAAGGAGAGAAAAAAAAATGAGGAGGAGAGAGAAAAAGAGAGAGTTGGGGGCTTTTATAAGGGGGGAAAAGCCTACTTACTTCATTTATTTTCAACCGAGCCTAACCTCTCTAAAAACACCCCCAATTCACCCTCCCCACCTCAATCCCTCTTTTTATTGAGACTTACAATCTTTAAGCCTTCTTAGCTCATAGTTACATCATACAACTAATGATCAAAAGTTGAACAAAATAGTTGGGTTGATCACGAGCCTGGCCTTTCCTTTCATTTTGAATGGGCCTCTTCAAAGGCAGGCCCAAGTTTATTCAATTGATGTTCCTTTTCTTTTTTGTGAGGAATGTTCATTCAATTGATTTTATTTTTTGTCCTCAAGTGGAAATTTTATTCAACTTATAAACACCACGTACGTACGCTTGCAACTCTTTGATATAATAAAACTAGCTTAACATGTCGTGCCATTCACGACTATCACACTTAAGAATATTAAAATTAAAGATATATATTTAATAAATAAAAATTTATATAGAAAACATAATATAAGTTTCATTGTATGAACATGTTTTTTTCTTCTAAAAAGAGTGATATAGCTTTGAAGTTCATATAACCCGAGTAATATATATAAGATATAAAATCTACACTCATTTATATATATTTTATAACACTGATTATAGGAATATAAATTGATATTTTACTTATACTTTTTTATCATATATTAATAACGATTATCATAAATTTAAATATAAAAGTAAACAATTACATTATTTCATTAGTTGATAAATTGATAAGTTTATTGTAATTTAATAGAAAAGGTAGAAAACCCACAAATTTACATGTATTAAAGAAATAACTCGAATCCAATACTCAAAGATTTTGCTTAATTTGTATGTGAAATATTTTTCCCTATAATGTTGAATAACTAATAATTGATAATAGTTTTTTTTATAATGCATAAGAAGAAATTCAAAAGGCTAAAAAAATAAGATTGTTTTATCAATAATTCAACATTGAAAAGAAAAAAAATATAATAGGTAAGAAAAAATCTAGTTGATCATGTAAATACAGAAAATTACTTAACCTTAAAGATGATAAATTTATTTAAGTAAACAAAATAACAAAGTAAAAAAAAATCTATTTAATATGATGTGGGTTAAGAATCAATGTTACAAAGATAAGTGTTATACTAAAAAATATTGAATATCTTACCAAAATTCGAATTGATTATATCTTTTACACGAATAGATAATAAAGAATTTAATCATATTGATTGACAACAACAACAACAACAACAACATTTACCCAGATAATCCCACACATGTAGGATATGGGGGGTCAGGATGGGGGTATTCCAGACCTGGATGGAATACGCCCGATACAACCCAATAGATACGCACCATGCCAACTCGACAAGCTACCACGGTAAGCAAAAAAACTACAAGAGAACTAAACTAAAGCTAAACTAAAGTTAAGGCTAGAGCTAGAAATCTGACACCCTGTAACATCCAAAGGCCTGCTCCATTTGTCAGCTGTCTAGCTATCCGCTACCTTGATCTTCGCCCTCCAGCCCTCCCTACACTAAGCCAACTCCACCGCAATCCCTAACAAGCTGATATCCTGCTTGATGTTGTCCATCCAGCGCTTCTTCGGTCGACCTCTATCTCGTCTAAACGGCCCTAACTCCAAACGCTCGCACCTTCTAACTATAGCGTCTGGGCTTCGCCTCTGAACATGACCAAACCAACGAAGCCTAGTTTCTCGAAGTTTGTCTCCTATGCTAGCAACCCCCAACTTGCTTCTGATCTCCTCATTCTTAATCTTGTCTATCCTCGTGTGCCCACACATCCATCTGAGCATTCTCATCTCAACGACTGCAAGTTTCTGCTCCTGAGCCTTCGTCGTAGGCCAACACTCAGCACCATAAAGAATTGCTGGCCTTATCACAGACTTGTAGAACTTTCCCTTAAGCTTAAGCGGTATCTTCTTATCGCACAGAACTCCTGAAGCCGCCCTCCACTTCTGCCAACCTCTCTGAATCCGCGACCTCACATCCTCACTGATACTCCCATCACTTTGCAAAATTGAGCCCAAATACCTGAAATTATCGCTCTTCGCAATAACATCATCTCCTAGCCGCACCTCACTCTCAGAGTCGATCCCCTGCCCGAAACTGAACTCCATATACTCTGTCTTGGTCCTACTCAACCTAAAACCTTTAGACTCCAGTCTTTCCCTCCAAACTTCCAGTCTGTTACTAACTTCAGCTCTAGAGTCCTCGACTAAGACGATATCATCTGCGAACAGCATACACCTCAGCACCTCTCCCTAAATGTCCCTCGTCAACACATCCAACACAACCGTAAACAGAAACGGACTCAGAGCTGATCCTTGATGGAGACCCATACCCACCTCGAAGTACTCAGTATCTCCTCCTTGAGTGTACACACACGTCCTTGACCCCTCATACATATCCTGAATGACTTTGATAAACGTGTCAGACACCTCTTTGGCTTCCAAGCATTCCCAAATCAAATCTCTAGGAACCTTGTCGTATGCCTTCTCCAGATCTATGAATATCATATGCAGATTCTTTTTCCTCTCCCTATGCGCTTCTGTCAACCTTCTTAGAAGGTGGATAGCCTCTATTGACGACCTCCCTGGCATAAATCCAAATTGATTCTCTGACACTTGCACCACACGCCTCAGTCTCATCTCGATAGTCTTCTCCCACACTTTCATAGTATGACTTAAGAGTTTTATACCCCGATAGTTACTACATTGTTGAATGTCCCCTTTGTTGAATGTCCCCTCAGTCACAAATGAAGCAGGATTGACTAGGGATTCTACAAATCAACGAAAAGAAAGAGCAAGAAACTGGATTGGAGTCAAGGTGAGTATAGCACTAAGAAAAAGCGTCGAAGACGACAAGTCAACCCATCTAGGGTGTGCGTAAAGGACAGCTGACGTTCCCTCCACCGAACTGAAAGATCTTCAGAAGTCTCGAGGCACCACGTGACTTGGCCTAAAGCAACTCGGTCCGATTCCAAACTATAACTCCAACTCTTCGCAAGATGAGTACCAATTAAGAACGAGTCACCCTACTGAGAAAAAACACACAAAACTTTGCAGAAAAAGAAGCGGCCCACGCAACCACGAAATGTGGCCAAAAGCCACGCAACCACAAAATGCAAGTCAAACAAGCGGACAAAAGCCACAAAATGCGACCCACGCAACCAAAAGATAACTTCATTAAAAAAAAATTTCTTCTTCTTTTTTTCCCTTCTTTTTTCCTTTTTTCATTTTTTGTCTTCCTTTTCTGTCCTCTCCCTTAGCTGTAGAAGAACGGAACCACGGAGAATTTCGGCCAGAACAGGCGAAGGGGTGGAAGAAACATCCATCAATGGATATTTGGGGTTTTCCACGATTAGTCAGAGCAACCGATCTCAAGAAATTTTTCAGATTTGTTCTTCATGGTTGGGGGTTACCTAATTAATCAATGGGAGAGTTTTTGGGTTCCTTTGGATAAATTCGGTTTTGGTGACACGCAAACTCTGACGGTTCAATCAAGAACAAAGTTGGCAGTATCACCCGAGATTGTTGGTGTCAAGAATATCAGGTGGTAGTAGAGTGGCGAGGTTCGGATCCGGCAAGATCTGATCCTGAGAAATCAGATCTGGATAATGGGGTCCGGAAGACGGTAGATCTAACGTCGGTCGAGTCGGCACCCAAATCAGATCTGGGGCTAGTCAAACCCATTGGCGTCGGAGGGCCTTGGAGTATGATTGCGGCTGAGCCATAGGATGGGGCGGCGGTGGAGCCATAGACCAGGTTGGCAGTGGATCCTTCTCGACTAAATTATTTACCTTCTCAACAAAATTATTAGCCTTCCAGGAGTTGTTTTCTCATCACAGAGAAATTTGTGGAGAGAAATTTATCGAGAAGGACATAATCAAATATTGCAAAAGGGCTAACATAACTTTGGATTTCTGCCCTATGTAAGATGATGTTTTTGTTATTTGTATTTATGTTATTTGTGGAGAAAAATAATCAAATATTGCAAAAGGGCTAATATAACTTTGGAATTTCTGCCCTATGTAAGGTTTAAATTCAAGGACACATCTTGGAATATAATACTTTGTATTTCCAGGAGAAATACTCATCACTGAGTTGTTTTCTCCTTCTTCAAGGCATTGAAGCTTATTATGATCACCTAGATAAAAGGGGAATGAAAAGACATAATCAAACGTTACACACAATCAATTTAACATAAACCACACAGTCAAGTGAATATATGTTACACAATCATAATTATATTTGATATACATCCATAATACAACTCTCAAATAAAACAGTACACACAGACATGTATAATGTACTACACATTCATGCACACCAGTAACACACAGTCATGTTGACATGCTTACACAGTCAAAAACTAACGCAATGCATAGTCATGTATTTCACACCAAAATTAAGCACACACTCAAATGTAATATACTACACATTCATATGCTATTACAAAACACATTCAAGTATCGATCTATCACGCATTTATTCTCAGTGTGCTTTTTGTTCCCAACCAAAAACATGATTTTACACATGTTAAGGAGTTAAACTTGGTCGAAAAAGTTAGCATCAGCATGAGCGGACAACTAATGTCATGTATAGTTCATATTAAAGGTGAGTGAACGTAAGAGGAATTGAGCATGAGATTTTGTGAGAGAGAAAGCGAGCATGAACATTGAGAAATCTAAAATACACAGCAATACTGCTTCTCGATCGAGTATGTCTGTGTAGCGAATTGAGCTTTTAATTTCGATTGTAAACGATGACGATCAATCAAGTATGTATTTGTAGCGAATTGCTCATCGATCTTAAAAAATGGAATTGGAATTCAGTATGCGAGATCAAAAACATCGAATGAAATCGAAAGTACACAACAATATTCATCATATGCATCACCTGTTTCATTATATCGTAGTACAATTTGATTGTCTTCCATGGGAGATCGAATTGGAACTTTGAATTGATTTCCGCGCACGAAACCTTCGCTTTTTCGCTAAAAAGAGAGAAGCTGTTTTTTTGGAGGAAGAGCTAATTAAAATCGCTGCGTGATTTTAATAAGCTCTTGCGAGCTTTAATAGGGCGTTTTTCACGCGCGTTCCACGCACGCGCTAACTCGTCGTTGGATCTGGAAGATCCAATGGTTGTTATTTGGTCTTAGGTCTCTCTTAGAGTCCTGTATGCACGTGAACCGCCCTCATAATGTCTATATTTCCTTATATTTCCTTATACTTACAAGGATACTCCAGATTAGGATATTTCACAAACACATAAAACAAGAATTTTATATTTTAAACAAGAATTTGATAGTTTAAAGTATGAAAATAGATAAAAGAATACAAATTTTGAATGAAATCAAATATTATAAGGGAAGTTTATAAAGTACTTAAAAATCAAATGGGGTATATTTACAAAACATTAATCATTTAATCATCTAGCGATGGAGATTATCTTTATGAGTGCTATTATTTCTTATAGTTATGTAATTTTGCCTTCCTTTATTGGGCCGGCCCAATTTAGGTGTAGACCGGCCCAATCCAATCAAAACATAATCCAATCAAAACATATACGATCCATTCTTGCATCCAAACTTATACGATCCATTCTTACACCCTCTCGAGCGAAACCCTCTCCCAGCGAAATCCTCTCGATCGCTTTCCTAAACCTCACTTCCTCTTCACTTCCTTCGCTTCTCACTTCTGCAGAATGTCTCGTTCGTACGGTGAAGAGGTAATATCGATCGATCTTCTCCCTCCTTCCTCGTAGTTGTATTTCGGAAAGCTTCTTTTTGTTAGGGTTAGGGTTTGGAATCTTGTCAAATTGACAAGTTGGATGATCAGATTGGCATGTTAATTGATCTTTGGTATTTCCATCTCTGGTTTATTTCTTGATTTTGTACCTGGAATTGTTAATTTGTTATTCGTGGCTAGATCGCGAAATTACCAAAATATAGTTGTTTTTGGTGTTCTCTTTGTTTTGCTCTTCTGGAGATGTAGATCTAGCTGTTGTTTGTGAAATTGTTGCTTCGAAGTTTGTATTTGTTGTAGAAACCGTGATTTTTTATATTTTGTTTGTTCTGCCGATGTTAATCTTCCTAAATTTGCAATTCATGTAATTGTTATTCATGGCTAGATCGCGAAATAACTGGAGTAGAGGTGTTTTTGGAGTTTCTTTGTTTTGCTCTTTTGGAGATGTGGATCTAGTTGTTGTTTGTGAAGTTGTTGCTTCGTAGTTTGTACTTGTTGTATAGAAACCGTGACTTTTTAGATTTTGTTTTTTCTGCCGATGTTAATCTTCCTAAGTTTGCCATTCTTGCATGCTCTCGTCTCTAAGAGAAAAATATCTGCTCAGATCAGTATTATATGATATTTTACTGCAATTTCGTAGAAACTGAATTCCATGGTTATTTTAAGGACAAATTACATGGCAAATTTTGGTTTTTAATGATTCTTCCATTATCCGCGACTCTTTTATGATCACCTCATCTTTGTGTTCGCTGTGATTGTTTTATCTCCATTGAAAGCATGTCAACCCGATTGCATAATAGAATTCAAGCTGGCTTCAAACAGTATTGATGCTATTATAAGATATTTTTGTTGTTTTAAATCCAAGTTTCTATTCATTGCTTCATTATTAGGTCATCTTTCACAATAGTCCAATTCCCCACACTTGTGGTGCAAAAATTACCTTCCATTTGCATGCTCCTTCTTTTCCTGTGGCCATCTTGGGGTTTTGCATGTTTTTCTAGCTTTAAACTGTATTGAGTAATTGGTTTTTTGTGCAGTTGAATAAACATAGGCAGTTGCCTCCACAACCTTATATTCCGCCAGGATTTTTTTCCATGCATTATGATGAAATTGACATTGCAATCCAGTATTTTGCACTGGATTGCAATGTCCATTTCATCATAGACCTCATGATTGGAGATGATGCTAATTCCACAATAAAAAAGCCTTTTCAGGCAAAGGCTAAAGAGCTAGCTACTGAGGCAAGAGATTTGAGCATAAATGCCGGTGATAGCGGATGAATTCAAGCAGTTTGTCATGGAGGTAAATAGGAGGTATGGTTCATTATATCAGTTTGTCATTTTTAGTAGTTCTAGCAATTGAATATAATTTTCATTTGTTATTTTTGTTCTAGTTTCAGTGTTGCAGGGGGTGAGAACCCCTCTACATATGAAGCCAGGTTTCAAGCCAAGATGCTTGAGCTGAGGTCCGATGTGAAGACTGCAAAGAGTAATGCTAATGATTTCGCAAAGAAGAAGGCGGTTTGAGTGCAGATAATGCTCATATCTTAAGTAAGTGAACAAGGCCGCCTTTTGCCTTATTGGGCTAAAGCGATGGCCCAAGGCCCCAAGGCTATAGGGGGCCCGTAACCCAGATAATATCAGTATCTATTAATTTATAAGATAAATTTAGGAGGTGCCATCCATAAATGCTCAATTTAGTGATTACTGCAATCTTACCTATATCAATCTCTTTGGTAGCATTTTTATACGTTTACTATTTAAGTAAGAACGTTTCGCCCAATTCTATATCTATATATAACATTATATCTATCCATCTTATCTTATATACACATAAGATTGAGTTTTGTCACCATTTAATGCCCTCATTAACTATGCTCACAAAATCCATATATAATTACTATTGGTAAAAACAAATCTTAAAAACAAGCTAGCATAGTGGTTAGACTGTTTCCTACTAATCAATTGGTCATGTGTTCTAATCTCTTTGCTAACACTATTACAAATATCTTTTTTTTTTTCATTTCTACAATCTAAGTTCTATGTTATATATCATCACAAACGTATTAATATGAACTTTTTAAAACCATTGATACATGCTCTTTCTCATACTAATATGAAATTTTTTGCCCTGTGCGTAGCACGAGCATCATCACTGGTATATACTATAAACTAGGGAGGTGTCATCCATTTAGTGATTATTGCAATTTTACCAATATAAACATTGTAAACATTATAAAGTTGTGTACAAGGTGCATTTATTACATATATTAAATAGATACACACAATCTTATACTTTTTACTTAATTTTCATTGAAAATTATAACTAATCTTATATCACAATGATTTAAACTATTAGAGAGTAATGGATAGTCAAATGTTCAAATCTCAAGGTGATTATTGCAATCTTATATCACAAGGTGCATTTATTAGAAAGTTCTCCACAAATAACATAATCAAATTTATCGAGAAGGACTTTGAAATAACATAAATACAAACTATTATTTATCGAATATGCGATGTGGCCATAATCAAGGTGGTGAGTAAGTAAAAAGATAAAATTATAGATTAGACAATTAAGAAAATTTTAAAGCTAAAAAGTATGGCTTGAAAGATAGATATTAGATAAGTAAGAAAAAAATAAAATTAAATATTAGATAATTTAGGAAAATAAAAGATATAAAGTTGTTATTATCCATTTGAATTGATTATGAAAAATTAAAAACATTAAAAATCAACATATGAAGTGGGGTCAGAATCAACGTGGTAACTCAAAAACGGCCGCGTTTTATAATATATATATACATATATATTAATCTTTCATCTTTTAAAATCAATATATATATATATTGATTTTTTCCTCAGTAGGCAGAACTTATGGATCTCTGACAAGGGCTTAAAATAGCCAATCAATTGGAAATCAAGCAGCTGGAGGTGGAGCTTGATGCTCTAGAGGTTGTCAAAGTTGTTACTGATGAAGCAACCCGGCCTACTGATTTATGGGAAATTATCTCTAATTACAGGGACTTGATTTCTTGCAACAATTGGAGTGTGAAGGTGAAGTACATAGCTAGACTTGATTTCTTGCAACAATTAGCGATGATTGTGTCGGTGATTGTATTCTGTTTAATGTACCCCCTAACGGGCTTGTTTCATTCATGGAGATAGAGTCCTAAAGGAATTCTCATATGTAATCTTTTTATTTCTATTAAATAAAACGAAATAATACCGTCCTTTGAATTAAAAAAAAGTCTTGTTTTCCTAACCATACACTCGATTGAATGAAAAACTGCACATGCGTAAAGCGCCTAAGCCGTACAAGAATAAGAATGTGTTCAACACCTTATTTTTCTAACTTTCTCCGAGAGTGGATGCCTAAATATATCGGGTAAAAGTCAAACCAAACTAAACCGATAAAAATCTAACCGAAAATGATTTAAAGTGAATCAATAAAGTGAACTGGTTTGGTCATCTCTGCTTCGTAAAAAAATACAACAACGAACTACTTATCTAACACTTTTGTAACTTTCCAATAGGCAGAATACATCTAAGGTAAACCTGTCCAAACGCGGGCTTGGGCAGAGGACATTTTTTAGTTGAGGAGTTTGATTGAAAAAAAATTACAAGTTCGGAGGGTCATACGTATATTATGCCCTTTCCAAAATTGAAAGTTTGAAAAGCATATGCTCTTGTTAGAAATTGAGTTGAAAACATTAAGCCTTGGGCCATTGTATCATCGAGCCATTATTTATTTTTTAACGGGCCTGGCTTTAAACAGGCCCAACAGTTCATTCAACTGACAAACAACCCTACGAAGAAACCAGAGAGATTCAGGACGGAAGGCATCTGGAGGAAGAACTCTTCACCGCCGGCGACATTTCTGCTCTGCCAAGTCGAAGTCTACAAATTCGTCTCCGAAATTGATCGGTTCGAACTTCTCCTTCTCAATTGAATTTTGTTTTCTTATGTCAACTTTGGCTCTGATTTCTCAATTGAGAAAGATCCAGATCGTTTTCATTCGGTAAACTATGTATTGAAGTGTGAGCAGGAGGATCCTAAGCCTAGGCAGGAAGGAACCAGAGTGAGAGAGAGAATCAGGCCTGAACGACGGACTCGGGAGAAAGAATTCTTCACCGCCGGCGACATATCTTGTTCTATGCCTCCTCGTCCAAGTCTACAAATTCGTCTCCAAAATTAATCGGTATGAACTTGTCCTTCTCTATTGAATTTTGCTTCCTAATGTCTTTACGTCAGCTGTCGTTCTAATTGAAAGTATTTCTCAATTGATGCCCATTCAGAGGCTCTTAACAGTATGAGGATTAGTGGCTAAGAGTATCTGACTGCCTGTTTCTTCATGAAATTCTACAAGGAAAATGATCGATGGAGTAGAGAAATAGACTTACTCATAAGATTGCATGCTATTCATTTCTCAACTTGAGAAAAATGATACACTTCTATACTAACTGAAGTTGAATCTGAATGTGGAATGATTCCTTATCTGAAGCTGTCTCAGGATCATGTGAAATAGTGGGGTTTGCACATACTTTGCCATGGATAGTGTTACGAAAGGAATTTCGAGCAGCAGTTGTAGTCTTGTCTGATGTCACTCATGTGTTTCTTATTTCCACTTCTCCCAAGGATGCATATGCAACAATGTGAAAATGTAATGCTATTATGCTAGTAATTAACTTGAGATTAGTTTGGAAGGATTTCGGTTTTGTAAGAGGATTTTGTAGTCCATTGGGATTAGCTTGAATGAGTCTCAAGTTCATAAG
The DNA here is from genome assembly GCA_934048045.1 of Polygonum aviculare. Classification (NCBI taxonomy): domain Eukaryota; kingdom Viridiplantae; phylum Streptophyta; class Magnoliopsida; order Caryophyllales; family Polygonaceae; genus Polygonum; species Polygonum aviculare. The sequence goes on along the minus strand of OW204032.1, from coordinate 12,524,449 downwards.
AGAGTTTGTGAATTGCACCTTGACACATTCATCTGATTAATTTGGTCCGGAGAAAAAGGCGGGTCTCTGTTTGCAGTGGCCGACTTGTAACTAGTGATGCACACTTTTAACAAAAACAAATGCAAATAATGAACTGGTTGTATTCTCTACCCTGAATATGATTTAGGATCCTCCTGCTCAGTACGTGTGCTGTTTATGCAGGGCTAGTAAGGGACCCCAATACAAAAAATGCCTCACAGAACACGTCCTATGACTGCTCTTCTGTTGTTTACTGGACTTAACGTGGTTCTGGTTTCTACGATTACACCTGTCTACGATTTTGTATGCTTTCTACCTTACTGGGAAAGAAGGGTATGATTCTCCTCTTGAGCTTATGTTGCATTTCTTCACCTGGTTTTGATGCTATTTTGACATCAAATCCAACTTTCAATTCTAGTAGTGTCTGAGTCAAGTTTGTTTTCCCTTGGCTGTTGATTATAAGTTCCAAGTTTCTCGTTATACTTGTTAATTTATGATATTGCATTTCCTCCTAGTATAAAATGACTAAATAAACTGTGTAAGCTACAGATGATTTTTTTAGAATGAATTTTCATGTTGGAAGGGTAATTATATAGGAATCTCCTGTGGTCAGTTACAATACTTTCACTAGGCCACATCTATGGTGTCTTGATATTTGGCTTGAATTGGAACTCAGGATTGCTTGAATGTTGGTTGCTGCTTTTGCATCAGCTGGATTGCTTTTTAGATTTGTTAGCCCTTTGCATAAACAGAAGTTGTTGAACAATTTTAAGGGAAAAATATGCAGACATTCACATATTAGGTATAAATGATAACACCTGTACTAGTGTGTAGCATAATGAATGAAGTTATTACCCTTTCCTTCAACCACTGATATTATTGGTTTCTCTGAATACGTATATTATACAGGAATATGGCTAATCATGTTCTGCCTTCAATCTGAAGATGAGTGTCTTCTACTATTACTGTTGACCCTAGCATAGCCATTATTCAACATTATATCGTATATACCCCCAAGTATTGTATCTTTTCTTTGAAGTAAAACTTGGCTTTTTGACAAATGATATCACTTTTTTCTATTTTAAAGAATAAAAAAGAAGCATTGTTCTTTCCCCTTTTCTTTCCTAAACATGTAACATCAAAAGTTCTTAGCTGCCCTGTGGGTTGTTGTCCTTGATGTATAAACGATGTTAGTGTAGTAAGCTTTTCAGATACGAGATACATGCTTGAATAATGAAGTCCTAAAACTTTGGTTAAAATTTGACAAATTTCTGCACTTTCTGCTGAATGTGTTTCAGAGGGAGCGTCGGCGCTTGGAGAGGGAAGCAGCCATGGCCCAAGGATCCAATTCCACACAAAACTTGCCCGGATGATCGAGCCTAGGTTTGCTCGGTTTAATTGAAGTCCTGAGCTTCTAATCTTAATGTGAATCTATGATGACTGATTTGTGATTATGTGGGTGTTTCACAATGTGTTGTCACCAATAATAATACGTAATCAGAGGTCTACCTTGATCTTGTCATTACTCATCAAAGAAACCATTAGTTACCTCATGGTCTAATTAACAGCAACCTTCATTACTTGTGCTATGAGGAAGTGCAATGATAAAGGTTGAGACCAAATTTTGCTGTCATCTACTCATAACGCTAAGATCGCTTTATTGCAATTTAGATGATCCAACATCAACCACTAGTTTCAACTTTTGATCCCGTTGGTAATTGCTTGGATTAGTGCATTGGACTCACTTTGAGCTGGATCTAGTCGTTAGAAAAGGATCTTGCGAAACTGTGGGCTCCACAAAAGGTCATTGTACAAGGTAGCTCAGTTGGGCCCCTTCTAACATGAAATTTGTTTTTACAGCTAACAAACATGATCAGGTAAAATTCTCAACGCATTGAACCAGGTCACTAGAGTGTTCGTAATCATATTCATGTTAATTATTGATAAGGTTAACAAGCTTTAATTTAGAAAATAGTTTGAATTTTGCTTTCAGATTCCTGTATAAATCAGGAACAAGAAAAAAGGGAGGCTCTGCAATTAAACACAATGAGGTGACAGTCAACATGGAAGAGTTATGAGGTCCAGTTGAAATGAATTATTCCTGACAGTCTCTGAGTGAAGGGTTCGTTAGAACTTAAAAATCGCAGTACAGGTGGTTGAGGAGGGGGCGATCCTGGATTTACAGCCGTCGGATGAGGATCAAACAAACATGGATTGATCAGATTTGTTGGGCTCGTGATCACGTGCGCTCATTCCCCCCGAGTTCCATGCATCATTCTTCTTCGACCTCCTCCTCCTATTCCTATAGACGCCCACCAATTAAGCTACCCATTATTTGACTTTATTATTTCCATTTCTTTCCCTATATCTTATTTCCATTTTTTTCCCTATAGTTTCATTCTTAAATTTCATGATTATAAGTGGTCTCTGCGAATTTATAATTAATTACACCGTAACAACTAGAAGACTTTGTTTTTCGGCCCTATGAATATCGGGTGCGTGTGGGTGGAAAATAAATAAATATTGTAAAATATTAAAGTGTGTTTAAAATGAGTAAAAATACATGCTAAAATTAAGTGCATTAAAACCAGGTATATGTTTGCTCTTATTTTAACTGGTAAATTGGACAAGTCCAAACATGAACCTAAACTGGATCAAAACATAAATCATTGGTTCGAATGAGTAAGTTTTAGGTTAAGGTTTGACCAAATGAAAAATTACAGAATCGGCTGGTTTAAACACTAACCGGTGATTACCATCAGCTTGTGTAAATCTAAAAAAACTAATATAGGGTGATTGATATTCTGATTGTTGAAGGTCATACTCGGTTACAACTAGTTTAAAATTAAATTTTTTAAACAAGAAACAATTAAAAAATCAAAACCGTCTCCGGAACTTGTCAAACTTGGGTTAAGATTTATCTTAGACCCAATTAACGAGTTTCAAACTGAAACAGCAGGTTCAGTCAACCGAAATACATCTAATTAAAAACGCATTATAAAATATTAAAAATACATTTGTATACTTTTATGCATCATAATAATGTTAAAATATACTGTACTTGTTATGATGCTCTTTTGTTCTCCATGTACACACATAATATATATTTTAAACAACAATCGCACTCCTAATCGTACTAAATAATCTTACCATACACCTACAATTCCATGGACTTTTTTAAACAATAGAATGTTGCAAACGAAATGCAGTTTGTCTTCACTCTTCACCATGTAGTATGAACTACCTAATTCTTTGTTGATTTACTCGAGACGATTAAGATGTAGTTTGAATTTCAAATAACAAAAAGTGCAAGATAGATAGCTAATCAACGAATATCTAATTCGAAAAAAATAAATTAAAGGCTGGAAAAAGGTCTCACAGAAGAGCAGAGTCAGTGGCACTCTTCCTCCCCTTCCCAAACACCAGAGAGAGAGAGTTCCGACCACTCTCCTCCTCCTCCTTCTTCTTCTTCATGATCTTTCTCTCTCATTGCAGACTCTGTTTTCTAGGGTTTGGATTTTGAACGAGGAGATTTTCTCTCAGATCTCCCACGATGAGCTACACGCACCGCCTGCCAAACGGAGAATCGGAGCCGTCGAAGTCAGCGCCGGTCAAAGTCCGGAGGAAGAACAGCATCTCCCACACTCGCGGTGGCTCCGAGGCCGATGACTTCATGCTCATGTTGCACGGCTCCGATCCGCTCAGGCTCGAGCTCTCCCGCCTCGAGAATCAAGTTCGAGGTCTCCCTCTCTCTTTGGCTTTCTGTCCGATCTCTTCTGCATACTGTTTGAATTGTTGATTTGTCTCCTTTGGCGAAGGAGATGCTTGCTTTTGCTCTCTAGCATTCAGTTTATGTGTGGGAAATCCGATCAAGCACTTTCAAAAAGGCCTTCTGCCTGAAATTGCGGTTGCTTAAGTTTGAATTGCTCAGATTGTTGTTTCTTCCTTCTCATTCTGTTCGAAATTCAGGTGGTGGTTGTTGCGTCCAAGAAGGGGAAAGGATAATGTGATGGTTGTTGCTTTCAATTTCATTTCGGTTTTGGTGTTTTTGGTGTGGAAATTGACTTGATTCTTAGCCGATTAGTCAGAATTTTGATTTAGATTTTGTAAGAATGTTGGCAATCTGCCAGGTCTGACTGAAATTTAGAGATCGAGTTATTTCTAGCTCTTGTAGGCACTCTCCCTCTGCCATTAGAACCGAGTATTTGGCACATCTCAGTTACTTAAGGATGGCAGAACGAGATTAGGTTTCTATTGTAGGAGAGACACTGTGATTATCAATAAATAAATAAATACATATGCTTCCACGAATCATTCATAGGTTGAAAGAAGAGTTTACAGCTAACATGAGGAGTACTTTCATTGTTGCTTGGTTAGTTCATCTGGTGAAAGAAGAGTTTACAGCTAACATGAGGAGGCTATGTGCTGCCTATATGCCAAGGAGGCGCATTTAGAGTCTTTGATAGCGTGTACATATTCCTTATGCCGTCCTTTAAACATGCTTAAGCCTGAAATGATATGACTGATTATCCCAAAAGCATTGCATGAGTAGGGGCTTGCAGGGAGATACCGTTGTGCTATCTTATCACAGCTCATATGTACGATTGAAGTACTTCATTTCAGTATTTGTTTCATGCAGATAAAGAAAGGGAGTTGGGAGATGCTACTGCAGAAATCAAAGCACTAAAGTATTCAGAACGCCTTAAGGAGAAGGCAGTTGAAGAGGTATGTTTATTTCTTTCTTTGCTTTGCTTTCCCAAAGTCGGTTTACCACTTATTTTATCAAAGCTTAGTACATGGATAATACTTGGATTTGATCATAGGTCATGCAATATATCTCATGGTAGAATGTTAGGAGGGTTTTTAAACAAGTATTTTGTAGTGCACTTGTGCAAGTTAAAGGGAGAATAAATGGGATCTTCCTTTGAGGGAGGGAGAAAGCCTAATTGTTATCTTTGTTGACTCGATATTCCAATTATCAATTGAAGAAATACACGAAACAGTATCTTTCCGATGTGTGATTCTTACGGGAGTTTTAATGTTTAGCTAGCTGTAATGCCATTTCTCAACAATTTTTTCCTTCTATAGTACATCTTGAACTCCTTCATACCTATGCTTCTCGTGCTTAGCTTATGGAAAATTATTTCTTAGCTTATGGAAAATTATTTGTCAATCTCTAGCTAACAGATGAGCTGAACAAAGTAGATGAGAAGCTTAAAGCAACTGAAGCTATTCTAGAAAGCAAGGTACTTCGGCACATCTTTTGCTTGTTCTCGATGGAATTCTCTGCTGATATCTACTTCAGAAGACATAAGCCTGCATTCATGGTGATTGCCATTTTGCTTTGTAGAATCTTGATATTAAAAAGATAAATGAAGAGAAGAAATCTGCCCTTGCTGCACAATTTGCTGCAGAAGCCACACTTCGTAGAGTCCATGCTGCCCAAAAGGATGATGATATGCCTCCAATTGAGGCCATCATTGCTCCACTGGAGGCAGAACTGAAAATTTTGAGGCAAGAGGTATTCTTCCAAATTTCTCAGTTTCTTTCTCATTCTTGCCTCACTTGTTTCTATTTATTTTATCCCTTCTCACCTTTGGATAATGTGCAATTCTGGACCCAAATAGAATGAAACAGTTATCATTCTTTGTTTGTCATCTCATGTAACATTATACAAATGCTACATATTCAGATGTCACGCTTGGCTTTCAGGTTGCCAAGTTGCAAGATGACAATAAAGCATTGGATCGTCTTACCAAGACTAAGGAAGCTGCTCTGTTGGAGGCTGAAAAGACAGTTCAAATGGCTCTAGCCAAAGCTTCCATGGTTGATGACCTCCAGAATAAAAATCAGGAGTTGATGAAGCAAATAGAGATATGCCAGGTATGTATTTTTGTGGTTCCGTTCAGCACACAAACCATCACCCTGCTATGATTGACGAGTTTCCATGCATTCGAACAGGAGGAAAACAAAATAATTGACAAAATGCATAGGCAAAAGGTTGCAGAAGTAGAAAAGCTAACCCAAACTGTTCGGGAGCTTGAGGAAGCTGTTCTAGCTGGTGGAGCTGCTGCAAATGCCGTGCGTGATTACCAGAGGAAAGTGCAAGAGATGAATGTAATTTTTATTATATTTGGATTGATGTTTGAATTTTATGGTAGTGACTAGAGTCCATATTCAGATATCTATATGACATAACCTGATTGTAGATTCAATATTTGGCCAGGAGGAGAGGAAAACTCTTGACAGAGAGCTTGCTCGTGCAAAAGTTACGGCAAATCGAGTTGCTTCTGTAGTTGCAAATGAGTGGAAAGATGCTAGTGACAAGGTTATGCCCGTAAAGCAATGGCTTGAAGAGCGAAAGTATTATCAGGCATGTCATCCCTTCATCTTTTTTTCGCTCTAATTTGGAAACTGTTTTGTCATAGCTGTTCTTTTTTTTCGGAAGTTTCTTTTGGCTTGTATGATGTATAAAGGAACAACGACATGCAGAGTCGTTTATCAATAGTCAGATCCTGAACTTCTGGGAGTTTTAAATTTTATCTTTTCCAGCTCACCGTGATTGGTTTCATCTTGTTATATCTTTGCAGGGAGAAATGCAACTACTTCGAGATAAGCTTGCGATTGCAGAGCGTACAGCAAAGGCAGAAGCACAGTTAAAAGTGTGAAATAATAGTAACTTTCAATTTGTTCGGCTCTTCTCCTTTTCTCAATTTTTCTTCTCATCAACCGTTCTCATTGTGGCATGGCACCTATAAACAGGAAAAATACCAACTGAGGTTCAAGGTTCTAGAAGAGAGGCTGAAGACATCTTCTACCAGTAACTCCACCCGAATAATGTCTGAAGCAAGAAGTGCCAGCAGTGGTCGTGCTAGACGACAGTCTCTAGGTGGGGCTGAGAGTTTCTCTAGATTGGCCTCTAATGGCTTTCTATCCAAGAAAGTAACAAATTCACCATCTCGCGTTCTCAAATCAAACAACTCAGCTGTATTACTGAAGAATGCAAAAGTGTCATCTAGTTCTTTTGATGGTGGTGATAAAGCAGCAGAACTAAATGGTGCTGCAAATGGCATTAGACCTAAAAGTAGTGTGGTTGACCAGAAACAGTGTGCTTCTACAAATGGCGCCCAGGCTGCAAATAAAGACGGATCTTTGATTGAAAATATTAAAGCAGAAGGTGATGACTTCATCTCTGGAGCTTTGTATGACATTTTACAAAAAGAGGTCATAGCACTGAGAAAAGCTTGCCAGGAAAAGAATCAGAGCTTGAAGGACAAGGATGATGCTATAGAGGTTAGAATCTACTGTGTTCTTTTTATCAGCTTATAAATTTACAAATTTGTAATCAACTTGAGATTGGAATGATTGAAGTATAATATGTTATTTTATTTCCATCTGAAATTTAGCTTGACATGCTTGTGTTACTTTTATGAACTTGACTAGATGTTGTCAAAGAAGGTGGACACGCTGAGCAAAGCAATGGATGTAGAAGCCAAGAAAATGAGAAGGCAAGTGCAGGCGATGGAAAAAGAAGTGACTTCCATACGAGCCACCAAGGAGAGCGATCAACGAGCCCGTCGGTTAAGTACAGCCAGAGGCATGAATGCATCACCTTCTCGTACTGCAAGGTAAAATTGCAGAGCAGTAGTAAACTTTATTGCACTTTGATGAAGATATTCATTCACCCAAATCGGGATTTTTGTTTGTTTTGCAGGAACACGAGAAACTTATAGGATTATTAAGTGTGGCAGCAATATACAGACAGTTCAGAAAGAGGATTTAATATTTAGTGCTTCTCTTTCTGTGCTCTTTCTTTCTCTCTCATCATGTGGAATGACAGAAAAGCAGAGTGTTTGGTTTCGTTTCTTGCATGGGTTTTTGGAGTGTGTCTAGTCCTACGAATTCAATTTTGTAAAGGAAACTCTTCGACTGAAGGGTTGTATATGTTTTATTCATAACATTATTCTTGAGTAATCAAAGGTTTTCAGTTTGTAATGTGAGGTGGCCTCTATATCATAGAATGAAATTTGAAATCAGAAAGAGATTTTGGGGCATAATGATGTACAAGGAATCAAGGATACATTGGGTTGCTTAACATTCTGGAGTGTCATTAAATCCAAAAAACGAAAGTACTTCCTACCAACTTCACCAAAACGGAGCCCATGATCGATCTCAACCTTCAATATGTTTATACAGATATTTTGAAGTGCAGAATGAGATCCAATCCATTCCCTACTAACTATAATGAACTACGAACCTCTTTCACTTGGAAAAAAACATATTATAGTGCATCAAAGAGGGCGACAAAAGAACTAGTTCAAACAATTCAGCAGCTAAGACAATAGTAACACTTCCATCTCCTAGTTTTACCTTCAATCAAGCAAATCAGAGACTGCTGTCTTCTTGAATGGATCCGCCTGAGTCAGCTGATGAGTCAGAGTCCTATTAGGAGAGATGTTATCAGCCATCATTCTCTCTCTGAACCCATATGCAGGTGTTCTTGATTTGATGTAAGATTGAAGCAAAACTTGAAATGGCCGAATTCTACCGGTGTATCCAGCCACCTTCAACCTGTGTAACATCTTCTCTGTATTATGGACATCTCCTCTTCTTGCATAATGCTCCATTATTAACATGAAAGACGTGAAAAGTGGCTTCACTTTATTATTGTGTTGTGCAGCTGCCTTGTGCAAAATGCCATCGGCTTTCTCAACCTCCCCAGCTTCCACATAAAGCTTAACAAGGGCATCCCAAGTCAAAGGCCCAAGTCGGCACCCGCTTTCTGCCATCCTGTTGACAAGATCCTTACCTTTGTGTAGCATCTTATTGTTCGCATACACCCTTAGCATTGTAGAGTAATGCCTTGAAGTGAGCTTCTTTTGTTTTTCGAGTTTCTCAAAGAGAGCCTCTGCCTTTTCAACTTGCTTCAGCTTGCCCCAGGCATCAATAACAGCCATGTACTCGTAGAATTGAGGATTTGGGTCACAGAGCTTCCAAACTCTTTCCACTTCATCTTCCTTTCCAAGGCTGGCATATAGCGGAATCAGAACACAACACATGGAACGTGTTTCAGACTTGTTTCCTTCTATCTCCTTCAAAACTGACTCAGCCTTCTCCTTGAGACCAGCGTAAACATAGTGCTTAGCGAGAATGGCTTTTGTGGCCGCATCAGGCTCAATACCATCAGATTTCATTGTCTCTATTATCTCATCCATTCCAGTTATGTCTTTAGAAATGCCTTTGGTATCAATCAAGAGCCTGTATGTTGACTGTGTGGGTTTAATATTTTCTTTCTCCATGTAAAGGAGTATATCAGCTATTTTCTTCTTGTCATGCCTCTTGTATAGAATAATCATTTGATTGCATGTGTAGGCTGAGGATGCAAAGTTCAATTGCTTCATCTTATCAAAGATCTCCTCCGCTTTCTTCTGGTTGTTTGAAGATACGCAGTTAGTAATAAGGGTTCTGTACATGACTTCTCCTCTGTAGGACTCGGGAATCTTCTGAATGTAGCGCTCTGCTGACAGAAGACCCTGTACTTTGGCAATCAAATCAACCCGTGTAGCATGCTCACGCTCAGTAAAGTCGACAACTTTTTTCTGTTCCAGCCACTCTGAAAACTGCAAAATCAAAATTCAACAACAACGTGGACTTCACGATCCTTTAAATGTATAGCAATATCTTCGAGAGCAAAAGGACAGTACAAAAACTTATAAGAATTTCAGGTACTTTTTTCCCTCAAGTCTTACATAAACCATTTGGTGCAACATGTTTCTTCTATATGCTTTCCACCATAGTAGCCTTTTAACACATATTCTACCCTTCATGAGTAATTTGTGACATGCCTGAAGCTCAGACCTTATCATTGTCAATTCGATAAAAATAAAAAGTTCTCAAATCTCAAGCAATTATAATTTTTTTAAACAGAGTTTTTGTCTCACTAAGTTGTGATGGCGTTCAGAAAAACACTTAATGAAGGTCTAAAGGGATGCAAGATGATCTTATGAGTTTCAGTTTCATCATGATTTATGAGGCATCTTCCAATTAACCCATATAGGTCTAATAGTACAGCACATATATAAGGCCAAATCAAATGTACCTGTAAAGCAGTCCGAAACAGCTTTCTACTCCGAAGAGTTAACATAGCACGTGAGATTTCAGAGTCTTCCAAGGTTTTCCCCTCTGATACATACTTGTCCAATGCAGCACTAACAGATTTAGGCTCTTTCAGTAGTTCCCAGGCAAGATTTGAGAGAGCCGTTTTCTTTTTGGCGGATGATACAACATGAACATCATCAGAATCTAGTTTCAGACTTTCCGGAAACTGGGCAGCAGCTTCCTCATCAGATAGCTCTGGTTCTGAAACTAATTCAGTCTCATCATCTGACTTAATGTTCTTTTGCTCCTGTGAGCCTTCAGTGACTTCAAGCTCAGAAAACCCTTCATCCAGATCGTCATCTTCCTCCCCTCCGCTTTTCGCACCAGCCTGTGAAGAAAGATAGCGACTGCCCAAAGAGGAAAAGGATGGGCTCTGGGCAGAAATGTAGAACTTATTAGACCTTAACCATGGCTTGGGTAGAAACTTTGGAGTCTCTGCATTGGCCAAATTATGTTGCACATGTTTCCCAAGCGTTTCTGTCCTAGCACAAGTGTGAATGGCTCCTAGTCTTAAGCCTTGTGCCCTGAAGATCAAAATGACCCAGTTCAAATTCATACAAGGAAACTGTAGATAAACAAACTTATATATGATCTCCATGGGAGTGACATAAGCCACATAATCACATTTGAGTTTTAGGTCAGTCTACAGTCATTAATATCATTCACTACGATGTTCTTTTATCCTGCAATAGTGTTATTGCAGCAAGAAACAGACACATTTGCCATCAGGAAACACTGCTGAAAGTTTACTCAAGTTCTGTACAGACCCAACAATTTGCATTGAGATAGATGAAGCCTTTGATTTTCCCTCCATAAACCCAATTTCTCATAACCCTAAGAGAACTAATTTGAGTACACGACTAAGCAGTATAAGTTTGTACCACGAAAACCCATATAAGCACAAACTAGAGGTTAACACGTAAATCGAACGAAGTACACAAGTGTTGATTGCTACCAACTGAAAAGTAACACCTATAAAAACAATGGAAATTGTTGCGCAAAAGGAAGGACAGGGATAAGAAGACAAGCGTTACCTGGCGTAATTTGAAGAAGTCCGAGCCCACATGATAACAGTTTTAGTTGATCCTTGAGACAAATTACGAGAGGGCGAAGGCAAGTGGAAGCGAGGAATTGGCACCGAAAGAGATGGAGAGTGAGAGCAAGTGATAAAACCCTATAAGGCGAGGGTATGAACGAGATCATAAACCCTAGGGAATGACTAATAAACCCAGGAAATGAGCAACGAAAAAAGGAAAAAGAGATGTTTCTTTAATGGGCTTTTAGCTTGTTCTATGGGCTACAAATTGGATTGGGAAAATCTAATGATCAAATAGGCTGCAGGAGTTTGGCCTCCACCACATACATGATATTATTCATAAGGAAAGAAACTAGGGGTGGCCCGGACCGGATTTTTAGACCGGACCGGGACCGGAACTGAACGGGATTTCCCGGACCCGGTCGATATTTTTCCACGTTAGCGGTCCGATCTCGACCCATATTTTTCCACGTTACCGGTCCAGTCCGGTCTGGGTTTGAACTGGTGTCCAGCCCTAAAAGAAACTAGATGTTCACCACATCGAGCTAGGGAAGCATTATAGAAAGTAATGCCCCACTCGAAAGCAGGTCAACAAGTTATCTAAGAGTACAAATAGACCAACTCAGCGTTATCCTCACCTAAATGATGGATTTTTAAGAGTCTCAAACCCTTCATCGACCGAAGCAACTTGGTTCCTACTTGGAATTATCTCCTCAATTGCAAGAAGAATCTCCATTTTAGCTTCATTCGGATAATTGATCCAGCTTCAATTGGATTTGATTTTTCTGTTGTTGGGTGGATAGTTAGCTAATAATGAAGCTTTGCTAGAATGCTAGCAAATGTTCGAGTTTGGATTGATTCTTATGTTTTCGTATAAACTTATTTGGTCTGATCATGCTAACTTACTTTGGTCTGATCATGCTAGTGGCTAGTCATAACTTGTATTAAGAACTTTCATCTCTGTTTGGACATACAAATGGAACGAGATGTGGATTATACAAATGGACCAGCGGTAAAATTATCCTAAAATCCACAACCCTAACTAATTTAACAGCCTTTGATTTATAATTTTATTACATTTATTTAGCTAAGTATGTTGTATGTTTCCACGTAATCCATGAAGCAGATAGCAATGTTTCATGTATGGTTAAAACCCAAAAAATTTTAAATAATTAAATGAAATTTCATATCCAATTCGGGTATGTTTGGTTGTTATCATTTCTTACACTTCATCTTGGAAACTAGCAATGAGGTTACATTTAAATCATATTATCACAGATGTGGAAAAAAAAAAATGTACAGCACTAATTCACAAAAAAACAGAATCTTTCAACTCTTCCTATATATGAAATGTACAATCGCCGTATAAATGTAGGGATCATCAGCTTCCTTCTTCATCGATAGTGTGAACAACTTTCTTCCACTCCTTGGGGGCTTTCTTAGGATCATCTGATAGACTATATTCTGAATCATCACTCTTGAATGTGTTGATGAATGTTTTTGCCCCCATCATAACAAGCCTTTCGATCATAAACAACTGGTAGTTGTTCTCAACCACAGGATCCAAGATTTTAGTATAGTTTGATGAATATGCTAGCTTATACCTGTGCAAAGAATATGTTCATTTGAGTTCAACTACAATTCATTTCCAGTCAAGTGGAGTAATTCTAAGAGAATATGGGAAATAGGGAATACCTGACAGCAAGGGGTGCAAAGAAGCCCGGTGTTCTCTCATTTGAACCAACATATAGAGTCCGACCAGCTGGGACCCACTTTGCGATTCTTTTGAGAATGAACTCCGGGCGGGTGTCCCTGTCAGCATGAGGATGTAGACTCCTCTCAACACCAAACCTGTCTTTTCTTGTTTTGAGTATGTCACCTCTACGTACATGGATTGCATCATAGTCACCAAGCATGGCCTTTATCTGTGAATTTTTGAAGCAGTGGAATTCAGACTAATGCACCAGCACAGCAAGGGACAGGATTAACTATAGAAAAATAGCATCTGCTAAAAACTCAAAAGAAAACGCCATCATGTGTATTAAAAAAAAAACAAGACAAGAATCTGGGGGGAAAACCTCAGAAAGCTCATGGAAACCTGGGGCAAGTCTAAGAATCAGTATTTGTTTGTGTAATGACCAAGGTTGAAAACCAAATAATTGACTCCCTATAACCTCATCTGTATGATTATCCAAGTCAGATAACTATCTTGTCAACTTAGCAGACTGCATAAAGTTGGATAGCCTAAAGATGTTGCCTAGTCTTACATGACTTTAGACTCTTCCATCCTGGACAAAAGTTCATTGCTTGTGCCTCTGTTCAAGCAGCATATGTAAACAACCATGTTATGCATAACTAGATGCGGTAGGAGAGCTCCATACAGTTGAATACAGTAACCTAAATACTTCTCCAAAGGTGCATCACTATACTTGGAAACGATCACAAAAGCAACTGTACTGTAAGTCCAATACATGGATGCTTGTCACTCATGCAGAACCAGTCAGTAGAACTAGTTTCAAGACGAAAGCAAGCAAGTCAAATAACCGCCAATGCAACATGAGGTATACCTCTTAATGGAGGAATCTCTTTACTCGCATTACAATAACATTTTCGCTGATACAGAAGATTTGCAAGCAGAAGCATAGAATATACCTTATCTGCTGTATCTCTTAGCTTCTTAGCTGCCATGGATGGAAGGAAAGAGTAAGATACTAAGATGGAACTGTGGTCCTTTCGATCCTTGCATTCTGCGAACCTGGATATGTTCCAAAAAATCAATATAGCATGCGAAAAATATATCCCCTTCACAGAACAGAAAAGACTAAAGAGAAGGTATGTTTATGTATTTTATTAACAAAAGCAGTGTTCAAATTAAAATGAAATCAATTACTCACCATGCTAAAGGACTTGCAGTTCTATTTATAACCAAGAGATTAGCATAGTCACTGTTCTCCTTGAGTTCAGCTCTACTGACTCCAGTCACATGAGCAATACCTCTTGGTCCCAACTTCATACTAGTTGACAAAACACGAGACCACTTTCGGGAGTTATCTAGAATTACTGGAACCCTTTTCGAAATAAGGTCGAGATCATACAAAGACTCCATGGGACAAGAGGCAGCCATCCACCTAACAAACATCCGAGACATGTTCAAATTGCAAATGATCACAATAACCAAGTCACAAGTTACAACAAAGTTAGTAGATGCTCTACAGCAAGTGAACTACATTCACATCTAACTGATTCTAAAAATGCAAGAATGACTGTTCGATTTCTACTGCGACATATTGACAATGCTTCCGCATAGGCACGGATAGATATTCATCCATATACAACATATAGCTTATGAAGAGAGTCAGGAAGAAACTCACCCTACATCAGAACTCGTATTGCCAGCCTGTTTTAGAAGTCCCTTGTTGTTGTGCATAGGGTTGATACACATCCTAGAAGGCATCACAAATGTTCTGCAGCAGCATTGGATACTAATTAATCCTGGAAGCAGATTTGCAAGAAAGTTTACCCATAAAAGGTCAATTTTGCATCATATAGTAATCAGCCTATGGAACTGAATTACTATTCCTACTCCATTAATGAAAAAGAGCTACCAGCAATCTATATTTTCTTCAAAGTTCAGTCCCTTCAATCAACCCAACGGCCCTAACTCAGTGCAAACCCACCCCTAGCAGCTAAATTAAGCACCAAAACTGTTCATCACACATGTAACAAGAGCAGTATTGAAATAACCCTAAATCGCAAATCACATCGAGTACCAACAAGCAAACAAACAGGAGTGAAAACTGAAACAAAGCAAATCAATTATACACCTAAGAAACGAAGTCGGAAACAAACTGCTAGTACCTCTGAAGAGCTAAGGCCTCTTCAAGGGCACAGCGAAGGCTAGACTCCTGATGGCCCAAGCCAGCACAAGTATCACAGTGCTTTCCCGGACAATCGATTCCATATCCCCAATACAGGTACTTCTCATTTCTGAGTCCGCCAACAACGCTTATGTGCGAAGATCTCTCGAGGAATTTGAAGGAGGAGGGTGAAAGAGAGGAGATGGAGGTGGAGGACATGGCAGAGAGGATGAAAAGCAGAGCAATGGCGGTTACAGCCACGGCTAGGAGCAGGATCGGAGGTCTGCCCTGCCATGGCTTCGCCTTCGGGTTCCTCGGAAACGCCATGGCCACCAGATTTAACAGTATGCAGTCTGGCTTAAGTGAGATCTTCGATCCCTGTATGAATCGATTTAGGCCTGAACAAGCCCGACCGGCCCGGCTTGCGCACATGTACTGACCCGGTAAAGTTAATATGACATGGCGTACACGTGGACATATACTTGGCATAATTTTTATACATGTCAGCGATTATGTGTTTAATTGGTCGCAAATGTTAAGTTGAGGTGTCAAATTGGCAAATGTTAAAGTTCGGGGTTCTAAATGACTATTTGACTCAAGTTCCGGTACCTACTACTGATGTATTTAGCCGCATTTTTATGCTTGATCTCACCGTCGTTTAATTTGCTTTTCGTCTTCATACCTCTGCTTTGACCGCCTCTATGTTTTATTCGTGTGCATCGTTCTTTTTTTTTTTGAACCGGTGAGGATTAGGATCGCGCCTTATGGCAGAATACTTAGGGCATCCTTTCGGATGGGAGCTAAAAGCTCGTGATGGTTCAAAATGGTTTCCCATGGGAGACTGTGGCCCAGAAAAGCAATTTTATCGGCCACAGAGTTACACTGCCTTTTCCCATGAAAAATACGGACTGACTCGAAACCCTGAAGGGATACGAGAATGTCAGTAACAATCCTTTCTATTTCCCATGGACAACGAATTTGTCCTTTGACTGCTTTGATGACTATAATGTTATCCCCTTCTATCTCAAGTTTTCTTATAGCCATCTGTTTGGCCTTCTTCACTCCATCCCATAATGCTAATGTTTCTGCCATTAAGACCGATACCTTTCCATATGATTTGGCTGACCCGATAATTGGATTACCATTCTCATCTCTTATGATCGATCCTCAGGATGCATTACCATTGCTAAGTTTAGAACCGTCAAAATTTAATTTTGCATAGTTCCAATGCGGTTTTATCCAACCTGGTGGTTTGTTTCGTGCTCGACCTCTTGGACAGACACCCTTGTTCAGACTCTTTTCTTCATCCTCATGCCATTCTCTTGCTTGTTTCCATTGCATTAGGTGGTTGCGGATATAAAGGCTTAGGTCTTGTATGAAGTCGTTATTCGTTTGCTGAAAAAGTAGCTTATTTCTTTGGTGCCAGATGCTCCACCAAGTCACTGCTAACTCAATGAACTCTTCTTTCCTTAGTTTGCTATTTAGCTCGAATAACACATTTCGAGGGTTCCTTTGCGATAAATTATGTTCTCTAAGTACGCGTTCCGTTTTAATGTTTATGATCTTTATTATTTCCAATGTATGCGGGCATTCAAGCAACAGATGTATCGAGTCCTAGCGTTACACGTGAGACATCCCTGAGGAACATCAACATGTTTTTCAATAAGCCTTTGCTTCGTGGGCAAACCGTTCATGTCAATTTTCCATAAAAAATTCTTTACTTTTGGGTATGTATCCAACTTCCAAATCCAAGCGTTGGGGTTCAAGGTCATGGCTTCTTCTTTGGTTATTAGGCTTATTGCTGAGTCTGTGGAGTACCATCCATTTCTACTCGGGGTCCAAATCAATTTATCTTCAATATCATTTTCTGGGATTGGGATTCTTATTATTTTCTCTATCATTTCGTTAGGAATTACTTGTTGAAGTTCATGTATTTTCCATTTTTTGTCCGTAGAGATGAAGTGCTCGACTGTAGTTACCGCGTTCTCTACATCATCTATAGTTGCCCATTCTGCAAGTGGTTCGCTCGTGAGCCATCTGTCCTTCCAGAAGTTAATAGCCCGACCATTTCCTATTTGCCATCTCAAACCTTTCTCAAATTCTGGCTTCAGTTTCATCAATTGCTTCCATTGCCATGAGCTATTTGACTTTATTTTATACTCTGAGAGTAAGCTTCCCCTTAAGTATTTTTCGTTAACCACTTGTACCCATACATTGTCTTGTTCAGTAAGAATTTTCCACAAGAGCTTCATTTGAAGCGCCTTGTTCACATTTTCCGCTTTTCTAATGCCTAGTCCCCCGTAAGCTTTTGGTTTGCATATTCGGTCCCATCCGATAAGAGGCTTATGTTGTCTATCTTTATTCCAGAAAAAATTTCTATTTATGGCATCGATTTCATCATTTATATGTTTTGGCAACATGAAACTTTGCATTATGTAATTTGGTTTTGTGGACAAGTTCGATCTGATTAACACTGTTCGTCCTTCTTGAGATAGCGTATTGGCTTTCCATTTTGCTAGTTGTTTTTTGGCATTATCAATTATGCCCTGAAAACTTTCTTTGTTCACTCTACCGTTAATGATCGGACATCCTAGATATTTTTCTAAATTTGTCATCGTACTTATCCCTAGTGTTCGTTTGATGCTTTGTTTCTGTTGTCAGGCCACTTTCTTAGAGGTGTGGAATGCTGATTTATGATAATTTACCTTTTGTCATGTAGCTGCACAATACTCTTCGATAATCTTCTTCATTTGATTGCACGCGTTCTGGTTTCCTTTAGCAAAGATAATGATATCATCCGCGAATGCTAAAAACGGCACTCTCGTGCCTCCTCTAGCTATCGGAAATCCTATAAGTGGCTTTGAGCACTCGCTAGCCTTTTGAAGTTTTCGGGCAAGGATTTCTGCTCCAATTACAAACAAATATGGCGATAACGGATCTCCTTGTTTGATTCCTCGTTCTGGCACAAATGGCGCAGTAGGTCCACTGTTCACCAAGACTGAAAAAGACACGGTACATACACACTCTCGAATCCATCCAATAAACCTCTCGTCAAAACCGAATTGATATAGGATTCGGAAAATGAACTCCCAATCTACTCTGTCATATGCTTTTTCCATATCCAATTTGACTGTCATCCATCATTCCTTGGCTTGACTTCCTCTAAAAGAATGAAAAATTTTATGTGCTATGAGCACGTTATCTTGTATTGCCCTTCCTGCCACAAAGGCTCCTTGCAATGGATGGATAATTTTGGGCATAACCTTCTTTAATCTTTCTGTTAAGATCTTAGCTATTATTTTATATACCGTCGTACATAGGCTAATAGGTCTGTAGTGGTTTGTCGTCGA
Organism: Polygonum aviculare; assembly: GCA_934048045.1. Taxonomy (NCBI): domain Eukaryota; kingdom Viridiplantae; phylum Streptophyta; class Magnoliopsida; order Caryophyllales; family Polygonaceae; genus Polygonum; species Polygonum aviculare. Next base: position 12,506,030 of record OW204032.1, on the reverse strand, counting down.
GGGGTTATCATTTTTCGGAAGCAACGAAATAAACGTATGGTTGCTTTGTTTTAATATCTTTCCCGAATGGAAGAAACCTTTTATCGCTTTTATTACTGTGGGGCCAACAATGTCCCAGTATTTCTTATAGAATTCCGCTGTCATGTCGTCTGGACCTGGAGATTTGTCCGAACCAATTTGAAAAACAACGTTTTTTATTTCTTCATTCGTTACCGGTTTTGTTAGGCCATTATTATCTTCATCTGTTATTTTCTTGTCAATGAGTGTCAGGTCTTCCTCAAGGATGGCGATATTTATCTATTCTTTTTTATAGCGTTTGCAGAAGTCATTTCTGATTTCTCGATATATGTTTTCTTCTCCCACAATTTGGGTTCCGTCGCTCAACGCGATTGTTCTTATGGTTTTATGGTTCCGTCTCCCCGTTGCTATCTTATGGAAATATCCGGAACTCGAATCTGTCAATTTTACATGTTTTATCTTTGCCCTTTGCCTCCATTATGTTCTGTAGAACTGTAAAATGAATTCCTTCTTTCGCAAAAATCGTAGTTGTTTTTGGACTAGTGCTGGTTGCGGGGATTCAACAATCTTTTGTTGCAAATCAAGGAGTGTGTCCTCAATTTCACGCAGTTGCTCAAACGTATTCCCAAAAGTTTTCCTCTTCCATTGTTTCGTGTGTGCTTTGAGCAATTGTGTTTTCTTCATGAGCCGGAACATAAAGGACCCCTGGAAACTGACCCTCCAGGATTGTTTCACCACGTTTCGGTAATCCTTTCTCATAAGCCACGTTTTCTCCATCTTAAACGGCGCAGCTTTATGTATTCTTTCATTCGTAATATCGACCGATATTTTGCAGTGATCAGAAGACGTGAAAGCGTGGTTGTGAGTTCGAATTCCAGGGAACCATGGTAGAATACTTTCACTAACTATTACTCGATCCAATTTTTCGTAGATGTTATTAATTTCTGATTTATTCTTTCGCCAAGTGAACCTATTCCCTGTGGTAGGTATGTCGCGTAGGTCACAAGTGTCCTTCAAGTTTTGAAGCCGTTCGAATCTACTAGTCGTAGGTATACATCCTCCTTTTTTGTCACCAATTTCTTGGATTTCATTTAGATCGCCTATGATAATCATGGGGATGTTGATTTCGAGTATACAGTTAGTAAATTCTGCCCAAAAGATATCTTTCTGAGTCTCATTTGGTGGCGCATACATAAAACACACCGCAATTACCCACCCCGTTAGTAAATTCACGTGTTTCATAATAATATATCTCGGCTTATGGATTAAGATTTCAACATGTTCACTAGTGAACTGGTGTTCTTTCCACATTACACATATACCCCCAGCCCTCCCTTTAGCCGGGGACCATGCTATATTATCAAACCCTGCGCGTCTCCAAACTTGATCGCTCGGAAGTTTGTCTGTTTTTGTCTCTACAATGGCCATAACTTGGACTTGCTCAATTTTACAGAACGAATCAATCTCAGGCCAGAATGATTTCCTTCCCATCCCTCTACTATTTCATAAAGCGACTTTCATTTATACCATGATTTATATGAGTTGCCAACAACTCCCCTGAGTTGGTTACAAACGGCGCTTATTATGTCAAACTTTGTTTTTATTTTTTTCCTCAAATTTCCTTTTCGCAAATTCTTATGAGATTCTCCTATCAAAGGGCTATGAGATGGTAGCAGTCCAAATTTAATCAAATTTGTTGGTTGGCCAATTAAACTAGTCCCATAGCTTTTGCTCATGACATTAGCCGGCCAATTGCTTTTGTCAACATTCTTTTTAACCAAATTCACATTATCTTTAATGAGAAAATCAACCACTAAGACGAGTGTAGTTAATTTATACATACGTACATTTGCCATACTACAAACACACCTATTACATCCAAATATCACATAAATCTTTATAAAATACCAACAACCACAATTAACATCTTCTATCTTAGTCACACCAAAATCCCAACATGGATCTAAATCCTTCTTGTAAATCTCTCTTCTGTTAGATGCACCAAGCAAATCCCAAGTCTCTTTAAGCTGGCCTCTTCCGAGCCAAGCCACCTCGACTTTCCTGCATACACATCCATCTATTTTCAAACTATTATGAATACAACGGCACCCTCTAAATTTCCAGTCAATGAATACCATAAACCACCTCCAAAGCTTAGCTTGCCAAGCAGTTTTGATAGGATCGCCCAGTACAAATGCATACAGAGAAACTTCTTTTAAATGAACAATATTTTTCTTCATAGCAGACAGTTTACTCAGGATTGCAACCATGTCCATCCTTGACTTGTTCTTTCCTTTTTCTTTATTCACACCAGAAGAGTCAGGCCTTTTGGCTTCTCTACCCTTTAAGGCCTCAATGGCCATGGTAGAGTGTTCTTTAGAATTTTCTTTAGATTTCGCCATAACTATATTGTTCTCTATTTCTAACTTACCGTGATCCTTACTAGGGTACAAACCTGTCTCATTCATTTCACACCGTGTGCATCGTTCTTTATTCTTACCTGGACCTTGTACATTTTTGGGTACTCTCTAGTTTTTCGGTTTACATGAATTTCAAATTCATTGCTCTTGCTCATTCTTCACGTTTTTCCTGTAAAAGTCCAAAATGCTCTTCAACAAGACACTAGCCAACACGCTTATCCAGCAATAGCAATAGTATTCCTGGCTCCAGCATTAAAATTCAATGTTATCCTATTGGGTGTAGCAGTGACACGAAAATGAGAAATTTAAAAATTAAAGTTTTGCTCACTTAATCCTTGTACAAGTGCAAAATATAACAAATACAAAACTTAGCAACAAGAAAGTGGAGAGAATTCAAAACTGTCCTCCAAGAAATGACTGAAACCTCATCCTCTCCTCCTCTTAGTCCTCTTCCATGGGCACTTCTGGAATGTCAAATCTGTCCTCCACAATTGTTTTGTTGATCACTGATACTGATGAGGGTGATGATAAGTCAAGGGAAAATCTTTATATAAGTATATAACAAAGGGGCAAGGCACGTTATATGTGATAATCCTATAATGAACATAAATTTGTATTAAAAAGTCAAAGGATATTCATCATCATGGCATCGTCCTCTTTCTCGCCACGGTTGCGGCTTTCGTCCAGCTCTCTCAAAATCTCAGGTGTTACCTGCATTGAGAAAGGAATAAGAAAGCCTCCCAAAATCAACGTGTCGACAAGAGCAAATGAATTACTGCAAATACAAACAGGCTCTCACCAGTCTATGGTGCTGCTTCTCCATTAGTTTCTTGAGCCTAACTTTGTCTTCCTTCAGCAATTCATTCTTGTATCTGGGAGTAAAGCAGTAGTTTATTAAAAAAAAAATGCAAAGTCCATCAATGTCAAAAAGTAAGAGCTTGACAAATGCATGAAGGCAGCAGCAAAGACTACCCCTAGCAACATATGTAGAATGTGAGTGCTACTTTGTTCAAGATAAGCACATGGTTCTGATTCTAAGCACTATTAAGTAATGTTGCAGGCATAGGTGAAGTTTGATCATCACACATGCTCCAGAATAAATAATAAATGAGAAACAAATAGATCAAGGAATTTCCCTAGTCAATTTTATACCGACCTTTGCATGAAAGCAAGAAGAGACTGATGCCAGATGACAGGCATTTCCCTTGAGTCGTCGAGAAATCGCATAAAATGGGCTACCATAGCATCAAGAACACGGTATGGCAAAGCATACTTCTTGTCTATTATCAACTTCATAAAATAGCTGCATCAAAAGGGCTTCACAAAATCAATAACCAGACTACAAATCTAGTAAACCACAATTCATCAACATTTGAAGATCCATATACAACCAATTTTGTATACAAATAAAACAATTTTCAAAGAGGTCATCAGTTCCAGATGGGCTGAAAGAGGAAGTTCAAGCTGTTGTATATATAGCATCAAAACACGCTAAATATATTGAATATATGTGCATAAACAACAGTCTTCTTAGGTGTTTTGTAAGAAAAAAAAAACACTTCAAACCCAAAGGAATGATGTATAAAAAATGATAAAAGGCAGAAATTCGCTTAATGAGTACATATTTTTCCTTCTAACTTGTAGGGAATCATATATACGACTCAGTACCTGGTTGTCCCGCAATATTCCATTGATGCAAGCTTTAACAATGCAACACTGCATCAATATACAAAATTTCATATCAGACATGCAGACACCTAAACAAACTTGACAATCTGTAACACATGAAATAAACCAATTTGCTTCAAGAAGAAATATATGATAATGTCAAAACTCATGGAGCAGGGCGGAGACAAGTTCACCATCAGTTTTATACCTGGCATGAAGTGAAGGAAGGCTCTTTTTCTCAATAATACTTCCAAGAATTACTGCTTCCCTGAGAGTACAGGTGCGAGACTGCACAAAAAAAATACATTGAACTAATGTGTGCTGAAACAACAGAGATACGTTAACGTAAGAGGGTATAACATATATGAAACCAACAAAGCAGTTTTTTCCCCATATAAACTGTGATCTTTCGATTTTGTTTTTGAAAAACTGTTTTTCAGTATCAACTTTGCTTTACAAGTTAGTAAATGGAAGTAATCTGCTTTAGGCAATGACAGCAACAGCCATAAGTTGGATTATCACTAGTTTCATATATTCCCCTTGGACTCTTCAACAAACTGGAAACATATAAAACAAGTAAGGTCCGCTTAAAGTTCTGAAAGACAGAATAAGAACAGTATCCTACTAAATGGCCAGGTACTAGCAGCAACTACTAAGCTCTGGGACATCACAACCTGTTGAAATGGAAACCAAGTATACCTCACACAATGGGAATAATATCCCCTTGTTGAAAGCAGCCGGCTTGTACATAGACTTTATCAAGGATCGGTACAGAGCCTGATGCAATCTCTTGTTTTTTCTAATGTCTGCTCTCACACGTGGGAGAAGGACAAGCTTGTAGAATCTTTCAGCCTTCTTAGCGCCCATATTAGACGCAAAAATTCTAGTGGCCTGGAACATTGCATTTGGTGACCATTTCTCAGGCTCTGTTAAGTACAGAATATCTTCCCAGAATTGCATAGAAGGAATGTGCTTGAATGCCTTTGGAACTTTTCCAGAGGTGTATCCGCTAAGAGCCTTCCCAACCCTACATTAGTAATAATCACGAACTCTATAAGGTTAAAAGCACCAATCTTCAGAAAATGATGAACGAACAAAGATGGATGAGTACCCTTTGTATAGTTCAATAATATTACTGTCCAACTTGGGCTCTGGCCTAGCTTCTGAAACAAGAAACACCCTCATGAGCAACCATATCCACTTTTGGTTACATGAACAAGAGCTCACTAAAAAACATGCATATTGTCTGTTACCTGATGATACTGTAGCATCCTGTTCTCTAATTTTAGCAGCGATTATATCTGCAAGTGTGCGTTGCTGAACATTATCCTTGGACAAGAAGGCCTCCAATAGCTTCTCATCTTCTTCATTGATCTTGTCCTACAATCATTCAATTACATTTAACAAAATGGAATTGCTAGATTCTGTATCAATTAGTTAGCAGGCTCATTTAAAACGGAAGCTCACCTCATAATCTTCATGGGCTCCGACATCAGCAAACCCAGCGAAGTCATCAATGTCCTCCTCTTCCTCAACCCGCTCATCAACAGCATCAGCAAATCCCAAATTATCAGGATTCTCCACCTTGTTCTCTTCGTCCTGAATCTCCCTTTGCTGAATCAGAGCCTCCTTGAGAATCTTGGAGCTCATGCTCTCCGAAATCGTCTGCAAATCGTAACCAAACAGCCAGATAACATCACCACTACGAGCAATTAAGCAAGTAACAATTAAACACTAGCCCTAAGCAGAGAAGAAGGGGGGAAACGAATTGTTGAAGGGAAGAGAGAGGATTAGAGCGGAGTGGGTGCCTTTTCATGGTCCTGGTGGCGTTTGGGAGCTTTGGAGCGCTTCTTGGAGCCGACGGAGGAGTCGTCAGCGGGAACGAAGGGCTTTGGATTCTGAAACCTCTCTCTCTTCTTCCCCGCCATTGTCGCCGTCGAGCTATTGCAGTCGCCTCGCCTTGTGGGAAGTTCAAGTATTCGCAGTGCCGGCAGCGCCTCCGAAACTCTCCTACCAGGGTTTCTAAATTCCAGGGAATAAAAAATGGAACTTGCCGAGGTTTGTGGTTAGTTTTACTAGTTTAGTTTAACCTGTCGTGCCATGCACGACTATTTCACTTTAAAATATTAAAATAAAATTATATATATTTGGAAAATAGTATATAAGTTTTATTATATGAACATGTTTTTTATCTTTTAATTAAAAAGAGTGATATTGTTTTTGAGCTTTATATAACCCAATATATATATATAAGACATAATTTTTTCACTCTTTTGTAGTCTATTTTTATAAAACTTGATTATAAGAATATAAATTGATATTTTCCTTACAGTTTTTATCATATATTAATAACGACTATCATAAATGTAAATATAATTAAAAAAGATCATCAATTGAAAAATTAATAAAGTTTATAAAAATTTAATAGAAATTGGCAGAAACCACAAATTTACTTGTACTAAAGAAATAAGTTGAATCCAATGTTCATAGATTTTTCTTAATCTGTTTGTGAAATTGTTTTCCCTATAATGCTTTAAGAATTAAGAATTGACTAAAGCTTTTTCTTATAAGTACATAAGAAGAAATTCAATAGGAAAACCCTATATAATGTGAATAATAAAAAATAGTTTTTTTATATATGAGTTAGGGTCAAAATTAATGTGGTGGTTAAAAAACGACCACTTGTATGTTTGTATTAGGAAAATAAGGGGCGTTTGTATAATTTGAGAAACTTTGTGAGATTACTTTGTAAATAAGTAAAACTTATGAAAAAGATTACGTTATCAAGACATAAATTGAAATTATTATTTATCTAAAAATCAAATCAAATATAATAGGTAAACAAAAATAGTAGATCATGTAAATATAGAAAATAATTAACTTAAGCTTAAAAATGCTAAATTTATTCAAGTAAATAAAATAATAAAGTAAACAAAAATTAGTCTTTCTATTAAAAAATAAATAAAATTTTATCTTAAAAATTTTAAATTTAATCAAGTAAATCAAATATAATTAGTTCATAGTAGACTTAGTAGTTATATTTCGAAAATTCAAGATATATGAGAATCATATTTTTCAATTAAGTGATATATTAAAAAGATGGAATATCTTAACAAAATTCGAAATTTTGAATATATCTTTTACATAAATAGATAATATAATTTTATCAAATTGATTGAAATTCCATAAATAAAAAATATTTTTTTATCAAAAATAAGGTGGGTCCAAAATCAACTTTAGAAAAGATAAGTGATATATTAAAAAGATAGAATATCTTACCAAAATTTGAAAATTTGATCATATCTTTTACATAAATAGATAATAAGAAATGTAGTTACATTATTTATAATAACATAAATAAAAGCTATTTTTATCAAATATGCAGTGGGATCAGAATCAATATGGTGACTCCAAAACAGTCGCGTTTTATAATATATATTGATTGATTTTCCATTAATATGATTTTCCATAATTATTATTTTATAAATAAATTACACCTAGAAAATTAATCTACTAAATAAAATAAATTGTTTTTCTAAATAAAAAATCTACTTATATTCTTATATGTGTTGATGTCACTAAACAAAATTAAGTTGATCACTCATACTTAAATTATGGCACTACGGGTGTAATCAAATTCAAACGTAAATATGCTACGTAAACAAAATTTACCCACCAAAAACAAAATTATGGATATTAGAACAAAACATGTATGGATAGATATACACTCGACCATATGGATAGATATATTTTGATATCATTCCGGTGCAAAATATGGATAGATATATTTTGATATCATAATTTGCCAAATTATGATATCTAGTGCAAAATTATGGTAGTTAATTAAGAGAATTTAAAAATTATTTTGGTTAAATATTTGGTGGGGCCAGAATCAACGTGGAGGCTCGAAAACGGTCGGCTTTTATAATATATATATTGATTTTGACGAGCAAATTGCATTTTAATTATTTTTTTTATTTTATACTTATTACATTTAAGGCCTTAATCCACTTTGTATTAGAAATTACTTTGTGTTAGAAAGTACTATACTTTTTTTGTGTTGAAATTTGCGAAATGTAATTTTCAAGATATGAAAAGTATATTTTTAAACAAAAAGTACTTTTTTTATAAGAAGTGTAGTAAGGCCTAAGTTTTTAACCCTCTTTTTTTTCATATTGAACTCCATTTTGTTTGCCCAAATGTTTTTATGTAACCACTCATTTAACAGAACATGTTATTTCCTTTATTGTCTAAAAAAAACATTTTTGTCTTTGTTTTTAATTTTTAAGTAGGAAAAATGACTTGGAATAATCTCAAGTATCAACCTTCTACCAATAATAATCTCATCTTTTAATATTGCCTTTAGCAATCCAAACTATGCTAATATTAACTAAAAACGATACCGAAAGGTTTTCCGGTATCAATTCCGACGTGGAGAGCCATCCTTATTTTCATGCTCCACGTCACGTCTGCCACATCATCAACATTCACTAAAAAAAATCAAAAAACAAATGAGATATAATTAAACATTTTATAAATGATGATATACAAAGGCAAATTAGAACATGCGATTGAGAAAAAAAAACTAGCTAGTGAAAAAGCTAATTAACTTGTGAAAAAGAAATTTAAAAGAACAAAAATACGAACTGCTCGTCGAAGAGGGTTGCGCAAGTCTCCGCCAGTCGTCGAGGGCTCCGCCAGTCGCCGAGGGCTCGCACGCCAACCTTCCATCTCTATTTTCTGGGTCGAAGCCCTGTCTCGAAATCGCAGGTTATGAGCTTGCGGCCCCGGCCCTATCGGCGACTGGCGTGCGGCCCCGGCCCTATCGGCGACTGGCGTGGTGCCCTATTGGCGACAGGCGTGCGGCCCTCGGCGACTGGTGGGCGTCCCTCGGCGACTGGAGTGCGTCCCTCGGCGACTGGAACGACGATGGCGTACGACTGGCATGCGGCCCTCATCTACTGTTCGAGTAGTTCCACACCAGTTCGTGGTTTGTGTTCTTCATCTAGGTTTTAATTTTTTTTTTAATTTGTGTTCATCCACGTTTTAATTTTCTTTTTAATTTGTGTTTTAGAGTAATTTTTAAGGATAGTAGGTTGACATGGCAATTTTAATGACGTGGCAAGTGTGACGTGGAGCATGAAAATAAGGATGGCTCGCCACGTCAGCTTTCCGATTGCCATGTCATTATACCCGTCGGAATTTATACCGGAAAACCTTTCGGTATCGTTTTTGGTTAATATTAACATACTTGGGATTGCTAAAGGTAATATTAAAAGATAGGATTATTTTGGTAGAAGGTTGATACTTGAGATTATTCCAAGTTACTATTCCAAGTTATTTTTCCTTTTAACTAAAAAACATAAATCATTGAATAGACAGTTTACCCTTCACTCTGTTTTATTTTTTAACTAAAAAACATAAATCATTATTGTACGGAAATGTAAATATAAATCCGAATTAACTAATTTGAGATCAAATTTGACCGGCATCCGCTTTTGACTTGAGAATTTACACTTCAAACCCGATAGACCCAAACCCGATAATTCTATTCATTTTTTTCATATATACTTTTACATATGATGATATGAGAAAGTTTTTTCACTAATTAATAAGGAAAAATTATGAAGATTTTTTTTTATTAGTATAAGGATATAACGTTAAAAAAATCTTATAAGGAATTTGGATAAGAATCTTATAAGATATAAAAAATGGGATAAGATACCAAGTAGATATAAGGAATTTGGATAATACACCAAGTAGAAATATAAGGAAATAGGATAAAACATAAAGTGTATATAAGAGTTATTTTAAAAATAAAATAAAACTAGTATTTTATTCAAGCTTGATGACGTGGTGCAAATTTTTACACGGACTTTGGTTATGCTTTATACTGTATTGTAGTATATTATCGCGACGCGTGCCAACTTCATATTGGACCACGTCACTCATTTTTATCAAAATAGTGTAACTGATCTACTATAATACAGTATAAAGCGAAACCTATGACTTTGTTAAAAATTGCGCCACCTCATCGATGTTGAATAAAAAAATATTATTTACGCCATGTAATCTAGGTTGAATCAAATAATGCTTTTGTTTTAACAAGTATTAATAAAATCAAGTCATTATCCAATAACTAATAGGATTTTGCACTATAATTGGATTACATATCAAAATGGAATTTGGAAAATTATGTTATCTAGAATCTCTCTGTATATTTTATGGTATCAAGAGATCAACTTCTTACCAAGAATGAAAAATTATTAACTAATTAAGATCTTGTCCAATTAAAATATCATGAAAAATTATCGTTCGCACATCTCATATAATTTATACTCCCTCCGCCCCATAATGTTTGTCCAAAAGGACGTTTCTTGCGGTTTTTAATGCAAGGTATAAAGTGGTATTGAGAAATGAAAAAGTGGGTTAAAGTGGGTAGAAGATATGATTGAATAGGGGTATTTTTATAAGTTTGTAGGGGAAAAAAGTTGAAAAGAGATAAAATAGGTGGAAAAGTTTGATAATGGGTGTAAATTTAAAGATTGGATAGGGGTAAGATTCGAAGAAAGTTATCGATATAAAAGGAAAGTGGACAAACATTTTGAGACGACGGATTAGGAAAGTGTACAAACATTATGGGACGGAGGGAGTATCTTTTAATGTACATGTTAGAAATATGAAATATGAAATATGAAATATGAGGATGAAAAATTATCTTTTTCACACATCTCATATAATTTATTTCTTTTAGTGATTAAAGTAATCTTCATATAATTTATATGAGTATGAAAAAAAAATTTACCCGTACATGGTACGGATCTTCAACTAGTAATTTTAATTGTAGATCCCAAATGTATGTAGATATGAAAAAATATATATCATTGAAATTGTATCTATAAGTTTTTCTTAAATACATAATTAAAATTTAAACTTACTATAAACTAATTTGGAGATTAAATAATGATAATAATATAGAAAAACATATGTGAACTTCAACTAAATACATAATTAAAATTATAATCCATAAACATTAAAATAAATCCTACAAATCTTAGGAGTATTCAATCTTTATACAAAAGTTATAATCCAACAAATATTTGTTCGATTAAATAACTACATTATAGTAGAAATACTATATCATTAAAATAAATCCCATAAGAAATAAATATAATAAAATAATACAAGATTTTATGTCAAATTATTCTCTTAAATAAGTTTATATAAAATTTAAACTAAGGTTTTAGTTAAATTGAATTTGTGTCTTCAAGACACGTGACTAATACTAGTTATATACAAAAGCAAAAACAAAATTATAGAGTTAATTTGTTGTCATATAGACGGTGGAGGATTTTCAAAGGATAACATTTGTAACATCAACTAAAAAAAATCTATGAGTTCTTAACATCTGGAAAATAAATTAAATAAATAAAGTATTTTGAATTAAAAATTAGATTTAAAAATTAGGATATTTTTTTTCCCTTAGGGGAAAACTTTAAAAATTATAAAGATAAAGATAAAAATAGTTAATAATAATTATAGGTAAAATTTCATGGTTTCACTCGAGTGTAAAAAGTCTAACCAGTAACCATGAATAACAGTTACAAAGATTAATATTTTTTTATTTCATAAAATAAATATCATTATTTTATGTTATTCATATATATGTTCATATTAAAATAGATATTATAATTATTTTTATCATATCCATATACAAATGTAAAGACGTTAATATCAAAATACAATTTATGATATATTTTACGTAAAATTCATCTATAGATATTAAATTATTAAAAAAAATATTAATACACTTATATCTTTTTATATAATATTATACATAATATCAAATCAATTTTTATTTAGCCAAATCTTAACTATTGAATATAATAATAATATATTGTGTATGATTTTATATCAATAATAATATACAAAATATAATTTTTAAATTTATATGTAACATTAAATCACAATCTTGTATTTAACAAATATTATAATGGTTTTTGGATATAAAATTGTTATCAATATCTAAAAACTAAAAATGTATATTTATTATTTTATTAGATAGATTGCACATTAAAAAATGTTATCATCATCTCTCGTAAATGGTACAAGCAATATATTATTGTGTATATATAAGGAAAAACTCCATCTTAATTAAATCACTAAATATAAATAAATTTGATGACAATATTTCAAATCCTACTTGTTAAGCAAGTGAACTTACCTTTTTCTTTCTATAAATAAGGTGTGAATCCTGTTACTTTTTTCTAGCTTATTGAATAAGTCGTTCAATAAACTAATTGGCTTGTTCATTAAGATACCCAACCTTGCCTTACAAGATAAGTAAACATACAAGTCGTTCAATAAACTAATTGGCTTGTTCATTAAGAGACCCAACCTTGCCTTGCAAGATAAGTAAAGATGTGTTCCTCAACCTAGTATAGTAGTATATATACATGTACTCAACTACACAAGGCCTTGAATAATTAAAGAAGAATAACCTTTGAAGCAAATATGAGAAGGAGAAAGAGAGAGAGCATATAATAGTAAAGCTTGATAGCCTCTTGCTCTCGAGCCTTTTGTTCTCTCTCTTTCCCTTCTCGTGTTTGCTCCAATGGTTTATGAAGGCGTGTATAATGTATTGAATGATTTGAATCCATCTATGACTAGGTAATAAACATCTATATGTACGTTTTATATAGAACAGTTTCAAGTTTCATGCTACTAATTAACGTTAAGAGTATGTCTTAGTAAATTGGTATAATTTAAGATTAATTATAAATTAAACTATAGTAGACATTAATTATAAATTAAGATTTTAATGTTTTTCATCATCAACCACATAAATTTATTTACATGCTTAAATTGAATTCTGTTAATAATCTAAATTACGTTTAATTTTGCTCATGAAGATTACAATGGGTGGTTTGGAGCAATTTCTCCAATATATTGTATGCCCATTTTAAGAGAGAAAGGAACTATAAGAGTTAATAATGAAGGTGGGAGATGGGTCAATTGTAAACATTTAGCACTTGGTTCAATCTTTTGTGAAGGAGATTGGTTCCTCTACATACGGCATCGGTCGCATTGATTCTAATTAATAAAAACATAGTATTTTCTAAGAACTTAAAACCATTACAACAATAACGTTTGAAACAAAAATAAAACAATGTAAATTAACTTGGATAAGTAAACACCAATTACAAACAGTTCTTGTGTTGGGTCAAAACTTGGCCGTTACATGAAAGAGAGCCTTTTGAGGTTCATCTCCTCCTCTTGCGTCCCTTACCAAGCTGGCCAGATTTGGCGGCGTTTTCTTGCTCCTGAAGGAAAGCTAACGCCTTCCCGTATTTGTCCGCCCTCTCCTCTTCCCGTTGAGCTCTCTCCTTCTCCTTGAGCTCGTGCAAGAAGGCGTTGTCTTTCTTGAGCTCTCGAATTGCTCCCTTTCGTTCTTCTTTGAGCAGTTTCTTCAGCTTTCTCGTCTCCGCACGTTCACGGTTGGGATCGTAATCCCTTCCCTTTATGAAACTGCACATCCATACCACAAGAAATGCATATTTTTTAAAATGTAATTTCTGTGTGTATACATGACAAATATTAATCAGAATAAGAATCTTACTTGTCTTCATATTTCGGGTTCAGGAGCTGTATTGTTGGCGGCTTCTTCTTTGCCATTTGAATGGGTTGACGAAGGTCATAGTTTTCGTCTGTTACCTCCCTTATCAGGTCCACAAGGCCTCTCAGTTTATCCATCAAAGGGCCGTTCATATTTTGCTGCTCAGCTAATTCAGCCGATAACTTGGAAATTGACATGAATAATTCAGGAAAAGCATTGAGTTTTCTGTAAATATCAACAAACCCTCTTACAGTTTCTACCACAGACACGAGTATGCTGGCCCTGCAATTATAATCAGCAAAAAAAACTCAGATTAAAGATTAAATGTCATCCCCGAGACGATTATAGATACACCTCCAGGACCAGCACAAAATTTTCTGGTTAAATTTATGTTTTTATGAAATGTCAATCTATTGAACTTGGTGCTAACCTGAAATCATCAGAGCTAAAGTAGGACGAATCCTCAGGCAGGTTCATTATATGTAAGAAGTCCACAGGCTTGATCACATCCACACAATTCCTTATGCACAATAGGGACCTGGATGCTTTCAGTTCCAGGAGATGGGGAAGCACCTTAACATGAGAAAACAAGCCAATTCACCATGATAACCCATTAAGCATAGTGTAATGATACAAAACAAAAGACAGTAAAAGATTATAGGCTTCAAGCAAACAGGAGCATGCGATTATACCTGAGACTCTAGGCTAGATCCCGGATCCTTGTTCAAATAGGTCATGAGCAAGGACTTGAGGAACATTAGTGCCTCAGGGCAAAACTTCTGGGATTGTTTACATACCTGCAAATTCAACAATTTTTTGTCTTAAGAAACGCCATATTCATCCAAAGAAACAGCACATCAAAAGATGCCTTTAAAAACATTTTCAGGAAGCTTACAACTACTTTTTTCGGGGAAAGACTAAAATTGACTGGAGTTATCCTATTTCCATGTTTGGGCAAGTATAATCTTACAAGAGCATTATAAAACTTGAGCAAATTTGGTTGTGCTTTGGTCCAAAAATCACAGTGGTATGCCACAGCTGTCACATTATTTAGCTCTAGTATTGAATAAATCAGATTACTGACGCCATAGAGAACCATCGTGAAACATCAAGCTTAAAAAGCTAGCACTAACTTCCTAGTTGCTACATCATAGTGATACCACTGTAACAAGAGTAACTGCAAAATTCAGTAAGGATACGTCATTCAATAGAATAAATTTTGCATCACAAGACAAAAGCAACATAAAGTAAAAAATAAGTAAACAATATTGGAATGTGGCAGATCTTACTGAGAGAAGCATCGAGCATAATAGGGATCCAATGGCCACATCTCGACCAGACAGTACACGACAACGCATAAGATATTCACACATCAACAAAATTGCTGGTGTCATGACCGTATGGCGGAAGTCTGAACATGGATATGTCATTGACCACAATCTCAACAGGAATAATGTTTTAAGGGATGGCCAACAGCTCTTTTCTGCACACAGTAAAATAGACGAGATAAATTATGTCGAGCACAACCACGCAAAATTTAAAATGCCTAATTTAAAATTTAGAAATCATTAAACAAATTCACTTATGGCAACCTGGGTCTTTAGCATCCTCAGCAAGCTGTGTTCTGGTTCTTTGTAGACGTTCACGTGCACATATTGCTGAAAAGTATGGTATCTCTACACTCATCTCCATCAATGGCTTCACCAACAGATTAAGAAGCTCAAAATTCAGTGGAGTTTTATTTGCCTCTGTTGCAAAGTATTGTAACAGAAGACCATAAAATACCTGAAAAAAGAAAAGAAAAGAAAATATCAGCAACATGAACAGGAGCGCTCAAATATAAAAAACAGAAGAAAGACAAGAAAAAGGAGGCAAAAACACCAGTGCTTGTAAATCACTTTGGCTCATAGACAACTTTATAAACACATCCTGCAATTCAGATTCTATACTACTTCATTCAACTATTTTTTTAAAAGCATAAACGAAGAGAAAGAGATGAAACAATATATAATCAAGAATAACAAATATGCTAAACATGTAATAGCAAAGGAATTCTCTTACTTGCATCTTCTTTCGGTTTTCTGCAGCCAAAGCAATTGCATTGGATAAACGAATTCTCTTGATCGCTTCAAAGATTTCCATATTGGAACGGTTCTCCAAAACAGAACATAATTCTGCCATGCTACTGGGAGCTGCAATTACATAAGGAAGCTCCCTTTGCGTAGCCAATGAGAGTTTAGCATCCCCTTTCCCAACAATGGTTTTTTGTTTCTTTATTGATTTTGCAGTGGTTACTATCTCCTGCTGCCTAGATTTCACCTTTTCATGGTCATCACACTTTTCTTGATTCACATCCTCATCCTCCTTATCACTTGCCACATCATTAACAAGCTCATCATCACTCTGTTCCCAGTCTTTCAAAGTTTCTATCTTATCATCACTTCCCTCGCTTTCTTCATCTGTCTCTTCTTCATTCTCTTCACCACTCCCTTCCTCATCATCTTCATCACTTTCTCCATCATCAGAATTATCTACACCATCTCCTGAAAGAATTGCATTAATCAAGCTACTTCGTTTTTCTTGCTCCTCATCAGGTGTGAAGGAGTCACCAAGATCATCACCAGATATATGCCTTGCCTTACGGGAAGATAACTTTTCAGCATTTCCCATATCATCATCGTCACCATCATCACCATCACTATCATCAGCAGGAGAAGCAACCATCCTATTTTGACGTTCTTGCTGCATTTGTTAACAAATAGAGAAGTCAGATAATACAGAACAAGTTTTATATAGAATGTGTTGTAATGTAGCAAAATAAAATTAGTTTGCAAAGTAGTGGTAGTTGTTTCAGTTTTTGCAGGTGTTATTGCAGTGTTAATTTCAACCAGTTTTTAAAGTGATCGAAATAATAAGCTTCATTTTGAAACCTATGAGCTAGTTTCCAGTTTTCTTCAGTCATGAAAACTCAAAACTTATTCATCTCTTTTACTACAATATTACTTCTTCAACTAATTGGGCATAAACTAGGTTAAAAAAAAGAAGTTAGTTTCTATTATTTGTTCCTGCAAACAAAGATTGTTTTTTATATTCATCTGCAACCCTATTGTGATTTAGTTTTTAACTAACAGTAAAATTTAATCTTCATCTAGTTTTTCAACTACACGTGCAAACACAACTATACATATTTTCAACTACATGTGTAAACACACCTATACATGTGCAGAAAAATAAAAGCTCCCAGTCATCTCTCTGCATTATTAGCACAGTGGTACACAACTTAGAGGTAAAACTAACAAATGAAATTAACAACATACTTCCAATTGTTCTAGTCGTTCTCTTTCCTCTTCAGCAACTTCCTCATCTGTCTTTTTACGATCCGACCCTTTAGCTCTGGCTTCCAACCTCATCTCATTAAAAAGCCTGTCGTAAGCATCAGGACGCTCCTGCAAAAGTAGGAACAATAGAAATTTTAGCAAATGTATGACATCAAAAACACCAGTTGTTTCTGAGACAGGCATTCAATGAAACAAGTAAAGAATGAACATCGAGTATTTACAATAGATAACGACTTTACCTGCTCGGGAAAAGCACTCTTTTCAGAAAATGATCCTCTATTTTTTTTATATTGGTCATCAGGTGGGGCGCCTGGATTTACAAGAGCCTTCAAAGCCTCAATCTTGCCTGGATGAGTAAGGGATACTAGAGCTTCAGACTGCACCAAGGATTTAAAGTTTTTGTCCAATTCCTCAATGCGCTGTCCCTTTTCTTCATTTTCAACTCTTTTCAAGTCCTGCAAGTTTTTTTTCACAAGTCAGTCGAGAAGCCTTAGGTGAATCAAGTAATAATAACGGCAATTGAAAGCATACGGTGAACTGGACAGTAGATGGATGAATGCATCAATGAAATAATAACCCTCATCGGGTATCAAGTATTATTTAGCATAGCAGCTAAAAACAACACCTTAGGAGCAGTGAAACTACCTTGAAATGCTTGCTCTTTTGGATAACCTCCATATAGATTTCCTTCTCACTCTTCTTTCTCTGCACAATTAACATTACAGCCGTCAAGAGAATTTATATACATACAACTTAGCACAAAAGGACACCAAGAATGATTAATAGTTTAGATTGCAGATCAGGGCCCAACATTTTTCCACTACATGCCTCCACCAAATTTCTAAACGGATCGAGCACTACACACTAAGACACCACAATGCCAACAGTAAGATGGCAGACTGGCAGTGCACAATGCAACAAAGAGTAAGATTCGAGAGTAAAACTGAGTTTGATTGCGCAGTACTTACATTTCCATCTTCTTCCGCCAAGTCATTACTCATACGTTCCCTGATAGCCAACCTTTCTGGAAATGACAAAGAAACTTGTGAGATCCTTTCGACAAGCCAAAATGTAAATAAGGTACAAAACAAGATGATTCCTAATTAGCACAAGAGGAGCCCTCTGTTTGAATTTAAGCAAAAAAAAAAAACTATATTATCTTACAAAAACGAAAATTCTTGGGAAATAATCCCGTGTAGTCGATGTGAAAAACAATGCAGACGTGTATTATGGTAGTGATAATCTAACGGATGTAGAACTTCAAAGTTCACATATTACAATCAGAGGTGGTAAATATAGCAAGAAATATATTGGCAGAAATAGAACACATTTAGCATATTACAACAATAGATTATGAACCAGGTCTCTGCAATAAAACATTTAGCATATTTGCCCTCCATTGATTAGAGTAAAGAGAAACCTTACAATACTTAACAAACCAAAACCCAACAACTCAATAAGACAGTTCACCAAAAATACTATAATTCACAGAACCCTATATACCTTTCATACGATTTACAATATACATTTTACATCATGTGACAAAGTGAGATCAACTCAACGTTATTGTATCGATTTGTATTATGTAGAAAGCTCATAATTCAACCATGATTCCGGCTATAACAAATATGCAAGCCAATTGCTGACATGATAAGGAGACTTACTCTCACGGCCTTGCGCATATGCATCATCATCATCTTCAGGTGCAATTTCTTCAGCATAATCATCCTTCCCTAAGAAAAATCCACCATCTTCAATATCTAGGTCGTCTTCCTCGCCGTCAGACAAATTATACTTGTACTTCTTTTCTGATTTTACCTAAAAAGAATAGATAAAACCATGAATACACCATTCAAAACAAAGACTCATCAACATTTTATATGGCAAATGTTGACATTTTAATCTTTAGACTAAACCTAATACCTTCCTCTCGCGCTGAGAACGCAAAACAAGCTTATCGAAATCATTAAGCTCGTCGTTCTCCTCTCCAATTCGTTTATCCACAAATTGAGATGCCTTCCCACTCTGCTCATACTCCTTCAGCAGTGTCTTCTTTCTCTGTTATTTCCACCAATACCACACAAAAACTAAGCTTTTCAGCTACGAGAACGAAAAACAACCAGCTGTGGAGTGAAGAAGATGAAAGAGAGAAAGAGTGTAAGAGAAGTTTGCCTTGTCAATAGCGCGAGAGCGAGCAAGGCCAACACGGCGCTCTTCGCCTTTGCGCTTCTTGCCGAGAATGTCGAATTTGCGACGAGACCAGATGGTTTCGAAGGGATTATCCTTTGGAGCTGCCGATTGTGACTTCATCAGCACGCGGTTTAATCCCGCCTTCTTTGAGTTCTTCTTCGAGCTCTTCTTCTTTCCTCCACCGCTGCCACTAGCATCCTTCTTCTTCGCCATGGCTGTTGTGTACAAGTATGGACTAACACAGACGAAGTTGCAGAGTTTGACGGCACGGAGATGATATGCCGGCGGTGAAGGATTCTTTCTCCCGAGTTATTAGTCGTTCCGTCTTTGATTCTCTCCCTGTTTCTTCCTAGGGTTGTTTTTCCGGTTGAATGAACTTGGGCCTGTCTTTAAACAGGCCTGCCAGACCAAACAAAGAAGAAGAAGAATTTTATAAAAAGAAATCCTTTCTATTAATTTTGTTTGGAATCAAAATCATATAGGCTTTGTTTCACTAAAATAGTGAGAAAGTGGTTTTTGGTTGAAAAGTGATGTTTTTGGTAAAAAAATTATATTGAAAAACCCTAAAAATGATGTGATATATATAATTGTTAAAAAAAAGTAAAATAAAATTTTTGAATGAAAAATTGTTTGGGTTGGAAATCATACAAAACCATACTGTTTTTTTTTTTGTCGAAAAACAAGACCATACTGTAATTGCACTTTTAGCTAGGGTTAAAAATAAGAGGGACACTATGGGAAAAAAAAGTAACAATAAACTGGTCACTTTTTCATTTAACCATATCGATAATAGTTGAAAAATTGGTTATGGTTAAGCATATGAATCTTTATATAATTTAATGGTGGGTAGGTTAGTCCTTTTTTGATGCGGTTAATTGATACGGATAGCATAATATACTTATTTCTAAAAAGGAAAACACATATTATATAAGTTAGATTGGTGCACATTAGCTCACTGGTTGAGCACTCATGGTAGTACCATGAGGTCTCGGGTTCGAGACTCTAGGGCGGCGGTTTGCAATATTCTCCTTAGAGCTGGTTAGTAACCAGTTCTCATCCCTTGTGAATGTTTTAGACGAGCCCAAGTAGTACTTGTGGCGATCCTAATTTCTTTCCTTATAAAAAAAAGTTAGTTTGGTAGTAGATGGCTTCTTTTAATAAGAGGTAGCCAAACAATGACACAAGGACGAATAAATGACGATCAGAAGCAGCTCTATCGGGCGTGGTGTAAGAAGGGAAAAAAGGGACACTATGGAAAAAGTAACAAACAACCCGTCACTTTTTCATTTAACCGTACCGATAATAGTTGAAAAATTGGTTATGGTTAAGCAAAAGAATCACTACAAGTTTTTAGCTCTCATTAACCTGCATGATCCAAGATACCCTCCTTGAGACGAGATCCTAATCCTCACCACGTCAAAAAAAGAAAAAAAGCTAGCCTTACTTAGTGAACATATATAAAAGCAAGTTTAATTATATTACTTTTATTTTTGGTCAAAAAATATAGGGTGAGGAGATAGTGTTCCAGTCCAAGGATTAGGAAGACCTAAGTGAGCTTTTACAAGGGATTTATATATGTTTCACCTCAAAGACATTAGTGGGGGCCTAGGGGTCATACTTATAATTTGTCATATTGATATCCGTCTTGCTCCACTAGACCAACCTCTTAGATTAGTTTGGTGGTATTACTTGATCCATGGATTTGTTTTATTATTCTAACTTGGTGAACTAGGTTTAAATAAGGAAATGCTTGATTGTTGCGTTAATCATGAAGTGAAAGTGTACAACCATATAACAATAGGGTCTCAAGTAGATCAAAGAATCACAAAAAAAGTTGTTATGATTTCTAATTATAGGACAACATCTGCAATAATGAGAAACTACAGGTTAGTGGCATAATTAGTAGTAAAGAGATTACTGTCATGTACTCTCTTTAAACTTGTCGATAATTACTAATGAAATTCTTATCTTCTTCTTCCTTTCTTCCTTTGATTCTTCTTCTTCCTCTTCAACTCTAATCTTCTTCCTTTCCCTTAATCTTATCTTCAAACCATCGGGTCATGGCATAATCTAGTTTCACCAAGTCAGGTGCTAGATCGTTCATCATTTCTTACCTCGTATAAACAACTAGATCGCTTATCATTTCTTACCTCATGTAAACAAAGATCATTTGATCAAAACACTAGATAAGTTATCATTTCGTATCTCATGTAAACAAAGACCAACTTGTCAAACACTAAATATACAATTTTCTAATTTGTGAAAGTTGGTTATGACATATTTACTTTATATGTGATTTATTAAACTCTTCGTGTTGAATGCTTATGTATATATTATTACAAAGTATAAGCAACAATGATTTTTTGCACTTATGTTATTTTACAGCTTACTAATACACTTTTTGTTTTGTTTATTTACTACAATATACAAGTATGAAGAAGTTGTTATTTGAGAAACTCGTGATAGAAATCGATGAGTCCATTTCACTTATTGGAGAATGAAGATGCATGAATTAGTTATTTGTAACTATATTTAGATCTTCATGCTTTGAAACCAAATGTTTTGTCTGGCTTTGGATTCTTTAGCATTTATATATTATGGTATTCGACTATGCATTTTGACATCTACTAGGTCAAAAGCGCTCTTTAATTTCGAAGCAGTGAAAAGTTTGGAATGAAATGGTTTTGCTTTGAGAAAACGAATTGGTTTACAAATAGTTTTTTACTATACGTCAATGTGTTCTTAGGTCTAGGTAACTTTTTCCTTGTTTGATTATTCCGGTGCATTTTATGAAAAAGTCACCAGGTTTGTAGGAGTCAAGTACTAATTATCATAGTGTATGTGATAAACCGACGGTACGTCCCTTGCATTAAACTCTCAATCCTTCCATTTGTTTTGTTCAATAGATTCAACCTTGGTTGGATTGAAAAGTCAATATAGGGCAATTCTATGTGGTTCATTCTCAATTGCAAGTGCTTCTTAATATATGCTTGTTCTAGGGTTGAACTCGTATGTAACTTCTACATGTTGTTTGGCTAGTACATAGGCAAAGGGAAATTATATATGTACTTGATGCGATTGCATGTTAACCGCAAAGTTGTTTGGTGAAATGACCCAACCAAATCAATTGATTATTATAAAATTTTAATTAGTTTGACTTCAACAATTTTACCATAGAATTTTTTTGGGCTGATCGTATTAACCATAAGATTCAAACCGGAGACTTTTGAGTACTACCCTTAAGGCTTAATTGATTGACCAAATGACGGGAGGCATTTTAATATAGAATTTTAGTCTTTAGATCATTTGCTTCATTTTGATTTGATTTGACATTAGACCTTACAACCATGCACATGCATTTCCCTCCTCAATCAAAACCTTGATTCCAATAAAGCTTTTGAGGTAGTTGTTTGTTAAATGTGGTTCTTTCTTTTTTTTGAACACTTCTTTTGTTTTGTTGTCAATATTGTTGGCTGATTGCTATGATTCAGTGTAGGAAACTAGCTGGGGAGAAGTACAAATCCATGTTAGAAGAAGTGAGTTTCATTTTTTTATAACCTCATCTTAATATGTTACCAACATACCCATGTAGCGAAAAAAAACCTTTCTTATTATGTGAATCTGCTGCAAGTTTCTAACTTGCTTAGGTTTGTTGTTTAGGAGAACAAGCCTTATGTGGTAAAGGCTGTAGAAATCAAGGCAGATCATGAAAAGGCCATGATGGAGTCACACTCAATTGGAGATGCAAATGTCAGTCTGGTGAATATGTAATTTGACTCTTCCAGTGCTTATGGCTTTTACTTCAAACATTCCGTAATTATGTGAATATTCTTTTCTACATGGAGCATCAGGTTGGCCTTCTAGTCTCTCTTTTTTTCATGCCTTTAATTTACTTGTAAGAAAAGGGTAACAATCTCTACAATCTACATGCGGCTAAGCTATCAATATAAGGCATCAATCTAATGCAAATTTGGCGTTATCGAAGCCAATTCATTTCCGATTAGGAAAGGTTTTCGTCGTTGGAAATGGTTTTTCACTTTTGAGAAGAGTTAAAAGCATATTTCTATAATGTCTAATTGAGCTAAAGTTTGTATTAATAAAACTCTAGAAATATTTCACTGTTGAAGACATCTCCTTTTATGTTATGTCGTATTTATACAATGCGAGAAGCATATTATCTCAAACAAACCAGATACTGCTATGTTGATGGATGAACTCCTTTTATCTGCTTTGGTTCTCTAATTGGCCTCCGAAAATGAACATGCATGGAATCATAGGTAAGGTTTTTGTTCTTATTTTCACTAATTGTTAGAGTTATGAACCAAAAGACAAGGTGCATGATTATGATAGAATGTTTGTTTACTTTGTCAATAAATGGCTAACTGGACATGTATATAACACTCCTCTTTGTTTGTATCTTATTCTGCCTTGTCTCCTACATTATAAGCTATGATAAATATGGTAGTTGCACAAGTTTTAAGTTTCGGCTCTTTGTTGTAATGGATTATAAGAGATGGGCTATCAAGATCATGGCTAGGAATCATGCAGATCTCCAAGAGATATTGGAAAAAGAATCTGACCTTGAATTGTGGAAAAAATAGCAGAGGTTTAGTTTCAGTTCAGAAATTGTAACTTGTTAAAACCATTAAGGTTTATTGGCTATTCAACTGCAATATTAAATAGGCTATGCGTGTTCTTTTGGTCTAATCCTGTTTAAGAGTAGTCATTGATCTGCTATATATAAGGTATTATTTCTATTGATATTTGTTTTTCCTTGTTTATCTAACATATATATACACCAGATTATGCTGCTCAGTTGTTTCAATTGTTGAGGAAGACGGTTCAAATAGTGTGCGCAAGTAACTAGAAACTTACTTTATTTACAAAAGGAGATAATTATCAGGTATATAGGTGGGTGGCCAGTTGATGTGAAGAATTGTTGTTGTATAAATATTCAAGCACTTCAAGCTTGGAAATTGTGGACTATTTTCTTAGTTATCTATAATAAAGATTATCTTACTGGTAGGGATGAGCACAATTCAATAATCAAAATTTGGGTTTTTGAATAGAAATGAATTGAAACTGATTCTATTCAGTTTGGTCTTTGGTTTAAGAACTTTACAAATTTCAGTTTCAGTTTAAATATTCATTCATGAACCAAAAATAATTGAACTGAACCCTAATTCAACTTGCATCTCTATAAAAAATTCACAACATATATATAAGTAATAAGGATTGCAACCATTATATTGAGTTACCTAGAATTTACCACATGTCATCTATATATCCAATTGCTTATGAGTCATTTTGTGGTATTTTTTATTTTATTTTTATCAATAATTTGGGTCCCACTTTGTTTTACTAAATTAATTGCTATACTAATAAATCAACTTCATCAATCCACTAAGATCCCATCGTTTTGTTTAATTATTGATTAACTTATCAAATTTTAAATCTAAATCAATTAATACATTTTAACAAATGTTTTAGAATTATTTAAATTCTCTTGATTTTATTTCATATTTTTATAATAATCTAACAAATTAAAATTTCATACAATAAAGTTTTATCTTTTCAAGCTACCATATTTTATGTGTGTGTATATATGTATATGTATATTATATATATATATATATATATTTAAGTCATATTATGTACATGTAGTATCGAATCAATTTTTATTTAGCCAAGTTCGTCCTATAGAATAATTTTATTATGATACTTACTCAAGTCATATTATGCATAATATCAATTTGAATTTATTCTTTACATCAAATCATGCTTTAGATAAAAAGAAATATTGTCAATATCGAAATACTAATAACAATATCCTGCATTATTTTATCAAAAAATATTATATGTTAAAAAATATTGTCATTTGTGTCCCATATATGGTACCGAAAAATCAAGTAGCTACGTCAATTTCTCAAAATAGCACTAGTTTTAATTAAGATAGTATCTTATTTGTGTCATGTGGAGTTTGACTATTCCCTATGATCATTTGTTATAATTACATCCATCAATTGGTAATCATCATCACTTCCGACATGTCAGCACTTATTGATTCGTTTGACGATTTCTCATACTTGCGTTTTCGTTTTTTACAGCTATATGTCCATGATGAAACTTTCAATTAACCTGTGAATCTTTCAATACAATATCATTTTCTGATTGTAGAGCCTATAAGCACTTCTACTTGTTTCAATTATTTCTTTCTTTCTTGTATACATTGCTTGTTGTATTACAGCTTAAGCTTTCACAATCTTCAAATTGTTAATGTAAACAAGCATAAGGCCCTATATTTCATAGTCTCAACCATTGATCTAGGAAGGTGGATGTGGAACTTCTATTCCCCTCTTCTTGTGATCATATCGATGAGATGGTATAATAGTCAATTTATACCTCTTACATCCAAACTACAACCTTGTGTTGATGCTCTACTTGCTTCCCAAACTTAGATTGATGAGACAGTTGTAAGTAAAAAACGCTACTTTCTTGCTTCTTTTGATGGATGTTTTTCTTAAAGTACTAATGCTTGGTTCATATATGTGTAGACATTTTCAGCTATATGGACCAATGACCCAACAAAGATATTCTTGCAGTAGTTGACTCCTTAGTTTGGTTCGTATTAGGCCTAATTGGCCCATAGTCCTAATTCGAGTTAGATTCCTTAGTTTCGATTTTTCATCACGTTCAACTACGTTTTGATATATGCTCTTACTCTTTCATTAACGTTGGCTTGGATCGAGAGTTCAATTCGACTTGCTTCGTATTGGACCTAATGGGCCCATAGGCTCAACGAATTCAATTTCTTAGTTTCGACTCTTAATCACGTTCAACTATCGTTTCGGTTTATGTTCTTACTCTTTAATGAAGGTTGGCTTGAATCAAGAGTGTTATTCAGCTTGGTTCGGCCCTAATGGGCCCATAGTCCTAATTCGAGTTCGATTCCTTAGTTTCGATTTTTCATCACATTCAACTATCGTTTCGGTTTACATTCTTATTCTTTCATGAACAATGGCTTGGATCCAGAGTTCAATTCAGCTTGATTCATTTTGGACCTAATGGGCCTGTAGGCCCAATTGGAGTTCGATTCCTTAGTTTCGGCTCTTCAATTCATCAAGTTCAACTATCATTTCGGTTTATGTTCTTACTCTTTAGTGAACGTTGGCTTGAATCAAGAGTGTTATTCAGCGTGGTTCGTATTTGGCCTAATGGGTCCATAGACCCAGTTCGAGTTCGATTCCTTAGTTTCGGTTCTTCTTATAGAAAATTATAAAAAATTAATATTTTGCTTTGCATATTTTTGTTAAAGAAGAAAATGTTGTAAAATTTGTAAGTTTATTTGATTTTCCTCTATATACAAAAACAATGTGTAAAGACTTTTTCAAAAGAAACTCATTAAATATTGACAATTAGTTGTACATCTCTGTTCAAGAATTCTCAACTTTCTTATTTTAAATATAAATAGAAATCATGGACTGTCTATCCTCATCTCTCGCTCGTTCCATCGAGTGATTCTGGCACAGTTGCTTTCGATTTCAAAGACGAGTTCGGGATTTTTGAAAACGACGAATGAAGACGACGACGCACAGTTTTCGCGTTATTAAACCTAACAGGAGGCGTCATGGGCGGTTTCAGGATCTTTCCAATGGAGCAAGTTGGATGGGTTGTAAACCAGTCCATAATTGGGCATTTTCCGGGAAAAATCCGGTTCGTTTGTACAATTTCTAAACCCGCTCAAAGAATCGGGTTTTTTCTTAAATTTTGGACGGATTACCGACCCGTACAAGTTGAACCCGGTTTTTTTTAAACATGTGCGGGTTTATAACCCATCCATATAAGAGTGCGTAATCGAATTTCCGGAGTGCGCACAAATTCGCCGATAAATTTTCCAAAATAGAAATTAAACCAAACCACCCATATAAAAATTCCGTCCACAAAGCACCACCTCCTTGGGTCCACGTTTTCCATTGTGTGGTACTAGACAGCGTAGCTCTGGCCCAAATATTTAGTAGCGAGTCCAACGCTTTGGCCCAAACGCCAAACCAATTCGTTCTTCAGCTCAGTCCATGCGTTCCATTTACAAATTATGTTCGCGGGAGAGCTTCATCCACTCTCCGGCTAGGAACAAACTCCGGCGCCAAGTCCGCAATCTCTCTCCCTCTCAACTCTCAATTCGGTCCGTGTTTAACTTTCCCTTAGATAATCGATTGTTATTCATAATTACTTATAAGCTTGTTGAAAATTCTATCTAATCTAGCTTTCAAAGCCCGTTCATGATCTAATTTGGGGTTTTAATTTTCCAGTGGTGAAAGTGATCGATTCAGTAATTAGTAACTTTCATAGCCAACTCCCAAATTTTACCATCCACAGGAAATCAAGGAGAGGGGGTTATTATGGTGATTGATTCATACCAAGAACGATCAACTAATCCGACAACCAGTGTAAAAAGTAAATACTAAAATCAGTACCTATTAGGCAGGCTTCGAAGATCCTCAACCCACACCACCTGCTTGGCCCTCTTTGAATTTGTATAGAGATATATGGCTCTACAAGTGCGATTTTCACATAAGCATTCCATCAATTGATTGCATAGATGATTAGGTGCATGCAAAAAATGGAGATACAAAACGTCTAATGAATCGAATGGGCCAAAAATAACTACCAGGCAAGGGTTTAGAACCTACGTTTCTCATCAAAACCAAGCAAAACCAAAAGCTAGATTCACAAAAAGCTAGGTTTTCTATCACAAAAAGCAACAAGAACAAGATGCCAAGAACAAGAGCATAGTCGCCAACCTAGGATTTTCTATCAAAGGCAAGCAAGATGACAAGAACAAGATGCCACAACTAGGGAAATAAAAATAAACAAACAAGCCAGATCTGGGAGGGGTTTTCGTTACCTAACAAAGCCGCGCATAAGAGGACTTGAGATCGCTAGGGTTCTTCGAATGAGGGAGACTGAGGAGAGATCAGAGAGAGAAGACAAGTGAGGGCAAAGGGCCAATTTCAGATCTATGGAGATCGGGGAGGGGTTCTTTGAATTGAGATGCGCTCTTCCAATTTCAGATCAATGGAGAGTGAGGGCAAAGGGTATCGGGTGGAAATTTATCGTCTTCGTTCATCTCCCGCTACCCAATCCGCTTGTGAATTCAGCTTCCCCTTGGGGGTAGGAGGGGAAGCGTAATGCCTCCGTTTAGCTCTTTCTTTCATCTCCCGCTGGCCAGTCTGCTCTCGCCGAACACCACCTCAAACTAGCGTAATCAAGCCAATTCATCTCCTGCTGGTGTGCTCCGCTACTACCGAACGAGGCCTATGTCCTCTTCTTCTCTTCAGAACTAGCGGAATGGGTAGTGTATTCCTCTAGCAGGGCGGAATCATCCAGAAAATAGCATCCGTGTACCCCCAAGGGAATTGGATTCCGCTAGCGTTTTTCTTCTTGTGGCTCTCCGCTACTTGACCAGCCAAACTAAGCATAAGACACTGAAAAAAAATAGAAAAAAGTAACAAACAACGGATAGCTTTTTTCGATTAACCATACCGATAATAATTGAAAAATCGGTTATGGTTTAACAGATGAAACTTTAAATAAATTAACGGTCGATTGATGGTTAGTCATTTTTTGAAACGGTTAATTGATAACCAGGTAGTATAATATACATATTTCTAGAAAGGATGAAACCATGTATAAGTTAGTTTGGTGGTACTAGACATGTTTTATTAGAAGCTAGCTTAGTCAACATATATAATACGAAGACCATGGGTTAACAACCTGACCTCCTCTTGGATCGCCATCAAAGGAAGGTTCTCTCACAATTATGGCGGTTAACGTCGACACTATAGTAGCCCTCGTCACCACCACATATCTCTCCATTAGTGCAAATAAGAATGCAATCTTCAAGGAAGGAGGCGACAAGCGCGTGACTAGCTAGGGATCATATATATTGGTGCTTATATCGATTTTGTTTTTTTATTTCTCCTATTTGGTTGTTTTGTTAGGACAACAATGACCCTACGAGGTCTGTAATATTTTTCATGAGTGCTAATGACTGCTTAAATTTACCATTAACTGATATTGATAATTGTGCCTTGTTTGAGTCGAATATCGCATCCACCACATACCCAACCCTATACCTTGTACGAGTCGTCTCCCAATTGTGTACAAGGTACTAGGCTAGGATGAGCAAAAATTTGCGGTTGTTTGAGTTGAATATCGCATGCACCACATAACAGACCCCATGCCTTGTACAGTTGTACATGACATTTCGCGGCGGTGCTCAAAATACTAGGCTAGGATGAGCGGAAATTTGTGGTTTTAAGCTTACGATTCGGGCAACATAACCGCCCCTAGCATGCTCTTTTAGGTCCAACCAAAGCATAGCTTGTGGTTTTCCTTGGTTTTAAATTTGATTTTTGAGCCAACAACTTGGTAAGGACACTACAATGATTGTGATCTATTAGGTCTAACCCCAAGCATAGCTTGATGATTTTCCTTGGTCTTGCATTTGACTTTTGAGCTAGCGACTCGGTAGGGACACTATAGTGTGCACTTATAGCTTTAAGTGTCCAATCCCAAACATAGCTTGGCAGTTTTCCTTGAACTTACATTTGATTTTTGAGTTAGCGACTCAGCAAGGACACTTCAACAAGTGCATCTTTTTAGGTCCAACCCCAAGCATAACTTAGCGGTTTTCCTTGGTCTTGCATTTGATTTTTTTGAGCTATTGACTCAGGCAGTCTGACTACAACAAGCACACTCTTTTAGGACAATTCTTAGGATATCTTAACGGTTTTCCTTGATCTTACAATTGATTTTTGAGCTAGCTACTCGGCAAGACATCTGACACTAACACAGGAGTGCACTCTTTTTGGTCCAAACCCAAGCATAGCTTCACGGATTTTCTATGTATTACATTTGATTTTTGAGATAGTGACTCAGACAATTTAGTTGCATCTAGTGCGCTCCATCAACAAGCGTTTTATTGGTTTAACTTTCACGCCTATATATGATGACGCTACGTGCACGAGGCACGAAGAAAGGCGCGGCGCTAGATATTGCACACATGGTGATGTCATGATGAAATGCTTATCCCAATTGTAAGGTATGGTTTTGCTTATCGATTTAGCCCTTGGGTGCCACGTATGGGTACGACTTTAAGATGGAGGCCAAACGAGTTTCGGGCCACATGGGGTGTTGCGCCAAAGAGATGGGAAGCTTTGCAAACACATTGTTGCTTTGATGGTTCGCGTCAATCGAATCAGCCTTGCACGACTTAGGAGGAGAAAAGTTTTGATTTAGTATTGCAATCTGAAAAAAGCTGACGCGAATAACGAGAAGAAATATTGTTTTATTTATATGGTAATACGAGATTATCAATGATGTGCACGTACGATTGGAGATTTTTTTTAGAGGACGGGCCTACTTATGAGGATGGGCCGGGGTATTTTGTGACCTCACTTCACATTATGTGTGCTCTTCGTGATATTTAAAAATGATGATACTTTAGTGTAGATAATGATTTCCTAAAGTCATTTTAAATCTTTCTACTTTCTTCTCTTTGGGTTTGGTCGTTATTTATACGAAGTCTTGAGGCTCAGATGTTGAAATTTACCGATGTGGGATGAGCGAGCAGACTCCTCCGTGGCTCATCCCCACTGGTGCCACTGAATACCCCGTGCACGGAGCGCTGGTCCTGCTAGCAAAATGAATGACTAAGGCTCCGTTTGGCAATCCTAGCTGAAACTGGAACTGACAGCTGAGACTGAAAGCTGAAGCTGGGAGAATTAGCTGAAGTTGGGAAAATTAACTAGATGAATGTAGAAAAACTTGAAATGTGTGTTCGGGAAGTCCGAGAGCTGAACGAAAAATATAGTACTTAAATTGCCAAAAATACCCTCAAATGTATATTTTTTAAATATTTTTTAATAGTCAGCACATTAATATATTTGACCCAAAATGCCCAAAATGTTCACTCTCTCTTCTCCGACAGTCCGACTCCTCTCTGGTACTCGCCGGCCGCCGTCCCACTCTTCTCCTCCGGCTTCGCTCCTTGCTCTCGTCGGCCACCTGAGCGCCCCCCTTGATCTCTCCTTTGCAGCAGCAGCGAGGCCGGTAACGGCACTGGCCGTCGTCGCCTCTAGGGTTGAACACCGCCGTCGTCGATCTCTAGGGTTGAACACCGTCGTCGTCGCCTTCTGCCTTCAAGTGAGAGTGAGGCTCGATTCAGATCTGGGGTGCTCGGGGGTATCGGTGGAAATTTTTGTTGGGGTAGCGGACGGAAATGGCTAAAACGCCCCATCTTCATCTCTACCCTTGGGGGTACGAGGGTACTGGAATGGCCAATTTTCATCTCCCAAAAATGCCCCATCGCCACAACACGCTACCGGCCGAACACGTGAGTTGAGCAGCGTCCTGGCGCCCGTCCCAGCTTCAGCTTCCTGAAACTCTAGTCCCGAACGAAGCCTAAGCTGTCTTAGGATAGTTATCGACGTAAGTGTTGTCTCCTCGTCGTTACCACGCACACCCAACACTTACATGTCTGTTAAAACAAAGGCTGAATTTCACAAAAGCACGTGCAAAATGTGAGTTTATGCATCAAAACATCCATAAAAATAGAAATTAAACCAAACCACCCGTATAAAAATTCCGTCCACAAAGCACCACCTCCTTGGGTCCTTACGTTTGCCGTTGTATGGAAGTAGAAAGCCCAGGACTGGCCCATATATTTAGTATCCGAGTCCAACGCTTTGGCCCAATATGTCAACCCAATTTGTTCTTCATCTCAGTCCACGTGTTCCATTCACAAACTACTTCGACGGGGGAGCTTCATCCACTATCCGGCGAGGAACAAACTCCGGCGCCAGGTCTGCAATCTCTCTCCCTCTCAACTCTCTGTATTACTTCTCAATTCGGTCCGCGTTTAGCTCTCTTAGAGAATTGCTTGTTATTCATAATTACCTACCCCAGCTTGTTGAAAATGCTATGTAATCCGCTTTCAAAGCTCGTTCATCATCAAATTGGGGGTTTGTTAGTGGTGAAAATGATTGGTTTCTGAACAATTGGAAGATTCTTTTTGATGCTTTGTAGTCATCATTTGAAAATTTTCGACGAATTACAATATTGGAATCTGCTCGAATGATAAACCTGATAGATATACTGAGATATTGTCATGTTGATTATGAATTCGTGAAGTTATGTCGCCACTGAGGTTGCTGAAGAAGTCTTCGTCGTCCCAAGACTGTGGATTGCAACTCCAAAGTCTTCTTTTGCAATCGCGTAACGGAAATCGGACTGGTCTCCCTAAACCGTCTAGCATAGCTTCTGATTTTATCCGTAAATTGTCCTCTGGTTCTGGCATGTCTGAGAATCTTGCACCCGCCACTGAAAATATTCAGCTTGATGGGATTGCTCAGCAGATGCTAAAAGCAAGCAAGTAAGTGTACCAAGTTGCACTTTTCTTTTTCCCCTGTTACTCAGGCCATTGTTTCTTGTAACTTATATGAAACTAGAGGTTCAGGATGTTTCATTTCCCAAACTGAGCAGATTGATGGATTTCATATTTTGCACACACATCCTGATATATTTTTAATCTATCAGTATGAAGCAGGGAAAAGGGCTTTACTGGAGAAACCTCACATCTTGCATCCTGGAGAGGAAATCCCATGCCTCTGCAAGTTGCTATGGTGTTTCAGCATTGCAAGCACATTCTTACAGCTCCATCAGTCATTTGGATAATAAGGTGACAAGACTATGATACCATGATTTGATTCTTCCATTGACTCCATGATTAAAGTACATAAGTCTTTGATATCATAAATGGCCAGTTTGAGAACTATGTAGATTTTCTTACATATTATTACTTGATTATTTGAAAATATAGTTAGGGCTTCCTATTTTATGTCTTCTCAAGCTGTGGAAGATAGTTTGAGTTTTCAAGTTCTATGCATTCTTATATATTGCCCAACAGTGCAGTTGCTGGGAAGAATTCCAAGATCTGTGAAAATAGTTGAAGTTGGTCCCAGAGATGGCTTGCAGAACGAGAAGAATATAATACCTACTGAGGTGAAAGTTGAGTTGATTAAGATGCTTGCTTCTTCAGGTTTGCCTGTTATTGAGGCCACTAGTTTTGTTTCACCAAAATGGGTACCACAGGTATTACTGCTAAACGTGAGCTGACTTGTTGAAGAGTTTTCTTACAAGTACTATGTGGCTTGATATGGATTGTCATGGCTTGGTCTTGGATCTTGCAGTTGCAATGTTTTAGGCTATGTTTGTGAGTTCAGAATTACTAGAAAATTTGAATTTGGACAATGAAGAGTGGAGAGCATCCTGGGTTAGAATCGAAGTGTAAAAGCCAGGTCTGGCTTTGCTTAGCCTGGGAACTTTTCAGGGGCTTGTTTTCAGAGCCATGTTTGTCTATACCATGATTGATATATAAGATTTTGGTTGATTTCTTTCCCTTTCTGGTATATTTATCATTTTATCATATATTAGTATATTACATCTGTACATTCTCCATTTTGTAATGCCATTCATCTATATTTATACTGTGAACTAGATTATTCATGTGTGAATTTAGTGCTTTTGACTCTGCTGCTTTCACTTGGATATGGGCCTGCAGTTTTTATGTATCAATGTGCGTTCTTTGTTTACATTGTAGCTAGGAGATGCCAAGAATGTAATGGAAGTAGTAAGAAACTTTCAAGGTCCCAGATTTCCTGTGTTAACACCGAATCTCAAGGTGAATTTCTTGTGTGCTTGATGATGCAGACAAATACTGAGCAACCTATTTTTGTTGGAATTTGCATTGATGTCTTTTTATGCTTTCAACTAGGGTTTTGAAGCAGCTGTTGCATCTGGGGCTAAGGAAGTGGCAATATTTGCTGCTGCTTCTGAGTCTTTTTCAAAATCAAATATAAACTGTAGCATTCAAGAGAGCCTTGCTCGTTATCATGATGTAGCCAGTGCTGCCAAGGAATTATCATTAGCTGTTCGTGGGTATGTTTATCACTTGATGAAATTGGACGGTGGGACCGTCATAGTCTTTTCTTTATGATCTTATTCGGGAAGATAATTGACGAATCTCTTCCCTAACTCCCTTTTTGCATCGCCTACTTCAACAATGAATCCTAGTATGCACCCATGCCATGGTCTCCTTCGAAGTTGACTGTAAACCCATCTAAACTTGCCTTAACTAGTGATCTATAGCTAAGCACTATGCATTATAATCACATTTTTAGTCCAACACTTATTTTCAAAAAGTATGTTTGGTAAGCATTAGTTACAAAAAAATTCTTTGTAACCAAAAGTCTTAAGACCACACTCGTTCAAAATTCAAAACACCATACAATTTCCCTTGTGTCAAAACTACTTTTTTACATTAAAGTTAGAGCATAACTAATTTGCCATTATGAAATGCTCTGCCAAAAAAGGCCTTAATACTTGCATTTGAGAGCAATGAATCACTCGCATTCTGTGGCTGCGAGGTCACTTTGGTAGGCATCATGCTGAACTTCTTACAGATGTAACTGAAATTGTGGCACGTTTGTCTTTTCTATCCATGCTCAACAGATACCTTTCATGTGTTGTCGGGTGCCCTGTGGAAGGCAAAGTTTCTCCGTCACAAGTAGCATTTGTTGCTAAGGAGCTGTATGATATGGGCTGTTATGAGATTTCTCTCGGTGACACAATAGGGGTGGGAACTCCAGGTAATTCTTCCTTTCCAATTATGTCAAAAGATATAAACTAGCCAAAATGTATGATCCTTCAATACATCATGATATGAGTTTGTTTATAGGTTCATATTAGGATCCTTCTGTCATGAACATGTCCATTTGACATTTTTACTTCCTTGTCTGATTAGAAACTAGGTATTGTTTACATAAATATGTAGTGAGCATACATTAGTTTATGTAGAAATCACTTTGCAATGGGATTGTTCATCTTTTTTCAGGGACCGTTGTTCCAATGCTAGAGGCTGTTTTGGATGTTATCCCTGTGGAGAAGCTTGCTGTGCATTTTCATGATACATATGGACAAGCTCTTTCAAACATTTTAGTTTCTCTTCAAGTAAGGAAACTCTCTTCTAGCTAAGCTCAACAGATGCATCAACTTTCTGTTGCACAGTTAATGCATACACCACATAAGCATTGTCAAAGAGCTCTCAAATTCTGCCTACAATTTCCGCAAACTAATTATCACCACTAGAGAAGTGCTCAATTGCAATTTAACAAAGTTTTTTTTCTCTCTCTCTACACTATAGATGGGCATCAGTACAGTGGATTCATCAATATCCGGTCTTGGAGGTTGCCCGTACGCTAAGGGCGCCTCTGGAAACGTGGCTACTGAAGATGTTGTATATATGCTTCATGGTCTAGGAGTTGAGACAAATGTGGACCTTCAAAAGCTCCTTCTGGCTGGTGATTTCATCTGTAAGCACCTTGGCCGTCCTTCTGGTTCTAAGGCTGCAACTGCATTAAGTAGAAACACAATTCAATGCTCAAAGCTGTAAGGTATCCCCCCCACCTAGCTTAGCCTTAACGTCTGAATATATTGTTGCTTCCTTTGTACCAATAATTTACTCATCCATGATATACATATATCAAATGTACTGATTTTTCCAATTTCTGCGTGTCATTGATTTCATTGTCTGCACCTCATGAATATACTTGAAGCTAAACTTTGAAACAGTGCTGAGAATTTGAAATTCTATTCCAAGTTACCATCTGTTCTTTTTATAATACGTGTCAACAATGCACCGATAACGACATGACCTTCATTTAAACTCATTTAAGTGATGATGTTATGTTATGTTATTAGATTGATTTTTTTGTCATTTAATCATTTCAGTGACCAGATGGGCAAAATATGAGCTTGCATTATGCTCATTATTTCATATTAGTCTGGTTAGCTTCCCCTTGTGTTTTGATTCACCATTGACACACTGCTCAGTGTTATTATATGTTAATAATGAGTATGCAGGAAGCTGTGCTGTTTTGCATGGCAACACAGCAGACATATTCCTGGTAAATTGTTAAAGAAGGAACAGCAAACATAAAATGTGCTGACAATTAAACAGTGTGCTCAAAGAACTAATTTCTTAATTAAGATAGGTTCTTGATAGCTGTACTCAAATGTTGGGTTTGCAAACACCTGTCTGCACTGACCCATATGACTTGGGGCCGAATCAAAATGAAACAATTTTAAATTCCATTGTTAATTCATCTTCTTCGATGCATTTTAATTGGTTTATATGTTGATGCCAAATGAACGCTTGTGTGCAAAGCAAAGCAAAGCCTTTGTTTGTTTGCCCTTATCCCAATCCAGAGATAGGGGCACTATAGTCTATAGATATATATATATTAAACCCTTCTCTCTGAATCTGATGATAAAATTGAATGGCCTTGAAATGACTGGGTTTTGTGAGCTTTAACTTTTCCATTGAATTCTTGTATATCTAATGCTCAATTTGGGTCCCCTAAAATGGCAGTTCCTTTCTGATAGGTACAACTTTCTGTGTGGTCTCTCCCATGAAAGTGTTCTTGTGATCTAATTGGGTATTTACTGTGATTTGCTTTTTCAGATTTAATAAATCTCACTAGTCGCTTTCACCTGGGATCTTCACGATTGAGCCTTGGCTCTTGTTTTTCAAGACATAAGCTATTGTAGTAAACATACCTATTGAAAGGGTTTGGCATTTTGGCCCATTTCAAAAGGGTTCTAATTAATGCTACCTTTTTATACAAAACTTCCTAATTAGCGTAAAATTGCAAGCTTTCTCTCTCAGTGATCTGATACATGAGCTCCACTATGATCTTCTTCCACCAGCTCACTTTCTTCTGCAAATACATTTTGTTGAATCATGGGTTTGGAAAAAAATCTTCCATTTTCATTTTCTTCCATCTGATCAACTTTTCTTGGTCTTCTTCTGATGTGCTACTAATAGTAGTATTAGCTTTTCATTTATTCCAACTTTACTGTCATTGCTCCATGCACCCAAATCCACCCTACCAAAAACCCTGAAATTTGTTGGATTGACATTTGACCCTTTTGCATGCATATTTAAAAATAACTCTAATGAAATGGTCGTTTGATGGACCCTTAAATTGTACAAAACCCATATTAATTCCTAATGCATATTTTTCACCACCTACTGACTCCACTAATCTAATGAAACTAAAGTTGTAGGAAAATGTCAATATAGAAAGGTAGGAAGCTTTTGCCATCCTATGTGGTTACTTTGTGAAACCACTCATCTTCTCTTTTTGGTATAATAGTCAACATGTGCCTCCAACAAGCCACTTGAAACATCATTACTTTGAGCAGTATGTTCAAAAAAGAGTTTATTCATTCTCATTTCTTCTATGTTTTTGATGTAGGAATGTAGGGTACGGCACGTTTCGGTTACTCGAGATAATGCATCATATTTCTCGATAATGTATTCTCTTGCATTAACATCTTTAATACGCCTTTTAAGTCAAAAGTCTTGGTGTTTTATATGATGCATTATCTCGATAATGCATTATATTTCTCGTTTTTGATGTTCGCAAAAATTAGCTTATTCATTCTCATTTCTTCGAATTTTAAGTCATTCTCATTAAGACTTTTAAGTCAAAAGTCTTGGTGTTTTATATGATGCATTATCTCGATAATGCATTATATTTCTCGTTTTTGATGTTCACAAAAATTAGTTTATTCATTCTCATTTCTTCGACTTTTTTGATGTGGGAATGTACGATACGATGCGTTTTGGTTGCTCGAGATAATGCATTATATTTCTCGATAATTTATTCTCTTGCATTATATCTTAACATTTAATATGCTTTTTTTAAGTCAAACTATTGGTGTTTAATATATATATGATGATGATGGGTCCATTCCAAACTTAGCTTGATATGTCAATCATTGATCCTCTAGTGTGTGTGTGTGTATATACTACCCTCCATAGAAAGGAATTGTGCAAGTTACTTGTCCAAAGAAGTGGGTTTTGGAAGTTCTTGCAAAGCTCACAAGTTACAAAAACAAACACTATGAGGACAAAATTGGAACAGAAAATTTGGGCTTATTCCGGTTACAATTGGTGGTCCTTGCCCTCTGCATGCCTCCTCTGGGCTGAAATTCCCTGCCCTTTCAAGCAGCTTATAACAATGCAAAAACAGCACTGTAAAACTTAACCATTTTTTTTTTCTGATAAAAAAAAAATATTTTAATTACATAAAAAAATATCAATTGTGCAAACTACATGAAGCTAAATATTACAAAAGTGTTACTTCTATTTTTTAGGGGGGAAAAAAACTAGCATTTTGGAATCAAAGTTTTCAAAAGTTGAATGATATGTTTGCCCTTTTCTTGTTGGTATCCAATAATGTTGTCATTGCATCTCCCCATTAAATAGTTTTATCATCATCATATGATCTTATAGTATCTCTCTGGCAATTTCACAATCAATCTTCGTCTGCATAGTACTTGCACAAGTATTGATTCCGGAATCATGTCATTTTTCTGCCAAAGCTTTCAAAACAGCACGCCTCTATATCCTTGCAAAATCTCACTCAGTTTGAATGCAAGATTTCATGAGCAGTAAATTTAAAAAAAAACTTCAAAGTTTAGAATGTATGGAATTGAAAACCAGTGAACATATATTTGTACTACCCAAGAGATAATGCAAAATAATGATTAGGGCATTGTTTGTTAGGGAAAAGTTAAAGGAGTGGGCATCAGAATCAGCTCTTGTGGAGTAAACACTAATGAAATATAATCAAGTAGCAATGATTTTTTTTTACTTTTTTTTTACTGTGGTGGTCAGCTCAACTACTTGAAATTCCAGCAATAAATGCACGCATCCTTTTTTCACCTTCACCCATTTTTTGTTAAAAAAAATGATGGAATGCCATTTAGTCCGTGCCCAAATGGGTCACATTCATAATTATAATTTATATGTCATGTCATTGAAGCATAATTCATCCATCTTTGTTATGTTAAGTGACAGTAATTGTTTAGCCAAGAAAGCACCAACCAAGTGCTTCTGCAATTGTAAAATTCAGTATAAAAAATAAAGATGCAGATTCAAGTAATGAAGATAAATGAATATTATATCTTTTCTAATTATTATGGCTTAATTATTTTGAGGAAACCAATCAACAGAATTCTGAATGCATGAAAATAATCTTTTCTTGCAACTTTTAGCATGTTAGTGAACTAAGAAACAAACTATCAGCACCTGTTGCTCCACCATTGACTGATTCATGGAGTAGCAATGTAGAATAAAAACACCAACAACTAGATACAAAAATTGTAATGCCATCAAATTTTCTTGAGAGCTGAGATCATTGCTTATTGCAAAAAATTTCTTGAGGCATCTCCAAGACAAGTTCACTCCATGTAGTAGTTGTAGTAGTAGTAGGCAAGCAAGAAATAAGAGGGAAAGGACATATTTAATTAAAGAGAAACAAATAAATTAAAGGGCAATCTCTCAACAAATCCCAAAAATTTTCATATACAATCTACTTTTGGTGCAAAGTAGCAAAAGTTGTCTCTAGACAACATAAACAATCTACTATAATAGTATGAGAAAATCAAGGCTTACATAACATAGAAGCTCATCATCTGTTATGCAGGGGGTTTGGGCCAGTGTGGACTCTCCTCTTTTCATCTCCAAACAACTCATCATGATGATCTCCATCTTTCTTCTCTTGTCCTCTTTCATGGCTTCTTCTGAGCTCATTTGAAGAAGAGGAAGGAAACCCAGTTCTGAATTTGTTGAATCTGCCATACCCATCAACAGTTTGCAATGGTGACACCACCAGAAGGAAGAGAAGAGACAAACAAGCCACATGCTTTACAACAACATTCATCATCATAACAATGGGGATTTGAGATCTCCTTTTCTGGGCTCAAAGACCCCTTCTTTCACCACCATATGAGATACTTACACCCTTTCTTTCTTGCCCACTTTTGTTAATTGTAATAAAGTTCTGTTCTTTATTTTTTGTGGGTAGGTTTGGAATGGAAGGTTGGGGAGTGGAATGTGGGGAAATGGGAGGGATTTTGTTAAGAGAGAGCTTAGCTGTTGTCTTGTGAAATGTGAATTGTTTATGTATAAGAAGAAGTCTTGGAGTTTGAGGAGGAAGAAGAAGAAGAAGATGGGGAATTGGTCAAATGGGCCTTGAGGGTCAGCAAAAGCATAGGGCTTGGTGATTTTGTTTTTACTCTATGCTCTACAATAATACTTACATACTACCACTAAGCTAATAAGCTAGCTTTATTTTGTACTAGTTAGTTGTATGTATTTCTGGTGTTGGAAACTTCCTTGTCTCTCTCTCTCTCTGGTTTATTTTATTTTATTAAAAGCATTGCCTTCTGATTTCAGAGCCTCTCCAATTTGCTTCCTCTGTGGAGTATTTAACACACAAAAAGATACACAAAGCCCAATGTAGGAAGTGAGAAAGGTGCATGTAGTTAAGTAGTTCAACTTTTAGTGGCTTGATTTCACCAAAAAAAAACTTTTAGTGGCTTGTTGCAAAAGGGTAAATTTTATTTTTTGCCAAAGATGTTGTGATCATCATTTTGTGGGTCGGTTTGCAAAGAAAAGCTCAACAAAGCCTTATATCATTTTGGCCTGAAATTTATACATCCTCAACAAGAGTCAAGTGAGTGTTTTTGACCAACTCTCCCGGGTCAATCGGTTGAACCAACACGTAAAAGGGACAAACATTTAAGGACAGAGAGACTATTCATTATTAATGGTGGTAAATGAGCATTTTTTGGGTAAATCACCCAAAACAAAAATGAGTAAACCATTTATGCTGAAAAGAAAAGTATTTCATAGGAAAATCCTAATTCCTCAACCTCTTCTCTGTCCATTTTCAATCTTCTGGTCAAAATTTGAGGATATTGTTCTTTGGTTTATCTTCTTCTTCTCATTGCAATGCTAGCTACTATAGTTGCAGCCCAACAAGAGCTAGCTGGTATGGTAAGTAAATAAGTCTGAGACAGAAAAGGGTTGTGAAATGAATACCTTGAATAGTTTGTTTAATTTCTTGAGGAAAATGATGACGTTTTTGTTGTTCCACTTTCTTGCTTTCTTGAGAGGAAAAAAAAGAAGATATTCGTGGATTATAATTAGCCTGGATGAATGATATCGGTAGCATTTCCTATCAGAATTCGCCAATTGAAAAGAAATGCAAATATTATGATCGAGGTGGGCATGTTTTTACGAGTACACACAAAAATCATCATTAGAGTAAAGAAATCTTAGTTTGCCTTTCAAGCAATCAGAATTGGCTTCCACCTTCTCCTAAACAATATCATTCTCCCATTTCTAGCGTTTATTTATTTTTACCTACCATACTTAATTATAAAGTAGAATTCAAATTTTTACAAAAATTTGTAATAAAAAAACTTATTGGACATTCTTTTATAATAAAAACTGTGACCTTCTAACAAATATTATTTTATAAAATATAATTTTACCCTCGTATATAATAATGAAAGTTCTGATCTTTTAACAAATACTATTATTTTATAAAAACATGATCTTTATATTTCGATATAAAATAATATTATTTTAGTTGTTAAGACGTGATCTTTTCAATATAAAATTATAGGTGAATTTCATAGATAGAATATCTTTTTCTTACCCATGTTCGTAGAAAATTTATTGGTGTTACCCGCACATGTAGACCTGGCAAAAAAGTGACCCGAATTCGAAATCCAATCCGAACCGAATCCGAAATTGGACACGAACTATGACGGATGAGCCATCCGAACATGACCCGAGACCCGATCTGAATCCGATCCGATCTGAAAATGACCCGAATTAAATATGATCCGAAATCATCTAATCTGAATCCATCCGATCCGAAATTACCCGAACTAAATGTGAACTGAAATCATCCGATCCGAAATGATCTGAACTAAATTTGATTCGAAATCATTTGAATTAAATCGCAAGATTTAATATGCTCTTAAAAATAAAAATACCATTAATTAAAAAGTAATGAGGCAAGATATTAGAGTAGTGCACACAAACAATATATAATAAGGCCTTAGTTGACATAATATCGAATAAATCTAAATATAAGAGTTCTTAAAATGTTCATCTTTTTTTATATGTGCACTTAGTAATTACACTCCTATTTAAGTGTGTATGTATTTGACGTTTTTTGGTAGAAACATATATGTTTGATTAATTGTTATTCTATCAATTACTTTATATATGTTTATTTAAAGTGTTTAGGTTTAGAGTATTGTTTTTCAAAATTATAGTATAAGAGTTCAATATAAACTAAAAGTCCGGTAATAAGACTCATATTTATCATCCAAAAACCCGAATAAGCTCAATCTGAAATGACCTGAAGAATTATAACCCAACAAAGCTTGATTCCAGATAACACCTGTATCTGAATCCGAATTGACCCGACCCGAAATGATCCGATTCGAAGCAATCTGAAGAGGACCCGAACCGAACAACATCCAATTCCGAATTGATCCGAAGTATTTCAATCCGAAAAGACCCTAATCCGAAACAGACCCGAACCCGAACAACATCCGAACCCAAACCTAACCGATGCGATCCGAACACAACCCGAACTAATTGTTTGACCTGAATTAATCCGATTCGAACAACCCGATCCAAATCCGATCCAAACGACCTTTTTAACATGTTTACATACATGGTACGGGGGTTACATTAGTTCTATGAGTAAACAAGTTATAGGTTATGTATACACCTATCAAACGGGTCGTTCAGATCAAATTTGGATCGGGTTGTTTGGATCGGATTCATTCAGATCAAACAATCATTTCAGGTTGTGTTCGGATCGGATTAGATTGGTTCAAATTCAGATGTTGTTCGGGTTCGGGTCTAGTTCGGTTCAGGTCTATTTCGGATTACTTCGGATCGGTTCAATTGGTATCGGGTGTTGTTCGGTTTCAGATCTAGATCGGCTCGGGTCCTCTTCAGATTGCTTCTAATCGGATCAATTGAGATTCGAGTGTTATTTGGATTCAAGTTTTTTTTCGTGCCTATTTGGGTTTTTGAATGATAAGCATGACTATTATAATCAAACTTTAAATTTATATTGAATTCTTACAACAATTATACTATAATTTTGAAAAAATATAGGTTAAATACTTTAAATAAAAAAACACATATGAATTAATGGATGAAATAATAATTAGTTGAACATTTATAATTCTACGAAAAAGAGTCAACTTTATATACATGTAAATAGGAGTGTAATTATGGGTATAAAAAATAAACAATAAGTACACATATAAAAAAAGTTGAACATTTTAAGAAAACTTTTATATAAAGGTTTATAGTTAATATTATATCAACTCATCTTGCGTGTCATGTCATTTATTAATCAAATGTATACTTAGATGCATTGATACAGTAATGTTTTAGTTTGGGTCATTTCAGATCGGGTGATTTCGGATCAAGTTTAGTTCGGGTCATTTCGGATCGGATGATTTCGGGTTAAATTTAGTTCGGGTCATTTCAAATCGGATCGGAGGATTTTATATCATATTTAATTTGGGTTATTTCGGATTGGATCGGATTCAGATCGAGTCTCGGGACGTGTTTGTATTGTTCATTCATCATAGTTCGGATCCAATTTCAGATTCGGTTCGGATCGGATTTCGAATTCGGGTCTTTTTTGCCAGGTATGTAATTTAGGTTGTAAGAAAAGTGAAGCAAATTCAAATAAGGGTTGCAATAAGATATTCAGTTAACCCCATAATTTTAAATTTTATATGTGTAGTATCTATCAATATTATACATTTTTTTTTTGATTCATCAATATTATACATTAAAGCTGTAATTTTTGAGCCACAATACTAATTCTCATTCTACTTTATATTAAATTTTACTAATAAAGTATTGTTATTATGTTCTTATAATAATTAGATATAAATAATTTATCTTATTTATACATATTAAATACTATTTATTAATGTTATATAATATCAATTCTATTTATGGATATCATAATAA
Organism: Polygonum aviculare; assembly: GCA_934048045.1. Lineage (NCBI taxonomy): Eukaryota > Viridiplantae > Streptophyta > Magnoliopsida > Caryophyllales > Polygonaceae > Polygonum > Polygonum aviculare. The sequence goes on along the minus strand of OW204032.1, from coordinate 12,461,777 downwards.
TCATACTAAGTAATCCTCATATCTATTTAAATCATATTATATAATATCAAACAAATTTGTATATAACCGAATTCTATCTATATAATAGTTTTTTTAAGATTATAATATCATTTTTTTTATCAAACGGAGAGAAGATCTCCAAGCAAAGTTAAGTAGGGGAGCTAATAGAAATAAAAGGGGAAGAGGTCACTCTCATAGCATCTTCCCTTAACAAATCTCTGATACAGTCAGCGGTTTCTCTAAAACACACAACCCTAAAGGATACCTATGCCCCAATTGCGCCAATTGTTTGTTGTGATCTCTAAATTTGTATTCTTGTACATATATAGTTTCCTTCCATGAACACGAAAGCATACTTCACGAAAATGCGTCTTATATGAGAAGTTTTTGACGATACAAGATAATGTAATGCTCTTCTCACAATTGTAAATGATAGTCCAAAAAATTGATAAGCCATTTGTCAAGTTTAGACAATGACGGACGTTGGCAATGAATTTCAAGCACAGATGTAGGTGTTCCAATACCCGAATGATGCTTGTGCCTTTTGACTGGCAAAATCAAACCAAAAAGGAAGTCAGGTGAGGTGGAGTGAGAGTATAAATGGAACAAAAATCCCAATCCAAACTTTGGGCTAACTAATTTGATTTTCCTTCAAAAAAAATCCAAAAGATTACATATATATAAGGCTGAAGATTATTTGTGGGTGACTAGGTGACTGACCCACCCGGTTCACCCAACCTAATTATACGGATGAACAATCGTAAAAAAGCGGGTGACGGGTGGGTCGGGTGACGGATGAAATGGTTGACAAGTTGAATATGGTTAAAATGTTATACCCGTTTCACCCGACTCATAACCCACTACCCTTCACCCGTTTATCACCCGTACAAATTACTTGTAAGGCGGAGGAGGACCCTGCTTCATGTGATTAGAGACTGCCCTTTGGTTGTGGAGGTGTGGACACAGCTGCTGCAGTCAAGTAGGGGCAGGAATTTCTTCAAGTTGGAGGCTTTAGGGTGGGCGATGTCTAGCTTAGAAGGCAAGGGAGGGCTGTAGCACAAGGAAGGAGATGGAACCCTCTTCGCGGTGGTGGCTCTAGAGGTGGAGGAACGCGAGAGTCTTCGGGGGGTAGGGAGGTTCCGAGGGATCGGCCTCGGCTCTTACGGGAAAGGGCTGATGGGTGTAGGAGTGCTTGGGAGAGGAGGGGCTAGAGGAGCTTTGAGGGGTTAGAGGGTCGAAAGACTGATTAGTTAGACTACACCGCGTGAAGGCTAGGGTCTGATTAACACGGATGGATCGGTGTCTTCAACGACGGGTGAGGAGGCTTCGGGTGGAGTTGTCAAAGATGCCGAAGGAAGGTGGGTCGTGGGGTTTGCGAGGAATTTGGGGATCGAGGTTGTGATCGAAGCAATACTGTGGGGTGCAGCTTAGGGGCTCGAGCTTGTGTGGGAGAGAGGACTCTGAAGGGTCAGGCTAGAGCTTGATTCCCAAGTGGATATGTTATCTCAGGGGGTTAGACGTGCTCACCCTTGTGCCAGCCTTGTTAAGAGGTGCCTAGGCTTTTTGAGTTGGGAGTGGTCTGTCTAGGTCTGACACATCTTTAGGGAGGCTAATCGTGTCGTTGACCAACTTCAGCTAAAGAACTGGGATATGAGTTGAGGCAATTTGTTATTCAAGCAAATAGGAGGTAAAATTAGCAAAATCTTCGCATCTGTTTATGTTGTCTTGTGTAAAATTAGGAAAATTCGTTATGTTGGGACATGAGTATTATTTTTTTGTTGTCTTGTGTTTTGTGGTTTTTGTAGGGTCTCTGAGGGTGATGACACTACCCTCTTTCAAGAGGAGTTCGACTCCAGGTGTTCTGAGCTTGCTGCTGCTGCTCTGAATGCCCACCAAACTGTTATGAAGACGGCTCGTCATGCAAAGAAGAAGGCCGTTTAGCTGAGTCTGTTGGAACTCTTTCTGTCTTGGCGTTGATTTTGGTTTCTGGTCGTTTCTGTTGATTCTGGTTCAGCTGATTTCTGGTTCCTTTTGATACTGAAATTTCTGGTTTAGTGTTGATGCTCATATCTGGTTCTGGTTTCGGTTGGTACTGAAATTTCTGGTTTACTGTTGGATGCTGATTTTTGATTCTTGTTCCCTGTTGATACTTGTGATGCCAAGGAGACATCAAAGCAATCACAACAGTAAGGTGTCAAAGCAATCACAACAGTAATAACATAACAAGCATGTTATGATCCAAGGAAATCCAAGACTAATGTCTTTCAGTGTGGCAAGTGGCCATGATCCAAGGAAATTGTTGCGCACTCCTTTTTTTTTTATGGTTGCCTACACCTACGATACATGTACTTCACCTTTGAAACCTTTCATCGATCATTTTTTATGGGTATTAAATGAATAACCCAAAATATTGATAGTAAGAAAAATAATCCAAGCTTGTAAGATCGGTTAAAAAAATATCCATGAGGCAAATTTTCCGGTCATTATCGATGATTTTGCACCGACTCTTCCAACTCATCCAATGAAGGTTCAAATATCCAAATATCCACTTCCAACTCTTCCGATTTTGATTTCGATGATGTTACCAACTATGACCAAATAGGTACTTTAACCCGAACTCTCAATCATGATTATAGAGACCGATATGAGAGACAAAGACAATAATATAGTCAAATGGATCAAATATTAGATGGCATTTTCATGTTTAATCCAACTGAATTCTTTCAAATGGCAAATCAAGTTCCAAGGGCACTGATGTCCGCGTTTTAGGTAGATTTTTAGGGTCTAGATAGGTTAGTTTAAGTTGTTTTTCGTAGTTGAGTCTTGTATTTTTGAGTCTTTTTGCATAAGTTTTCGTATTTCTTTGAGATTCGGAAACTACGCATATTTGTGTCGTTTTGTAGGTATTTTGAAGCTTGAAGACAAGTTTGGAGCGAGGCTAGGAGAGGATGGACGAGCTAGGAGGAAGATTTCAAGTGGAAGAGCCAAGAAGAAGAGCTAAAGAGAAGCCAAAGCAAGAGGAAAAGTCAAGGAAAAAGTCCCAAGATCGAGCCCAAGAAGGTCGAGCTCGAGCCACATCGCAAAACTTGGAGCGCAAGGAAAACAAGCCTCAGGATCGACCCTGAGGGGGGTCGATATCGACCCTAATAGGGTCGAACCTCGTGACCGACTTCCTCCTATCCGGATTTACATGTTGAAGTTTCCTAGTTTGTATTTTAGGAAGGTTGTTTCTTTGTGTTTCCTAGTTAGATTAGGACTCTTTTTCTTCTATAAAAGGAGGTTGAACCCTTTAGTTTTAATTCAATTCATCCCTTGGGGGGGATCATTCATCCTTTGGGAGGGGAGTCAATTAATCAATCAAGACTTGGAGAGCTAGGAAGAAGACTTGGAGAGCAAGTTTGAGATTTGTAAGATTGATCTTTTGTTTAATTTGAATTCTAGTTTTGTTTTGATCATGTCTTCTTCTTCTTCTTCTTCCTTGTTTCTCTTTGCTATGTGTGAGTAGTCTTCTTAAGTTCTAGGGTTGGGTAAAAACCCAACACAATCATGCATGTTTAACACTTGAATTCTTGACTTGAATGCTTGATGATCATATCTAACCTATCTTGTGCTTAATCCTTTGCGAAAGTTGAGGCATGTCTTGTGATTAACCATAGAGAAAGTGAAAAGTTGATTACTTGATTAGTTCTAATAGGATTATTTGCGAAAGTTGATATTCCTAGGTTGAAGGATAGGTAGAAAGTTATTTGATTTGCGAAAGTTGATTGGATAACTTGAATTGTTTGCGAAAGTTAACTTTTCTATGATCTAGATGGCATGATAGTTGTGAATTCTTGTTGAAAGCTTGTATGGTTGTTGTTGTGGTAGCCCTAGCCCTAGGATTTCCCTTTTATATTGATTGAAATTCGTATCTTTTGCCTTGATCCCGACTCCCTTCGTCGTGTTCGAGCCCCTGTTTGTGATTGAGTGTGTTTTGTGTGCGTTCGTGTGTTTCTGCTCTCAGGATCGACCCCCCTAGGGTCGAGATCGACCCTCTTTGGGTCGTGCCTGAGTTGTTCTGCCCTTGTTTCCTTTGCTCTCTTTGTAGTTTATCGATTAATCTTAGCACTATTCTCACTCCCGTGGACGATCCTGACTTCGCTATACGCAGCGGGGTCTTGAATACAAATCAAGTTCCAAGGGCACCAAGGATCGTGGTTGAGAGGAATCGTGAGGATGGACACCAACATCTATGGAATGACTACTATGCAGAAAATCCAGTGTTTCGGCCATATATGTTCAGACAAAGGTTTTACATGCGATAGCATGTCTCCCGTCGTATATAAACTTGATGGAACTGATCAGTATGATTTATTTACTAGTATCATTGTTTGTTCAATTGATGAATGCATTGGTTTAAATGAAATTGCACTTGTGAACGGGAGATTGATTCAAGGGATACCATGCTAGGGCTTACCAAATGAAAAAAATAGAGGAAATGAATTTTATGCTTGTATTTCCCTTCTACATTTGTTAGTGGACTGCTTGATCAATTCTTGTTCGTGAAATTATTATGAATAGGGAAACAGTATGTGAGTATAACTTGTGGAGAGTCTGAGGTATTTTGACATTACTAAGTGACTCAATATGTCAGTTGTAGATGACATTGGACAAGTTATGTGTGTTAGAAATAGCTTGTCTTGAATGTAGCATCTTAATCTCTTAATCCATCTTGCTCAAGCTTTTTCCTCACCTGGTTATTTGGAGGTGAAGTTTGAATCTCAAATCTTGACTCTTGAGTGTGATTATGTGGAATTATCTTACCATATTAACTACAAGTTCCTACCAAACAACACAAACCCAAGCATACGAATCATTCGATTCCTAATGTTTCTCAAATTCTCAATAACACAACCTTTCTTATAGATTGGTTTGATTTGCCTAGGCTACGGTGTCGGGGGTGTTGGTTTCCACTCTTTTTCTCGTATAAAAATCTTTGAACTAATAGAACTTGATAGAAAGATAACCAAACAACACAAACACAAGCTTACGAATCATGCGATTCCTAATGTTTCTCAAATTCTCAATAACACAACCTTTCTTATTGATTGGTTTGATTTGCCTAGGATATGGTGTCGGGGGTGTTGGTTTCCATTATATTTCTCGTCCAAAAATCTTTGAAGTAATAGAACTTGATAGAAAGATCACCAAACAACACAAACACAAGCATACGAATCATGCGATTCCTAATGTTTGTCAAATTCTCAATAACACAACCTTTCTTATTGATTGGTTTGATTTGCCTAGGCTATGGTGTCGGGGGTGTTGGTTTCCATTCTTTATCTCGTCCAAAAATCTTTAAACTAATAGAACTTGATAGAAAGATCACCAAACAACACAAACACAAGCATACGAATCATGCAATTCCTAATGTTTGTCAAATTCTCAATAGCACAACCTTTCTTATTGATTGGTTTGATTTGCATAGGCTATGGTGTCGGGGGTGTTGGTTTCGATTCTTTTACTCGTCCAAAAATCTTTGAACTAATGGATCATGATATAAAGATCACCAAACAACACAAACACAAACATACGAATCATGCGATTCCTAATGTTTCTCAAATTCTCAATAACACAACCTTCCTTATTGATTGGTATGATTTCCCTAGGCTATGGTGTCGGGGGTGTTGGTTTCCATTCTTTTTCTTGTCCAAAAATCTTTGAACTAAGAGAACTTGATAGAAAGATCACCAAACAACACAAACACAAGCATACGAATCTTGCGATTCCTAATGTTTCTCAAATTCTCAATAACACGACCTTTCTTATTGATTGGTTTGATTTGCCTAGGATATGGTGTCGGTGGTGTTGGTTTCCACTGTTTTTCTCGTCCAAAACACTTTTAACTAACAGAACTTGATAGAAAGATCACCAAACAACACAAACACAAGCATACGAATCATGCGATTTCTCAAATTCTCAATAACACAACCTTTCTTATTGAATGGTTTGATTTGCCAAGGCTATGGTGTCGGGGGTGTTGGTTTCCATTCTTTTTCTTGTCCAAAAATCTTTGAACTAATAGAACTTGATAGAAAGATCACCAAACAACACAAACACAAGCATAAGAATCATTCGATTCCTAATTTTTCTCCAATTCTCAATAACACAACCTTTCTTATTGATTGGTTTGATTTGCCTAGGCTATGGTGTCGGCGGTGTAGGTTTCCATTCTTTTTCTCGTCCAAAAATCTTTGAACTAATGGAACTTGATAAAAAGATCACCAAACAACAGAAATACAACATACGAATCCTGCGATTCCTAATGTTTGTCAAATTCTCAGTAACACAACCTTTCTTAGTGATTGGTTTGATTTGCCTAGGCTATGGTGTCGAGGGTGTTGGTTTCCATTCTTTTTCTCGTCCAAAAATCTTTGAACTAATGGAACTTGATAGAAAGATCACCAAACAACACAAACACAAGCATACAAATCATTCGATTCCTAATGTTTCTCAAATTCTCAATAACACAACCTTTCTTATTGATTGGTTTGATTTCCCTAGGCTATGGTGTCGGGGGTGTTAGTTTCCACTCTTTTTCTCGTCCAAAAATCTTTGAAGTAATAGAATTTGATAGAAAGATTACCAAACAACACAAACACAAGCATACGAATCATGCGATTCCTAATGTTTCTCAAATTCTCAATTACTCAACCTTTCTTATTGATTGGTTTGATTTGCCTAGACTATGGTGTCGGGGGTGTTAGTTTCCATTCTTTTTCTCGTCCAAAAATCTTTGAACTAATGGAACTTGATAGAAAGATCACCAAAGAGCACAAACACAAGCATACGAATCATGCGATTCCTAATGTTCCTCAAATTCTCAATAACACAACCTTTCTTATTGATTGGTTTCATTTGCTTAGGCTAGGGTGTCGGGGGTGTTGGTTTCCACTCTTTTTCTCGCCCAAAAATCTTTGAACAAATAGAACTTGATAGAAAGATCACCAAACAACACATACACAAGCATACGGATCATGCGATTCTTAATGTTTCTCAAATTCTCAATAACGCAACCTTTCTTATTGATTGGTTTGAATTGCCTAGGCTACGGTGTCGGGGGTGTTGGTTTCCACTCTTTTTCTCGTCCAAAAATCTTTGAACTAATAGAACTTGATAGAAAGATCACCAAACAACACAAACACGAGCATACGAATCGTGCGATTCCTAATGTTTCTTAAATTCTCAATAACACAATCTTTCTTATAGATTGGTTTGATTTGTTTAGGCTACGGTGTCGGGGGTGTTGGTTTCCACTCTTTTTCTAGTCCAAAAATCTTTGAACTAATGGAACGTGATAGAAAGATCACCAAACAACACAAACACAAGCATATATACGAATCATGCGATTCGTAATGTTTCTCATATTCTCAATAACACAACCTTTCTTATTGCTTGGTTTGATTTTCCTAGGCTATGGTGTCGGGGGTGTTGGTTTCCATTCTGTTTCTCATCCAAAAATCTCGGAAGTAATAGAACTTGAAAGAAAGATCACCAAACAACACATACACAAGCATACGAATCATTCGAATCCTAATTTTTCTCCAATTCTCAATAACACAACCTTTCTTATTGATTGGTTTGATTTGCCTAGGCTATGGTGTCGGCGGTGTTGGTTTCCATTCTTTTTCTCGTCCAAAAATCTTTGAACTAATGGAACTTAATAAAAAGATCACCAAACAACAGAAACACAACATACGAATCCTGCGGTTCCTAATGTTTGTCAAATTCTCAATAACACAACCTTTCTTATTGATTGGTTTGATTTGCCTAGGCTATGGTGTCGAGGGTGTTGGTTTCCATTCTTTTTCTCGTCCAAAAATCTTTGAACTAATGGAACTTGATAGAAATATCACCAAACAACACAAACACAAGCATACAAATCATTCGATTCCTAATGTTTCTCAAATTCTCAATAACGCAACCTTTCTTATTGATTGGTTTGATTTCCCTAGGCTATGGTGTCGGGGGTGTTTGTTTCCACTCTTTTTCTAGTCCAAAAATCTTTGAAGTAATAGAATTTGATAGAAAGATCACCAAACAACACAAACACAAGCATACAAATCATGCGATTCCTAATGTTTCTCAAATTCTCAATTACTCAACCTTTCTTATTGATTGGTTTGATTTGCCTAGACTATGGTGTCGGGGGTGTTAGTTTCCACTCTTTTTCTCGTCCAAAAATCTTTGAACTAATAGAACATGATAGAAAGATCACTAAACAACACAAATACAAGCATACGAATCATGCGATTCCTAATATTTCTCAAATTCTCAATAACACAAACTTTCTTATTGATTGGTTTGATTTGCCTAGGCTATGGTGTCGGGTGTGTTGGTTTCCACTCTTTTTCTCGTCTAAAAATCTTTGAACTAATAGAACTTGATAGAAAGATCACCAAACAACAGAAACACAAGCATACGAATCATGTGATTCCTAATGTTTTTAAAATTCTCAATAGCACAACCTTTCTTATTGATTGGTTTGATTTGCATAGGCTATGGTGTCGGGGGTGTTGGTTTCGATTCTTTTTCTCGTCCAAAAATCTTTGAACTCATGGATCTTGATAGAAAGATCATCAAACAATACAAACACAAGCATACGAATCATGCGATTCCTAATGTTTCTCAAATTCTCAATAACACAACCTTTCTTATTGATTGATTTGATTTGCCTAGGCTATGGTGTCGGGGGTGTTGGTTTCCACTCTTTTTCTCGTCCAAAAATCTTTGAACTAATAGAACTTGATATAAAGATCACCAAACAACAAAAACACAAGCATACGAATCATGTGATTCCTAATGTTTTTCAAATTCTCAATAACACAACCTTTCTTATTGATTTGTTTGAATTGCCTAGGCTACGGTGTCGGGGGTGTTGGTTTCCACTCTTTTTCTCGTCCAAAAATCTTTGAACTAATAAAACTTGTAAGAAAGATTACCAAACAACAGAAACACAAGCATACGAATCATGCGATTCCTAATGTTTCTCAAATTCTCAATAACACAACCTTTCTTGTAGATTGGTATGATTTGCCTAGGCTAAGGTGTCAGGGGTGTTGAATTCCACTCTTTTTCTCGTCCACAAATCTTTGAACGAATAGAACTTGATAGAAAGATCACCAAACAACACAAACACAAGCATACGAATTATGCGATTCCTAATGTTTCTCAAATTCTCAATAACACAACCTTTCTTATTGATTTGTTTGATTTGCCAAGTCTATGGTGTCGGGGGTGTTGGTTTCCATTCTATTTCTCGTCCAAAAATATTTGAAGTAATAGAACTTGATAGAAAGATCACCAAACAACACAAACACAAGCATACGAATCATGCGATTAGTAATGTTTCTCAAATTCTCAATAACACAACCTTTCTTATTGATTGGTTTGATTTGCCAAGGCTATGGTGTCGGGGGTGTTGGTTTCCATTCTTTTTCTCGTCCAAAAATCTTTGAACTAATGGATCTTGATTGAAAGATCACCAAACAACACAAACACAAGCATACGAATCATGCGATTCCTAATGTTTGTCAAATTCTCAATAACACAACCTTTCTTATTGATTTGTTTGATTTGCCTAGGCTATGGTGTCGAGGGTTTTGGTTTCCATTTTTTTTCTCATCCAAAAATCTTTGAACTAATGGAACGTGATAGAAAGATCACCAAACAACACAAACACAAGCATATATACGAATCATGCGATTCGTAATGTTTCTCAAATTCTCAATAACACAACCTTTCTTATTGCTTGGTTTGATTTTCCTAGGCTATGGTGTCGGGGGTGTTGGTTTCCATTCTGTTTCTCGTCCATAAATCTTTGAAGTAATAGAACTTGAAAGAAAGATCACCAAACAACACATACACAAGCATACGAATCATTCGATTCCTAATTTTTCTCAAATTCTCAATAACACAACCTTTCTTATTGATTGGTTTGATTTGCCTAGGCTATGGTGTCGGGGGTGTTGGTTTCCATTCTTCTTCTCGTCCAAAAATCTTTGAACTAATAGAACTTGATAGAAAGATCACCAAACAACACAAACACAAGCATATGAATCATGCGATTCCTAATGTTTCTCAAATTCTCAATAGCACAACCTTTCTTATTGATTGGTTTGATTTGCATAGGCTATGGTGTCGGGCGTGTTGGTTTCGATTCTTTTACTCGTCCAAAAATCTTTGAACTAATGGATCATGATATAAAGATCACCAAACAACACAAACACAAGCATACGGATCATGCGATTCTTAATGTTTCTCAAATTCTCAATAACACAACCTTTCTTATTGATTGGTTTGAATTGCCTAGGCTACGGTGTCGGGGGTGTTGGTTTCCACTCTTTTTCTCGTCCAAAAATCTTTGAACTAATAGAACTTGATAGAAAGATCACCAAACAACACAAACACGAGCATACGAATCATTCGATTCCTAATGTTTCTCAAATTCTCAATAACACAACCTTTATTATTGAGTGGTTTGATTTGCCTAGGCTATGGTGTCGAGGGTGTTGGTTTCCATTCTTTTTCTCGTCCAAAAATCTTTGAACTAATGGAACTTGATAGAAAGATCACCAAACAACACAAACACAAGCATACGAATCATGCGATTCCTAATGTTTCTCAAATTCTCAATTACTCAACCTTTCTTATTGATTGGTTTGATTTGCCTAGACTATGGTGTCGGGGGTGTTAGTTTCCATTCTTTTTCTCGTCCAAAAATCTTTGAACTAATAGAACTTGATAGAAAGATCACCAAACAACACAAACACAAGCATATGAATCATGCGATTCCTAATGTTTCTCAAATTCTCAATAGCACAACCTTTCTTATTGATTGGTTTGATTTGCATAGGCTATGGTGTCGGGCGTGTTGGTTTCGATTCTTTTACTCGTCCAAAAATCTTTGAACTAATGGATCATGATATAAAGATCACCAAACAACACAAACACAAGCATACGGATCATGCGATTCTTAATGTTTCTCAAATTCTCAATAACGCAACCTTTCTTATAGATTGGTTTGATTTGCCTAGGCTACGGTGTCGGGGGTGTTGGTTTCCACTCTTTTTCTAGTCCAAAAATCTTTGAACTAATGGAACGTGATAGAAAGATCAGCAAACAACACAAACACAAGCATATATACGAATCATGCGATTCGTAATGTTTCTCAAATTCTCAATAACACAACCTTTCTTATTGCTTGGTTTGATTTTCCTAGGCTATGGTGTCGGGGGTGTTGGTTTCCATTTTGTTTCTCGTCCAAAAATCTTTGAAGTAATAGAACTTGAAAGAAAGATCACCAAACAACACATACACAAGCATACGAATCATTCGATTCCTAATTTTTCTCCAATTCTCAATAACACAACCTTTCTTATTGATTGGTTTGATTTGCCTAGGCTATGGTGTCGGCGGTGTTGGTTTCCATTCTTTTTCTTGTCCAAAAATCTTTGAACTAATAGAACTTGATAGAAAGATCACCAAACAACACAAACACAAGCATAAGAATCATGCGATTCCTAAAGTTTCTCAAATTCTCATGAACACAACATTTCTTATTGATTGGTTTGATTTGCATAGGCTATGGTGTCGGGGGTGTTGGTTTCGATTCTTTTTCTCGTCCAAAAATCTTTGAACAAATGGATCTTGATAGATAGATCACCAAACAACACAAACACAAGCATACGAATCGTGCGATTCCTAATGTTTCTCAAATCCTCAGTAACACAACCTTTCTTATTGATTGGTTTGATTTGCCTAGGCTATCGTGTCAGGGGTGTTGGATTCCATTCTTTTTCTCGTCCAAAAATCTTTGTACTAATAGAACTTGATAGAAAGATCACCAAACAACAAAAACAAAGCATATGAATCATGCGATTCCTAATGTTTCTCAAATTCTCAATAGCACAACCTTTCTTATTGTTTGGTTTGATTTGCATAGGCTATGGTGTCGGGGGTGTTGGTTTCCATTCTTTTTCTCGTCAAAAAATCTTTGAACTAATAGTACTTGATAGAAAGATCACCAAACAACACAAACAGAAGCATACGAATCATGCGATTCCTAATGTTTCTCAAATTCTCAATAACACAACCTTCGTTATTGATTGGTATGATTTGCCTAGGCTATGGTGTCGGGGGTGTTGGTTTCCATTCTTCTTCTCGTCCAAAAATCTTTGAACTAATGGGTTTAGATAGAAAGATCACCAAACAACACAAACAGAAGCATATAAATCATGCGATTCCTAATGTCTCTCAAATTCTCAATAGCACAACCTTCCTTATTGATTGGTTTGATTTGCATAGGCTATGGTGTCGGGCGTGTTGGTTTCGATTCTTTTTCTCGTAAAAAAATCTTTGAACTAATGGATCATGATATAAAGATCACCAAACAACATAAACATAAGCATATGAATCTTGCGGTTCCTAATGTTTCTCAAATTCTCAATAACACGACCTTTCTTATTGATTGGTTTGATTTGCCTAGGCTATGGTGTCGGGGGTGTTGGTTTCCACTCTTTTTCTCGTCCAAAAATCTTTTAACTAATAGATCTTGATAGAAAGATCACGAAAGAACACAAACACAAGCATACGAATCATACGATTCCTAATGTTTCTCAAATTCTCAATAACACAACCTTTCTTATTGATTGGTTTGATTTGCCTAGGATATGGTGTCGGGGGTGTTGGTTTCCATTCTTTTTCTCGTCCAAAAATCTTTGAACTAATGGAACTTGATAGAAAGATCACCAAGCAACACAAACACAAGCATACGAATCATGCGATTCCTAATGTTTCTCAAATTCTCAATTACTCAACCTTTCTTATTGATTGGTTTGATTTGCCTAGACTATGGTGTCGGGGGTGTTAGTTTCCATTCTTTTTCTCGTCCAAAAATCTTTGAACTAATAGAACTTGATAGAAAGATCACCAAACAACACAAACACAAGCATATGAATCATGCGATTCCTAATGTTTCTCAAATTCTCAATAGCACAACCTTTCTTATTGATTGGTTTGATTTGCATAGGCTATGGTGTCGGGCGTGTTGGTTTCGATTCTTTTACTCGTCCAAAAATCTTTGAACTAATGGATCATGATATAAAGATCACCAAACAACACAAACACAAGCATACGGATCATGCGATTCTTAATGTTTCTCAAATTCTCAATAACGCAACCTTTCTTATAGATTGGTTTGATTTGCCTAGGCTACGGTGTCGGGGGTGTTGGTTTCCACTCTTTTTCTAGTCCAAAAATCTTTGAACTAATGGAACGTGATAGAAAGATCAGCAAACAACACAAACACAAGCATATATACGAATCATGCGATTCGTAATGTTTCTCAAATTCTCAATAACACAACCTTTCTTATTGCTTGGTTTGATTTTCCTAGGCTATGGTGTCGGGGGTGTTGGTTTCCATTTTGTTTCTCGTCCAAAAATCTTTGAAGTAATAGAACTTGAAAGAAAGATCACCAAACAACACATACACAAGCATACGAATCATTCGATTCCTAATTTTTCTCCAATTCTCAATAACACAACCTTTCTTATTGATTGGTTTGATTTGCCTAGGCTATGGTGTCGGCGGTGTTGGTTTCCATTCTTTTTCTTGTCCAAAAATCTTTGAACTAATAGAACTTGATAGAAAGATCACCAAACAACACAAACACAAGCATAAGAATCATGCGATTCCTAAAGTTTCTCAAATTCTCATGAACACAACATTTCTTATTGATTGGTTTGATTTGCATAGGCTATGGTGTCGGGGGTGTTGGTTTCGATTCTTTTTCTCGTCCAAAAATCTTTGAACAAATGGATCTTGATAGATAGATCACCAAACAACACAAACACAAGCATACGAATCGTGCGATTCCTAATGTTTCTCAAATCCTCAGTAACACAACCTTTCTTATTGATTGGTTTGATTTGCCTAGGCTATCGTGTCAGGGGTGTTGGATTCCATTCTTTTTCTCGTCCAAAAATCTTTGTACTAATAGAACTTGATAGAAAGATCACCAAACAACAAAAACAAAGCATATGAATCATGCGATTCCTAATGTTTCTCAAATTCTCAATAGCACAACCTTTCTTATTGTTTGGTTTGATTTGCATAGGCTATGGTGTCGGGGGTGTTGGTTTCCATTCTTTTTCTCGTCAAAAAATATTTGAACTAATAGTACTTGATAGAAAGATCACCAAACAACACAAACAGAAACATACGAATCATGCGATTCCTAATGTTTCTCAAATTCTCAATAACACAACCTTCGTTATTGATTGGTATGATTTGCCTAGGCTATGGTGTCGGGGGTGTTGGTTTCGATTCTTTTTCTCGTACAAAAATCTTTGAACTAATGGGTTTAGATAGAAAGATCACCAAACAACACAAACAGAAGCATATAAATCATGCGATTCCTAATGTCTCTCAAATTCTCAATAACACAACCTTCCTTATTGATTGGTATGATTTGCCTAGGCTATGGTGTCGGGGGTGTTGGTTTCCATTCTTTTTCTCGTAAAAAAATCTTTGAACTAATAGAACTTGATAGAAAGATCACCAAACAACATAAACATAAGCATATGAATCTTGCGGTTCCTAATGTTTCTCAAATTCTCAATAACACGACCTTTCTTATTGATTGGTTTGATTTGCCTAGGCTATGGTGTCGGGGGTGTTGGTTTCCACTCTTTTTCTCGTCCAAAAATCTTTTAACTAATAGATCTTGATAGAAAGATCACGAAAGAACACAAACACAAGCATACGAATCATACGATTCCTAATGTTTCTCAAATTCTCAATAACACAACCTTTCTTATTGATTGGTTTGATTTGCCTAGGATATGGTGTCGGGGGTGTTGGTTTCCATTCTTTTTCTCGTCCAAAAATCTTTGAACTAATGGAACTTGATAGAAAGATCACCAAACAACACAAACACAAGCATACGAGTCATGCGATTCCTAATGTTTCTCAAATTCTCAATAACACAACCTTTCTTATTGATTGGTTTGATTTGCCTAGGCAATTGTGTCGGGGGTGTTGGTTTCCATTCTTTTTCTCGTCCAAAAATCTTTGAACTAATAGAACTTGATAGAAAGATCACCAAACAACACAAACACAAGCATATGAATCATGCGATTCCTAATGTTTCTCAAATTCTCAATAGCACAACCTTTCTTATTGATTGGTTTGATTTGCATAGGCTATGGTGTCGGGGGTGTTGGTTTCGATTCTTTTACTCGTCCAAAAATCTTTGAACTAATGGATCATGATATAAAGATCACCAAACAACACAAACACAAGCATACGGATCATGCGATTCTTAATGTTTCTCAAATTCTCAATAACGCAACCTTTCTTATTGATTGGTTTGAATTGCCTAGGCTACGGTGTCGGGGGTGTTGGTTTCCACTCTTTTTCTCGTCCAAAAATCTTTGAACTAATAGAACTTGATAGAAAGATCACCAAACAACACAAACACGAGCATACGAATCATGTCATTCCTAATGTTTCTTAAATTCTCAATAACACAATCTTTCTTATAGATTGGTTTGATTTGCCTAGGCTACGGTGTCGGGGGTGTTGGTTTCCACTCTTTTTCTAGTCCAAAAATCTTTGAACTAATGGAACGTGATAGAAAGATCAGCAAACAACACAAACACAAGCATATATACGAATCATGCGATTCGTAATGTTTCTCAAATTCTCAATAACACAACCTTTCTTATTGCTTGGTTTGATTTTCCTAGGCTATGGTGTCGGGGGTGTTGGTTTCCATTCTGTTTCTCGTCCAAAAATCTTTGAAGTAATAGAACTTGAAAGAAAGATCACCAAACAACACATACACAAGCATACGAATCATTCGATTCCTAATTTTTCTCCAATTCTCAATAACACAACCTTTCTTATTGATTGGTTTGATTTGCCTAGGCTATGGTGTCGGCGGTGTTGGTTTCCATTCTTTTTCTCGTCCAAAAATCTTTGAACTAATGGAACTTGATAAAAAGATCACCAAACAACAGAAATACAACATACGAATCCTGCGATTCCTAATGTTTGTCAAATTCTCAGTAACACAACCTTTCTTAGTGATTGGTTTGATTTGCCTAGGCTATGGTGTCGAGGGTGTTGGTTTCCATTCTTTTTCTCGTCCAAAAATCTTTGAACTAATGGAACTTGATAGAAAGATCACCAAACAACACAAACACAAGCATACAAATCATTCGATTCCTAATGTTTCTCAAATTCTCAATAACACAACCTTTCTTATTGATTGGTTTGATTTCACTAGGCTATGGTGTCGGGGGTGTTAGTTTCCACTCTTTTTCTCGTCCAAAAATCTTTGAAGTAATAGAATTTGATAGAAAGATCACCAAACAACACAAACACAAGCATAAGAATCATGCGATTCCTGATGTTTCTCAAATTCTCAATAACACAACCTTTCTTATTGATTGGTTTGATTTCCCTAGGCTATGGTGTCGGGGGTGTTAGTTTCCACTCTTTTTCTCGTCCAAAAATCTTTGAAGTAATAGAATTTGATAGAAAGATCACCAAACAACACAAACACAAGCATACGAATCATGCGATTCCTAATGTTTCTCAAATTCTCAATTACTCAACCTTTCTTATTGATTAGTTTGATTTGCCTAGACTATGGTGTCGGGGTGTTAGTTTCCATTCTTTTTCTCGTCCAAAAATCTTTGAACTAATGGAACTTGATAGAAAGATCACCAAAGAGCACAAACACAAGCATACGAATCATGCGATTCCTAATGTTCCTCAAATTCTCAATAACACAACCTTTCTTATTGATTGGTTTCATTTGCTTAGGCTAGGGTGTCGGGGGTGTTGGTTTCCACTCTTTTTCTCGCCCAAAAATCTTTGAACTAATAGAACTTGATAGAAAGATCACCAAACAACACATACACAAGCATACGGATCATGCGATGCTTAATGTTTCTCAAATTCTCAATAACGCAACCTTTCTTATTGATTGGTTTGAATTGCCTAGGCTACGGTGTCGGGGGTGTTGGTTTCCACTCTTTTTCTCGTCCAAAAATCTTTGAACTAATAGAACTTGATAGAAAGATCACCAAACAACACAAACACGAGCATACGAATCATGCGATTCCTAATGTTTCTTAAATTCTCAATAACACAATCTTTCTTATTGATTGGTTTGATTTGCCTAGGCTACGGTGTCGGGGGTGTTGGTTTCCACTCTTTTTCTAGTCCAAAAATCTTTGAACTAATGGAACGTGATAGAAAGATCACCAAACAACACAAACACAAGCATATATACGAATCATGCGATTCGTAATGTTTCTCATATTCTCAATAACACAACCTTTCTTATTGCTTGGTTTGATTTTCCTAGGCTATGGTGTCGGGGGTGTTGGTTTCCATTCTGTTTCTCGTCCAAAAATCTTTGAAGTAATAGAACTTGAAAGAAAGATCACCAAACAACACATACACAAGCATACGAATCATTCGATTCCTAATTTTTCTCCAATTCTCAATAACACAACCTTTCTTATTGATTGGTTTGATTTGCCTAGGCTATGGTGTCGGCGGTGTTGGTTTCCATTCTTTTTCTCGTCCAAAAATCTTTGAACTAATGGAACTTAATAAAAAGATCACCAAACAACAGAAACACAACATACGAATCCTGCGGTTCCTAATGTTTGTCAAATTCTCAATAACACAACCTTTCTTATTGATTGGTTTGATTTGCCTAGGCTATGGTGTCGAGGGTGTTGGTTTCCATTCTTTTTCTCGTCCAAAAATCTTTGAACTAATGGAACTTGATAGAAAGATCACCAAACAACACAAACACAAGCATACAAATCATTCGATTCCTAATATTTCTCAAATTCTCAATAACACAACCTTTCTTATTGATTGGTTTGATTTCCCTAGGCTATGGTGTCGGGGGTGTTTGTTTCCACTCTTTTTCTAGTCCAAAAATCTTTGAAGTAATAGAATTTGATAGAAAGATCACCAAACAACACAAACACAAGCATACGAATCATGCGATTCCTAATGTTTCTCAAATTCTCAATTACTCAACCTTTCTTATTGATTGGTTTGATTTGCCTAGACTATGGTGTCGGGGGTGTTAGTTTCCACTCTTTTTCTCGTCCAAAAATCTTTGAACTAATAGAACATGATAGAAAGATCAGCAAACAACACAAACACAAGCATATATACGAATCATGCGATTCGTAATGTTTCTCAAATTCTGAATAACACAACCTTTCTTATTGCTTGGTTTGATTTTCCTAGGCTATGGTGTCGGGTGTGTTGGTTTCCACTCTTTTTCTCGTCTAAAAATCTTTGAACTAATAGAACTTGATAGAAAGATCACCAAACAACAGAAACACAAGCATACGAATCATGTGATTCCTAATGTTTTTAAAATTCTCAATAGCACAACCTTTCTTATTGATTGGTTTGATTTGCATAGGCTATGGTGTCGGGGGTGTTGGTTTCGATTCTTTTTCTCGTCCAAAAATCTTTGAACTCATGGATCTTGATAGAAAGATCATCAAACAATACAAACACAAGCATACGAATCATGCGATTCCTAATGTTTCTCAAATTCTCAATAACACAACCTTTCTTATTGATTGCTTTGATTTGCCTAGGCTATGGTGTCGGGGGTGTTGGTTTCCACTCTTTTTCTCGTCCAAAAATCTTTGAACTAATAGAACTTGATATAAAGATCACCAAACAACAAAAACACAAGCATACGAATCATGTGATTCCTAATGTTTTTCAAATTCTCAATAACACAACCTTTCTTATTGATTTGTTTGAATTGCCTAGGCTACGGTGTCGGGGGTGTTGGTTTCCACTCTTTTTCTCGTCCAAAAATCTTTGAACTAATAAAACTTGTAAGAAAGATTACCAAACAACAGAAACACAAGCATACGAATCATGCGATTCCTAATGTTTCTCAAATTCTCAATAACACAACCTTTCTTATAGATTGGTTTGATTTGCCTAGGCTAAGGTGTCAGGGGTGTTGATTTCCACTCTTTTTCTCGTCCACAAATCTTTGAACGAATAGAACTTGATAGAAAGATCACCAAACAACACAAACACAAGCATACGAATCATGCGATTCCTAATGTTTCTCAAATTCTCAATAACACAACCTTTCTTATTGATTTGTTTGATTTGCCAAGTCTATGGTGTCGGGGGTGTTGGTTTCCATTCTATTTCTCGTCCAAAAATATTTGAAGTAATAGAACTTGATAGAAAGATCACCAAACAACACAAACACAAGCATACGAATCATGCGATTAGTAATGTTTCTCAAATTCTCAATAACACAACCTTTCTTATTGATTGGTTTGATTTGTCTAGGCTATGGTGTCGGGGGTGTTGGTTTCCATTCTTTTTCTCGTCCAAAAATCTTTGAACTAATGGATCTTGATTGAAAGATCACCAAACAACACAAACACAAGCATACGAATCATGCGATTCCTAATGTTTGTCAAATTCTCAATAACACAACCTTTCTTATTGATTTGTTTGATTTGCCTAGGCTATGGTGACGAGGGTTTTGGTTTCCATTTTTTTTCTCGTCCAAAAATCTTTGAACTAATGGAACGTGATAGAAAGATCACCAAACAACACAAACACAAGCATATATACGAATCATGCGATTCGTAATGTTTCTCAAATTCTCAATAACACAACCTTTCTTATTGCTTGGTTTGATTTTCCTAGGCTATGGTGTCGGGGGTGTTGGTTTCCATTCTGTTTCTCGTCCATAAATCTTTGAAGTAATAGAACTTGAAAGAAAGATCACCAAACAACACATACACAAGCATACGAATCATTCGATTCCTAATTTTTCTCAAATTCTCAATAACACAACCTTTCTTATTGATTGGTTTGATTTGCCTAGGCTATGGTGTCGGGGGTGTTGGTTTCCATTCTTCTTCTCGTCCAAAAATCTTTGAACTAATAGAACTTGATAGAAAGATCACCAAACAACACAAACACAAGCATATGAATCATGCGATTCCTAATGTTTCTCAAATTCTCAATAGCACAACCTTTCTTATTGATTGGTTTGATTTGCATAGGCTATGGTGTCGGGGGTGTTGGTTTCGATTCTTTTACTCGTCCAAAAATCTTTGAACTAATGGATCATGATATAAAGATCACCAAACAACACAAACACAAGCATACGGATAATGCGATTCTTAATGTTTCTCAAATTCTCAATAACGCAACCTTTCTTATTGATTGGTTTGAATTGCCTAGGCTACGGTGTCGGGGGTGTTTGTTTCCACTCTTTTTCTCGTCCAAAAATCTTTGAACTAATAGAACTTGATAGAAAGATCACCAAACAACACAAACACGAGCATACGAATCATGCCATTCCTAATGTTTCTTAAATTCTCAATAACACAATCTTTCTTATAGATTGGTTTGATTTGCCTAGGCTACGGTGTCGGGGGTGGTTGTTTCCACTCTTTTTCTAGTCCAAAAATCTTTGAACTAATGGAACGTGATAGAAAGATCAGCAAACAACACAAACACAAGCATATATACGAATCATGCGATTCGTAATGTTTCTCAAATTCTCAATAACACAACCTTTCTTATTGCTTGGTTTGATTTTCCTAGGCTATGGTGTCGGGGGTGTTGGTTTCCATTCTGTTTCTCGTCCAAAAATCTTTGAAGTAATAGAACTTGAAAGAAAGATCACCAAACAACACATACACAAGCATACGAATCATTCGATTCCTAATTTTTCTCCAATTCTCAATAACACAACCTTTCTTATTGATTGGTTTGATTTGCCTAGGCAATTGTGTCGGGGGTGTTGGTTTCCATTCTTTTTCTCGTCCAAAAATCTTTGAACTAATGGAACTTGATAAAAAGATCACCAAACAACAGAAATACAACATACGAATCCTGCGATTCCTAATGTTTGTCAAATTCTCAGTAACACAACCTTTCTTAGTGATTGGTTTGATTTGCCTAGGCTATGGTGTCGAGGGTGTTGGTTTCCATTCTTTTTCTCGTCCAAAAATCTTTGAACTAATGGAACTTGATAGAAAGATCACCAAACAACACAAACACAAGCATACAAATCATTCGATTCCTAATGTTTCTCAAATTCTCAATAACACAACCTTTCTTATTGATTGGTTTGATTTCCCTAGGCTATGGTGTCGGGGGTGTTAGTTTCCACTCTTTTTCTCATCCAAAAATCTTTGAAGTAATAGAATTTGATAGAAAGATCACCAAACAACACAAACACAAGCATACGAATCATGCGATTCCTAATGTTTCTCAAATTCTCAATTACTCAACCTTTCTTATTGATTGGTTTGATTTGCCTAGACTATGGTGTCGGGGGTGTTAGTTTCCATTCTTTTTCTCGTCCAAAAATCTTTGAACTAATGGAACTTGATAGAAAGATCACCAAAGAGCACAAACACAAGCATACGAATCATGCGATTCCTAATGTTCCTCAAATTCTCAATAACACAACCTTTCTTATTGATTGGTTTCATTTGCTTAGGCTAGGGTGTCGGGGGTGTTGGTTTCCACTCTTTTTCTCGCCCAAAAATCTTTGAACTAATAGAACTTGATAGAAAGATCACCAAACAACACATACACAAGCATACGGATCATGCGATTCTTAATGTTTCTCAAATTCTCAATAACGCAACCTTTCTTATTGATTGGTTTGAATTGCCTAGGCTACGGTGTCGGGGGTGTTGGTTTCCACTCTTTTTCTCGTCCAAAAATCTTTGAACTAATAGAACTTGATAGAAAGATCACCAAACAACACAAACACGAGCATACGAATCATGCGATTCCTAATGTTTCTTAAATTCTCAATAACACAATCTTTCTTATAGATTGGTTTGATTTGCCTAGGCTACGGTGTCGGGGGTGTTGGTTTCCACTCTTTTTCTAGTCCAAAAATCTTTGAACTAATGGAACGTGATAGAAAGATCACCAAACAACACAAACACAAGCATATATACGAATCATGCGATTCGTAATGTTTCTCATATTCTCAATAACACAACCTTTCTTATTGCTTGGTTTGATTTTCCTAGGCTATGGTGTCGGGGGTGTTGGTTTTCATTCTGTTTCTCGTCCAAAAATCTTTGAACTAATAGAACTTGATAGAAAGATCACCAAACAACACAAACACGAGCATACGAATCATGCGATTCCTAATGTTTCTTAAATTCTCAATAACACAATCTTTCTTATAGATTGGTTTGATTTGCCTAGGCTACGGTGTCGGGGGTGTTGGTTTCCACTCTTTTTCTAGTCCAAAAATCTTTGAACTAATGGAACGTGATAGAAAGATCACCAAACAACACAAACACAAGCATACAAATCATTCGATTCCTAATGTTTCTCAAATTCTCAATAACACAACCTTTCTTATTGATTGGTTTGATTTCACTAGGCTATGGTGTCGGGGGTGTTAGTTTCCACTCTTTTTCTCGTCCAAAAATCTTTGAAGTAATAGAATTTGATAGAAAGATCACCAAACAACACAAACACAAGCATACAAATCATTCGATTCCTAATGTTTCTCAAATTCTCAATAACACAACCTTTCTTATTGATTGGTTTGATTTCACTAGGCTATGGTGTCGGGGGTGTTAGTTTCCACTCTTTTTCTCGTCCAAAAATCTTTGAAGTAATAGAATTTGATAGAAAGATCACCAAACAACACAAACACAAGCATACGAATCATGCGATTCCTAATGTTTCTCAAATTCTCAATAACACAACCTTTCTTATTGATTGGTTTGATTTCCCTAGGCTATGGTGTCGGGGGTGTTAGTTTCCACTCTTTTTCTCGTCCAAAAATCTTTGAAGTAATAGAACTTGAAAGAAAGATCACCAAACAACACATACACAAGCATACGAATCATTCGATTCCTAATTTTTCTCCAATTCTCAATAACACAACCTTTCTTATTGATTGGTTTGATTTCCCTAGGCTATGGTGTCGGGGGTGTTAGTTTCCACTCTGTTTCTCGTCCAAAAATCTTTGAAGTAATAGAACTTGAAAGAAAGATCACCAAACAACACATACACAAGCATACGAATCATTCGATTCCTAATTTTTCTCCAATTCTCAATAACACAACCTTTCTTATTGATTGGTTTGATTTGCCTAGGCTATGGTGTCGGCGGTGTTGGTTTCCATTCTTTTTCTCGTCCAAAAATCTTTGAACTAATGGAACTTGATAAAAAGATCACCAAACAACAGAAATACAACATACGAATCCTGCGATTCCTAATGTTTGTCAAATTCTCAGTAACACAACCTTTCTTAGTGATTGGTTTGATTTGCCTAGGCTATGGTGTCGAGGGTGTTGGTTTCCATTCTTTTTCTCGTCCAAAAATCTTTGAACTAATGGAACTTGATAGAAAGATCACCAAACAACACAAACACAAGCATACAAATCATTCGATTCCTAATGTTTCTCAAATTCTCAATAACACAACCTTTCTTATTGATTGGTTTGATTTCACTAGGCTATGGTGTCGGGGGTGTTAGTTTCCACTCTTTTTCTCGTCCAAAAATCTTTGAAGTAATAGAATTTGATAGAAAGATCACCAAACAACACAAACACAAGCATACGAATCATGCGATTCCTAATGTTTCTCAAATTCTCAATAACACAACCTTTCTTATTGATTGGTTTGATTTCCCTAGGCTATGGTGTCGGGGGTGTTAGTTTCCACTCTTTTTCTCGTCCAAAAATCTTTGAAGTAATAGAACTTGAAAGAAAGATCACCAAACAACACATACACAAGCATACGAATCATTCGATTCCTAATTTTTCTCCAATTCTCAATAACACAACCTTTCTTATTGATTGGTTTGATTTCCCTAGGCTATGGTGTCGGGGGTGTTAGTTTCCACTCTGTTTCTCGTCCAAAAATCTTTGAAGTAATAGAACTTGAAAGAAAGATCACCAAACAACACATACACAAGCATACGAATCATTCGATTCCTAATTTTTCTCCAATTCTCAATAACACAACCTTTCTTATTGATTGGTTTGATTTGCCTAGGCTATGGTGTCGGCGGTGTTGGTTTCCATTCTTTTTCTCGTCCAAAAATCTTTGAACTAATGGAACTTGATAAAAAGATCACCAAACAACAGAAATACAACATACGAATCCTGCGATTCCTAATGTTTGTCAAATTCTCAGTAACACAACCTTTCTTAGTGATTGGTTTGATTTGCCTAGGCTATGGTGTCGAGGGTGTTGGTTTCCATTCTTTTTCTCGTCCAAAAATCTTTGAACTAATGGAACTTGATAGAAAGATCACCAAACAACACAAACACAAGCATACAAATCATTCGATTCCTAATGTTTCTCAAATTCTCAATAACACAACCTTTCTTATTGATTGGTTTGATTTCACTAGGCTATGGTGTCGGGGGTGTTAGTTTCCACTCTTTTTCTCGTCCAAAAATCTTTGAAGTAATAGAATTTGATAGAAAGATCACCAAACAACACAAACACAAGCATACGAATCATGCGATTCCTAATGTTTCTCAAATTCTCAATAACACAACCTTTCTTATTGATTGGTTTGATTTCCCTAGGCTATGGTGTCGGGGGTGTTAGTTTCCACTCTTTTTCTCGTCCAAAAATCTTTGAAGTAATAGAATTTGATAGAAAGATGACCAAACAACACAAACACAAGCATACGAATCATGCGATTCCTAATGTTTCTCAAATTCTCAATTACTCAACCTTTCTTATTGATTAGTTTGATTTGCCTAGACTATGGTGTCGGGGGTGTTAGTTTCCATTCTTTTTCTCGTCCAAAAATCTTTGAACTAATGGAACTTGATAGAAAGATCACCAAAGAGCACAAACACAAGCATACGAATCATGCGATTCCTAATGTTCCTCAAATTCTCAATAACACAACCTTTCTTATTGATTGGTTTCATTTGCTTAGGCTAGGGTGTCGGGGGTGTTGGTTTCCACTCTTTTTCTCGCCCAAAAATCTTTGAACTAATAGAACTTGATAGAAAGATCACCAAACAACACATACACAAGCATACGGATCATGCGATGCTTAATGTTTCTCAAATTCTCAATAACGCAACCTTTCTTATTGATTGGTTTGAATTGCCTAGGCTACGGTGTCGGGGGTGTTGGTTTCCACTCTTTTTCTCGTCCAAAAATCTTTGAACTAATAGAACTTGATAGAAAGATCACCAAACAACACAAACACGAGCATACGAATCATGCGATTCCTAATGTTTCTTAAATTCTCAATAACACAATCTTTCTTATAGATTGGTTTGATTTGCCTAGGCTACGGTGTCGGGGGTGTTGGTTTCCACTCTTTTTCTAGTCCAAAAATCTTTGAACTAATGGAACGTGATAGAAAGATCACCAAACAACACAAACACAAGCATATATACGAATCATGCGATTCGTAATGTTTCTCATATTCTCAATAACACAACCTTTCTTATTGCTTGGTTTGATTTTCCTAGGCTATGGTGTCGGGGGTGTTGGTTTCCATTCTGTTTCTCGTCCAAAAATCTTTGAAGTAATAGAACTTGAAAGAAAGATCACCAAACAACACATACACAAGCATACGAATCATTCGATTCCTAATTTTTCTCCAATTCTCAATAACACAACCTTTCTTATTGATTGGTTTGATTTGCCTAGGCTATGGTGTCGGCGGTGTTGGTTTCCATTCTTTTTCTCGTCCAAAAATCTTTGAACTAATGGAACTTAATAAAAAGATTACCAAACAACAGAAACACAACATACGAATCCTGCGGTTCCTAATGTTTGTCAAATTCTCAATAACACAACCTTTCTTATTGATTGGTTTGATTTGCCTAGGCTATGGTGTCGAGGGTGTTGGTTTCCATTCTTTTTCTCGTCCAAAAATCTTTGAACTAATGGAACTTGATAGAAAGATCACCAAACAACACAAACACAAGCATACAAATCATTCGATTCCTAATATTTCTCAAATTCTCAATAACACAACCTTTCTTATTGATTGGTTTGATTTCCCTAGGCTATGGTGTCGGGGGTGTTTGTTTCCACTCTTTTTCTAGTCCAAAAATCTTTGAAGTAATAGAATTTGATAGAAAGATCACCAAACAACACAACCACAAGCATACGAATCATGCGATTCCTAATGTTTCTCAAATTCTCAATTACTCAACCTTTCTTATTGATTGGTTTGATTTGCCTAGACTATGGTGTCGGGGGTGTTAGTTTCCACTCTTTTTCTCGTCCAAAAATCTTTGAACTAATAGAACATGATAGAAAGATCAGCAAACAACACAAACACAAGCATATATACGAATCATGCGATTCGTAATGTTTCTCAAATTCTGAATAACACAACCTTTCTTATTGCTTGGTTTGATTTTCCTAGGCTAGGGTGTCGGGGGTGTTGGTTTCCACTCTTTTTCTCGCCCAAAAATCTTTGAACTAATAGAACTTGATAGAAAGATCACCAAACAACACATACATAAGCATACGGATCATGCGATTCTTAATGTTTCTCAAATTCTCAATAACGCAACCTTTCTTATTGATTGGTTTGAATTGCCTAGGCTACGGTGTCGGGGGTGTTGGTTTCCACTCTTTTTCTCGTCCAAAAATCTTTGAACTAATAGAACTTGATAGAAAGATCACCAAACAACACAAACACGAGCATACGAATCATGCGATTCCTAATGTTTCTTAAATTCTCAATAACACAATCTTTCTTATAGATTGGTTTGATTTGCCTAGGCTACGGTGTCGGGGGTGTTGGTTTCCACTCTGTTTCTCGTCCAAAAATCTTTGAACTAATGGAACGTGATAGAAAGATCACCAAACAACACAAACACAAGCATATATACGAATCATGCGATTCGTAATGTTTCTCATATTCTCAATAACACAACCTTTCTTATTGCTTGGTTTGATTTTCCTAGGCTATGGTGTCGGGGGTGTTGGTTTCCATTCTGTTTCTCGTCCAAAAATCTTTGAAGTAATAGAACTTGAAAGAAAGATCACCAAACAACACATACACAAGCATACGAATCATTCGATTCCTAATTTTTCTCCAATTCTCAATAACACAACCTTTCTTATTGATTGGTTTGATTTGCCTAGGCTATGGTGTCGGCGGTGTTGGTTTCCATTCTTTTTCTCGTCCAAAAATCTTTGAACTAATGGAACTTAATAAAAAGATCACCAAACAACAGAAACACAACATACGAATCCTGCGGTTCCTAATGTTTGTCAAATTCTCAATAACACAACCTTTCTTATTGATTGGTTTGATTTGCCTAGGCTATGGTGTCGAGGGTGTTGGTTTCCATTCTTTTTCTCGTCCAAAAATCTTTGAACTAATGGAACTTGATAGAAAGATCACCAAACAACACAAACACAAGCATACAAATCATTCGATTCCTAATATTTCTCAAATTCTCAATAACACAACCTTTCTTATTGATTGGTTTGATTTCCCTAGGCTATGGTGTCGGGGGTGTTTGTTTCCACTCTTTTTCTAGTCCAAAAATCTTTGAAGTAATAGAATTTGATAGAAAGATCACCAAACAACACAACCACAAGCATACGAATCATGCGATTCCTAATGTTTCTCAAATTCTCAATTACTCAACCTTTCTTATTGATTGGTTTGATTTGCCTAGACTATGGTGTCGGGGGTGTTAGTTTCCACTCTTTTTCTCGTCCAAAAATCTTTGAACTAATAGAACATGATAGAAAGATCAGCAAACAACACAAACACAAGCATATATACGAATCATGCGATTCGTAATGTTTCTCAAATTCTGAATAACACAACCTTTCTTATTGCTTGGTTTGATTTTCCTAGGCTAGGGTGTCGGGGGTGTTGGTTTCCACTCTTTTTCTCGCCCAAAAATCTTTGAACTAATAGAACTTGATAGAAAGATCACCAAACAACACATACATAAGCATACGGATCATGCGATTCTTAATGTTTCTCAAATTCTCAATAACGCAACCTTTCTTATTGATTGGTTTGAATTGCCTAGGCTACGGTGTCGGGGGTGTTGGTTTCCACTCTTTTTCTCGTCCAAAAATCTTTGAACTAATAGAACTTGATAGAAAGATCACCAAACAACACAAACACGAGCATACGAATCATGCGATTCCTAATGTTTCTTAAATTCTCAATAACACAATCTTTCTTATAGATTGGTTTGATTTGCCTAGGCTACGGTGTCGGGGGTGTTGGTTTCCACTCTTTTTCTAGTCCAAAAATCTTTGAACTAATGGAACGTGATAGAAAGATCACCAAACAACACAAACACAAGCATATATACGAATCATGCGATTCGTAATGTTTCTCATATTCTCAATAACACAACCTTTCTTATTGCTTGGTTTGATTTTCCTAGGCTATGGTGTCGGGGGTGTTGGTTTTCATTCTGTTTCTCGTCCAAAAATCTTTGAAGTAATAGAACTTGAAAGAAAGATCACCAAACAACACATACACAAGCATACGAATCATTCGATTCCTAATTTTTCTCAAATTCTCAATAACACAACCTTTCTTATTGATTGGTTTGATTTGCCTAGGCTATGGTGTCGGCGGTGTTGGTTTCCATTCTTTTTCTCGTCCAAAAATCTTTGAACTAATGGAACTTGATAAAAAGATCACCAAACAACAGAAACACAACATACGAATCCTGCGGTTCCTAATGTTTGTCAAATTCTCAATAACACAACCTTTCTTATTGATTGGTTTGATTTGCCTAGGCTATGGTGTCGAGGGTGTTGGTTTCCATTCTTTTTCTCGTCCAAAAATCTTTGAACTAATGGAACTTGATAGAAAGATCACCAAACAACACAAACACAAGCATACAAATCATTCGATTCCTAATGTTTCTCAAATTCTCAATAACACAACCTTTCTTATTGATTGGTTTGATTTCCCTAGGCTATGGTGTCGGGGGTGTTTGTTTCCACTCTTTTTCTAGTCCAAAAATCTTTGAAGTAATAGAATTTGATAGAAATATCACCAAACAACACAAACACAAGCATACGAATCATGCGATTCCTAATGTTTCTCAAATTCTCAATTACTCAACCTTTCTTATTGATTGGTTTGATTTGCCTAGACTATGGTGTCGGGGGTGTTAGTTTCCACTCTTTTTCTCGTCCAAAAATCTTTGAACTAATAGAACATGATAGAAAGATCACTAAACAACACAAATACAAGCATACGAATCATGCGATTCCTAATGTTTCTCAAATTCTCAATAACACAACCTTTCTTATTGATTGGTTTGATTTGCCTAGGCTATGGTGTCGGGGGTGTTTGTTTCCACTCTTTTTCTAGTCCAAAAATCTTTGAACTAATGGAAAGTGATAGAAAGATCACCAAACAACACAAACACAAGCATATATACGAATCATGCGATTCGTAATGTTTCTCAAATTCTCAATAACACAACCTTTCTTATTGCTTGGTTTGATTTTCCTAGGCTATGGTGTCGGGGGTGTTGGTTTCCATTCTGTTTCTCGTCCATAAATCTTTGAAGTAATAGAACTTGAAAGAAAGATCACCAAACAACACATACACAAGCATACGAATCATTCGATTCCTAATTTTTCTCCAATTCTCAATAACACAACCTTTCTTATTGATTGGTTTGATTTGCCTAGGCTATGGTGTCGGCGGTGTTGGTTTCCATTCTTTTTCTCGTCCAAAAATCTTTGAACTAATGGAACTTAATAAAAAGATCACCAAACAACAGAAACACAACATACGAATCCTGCGGTTCCTAATGTTTGTCAAATTCTCAATAACACAACCTTTCTTATTGATTGGTTTGATTTGCCTAGGCTATGGTGTCGGGGGTGTTGGTTTCCATTCTTTTTCTCGTCCAAAAATCTTTGAACTAATGGAACTTGATAGAAAGATCACCAAACAACACAAACACAAGCATACGAATCATTCGATTCCTAATGTTTCTCAAATTCTCAATAACACAACCTTTATTATTGAGTGGTTTGATTTGCCTAGGCTATGGTGTCGGGGGTGTTGGTTTCCATTCTTTTTCTCGTCCAAAAATCTTTGAACTAATGGAACTTGATAGAAATATCACCAAACAACACAAACACAAGCATACGAATCGTGTGATTCCTAATGTTTCTCAAATTCTCAATAACACAACCTTTCTTATTGATTGGTTTGATTTGCCTAGGCTATGGTGTCGAGGGTGTTGGTTTCCATTCTTTTTCTCGTCCAAAAATCTTTGAACTAATGGAACTTGATAGAAAGATCTTCAAACAACACAAACACAAGCATAAAAATCATTCGATTCCTAATGTTTCTCAAATTCTCAATAACACAACCTTTCTTATTGATTGGTTTGATTTCCCTAGGCTATGGTGTCGGGGGTGTTTGTTTCCACTCTTTTTCTAGTCCAAAAATCTTTGAAGTAATAGAATTTGATAGAAAGATCACCAAACAACACAAACACAAGCATACGAATCATGCGATTCCTAATGTTTCTCAAATTCTCAATTACTCAACCTTTCTTATTGATTGGTTTGATTTGCCTAGACTATGGTGTCGGGGGTGTTTATTTCCACTCTTTTTCTCGTCCAAAAATCTTTGAACTAATAGAACATGATAGAAAGATCACTAAACAACACAAATACAAGCATACGAATCATGCGATTCCTAATATTTCTCAAATTCTCAATAACACAAACTTTCTTATTGATTGGTTTGATTTGCCTAGGCTATGGTGTCGGGTGTGTTGGTTTCCACTCTTTTTCTCGTCTAAAAATCTTTGAACTAATAGAACTTGATAGAAAGATCACCAAACAACAGAAACACAAGCATACGAATCATGTGATTCCTAATGTTTTTAAAATTCTCAGTAACACAACCTTTCTTATTGATTGGTTTGATTTGCATAGGCTATGGTGTCGGGGGTGTTGGTTTCGATTCTTTTTCTCGTCCAAAAATCTTTGAACTCATGGATCTTGATAGAAAAATCATCAAACAATACAAACACAAGCATACGAATCCTGCGGTTCCTAATGTTTCTCAAATTCTCAATAACACAACCTTTCTTATTGATTGATTTGATTTGCCTAGGCTATGGTGTCGGGGGTGTTGGTTTCCACTCTTTTTCTCGTCCAAAAATCTTTGAACTAATAGAACTTGATATAAAGATCACCAAACAACAAAAACACAAGCATACGAATCATGTGATTCCTAATGTTTTTCAAATTCTCAATAACACAACCTTTCTTATTGATTTGTTTGAATTGCCTAGGCTACGGTGTCGGGGGTGTTGGTTTCCACTCTTTTTCTCTTCCAAAAATCTTTGAACTAATAAAACTTGATAGAAAGATTACCAAACAACAGAAACACAAGCATACGAATCATGCGATTCCTAATGTTTCTCAAATTCTCAATAACACAACCTTTCTTATAGATTGGTTTGATTTGCCTAGGCTAAGGTGTCAGGGGTGTTGATTTCCACTCTTTTTCTCGTCCACAAATCTTTGAACGAATAGAACTTGATAGAAAGATCACCAAACAACACAAACACAAGCATACGAATCATGCGATTCCTAATGTTTCTCAAATTCTCAATAACACAACCTTTCTTATTGATTTGTTTGATTTGCCAAGTCTATGGTGTCGGGGGTGTTGGTTTCCATTCTGTTTCTCGTCGAAAAATATTTGAAGTAATAGAACTTGATAGAAAGATCACCAAACAACACAAACACAAGCATACGAATCATGCGATTAGTAATGTTTCTCAAATTCTCAATAACACAACCTTTCTTATTGATTGGTTTGATTTGCCTAGGCTATGGTGTCGGGGGTGTTGGTTTCCATTCTTTTTCTCGTCCAAAAATCTTTGAACTAATGGATCTTGATTGAAAGATCACCAAACAACACAAACACAAGCATACGAATCATGCGATTCGTAATGTTTGTCAAATTCTCAATAACACAACCTTTCTTATTGATTTGTTTGATTTGCCTAGGCTATGGTGTCGAGGGTGTTGGTTTCCATTTTTTTTCTCGTCCAAAAATCTTTGAAATAATGGAACGTGATAGAAAGATCACCAAACAACACAAACACAAGCATATATACGAATCATGCGATTCGTAATGTTTCTCAAATTCTCAATAACACAACCTTTCTTATTGCTTGGTTTGATTTTCCTAGGCTATGGTGTCGGGGGTGTTGGTTTCCATTCTGTTTCTCGTCCATAAATCTTTGAAGTAATAGAACTTGAAAGAAAGATCACCAAACAACACATACACAAGCATACGAATCATTCGATTCCTAATTTTTCTCAAATTCTCAATAACACAACCTTTCTTATTGATTGGTTTGATTTGCCTAGGCTATGGTGTCGGGGGTGTTGGTTTCCATTCTTCTTCTCGTCCAAAAATCTTTGAACTAATGGAAATTGATAGAAAGATCACCAAACAACACAAACACAAGCATACGAATCATGCGATTCCTAATGTTTGTCAAATTCTCAATAACACAACCTTTCTTATTGATTGGTTTGATTTGCCTAGGCTATGGTGTCGGGGGTGTTGGTTTCCATTCTTTTTCTCGTCCAAAAATCTTTGAACTAATGGAACTTGATAGAAAGATCACCAAACAACACAAACACAAGCATACGAATCATTCGATTCCTAATGTTTCTCAAATTCTCAATAACACAACCTTTATTATTGAGTGGTTTGATTTGCCTAGGCTATGGTGTCGGGGGTGTTTGTTTCCATTCTTTTTCTCGTCCAAAAATCTTTTAACTAATAGATCTTGATAGAAAGATCACCAAACAACACAAACATTTATTAGAGAAATACAATTACGTTATCCTTCAAATCTATGTATATATTTAATCCATAAAGTTTATAGTCATCACGTTGCTCCATTTAGGATTTTTCGACGTGTTGTTCTTATATTATGCAACTAGGATTTTTACACGTGTCACTATATCATTGATCCATGTCATATAGTATTTATTTCTTAATTAAGCCACATCATACATTGATCCATGTCATATATATTTTAGATGTTTTCTAAAAGTTACAAATATTAGGTGTATCAAATTTTCCATAAAATATGCTCATAAAGTCTTTTTTTATTGTAAAACATTGATATGAAAATTTGAATATTTTCCGTTTAAGTTAATAAAGATTAATCTTTGGAAAGTTAGATAATTGTAAATGTTTTTATTTTTTTATTCAAGTCTCTCTTTCTTTAACAAAAGATACCAAATCTTCTAAATAAACAAAAATTTTCTTAACAAAGAATCGAACTATCAAAGATAATATGTATACAAATTAATTAGGGGAAATTGCATTTGTCCACTCTTTATTTTACACTTGTTACAATTAACCAGCTTTTATATTTTTTCTATACTTAACCACCCCTTATTTGTAATTATGTGCATTTAACCACCCATTTTAACGAAAAACGTCATTTTCTCCGTTAAGTAAAGTAAATTACGTTTTTTTCCTCTCATTTTAAATTTTACTTACAATAAGTAAATAAAGGAAAACCCATAATTGACACTTTCAAGTTCTAATATGCCGATTTTTGCAACTGTTGCCTAATTTCCTCCATAATAATTCCTTTCCTCTATCCAATGGCGATGAAGAACCATGACTTCACCAATGCAAAGGCCATGGGTTTTGAATCTGATTCTAACGACTTTGAGCATCCCTTGGAGTCGATCGTGTCTAAGTTGATAGACGACGACTCGAGATTCAAAAGGTTGATATGTAGGCTTAAATCCAATGACGATAACATTCCAAGCTCCATTTATTCCTAAAAATTAAAAAAAAGGGCAAAAACGTAATTTACTTTACTTAACGAAGAAACTAACGTTTTTCATCAAAATGGGTGGTTAAATGCACATATTTACAAGTAAGAGGTGGTTAAGTGTAAAAAATATATATAAAGGGTGGTTAGTTGCAACAAGTGTAAAATAAAGGGTGGTTAAATGCAATTTTCTCAATTAATTACTACAATAACTTTCAAACAGTTTGAAAATCTTTCAACAAACAAAACAATTTGAATGTCTTAGCCAATCTATATTATATTTAATTATTAATGATTTATTTTAAATTTTAACCTTCATTAGTTTTGTTTAATTATTAATTAATTTTTATCTTTATGTATTTTAAAATTTTGCCCTAACTTTAATTTAGAATCGTAATCTATTGGTTTTGATAATATAAACCAACTCCGAGAGACGAAAAGATCCATTATCTCTATCTTTAAATAAGGTGATAAAAAAGTAATTAAATTACATGCATTTTACCCTTATACTAGTATTAGTACGAAATTGATCTAAATAAAAACTTAATTTAAATTTTATATAAATTATTCAAACGAGTAGTTTGATATATAATCTTTTATTACTTTATTTAATTTGTTTTTTTATAGGATTTGTTTTAATAATACATTATTTTTACTATAATATATTCTTTTTATCGAACAAAGATTTATATGCTTATAATCTTTTTGTATAAGGATTGAATACTCCTAAGATTTTGTAGAATTTATTTTTAATGTTTATGGATTATAATTTTAATTATATATTTAATTGGAATTGACATATATTTTTATACATTATTATTTTAATCTCCAATCTAGTATATAGTAAGATTAATCAACTATATCATTAAGGAAAACTTATAGATACAATTTCAATAATATATATTCTTTCATATTTTACATACATGTAGGGTCTACAATCAAAATTAACCAATAAAATTGTACATAAAATATGAAAGAATATATATTATTTCAAAATTATTATTGAAATTTTAACAAAGAATTGGGTTCCACTTTATATTGTAGACCCTACATGTATGTAAAACTTGGCGCAAATGTTAACAAAGAATTCGGTTCCACTTTATATTGTACTAGCAAATGACCCGCACCTTGTACGAGGGTGTTTTTGGTTTTTCTTATCTTATATACTAATTCACTATAATTATCACAAAATTATCATAAGTCTAGTTTCTTTTAAAACGTACATATCTTTTAGATTATAAAATAAAATAACTCTCATACATCATCAAATATTTATATAAAAATATTGTATAAAAATATTAATTTTTTATACATACATAAACATATGTATATATATATATCAAGGAAGAATGCAATAAGATGATAGCATATCTTTTGAAATTTAAATTAAATTTCATAAACTAATTTATATAAATAAATCAATAATTTAAAAGTAAACATCTGGATTAATATAGTATTATATTTTAAAATATAGAGAATGTTTAATGTAAAATATCGAGAAACGGAAATCGGAACAGAACCGGATATTACATTAAACATTCTCTATATTTTAAAATATAACACTCTATGTTTTGGGGAATTAGTCCCTAAAATATTATTTTGAATAAACTATTTTGTTTATATATATATATGAGTGTGTGATCGTATGCATGATATGTGTGCAACTGGTTTTCAAAAGGTTTTTATCGTATGAATAGTTTTCACGTGTTTTCTGTGTGTTGGTATCTACCGGTACGGTGTTGTCTCGGATTTTCGAGGAGAAGGGGATTTCTAGAGGCATAGTCGTATACTCGTATGGCAAGGAGAGCCCCTTCAAAAAATTATATAAATGTTTTGGCGAGTGCTCTAGTAGAGGCTCGACCAGGGGTTAGAAGTGTGTGTGGAAAAGAGATTGGCTGGAGGATGCCTTAGATGCGGGTAGTGTGGGTGGAGGCCGTTAACACCCCGCGTAGGATCGTGCGTGTGTGTGAATGTGTGGAGTTGTGAATATTTGTGTAAGAGGATTTATAATTGTGATTATGCTACTGAATTGGAATGTGTGTGACTAACTAGACCGAGGACTGGACTAGAGCTATGCGTGTGATTGCGGACTTGTTTGCTGACCTTAGGAAAACTCGTTTTGAAATGTTCTACTAGTACTGTATGTTTTCTGACTTGGATTAGGATAGTAGCTGACCCCTCGGGGAACTATTTTTCAGACTTCAGGTATTCAGGAATCCGTGTAGGGACTTGGCGGATTGTTGGTGCGAAGCGGAGATAAGTGTCATAGAATGGTTTGGGTTTTTGGGGAAGGGTTGTTGTTATTTTAATTTATGTTATTGTTTGCATTATCTTGTATAGTTTCATGTCGTAAGTTGATAGTTGGTGTGCTTGGGGTGTGGGGAAGTTAGTAATTGTTAGTCTTGTGTTGAGTTGGGATCATGAATTGTTTTGTAAAATTTTTATTTTGTAATAAAAGTTAAATGTTTTTCAATGTTTGCTCGCCGTGGCTGCGTTGCAAGATCCGAATGTTCTGTTGTCGCACCAACTTGGTAGCGCCTCGTGAGGTCTACTATCGAGTAACGCCTTGTCAGAAAGACGGGGTGTTACATTTAATAAGATAGAAAAAATAAAACCAAATTATATGTTGTATACATGTTATTATCAATGTGTAATGTTACAGGCATATTTAGGGTACATATATCATCTAATCTTTTTATT
The DNA here is from genome assembly GCA_934048045.1 of Polygonum aviculare. Lineage (NCBI taxonomy): Eukaryota > Viridiplantae > Streptophyta > Magnoliopsida > Caryophyllales > Polygonaceae > Polygonum > Polygonum aviculare. Next base: position 12,425,160 of record OW204032.1, on the reverse strand, counting down.
AATATTATTATTGGATTTCAATATGAGACAATAGAAAAAGTATTTAAAACATTATTTTAATGAAAAAAGACATGGTGTAAATACAGTGGTAAAATTTGCTACTAATGATGGTTTTTTTAAAAAAAATTCAACAAAACTAGTATTAGTCCCGTGCCTTGAAGACATGAATTTGATTTAACTAAAAACTTAGTTTAAGTTTTATATAAAGTTATTCAAACCAATAGTTTGATATATAATATTGTATTATTTTCTTTAATTTGTTTCCTATGAGATTTATTTAAATGATACATTATTTCTTTTATAATACATTCTTTTAATCGAATAAAGATTTGTAGAATTATAATTTATGTATAAGGATTGAATACTCCTGTTGGATTTATTTTTGTGTTTATAGATTATTATTTTAATTATGAATTTAATTGGACGAATTTGGAGCTGACATATGCTTTTTCCTATTATTATTTTATTTATCTTGTTAAAAGGCCGGTTTTCAAAACACTATTATGATTGATTGAAATTAGTAGATAACAAGATTTCGTGAAAAATTATGTATAAAATTCAATGTTTAATTTTTTTTGTAGTAGATAAGAAGAGTTTTAATTTAAGGTCTACAATGAAATTTCAACCAATTAAACAAGTTAAATTATTTTAATAAAGATGGGTGATGCGGTCTAGTGAAAAGTTGACACGTGTAGTGCTAAATATTATTTTTAACCGCCACTTTAGTATATAGTTATGTGACTGGCCTAAAGTCGTCGTGCCAAGATCAAAGATAAATAACCCAAACTACAAACTAAGTATAGCAAGTAAGTAAGGGGTCGAACCCAAGAGAACTAACGGCTTCTAGTATTAATAAATCTATCAACTAAAGATAAGGGGGGAAAAAAAGAGATATCTAAACTAACCTAGTAAACAAATAACAAACAAATAGATAAATAGATAATAGGTAGGTTCATTCAAAAGATCCACTCTTTAATAATCACTCGATCATAGATTCATCCATTGATTTCATTCACACCTAAGGTTAATTCCTATCCTGATCATTAACAATCGCAAGTCCACGGTCCAAGCAATTCTATAACCCTAGGCAAGGACGCTTAACCTAGAATTAGCATAGAGAAGAAGGATATTAGGAAATCAAGTCATGCAATCAAGCTACGAGTCTCATGCACAATTAAACCATTGAATACTCTTCCCTAAACTAGTCCACGGTCCTAGAATAGAGTTGTTTCGAGAATAGGAAAGATGCATAGACAACAACCAATCCTAAATCAAACAATAGATCTAAGTCAATCAAACAAGTTGACCAGACTTATAAAACCAAGCATAGATCATGGGATGAAGTACAAGATAATCAATATCAACCAAAGGATAGAAATCAATTACCAAAACCTCACGAGTTCATACATCAGAGCTTCTCCCTTGAACAAACCCAAGGAGACTAGCTCTCCATAACTAAACTAAAAACCTAATTGAATTATGAATTGGAATTGTGAATTAGACCTAAGGCAGACTCCTCCTTATATAGACCCAGGGAACATGCTCAACTAATCTAATTAGGAAAGGAGAAAAGATAGAAAAGGAAAGAGAAAGATAAGAAGATAGATCTTCGGCCCGCTTCGGATTCGGCATCACCGCGGTCGCGTCACCATCACCGCGCCCGCACTCTCGCAACAGAAAAGAACTTCTCGTCTCGGCAGCCACCGCGGTCGCGGAATCTCGACAGAATCGCTGGTGTCACTTCGGAGGCTGTTTTGACCATCTTCGGCTTGGAATCTGACTTCGGTGTAAACGATGAATTGAAGCCCTTGAAGTTAGCTTTCCAATGGCACCGGAATCAAGTCAATCCGACCTCTGTAGCTCAGGATATGGCCTTTACAAGCAAGTGGTGTCGCGCAGACAGCTCAAAACGCCTTAAAACTCTTGATTCTTGCATTCTTGTGTCTTCGGCCTAGATATTACAATTACGCACAACTCTAACCTAAACACGCTCAATATAGCCCTATAATACAAGAGTTAACCTATACAAAATAAGCCGAATCATTATGATTACGAAAAAAGACTTATTATTAATATAATATTTCAGTAAATGGGTAAAATAGATTTTTTTAAAAAAGATATTTAGAATAAATTAATATATTAACTAAATAGGTAACCATATAATAATAAGATTGAGATTTATATATTAGGATAAAAAGCAAGTCAAAATTTAAGATAAAACTAACATTTTAAATTGAATATGTATAAGATTAAGCTGAAAACTAAGATTGATAAAATAATTGTTTTTTAATAAGGGGGTGATGTGACGCAATATGGTGGATGAATTTGCTTCCGTTTTAATATATAACTAGTATTAGTCTCGTGCCTTAAAGACACGAATTTGACTTAAATAAAAACTTAGTTTAAATTTTATATAAACTTATTCAAAAAATAGATTGATATAAAATCTTGTATTAATTTAATATAATTTGTTTCTTATGAGATTTATTCTAATGATACAATATTTGTACTATAATATATTCTTTTAATTGAATAAAGATTTGTAGAATTATAATTTTGCATAAGGGTTGAATATTCCTTTGATTTATAGGATTTATTTAAGTTTATGGATTATAATTTTAATTATATATCTAATTGGAGTTGACATATGCTTTTCTACATTATTACTTTAATCTTCAATATGGTATATAGTAAGATTAATTAATTATATATTTAAGGAAAATTTATAATACAATTTCAATGATATATATATATATATATTCTTTCATATTTTACATACATGTGGGTCTACAGACAAAATTAACCACTTAAATTATTTTTGAGAAATTTGTCGGAAATCACCCGTTTGATAGACCATATTACCCTAAACCACCCGTATATTCAAATATTATTTTAAACCAACTGTATGATGGGTTCCGTTAACAAAATAATATTTGAATATACGGGTGGTTTAGAGTAATATGGCCTATCATACGGGTGGTTTCCGACAAATTTCTCATTATTTTAATGAAGATCAATGATGTAGTTCAATGTGAAGTTGACACGTGTCGTGATTATATTATTTTTAACCTCTACTTTAGTATATAGTTATGATGATTATGGTGACGATAATATATAGATAAATAGATTATAGTAGATTTAATCAGATTCCAAAACATTGCCTTCACAGCTCATAGTTACATCCTACACCTAATGACCAAAAGTTGCACTATATAGCTGGGCCGATCATGAGCCTGTTCTTTCCTAGTATCATTTTTTAAGGGCTAGGCCCAACTTCATTCAACTGATTTTTCTTTTTTCTGAGGAATGTTCATTCAATTGACGTTTTTTTTCCCTTCTGAGGAAAGTTCATTCAACTGTTAAACAACAACCCTAAGCCTAGGCTCAGGAAGGAACCAGAGAGAGAAGAGAATCAGGATTCAACGACGGACTCGGGAGAAGGAATTCTTCACCGGCATCGGCAAATCGTCTCTGCCTCCTCGTCGAATTCTACAAGTTCGCCTCCAAAATCAATCGGTTTGAACTTGTCCTTCTCTATTGAATTTTGTTTCCTGATGTCTTTACGTCAGCTGTTGTTCTTATAACTCAATTGAGAAAGATCCAAAATTTCACTGTTTTGTGTCCATGCTGGGGGCGGTTTGCCCAATAACAGACTATTTGATTGTGTGATTTAATCCATGGCTACACCTAGTGACATCAATTCTGAAATGAGTTATCAGATCAATTGCATTTCGGGAATGAGCACTTGTAGAAAATGAGCCAGAGCTGTGAATGTAAACCAAAACAAAGCAATCCAAACCCTTAAGATGTCTCTAAAGATGGAAGAGACATAATTGGCATATTGAATCCAATTAAGTATATATTCATTTTGGTCACTCATCATATGGGATTTTTGGGTTGGATTTGGATCATTCCATAATGAAAAAAATCCCCGGATATCCGGTAATGTTCGCTCCTAACCGAAGCTTGATGTTTAACAGGCAATGAAGTTGTATATAAGTTGCATACGGAACACTCTTGAGGCAGCCTTGTGTCTCCAGGTAAGTGATCTTTGAGTTTGGTAGGCAGGTGATAACTGGCATATGTTTTTGCTCAAATGATTTGTTATCTTTATTTGCAGAACTTTCCCTGTCAAGAAGTGGAAAGGCATAACAAACCCGAGATTGAGTTGAAGTACGCCCTCTAACTGCTTCTGGGTTCCTTTTCCTTGCATTCTGTTATCATTGTAGTGTTCTTATCAATGTTTACATCAGCAAATACAAGGAGAATGTTTCGGAAGCTCCTGATTTCCCTTTCATATATCTGTAATGTTTCTTGTATGTTGATGCAGTTTTAGATAATCTTTTGACATGTTTTTTTGCAACTTTATGTTTTATGTAGTTTTAGATAATCTTTTGGCATGTTTTTTGTTAGAAGGCATTAAGAAACATGTACTGAAATGTACTTAATATTTTATTTTCAGGACCAGCCCTGAGCTTCTGCTGAATCCTGTAAGATGCATCTCAAATATAATCTGTTATCTTACTGCATTTTTCTCAGTCATGTTTTGTTCATCATTAGTCTTATGTGCATAGTTACTATCCCAAGTCCCAACCATAATTTTCTTTACATGTCTGAGGCAGTATTCTGACGATTCAGAACCATTGATTATCTATACATGTAATGCATGCATTTGCATAATTCTTATCCACACTTTCAAGTTAGTGCCTTTGATGGAACTGTCTTACCATTTCGTAACTGGAACTTATGGATCTCATGTCAGAGTCGTGCATTATGGTGATGTTTTTCTCTTATTTAGAAATGTGAAACCTCCGTATAAACTGATGGGAACTAATTTAGTTGCAAGTATAGGAGTTATAAATGTGTGCGTAGCCTATTTCAGATTCTCTATCATCTTCTTTTACTGCACTTGCTTTTAGTTTGATGTCAAGCTGTTCCACAGATTTTGATTTGTCGAAATGAAGCTGAAAAATGCTTGATTGAAACATCAATTAACTCGTTGCGAATAAGCCTCAAGGTACTGTGTTTTTTTGCTGTTGCATATCTTAGATGATAGTTGTAAGCCTCCATGGTTCATCTGACATCTCCTTACATCTCTAATTTACAGGTGAAACAGGCAGATGAGCTTGAAAATATACTAACCAAAAAATTTCTAAGATTTTTGTCTATGAGGGCTGAAGCATTTCAGATCTTGAGGAGAAAACCAGTACAGGTATGTCAATAAGGCTAATCCATAGTGATTTTATAACTCTATTGTCGTTAGAGTTGGATTCGTATATTGTAACCTATGACACTACTGCAAATGAACTGAAGCCTAAAGCCTGTTTTGAAATGCTAAGATCTGTTACATTTGAATTGCATCATTTTGCAGGGTTATGACATTAGCTTTCTCATCACGAACTATCACTGCGAGGAGTTGCATAAACAAAAACTTATTGATTTCATCGTGCAGTTTATGGAGGCAAGATTCTTAAATCTAAATTTGCTATCTCTTCTAGATTCAATTGGTTTTCGAGTTACGAGTTTGAAGTGTGGGGTTCATAATATGAAGGGATATAGACAAGTGAAATGTCAGTTGAACATAAAGTTTTTGCGTGTTCACTCATTGCTTAACAAAGCTCTCTTTATCTCTGACTGCAGGACATTGATAAGGAAATAAGTGAGCTGAAACTATCAGTAAATACACGGGGTAGGCTGGTGGCAACAGAATTCCTGAAGCAATTTGTGTAATGAATCTTAGTAACAATCCCAGAAACGTGTTCGCCAAGAAACAGGTGGGGAAAGCTCTGTCAGTTGATCCATCCTCTTGTTTTTCCTGCAACCGTGAGCTTGGATTGGGTAATGAGCAAATGGCAAGTGATTGAGGAAGATTCTGATGGTGTTTTCTATCTGGGTGGTAAACTGGCTCATGCTGATTGTTTAGTCTCTTGTAAGCATATGCCCCTCTTCAGATTCTCTGTATTTTCAATAACGGAAGGACAAAGGGAAAACTACGAATTCAGTGTAAAAACATTACCCGAGTAGACACCCGATCAGGCTCACGAATCGGGTTTCTGTGGTTTACATTGTCTCGGCATCCCGGGTTGAGTCTGGCTCTCATTTGTCTGTTGTCGCATAGTTAGAGTTTAGTTTTCTATGTCTTGCTCTTATGTTGGTTTGATAAGCAAGTACCTATGTAATGCTATATTTGAAAAGATTTGACTGTAGGTCATAAATCTTGTGGCAGTTGGACATATGCAAACATCCACTCATGAGAAGAGTTGCGTAAGAACTATGAAGGTGGAATGTTTTGGATGAAAAAAGAGAAGAAAGAAGTTAAATGCCTAAATGTTCATGCATATTTATACCAACCATGCAGGCATCGATTTTAATTGAAAGCGTGCGTGATGTTTGAACATTTAAGTGCATAGGATGTGATGTGTAAGCTTTGCATAAGTTTTGCATAAGCTTCTACCTACATGTTCGTGCAAATTAACATACTAAAGCATTAATTTTGCACTAGGTGTTCATAAATCATTTTTTCTTGAAATGGCGTGTTTATGACTTTTGATGTGCATAAATGTAGGCCTAGAAGTGCATAGGCATTAACCTCTATATGCATCACATTTTATACTGAAGTCAACCAATTGTTATTATTAATTATGCATTAAGTTATACCTATAAATGCATAAACATCGCCTAAATACGCAACACAACGCTTGTTAGCCTAAACATGCACAAGTTAAACTTGATGTCTATCACTTTGTGGCCAACAAGTACATAAGTTTATATTTGATGCACATTTAGGTCAATGCATACGTACGAGTAAACATTTCCTAGTTTGAACAAGCGCATAGTATTCAAATAATATTAGGTTGAACCAATTTTGTTTTTCCATTTTAGCAATGTACGTGCAAGTTGGGGATTTGAGTTTCTAAAACTTACAGGCCATAAACATTCTCACTTTCCATCCCAACGACCATTTACACCCGATCTCGACCTTATTAAATAGGGTTTGTCACATTAGAGATTTATGTACTGCTTTAGTGGTGAGTTGTGAGGTTCGTTATGGCAAATATATATATTGACTCTTGATGTAGTTTTTTTTTCATTCAATGGTTCAAAATACTTTGGATAGTTGATAATTTATAAAATTTAATAAAGTTTGCAATGTTTTCTAATTTTTAATAGCTCGGCCAAAGCCTAAAATGATAATATTTGAAAACCATTTTTTATCCTCACATTTCATTCTTATAGTTTGGAATTGATTTTTGTTTAATAATTGAGAATTAGGAGGATTCTGCTACAAGGTTGATTTGGCACATCCTTACAGATGAAAACATTAAGTTATGGATGATTTCAAATGTGGTCGATAATAAGATCATGACTCAGCTTTGAGATTTTATCAGCTACATAATTGCATTCCCTATCCACAAACATAATGCGTATCGACTTGAACTACTAGAGTGAAACCTAGTGGGCATAATGCTAAGCCCAATGAGGTTTGCCATATTGCCAAGTTGGTTGTTGTGCACCATATGCCCATGTGGGGGTTTTGCCATTGGCAACTTTATAACTGATTTACTCGCTAGAGCTTGATTTTATAAGCTTTATCAAGCATCATTCCAACATGGCTTTAACTCTAGTCTAACACATCATTGTTCATCAAGCAACATGGTTGTGAGATTATCCATGTACTTGTTTATGCTGATGGCCTTATTATCATCGGTTCTCATGTTTAGTTCATCAACAAATCCATTGCATATCTTAATTTTTGTGCTCTCTAGTTAAAGACTTGGGTGATTTGTATTATTTCTTGGACATTGAAGTTCTAATCCTCTTATGTTGTCTCAAAAAAGTGCAAGTCTTAGTCCCATTGAGATATTTATGGATGAGTTGATTTTTTCACCTGCAAAGCTTGAACCTTATCTTATTCAAAAGGATGATCCATTGGTAGATCATCATATTCATCACAATGTTGTTAGTGTCTTACAATGTGTCACTATTCATGGCCTTGGTGGCAACCTCATGAGTTGGTCTTCTCAGGAGCAAATTAAAGATTGTTGTTTATTCTAGTATTGAGCAAAATATTGTGCTATTTTTTTTGTTGCTACTGAATTAATGTGGTTACTTGATCAAGTTGGTTTTTGAGGTGTATATTTTTGGCCATCCTCCTCCTATTATTTATGTGAAAATCTCAGTGCAACATTTTATTTTATTAACTAATCATGTTCTTCATTAGCAATCCAAACACATCAAGTTGGACTACCATTTTATTTGCCAACAAGTTCAAGAAGGTGATCTCATTGCTCGTCATGTTCTGTTTCAAGATCAAATTGTTGACATATTCACTAATATTGTCGGCACAACTCATTTTCAATACTTACGGACTAAGCTTCTAGTTCATCCACCAAAAAGCCTATAAATCTAGAAATAACCTAAGATAAATGTTTTTTTTTGTCGAAACCTAAGATAAGTTTTTTCTACGTACATATTAGTGTGTAAGTATTTTATTTTCCTGTTGGTCATCTTCCATGAGAATTATCATCTTTTTTCTAGCAACATTAGTGTTTAATTTCACATCTATAACTTCAAATTTTTTATGGGCATTTTTTGGATCTCAAGTTGTCCTTGAGTTAAAGATGTCTTTTGCACCATCTAGTTTGTGATTTAATTTACTCGCTACTCGTGGGGAACAGTTAAGCTAAGGTTCTAGGAAAATTCTAATGTGTGATAGGTGTGTTGACCTCTTATGCGACGTTCGTTGATTGGTGCCAACACAAAATAGATGCGTTTTTTCTATTTAGGGACAAGTTCAGATGCAAAGTGGGAGGTACATTGTGAGAGGGTGCTTGCTGATTGTCGCTCATGCCTAATGGATGGATTCCAATTCAAATTAGGTAGGAATGTTTGAGCGAGACATGTGTCATACTACCATCGGCGGGGCTCTAGGAGACCTCTAGTGTTTCACACTTTTTTTTTATAAGGGTTCTTTATATTGTGTCCATCCTGACCCCCAGAACATGCGTCTGCGGAATTTTCCAGGATCCATGTTGTTGTGGTTGTGGTTCTTGATATTGTGTGCGGTTTTTCACCTTTGAACTCTTTGTCTCCATTGTCTTCTATGTCTAGTATAATTGTGCGCTAGATATGATGTTCTTAAACCGTTAAAACAACATTATCTATTTTGTCATGTAGCACACTGTTAAAACAACACATCGTTAGTGTGTTATCAAACCGGACACCGTTCTCTCCTTGAACCCCGTCAAATGTTTTAAATAGAATATATATAACTTCAATTTAAAATTGTCATTCTAGTTTTCAAAATGTAGCTCGTACAAAAAATACCTTTAAAAGAAATTATACATTATAGAGATTTTTTATTTCCAATTTTAAGGTTCTCACCTAATGCCTTGATAAACTAGGGTTGTGACAATACTATATTTATACATTCAAGCATTAATCTGATATGAAATCGATAAGCATTAATCTATAATTGATACACGGTAATATAAATTAATTATCGATTGATCGTGTCAATTATCTGCATTCAATATTGGAAATATGCTACCCTACATAGCTAAAAAGGAAGATCTAACAATTAAAAATGATCTTAATTTGAGGGTTAAGACAAATATCATAATTGTATGGGGTCACATGTGTACCACGACACATATTAGCTAATCGAAATGGATAATATTACGAATAAGAGTGACACTTAATGCAAATACTTCTTGAATATTATTGTTTATATACCAAATCGGATCTTACAATATCCATCGACAGATTTACTCGTCCAATTGTCGTTTTCGTTAATGAAATTTTCTTCACAAATTTCGCATTCGAGCAATATTCAAGAAGTGGCATACACTTTTTATTATTATTATTTAATTATTGCGTAAAAGTTACAGTATTAAAACAATACCAATCGATGATGGCGATGAATAATCATCCACCAAAAAAGAAGAAGAAAGGTGGGTCGGATTTGTTTATTAATAAAAATTAGTAGTCCACTAATCAACACCACCAAACACTAAGACGAGTTCCGACAAATAAATTAAAGCATCACTTTCTCTTTGTTGACGCTAGAAACACAAGCAAAAGGGGGCCAAGCGCCCGACCAACATATAGACATACACATGTGCTTTGTTATTACTAAGTAATAGTATAATTAATCTATAATTAAGATGATTTTACGTTACCAGCTGAATGCCATAAAATTCCTCATTCTCATTTTTGACTTTGAGTGCTATTTTTACAATTTCAAAAGGGGTCGACCTCATAAATGATAAGTATGAGGACTTCTTCCACGAAACCAAATTTGTTGTGTCTCGTCGATAAAACTAAAACTGTAGTTGAAGAAAAATGGCATCTTAGAGATGGGCGGTGGGCCCAGCCACCCACACTCGACTTTGTCCACATTTGACCCGATTCAGATGCCATTTTACTTGTCTCGAAAGTAATTTTTTGATTGAAACCGTCGTAAGAAAATAAATAATGGGTTCAAAAGTGATTTGACCCGATTGATCCGGTCACTCAAGTCAATGTTACAAAATTAATCTATATGAAACATTATTTAGAAAAAGATATTACTTATTTAATATTATAATGTATCACTTATAAAAGAATATTATTAAAAACATAATATTAATTTTAATTATTTTTGGAAAAAAAAAGTTAATATTCTTCGGATGGATGTGGCCGTTGTTATACTGAATTCGAAGGAGTCCAACATAGTCATGGGTGAACCGAACCGGCGAATCAAACCGTAACTGAACCGCCAAAAGCTGACAATTCCGGGAAACGAACCAGAATCGAAGTCAAACCGACGGTTCCAGTCAACTCATAACTATGGTTTCGATTGGTGGATTCCTGAAACCGTCAAACCGGCTGTTTGACTCGGTTCCAAATGACTAGTCCAACCCGCCCAATCCAAAATTTTGAACGATTTTACAGTCCAGACTTATTTTTAACCCGAACCCACATCCAACCCGTTTGGCCGGTACAAGTGTAGTTGAATACTTTGCATTTGTTCTATGGTCACACATGGACCACATATCAAGATCAACAAAACGGTGAGTTGCTGAGCGTTGTTGCGTGTCCCCCATCTGTTAAGGCTTTCCATTCACTTTCCCTCACTGCCGTGTTCGTGTAAGGTTTAGTCCAGTTCCCGCCACGCGTTAACGGCTGGCGCCGAGTCAAAAGTTACAAGATTTTTCCTAAACGGCGTCGTTTCTTTGCAGCCACCAAACCAACTCTACATAAGCACGCATTTCACATTTTTAAGGGGTTTATTTGAATTTGATTTATTCCGCAAAGTAGTTGTTTGTTTTTGGTGAAATTAAATCTTTCTTTTTTAAGGTGAAGATTTTGCATTTGGGTTCCAACATAATACTATATATGTTTCATCAAAATTCGGGTTGAAATGAGTTCCTATTGATTTTGTCAAAATAAATATATATTTTGAAATTAGATTGGCTTATGAATTTTTTCCCCCAGTTTAATTTAACAATTTATACAAATTATGTTATTTCAAGAGGATGAATATTGATTGGTAATCCAAAAACACTTGAATAAATCTGTTGCTTAATTTTCTCATTCAATGTGAGTGGAAGTATTTTTTGATTGCAAGAAGTATATTTTTAAAGTTTTATCTTTGAATATTCTTAATTATTTTAGAAAAAAAGGAACTACACTGCAGATATATTGTATTACTTTATATAAAGTTACTCTCTGAAAAGTAGCATCCATAATCCATATAATCCAACTAGCTTTGCTCGATCACTAAAATTTCACAAACTCACTTTTGACTCTCCAAAGATGTAACCAGTGTGTGTGTGTGACTGTGTGTATACGACCTTTTTTCATCTCAGTCACATGTAGTAAAGCCTATTGTTAAAGCCTTTGAATATGCATGTTTGCTTGTATACGAGTTTGTTGTTGTAATGGTAAAGTACAAATTTAAAGTCGCTGATGAGTAAATTGATCACGGTTAAAAAATAAATTAGGTTGTATATATGTTCTTGTATAAACTAATTCATTACGTACATCTTATTGTTATACGTGAGTAAACCAGTCGATTTGATCGGATTCGGATTGGGTATAGATTCAAATCAAGCAAATTGCAAGTCAGGTCGACTCAGGTCATATCAAATTATTATACGGTTTAAGAATAACCAACCCTAACCTCTCCAAAACTAGAGTTCTTTTTATAGGTGATTGCCAAATTCTTAGTAAACCTAATTTTGATTATTTTCTTGTCGAAACTGCACTTCATGTAAGCTATAAAATATTTGGCATTTGAATCAGGTTTTCAATTTTTTTTGCAATCATTTTTATACCAAAAATCATTGCAAATTTATTGATCTTTGTCTAAAGCTTGACGAAATCTTTAAATTCTTAAAACTCTCTTTCAAAATCTCATTGATTTAATGCTCTTAACTATAGTATTAGGTTTGGAAATTGGATTTATTCTATGACAGTCAAAGCATCATTCTTAATTTGTCATTACATGATACAAGGGTTCGTTTTTATTGTATTTATAGTATTAGGTTTGGAATTTGTAATTAATTTGTTAAACTTATTTGTCACTCTCAAATTTTTTTAATTCTATTTTTATAATCATATACATTTGCCATATTTTATTGTCAATCTTTTTTTGTCCCGTAAATTTATAATTTTAGCTACAAATATCTAAAAATATCTTTAAAATATATAGGAATTAAAGAACAATATTTGAAGTTTTTTTAATTTTAAATGGATGGAATTAATATAAAATATGAAGATATCTTAGTGTGAGAACTTGAAAATGGAAAAATCTAATGTATAGTATAGATATTATTTTGATAGATGATGATTGATGAATATATTGTATTATTAGAAAATACAACAATCATTTAAAAAATAGGAAACTATTTGATTAAAACATTTATAATGTTTGAAATTATTGTCTAGAAATTAAACAAATGATAAACAAGTAATAAAAGACGTTGCTAGTGCAACAAGTTGAATCGAGAGTGACCGAATGAGAAATTGGGAGAAGGTTGACTTTTAAATCTCAAACAAAACTCCCCCACAGTCGCACGCTCGTCTTATCCCGCATTGCCCCGCACATGAGATCGAGCCTCTTCAAGACTCCAGTCTCCACCAGTCGCTCCCTCTCTCGACCCTCCGTGCGCACTCCTTACCCAGTCTCCACCCTCCCTCCCTCCCTCTCTCGACCCTCATTTCTCTCTGCCTTTACTTCCGTTCCGACGGCCGCCGTTGTCAGAGCCTTTGGGTCTTGATTTTCTTGTTCACCATGGGATTTGAAGGCTTGGGTGAGGCATGGAGAAGGAAATGAGGGGAGGAGGACGTGGATGCGTTGGGCGATTTGGCCTTCGGCCTGTGTGACTTTGATGTTCCATATGTGTCGACGGACGAAGAGATCACCAACGACGAAGACGAAACGGAAGCCCAGCCCTCGAACTCCGCGACGTTTGACTTTGAAGTTCGAAAAGAAATCGACGACGAGCGAACCAGGAAAGCAGTCCACGACGACGATCGAACCATGAAAGCATTCCACGACGATGAACGAACCAAGAAAGCAGTTCAGGACGACGAGCGAACCAAGAAAGCAGTCAACGACGACGATCAAAATGTTGAGCGCGCTAAGACGAACGCATTTGAAGAAGGGGCAAATTCCCAAACCCTAAAGGCCGTTGGACATGTGAACGCATCTGAAGAAGGGGCAAATTCCCAAACCTTAAAGGCCGTTGGACATGTGAACGCATTTGAAGAAGGCGGCGAATTGGGGCTTCCGCCGTCGTCGGAAGTGTCTCCGATACTGAAGAAGGCAACGAATAGGGGGCTTCCGACGAAACCCTAACCGCCGTCGTCTTAAATATATAATTAGTTAATCGTATAGGTCTTAAATTTCTTTACAATAAACTTTAAAATCATAATAATGAACATTTTATTAGACTTTCTAATATTTGACGAGATGTTCAAATTCCAAAAACGTTTTTCGAAATCGTATTAAGGATTAGGGCAACCACAAGTACTATTTAGGCTCATATAGAACATCTATGATGGATGAGAACAACTTACTAACCAGATCTATAGAGTACAGGGCAAACCATCCCACTAAAGGCTAGAATCTAGGACCTTATAGTAACCCATGGGGCTCAACCGTTGAGCTGATGTGTCAAGCACAATTTTCTTTTCTAATGAAGTTTAGTAACTTCCATTTATCTTGTAAGAAATAACAAACTAATCAGTTCAAAAACTTATTTTGAAAGGATTTAGGACTGTGGCGGCTTGAATATTTAAATATACTACATAAATGTATTTTATGTCACATGTCGTCATATAGTTGATCCCGTCTAGGTGTCGTCACAATATTCAATTTGTCTATGTGACACCATATTATCAACACTCCAATAATATTTCAAGTCATGGCATTGACACTGTAAAAATATAATGCAATAATAGTTTTAAGTAAAGATATCTTAAATTCATTCTTATCTCATCTTACTATTAATTAAAGATATATATATATATATATCTAAGTTATTTATTATAAAAAAGTAGATTCATGCTTATCTTTGCTAAATAAATTTTGTAAAAATAAAAGGCCAAATTTTATTATTCAACAACCAATGAAGCCAAATTTCATGACATTATGAAATCCCATAATTATCATATCAAGATAATTATTAAAACTATAAAATACATTTTATTTTGAAAAGCCATACGAGTATATTAAACCTGTATGAAAAAACAATTCTCAAAGTTTATAATATATTGTGCATCCATTCAAATATCTCATTAATTACTCAAAATATTTTATTAGTTAATTGTATATTATGTTTTTAAGCTATAAACTATTTTTGGAAAATACTTTCTTTCGAATAAACTATTTATATTTAATCAAATTCATATTAGGGAAAATATTCTAATTATTATAACTGTATAGTAAATTGAATGTTAAAATAATAATTAAAATGACATGTGTCAACTTTACTTTCAACCACATGTGTTAAAACAATTTGATTGTTGAAATTTGATTGTAAACCAAACATATATTTAAAATATGAAAGAAAATGTCATTGAAAGGTTTTCTAAATGATATACTAAATCAAAATTAATATACTTATATAAAATAACACATATGAAAGACAAATTAAACTATATCATGATTCTTTTAAATCAATCTGATTGGTTAAAATTTAATTTATTTATTTTTTCATTAAAACTTTACTATAGACCCCACGTATAAAACCATTACTTATGTGATATGATTTTGATTTTGATTTTTTGCAAAACTAATTAAACTAATAAGGAAATTTATTGATAAACTAATTGGATTATACAAGAAATATAATCCTACAATTCTTTGCTCGACTAAAAAGGTATGTTGCTAAACCGAAACAATATATCATGAAAATAAATTAAATAGAATAATAAAAGTTTTTATTTTAATATCTACAGTATTAATTTTCAGACAAACTTATAGAAAGTCTAAAATAATTTTTTTAATCAAATCAATACCTTGCCTAGCCTGCCATCACGGTACAAACACTAGTATTAGCTTGTTACCATAGACCAACTTCATTTGATTGGATCCGACCAAAAAAAGAACTTCAATTGATTCGACAACTAAACATACGAGACTTGCTATACTTTCTAACTAGTATGAGTACTCGGGCTTTGAAAACACTATTTTTCTTTAACAAAAAATTTACTCAATTTTTTAAATAAGTTATTCAAAAGAATAGTTTGAAATTATAAAATCTTGTATTGTTTTATTTAATTTAGTTCTTATAGGATTCATTTTAATGATAAATTATTTCTGGTATAATACATTCTTTTAATCAAGCAAAAATTTGTAGGATTATAATTTTTGTATAAGGATTAAACACTTGTTTTTATCAATAAGTTTCTTTATTTCATAATAATAATAATAATTTTATAGTTATTTGTAAAAAAAAAAATCTAAATCATATATATATAATTTTTTTATATACGGAAAATCTATAATAAAAATTTTAACCAATAAAAACTAATTCAATTAAATGTCAACCAATCAAATGATTTAATAAAATAGTGATACGTTGGTTTATTATATCTTTAATATACTACTACTATTAATTTAATTGTATCTTTATTTGGAGTTGGCATATGTTGTTCTATATTATTATTTTAATCTCCAACTTAGAAAATAGTGAAATTAGTGAATTATATATTTAAGGAAACCTTATATATATGATTTCAATGATATATGTTCTTTCATATTTTATATACATGTGGGGTCTATAATCAAGTTATAGCGAATAGATTATTTTAATAGAGATGGGTGATACCGTCCAATGAAAAGTTGATACCTGTCGTGCTAATTATTATTTTTAACCTCAGTTTGAGTATATAGTTATGATAGAAAGTACTTTTAACATCTAAAAAAATATGTTTATTTTGGAGAAATTTCATTTAGTCACCCCTTATTTCACACTTGTTGCATTTAGCCACCCTTTATATTTTTTCCTACACTTAACCAACCCCTTTATAAATTATTGCATTTACCCACACATTTGAAATTATGATGTTCTCTCTATTAACAAAAGTGAATGATGTTTTTGGCCTTATTATTATTATTTTTATTATTTTATAAAAATAAACGTAAATTATTAATCTCATATTTTATCTTCCAATTAAAAAAGTTAGTTTCGAACCCTCAAACTCTTCTAACGTCGTGTAAATGGTTCTCATGTTGTATCTGTTGATACCCGGATCTGTCACCGCGTTGGTGCACAAGATGATAATATCGAGATAAAAGATTAAGGTGCTAAGCACGCTTTTAACGCGCCAAGCATACTCTTAACGCGCTAGGCACGCTTTTAACGCGCTAAGTGCACGAATAACTAAAATGAATAAGCGTACGCGTAACGGAAGGAAACTTAAGCAGGTAGCTCAAGCAGGCATGTCACCCTGAAAGTTTCCTATGATGGATGAGAACAACTTACTAACCAGATCTATAGAGTACAGGGCAAACCATCCCACTAAAGGCTAGAATCTAGGACCTTATAGTAACCCATGGGGCTCAACCGTTGAGCTGATGTGTCAAGCACAATTTTCTTTTCTAATGAAGTTTAGTAACTTCCATTTATCTTGTAAGAAATAACAAACTAATCAGTTCAAAAACTTATTTTGAAAGGATTTAGGACTGTGGCGGCTTGAATATTTAAATATACTACATAAATGTATTTTATGTCACATGTCGTCATATAGTTGATCCCGTCTAGGTGTCGTCACAATATTCAATTTGTCTATGTGACACCATATTATCAACACTCCAATAATATTTCAAGTCATGGCATTGACACTGTAAAAATATAATGCAATAATAGTTTTAAGTAAAGATATCTTAAATTCATTCTTATCTCATCTTACTATTAATTAAAGATATATATATATATATATCTAAGTTATTTATTATAAAAAAGTAGATTCATGCTTATCTTTGCTAAATAAATTTTGTAAAAATAAAAGGCCAAATTTTATTATTCAACAACCAATGAAGCCAAATTTCATGACATTATGAAATCCCATAATTATCATATCAAGATAATTATTAAAACTATAAAATACATTTTATTTTGAAAAGCCATACGAGTATATTAAACCTGTATGAAAAAACAATTCTCAAAGTTTATAATATATTGTGCATCCATTCAAATATCTCATTAATTACTCAAAATATTTTATTAGTTAATTGTATATTATGTTTTTAAGCTATAAACTATTTTTGGAAAATACTTTCTTTCGAATAAACTATTTATATTTAATCAAATTCATATTAGGGAAAATATTCTAATTATTATAACTGTATAGTAAATTGAATGTTAAAATAATAATTAAAATGACATGTGTCAACTTTACTTTCAACCACATGTGTTAAAACAATTTGATTGTTGAAATTTGATTGTAAACCAAACATATATTTAAAATATGAAAGAAAATGTCATTGAAAGGTTTTCTAAATGATATACTAAATCAAAATTAATATACTTATATAAAATAACACATATGAAAGACAAATTAAACTATATCATGATTCTTTTAAATCAATCTGATTGGTTAAAATTTAATTTATTTATTTTTTCATTAAAACTTTACTATAGACCCCACGTATAAAACCATTACTTATGTGATATGATTTTGATTTTAATTTTTTGCAAAACTAATTAAACTAATAAGGAAATTTATTGATAAACTAATTGGATTATACAAGAAATATAATCCTACAATTCTTTGCTCGACTAAAAAGGTATGTTGCTAAACCGAAACAATATATCATGAAAATAAATTAAATAGAATAATAAAAGTTTTTATTTTAATATCTACAGTATTAATTTTCAGACAAACTTATAGAAAGTCTAAAATAATTTTTTTAATCAAATCAATACCTTGCCTAGCCTGCCATCACGGTACAAACACTAGTATTAGCTTGTTACCATAGACCAACTTCATTTGATTGGATCCGACCAAAAAAAGAACTTCAATTGATTCGACAACTAAACATACGAGACTTGCTATACTTTCTAACTAGTATGAGTACTCGGGCTTTGAAAACACTATTTTTCTTTAACAAAAAATTTACTCAATTTTTTAAATAAGTTATTCAAAAGAATAGTTTGAAATTATAAAATCTTGTATTGTTTTATTTAATTTAGTTCTTATAGGATTCATTTTAATGATAAATTATTTCTGGTATAATACATTCTTTTAATCAAGCAAAAATTTGTAGGATTATAATTTTTGTATAAGGATTAAACACTTGTTTTTATCAATAAGTTTCTTTATTTCATAATAATAATAATAATTTTATAGTTATTTGTAAAAAAAAAAATCTAAATCATATATATATAATTTTTTTATATACGGAAAATCTATAATAAAAATTTTAACCAATAAAAACTAATTCAATTAAATGTCAACCAATCAAATGATTTAATAAAATAGTGATACGTTGGTTTATTATATCTTTAATATACTACTACTATTAATTTAATTGTATCTTTATTTGGAGTTGGCATATGTTGTTCTATATTATTATTTTAATCTCCAACTTAGAAAATAGTGAAATTAGTGAATTATATATTTAAGGAAACCTTATATATATGATTTCAATGATATATGTTCTTTCATATTTTATATACATGTGGGGTCTATAATCAAGTTATAGCGAATAGATTATTTTAATAGAGATGGGTGATACCGTCCAATGAAAAGTTGATACCTGTCGTGCTAATTATTATTTTTAACCTCAGTTTGAGTATATAGTTATGATAGAAAGTACTTTTAACATCTAAAAAAATATGTTTATTTTGGAGAAATTTCATTTAGTCACCCCTTATTTCACACTTGTTGCATTTAGCCACCCTTTATATTTTTTCCTACACTTAACCAACCCCTTTATAAATTATTGCATTTACCCACACATTTGAAATTATGATGTTCTCTCTATTAACAAAAGTGAATGATGTTTTTGGCCTTATTATTATTATTTTTATTATTTTATAAAAATAAACGTAAATTATTAATCTCATATTTTATCTTCCAATTAAAAAAGTTAGTTTCGAACCCTCAAACTCTTCTAACGTCGTGTAAATGGTTCTCATGTTGTATCTGTTGATACCCGGATCTGTCACCGCGTTGGTGCACAAGATGATAATATCGAGATAAAAGATTAAGGTGCTAAGCACGCTTTTAACGCGCCAAGCATACTCTTAACGCGCTAGGCACGCTTTTAACGCGCTAAGTGCACGAATAACTAAAATGAATAAGCGTACGCGTAACGGAAGGAAACTTAAGCAGGTAGCTCAAGCAGGCATGTCACCCTGAAAGTTTCCTATCCCACATCGGCCGTTTGTAATACAAGAAGGCAGCTCCCTCCGTTATATATAGGGTGGTGGTGGTACGTAATAAAAGATCGGAAAAAAGCCGAGTCCCAAGACGTGTTCTCGAAGGACGGACTCCGATGTGTTTGAGTCTCCGAGGAGCTCGCACTATTTTACGGGAAAGACATTAAAAAGTCTTATAAGCCTCCGAAAAGAGAATAAAATAATACGCGGGGGGTGGGAGAACTCGAAGCAAGACGAGCCGGTTTCTAGCGCGCCGAAAGGCCCGAGAGTTTAATAACTTTGTCCCGTAGTTAGTTCGAGATTTTCGGACTTCAACATTGGCGCCGTCTGTGGGGATCTTCTCATCCTAAGACTGTCATGCTCTCGGGTCGTCGGTTAAGAATCGCGCAGGTTAGTATATTTTCTTGCTTATTTAATTAGTATGCATTTTTAATTAGCATGGATCGCGATGGATGCGCGGCCCCATCGCGCTGCCGTGGCCTTGGCTCTCGGCCTTGGCCCGCGGCCCCATCGCGGATCATGGCCTGGATTCGCGGCCTTGGCCCGTGGCCCCATCGCGACCCGTGGCCTTGGCCCGTGACCCCATAATAACATCTCCGAAAAGAGAATAAACTAACAACCCTCCGAAAAGAGAATAAACTAACAAGCCTCCGCCGTGTCTTCACCGGCCCGCCACCGCGCTCTTCCGGTCTCCTGCTGTCACGCTTATCTCTCTGGCGTGGTCCGTTGCCGTGGCCTGTGGCCCCCTTCTGGACATCGCATTGCCGGAGACGCGGGGGCTCGCGACTGGAGTGCGTGGCAAGCTGCACTGATCCTGTTGCACGTTGTCAACGCGTTCCGTATCCGCGGGAGGAGGTAAATCTTAAAACCCGATGCTATTTAAATTCATGTTGGGCATGGAATCATTCAATTCGACTTATGTAAACAACCCTCCGAAAAGAGAATAAACTAACAAGCCTCCGAAAAGAGAATAAACTAACAACCCTAATAAAAAGATCTCTCTTTTGGTTGGGGGGAAGAGGCACGAGGTTTTACTTTGCCCGGCTCTTCCTCTGGTGTGCGGTGTTGATGTATGGTGTTGTGTCTTCTTACGCGCGCTCTACTCTTATTGCTTGCATACGAGCGCCCAGCGCTCTACTCTTATTTCTTGCATTCGAGCGCCCAGCGAACGACATTAATGAACCTTGAGATATTAGCGATTGACTAATACAAGTTTGTTGTACACAAGTTCAACACCAAACTAAATAAACGCCTCCGAAACGAGAATAAACTAAATAAGCCTCATATGGCCCGCGACCCCATTTAGACAACGGCTGTTTTTGAGCTTTGCTCACAGTTACCGTCAACACGCTAATCACATTCTGTAAAGCAAAACGCGCGCGATGCGCATAGGCGCACTCGAGTCGGCTACGCCGCTCGCAGCTGCTTAAAGCCTTAAAACATCAAACTCCACAGTCGTTAGGGAAAACCCGAGTTGCTGTCCTCGCTCGGGGTTGTCCGCTAACGCGCGTGATGCGCATAGGCGCACTCGAGTCGGCTACGCCGCTCGCAGCTGCTTAAAGCCTTAAAACATCAAACTCCACAGTCGTTAGGAAAAGATTAAGGCGCTAAGCACGCTTTTAACGCGCCAAGCATACTCTTAACGCGCTAGGCACGCTTTTAACGCGCTAAGTGCACGAATAACTAAAATGAATAAGCGTACGCGTAACGGAAGGAAACTTAAGCAGGTAGCTCAAGCAGGTAGCTCAAGCAGGCATGTCACCCTGAAAGTTTCCTATCCCACATCGGCCGTTTGTAATACAAGAAGGCAGCTCCCTCCGTTATATATAGGGTGGTGGTGGTACGTAATAAAAGATCGGAAAAAAGCCGAGTCCCGAGACGTGTTCTCGAAGGACGGGCTCCGATGTGTTTGAGTCTCCGAGGAGCTCGCACTATTTTACGGGAAAGACATTAAAAAGTCTTATAAGCCTCCGAAAAGAGAATAAAATAATACGCGGGGGGTGGGAGAGCTCGAAGCAAGACGAGCCGGTTTCTAGCGCGCCGAAAGGCCCGAGAGTTTAATAATTTTGTCCCGTAGTTAGTTCGAGATTTTCGGACTTCAACAGTATCTCCCAACTAAAAAAATAGTTTTGTGTTGTAAAACTCCTTTAACAACATATAGTTGGTTCTTTAGACCCGTCAAAACTCAATCCAACCCAACGTAAGGCCCGAGGCCCTAGAGGCGCTATCCCAAAAAGGAAGAGCTCTTATTTGCATGGAGAACATCTCAATCCCTTATAAATCATCGGGGTGTTCAATTTCCCCCACTTAAGCACTTGACGACCTCGTCAAGTGCTAATTATTATTTTAATAGAGATGGGTGATACCGTCCAATGAAAAGTTGATACGTGTCGTGCTAATTATTATTTTTAACCTCAGTTTGAGTATATAGTTATGATAGAAAGTACTTTTAACATCTAAAAAAATATGTTTTTTTTGGAGAAATTTCATTTAGTCACCCCTTTTTCACACTTGTTGCATTTAGCCACCCTTTATATTTTTTCTTACACTTAACCAACCCCTTTATAGATTATTGCATGGACGAAATGGGTAAGTGGCCCTTATGGGCTACATTATGGAGTGGCAGGCCTCCCACAAAAATAAATATGGTAACTAGGCTTTTTTCCGAAAATGCCCCTGGGCAAAAAAAAAATTTACAACCATGCCACCGCATCGCCCTGTCACACAAAAAAGACTTGTCATACAAAAAAAAAAACTTACACCCATTCCACCAAATCCCACCTCACACCCCCTGTCACACAAAACCTGCCATACGACCAAAAAACGACCTGTCATACAGAACCCCCAATTTTCGTCCATTATCCACATACAATATACTTGTCACCACAAAACCTGTCACACAAAGCCTATGTGGGATTTGAACCCACATTACCGTGCATTTAGCACGTTGCTCTACCATTTGAGCTAATAGGCTATGATTATAATTAATATATAAACAAAACCAAATGTGTCACACACACAATCCAAAACAAAAACCCTGTCACACACAAAACCCATAACAAAAAACCTGTCACCACTTAAACCCATAAACACAAAAGGTATCATACGAGCAAAACAATCTGTCACACACAAAAACCATAACAAAAAACCTGTCACACACAAAACCTATAACAAAAAACATGTCACACACACAAACCTATTAACACAAACCTTGTCATACGAACAAAAACCCAGCTGTCACACACAAAAAAACAGACCAAAAACCCTGTCACACACGTCTGCCACACAAAACCCATAACATAAAACTTGTCACACACAAAAAACATACCAAAAACCCTGTCATACATAAAACCTATAACAAAAAACTTGTCACACACACAACCCATAACAAAAACCCCTGTCATACACAAAAAACAGACCAAAAACTTTGTCATACACAAAAAAACATAGCAAAAACCATGTCATACAAGTCTGCCACAAAAAACCCATAACATAAAACTTGTCACAGACAAGAAACATACCCAAAACCCTGTCATACACAAAACCTATAACAAAAAACTTGTCACACACACACAACCCATAACAAAACCCCCTGTCATACATAAAAAACAGACCAAAAACCCTGTCATACACAAAAAAACAGACCACAAACCCTGTCACACAAGCCTGCCACACAAAACCCATAACATAATACTTGTCACACACAAAAAACATACCAAAACTCTGTCATACATAAAACCTATAACAAAGACCTTGTCACATACACACAACCAATAACAAAAACCCCTTGTCATACACAAAAAACAGACCAAAAACCCTGTCACACAAAAAAAGTCATAACAAAACCCCCTATCATACACAAAAAACGAGCTGTCACACACAAGACTCATAACAAAAACCCTGTCACACACAAAACTCATAACAAAAACCTATCACATACACAAACCTATAAACACAAAACATGTCATACGAACAAAAAACGAGCTGTCACACACAAAACCCATAACAAAAACACTATCACACACAAAACTCATAACAAAAACTTGTCATACGAACAAAAAACGAGTTGTCACACACAAAATCCGTAACAAAACCCCTGGCACACAACAAAAGTCATAACAAAACCCCTTGTCACACAAAGAAAGTCATAACAAAATCCCCTGTCATACACAAAAAAACGAGTTGTCACACACAAAACGCATAACAAAACCCCTGTCACACAAAAAACTCATAACAAAAACGTGTCACACACACAAACCTATAAACACAAAACCTGTCATACGAACAAAAAACGAGTTGTCACACACAAAACCCATAACAAAAACACTGTCACACACAAAACTCATAACAAAAACCTGTCATACGAACAAAAAACGAGCTGTCACACATAAAATCCGTAACAAAAAGCTTGTCACCACTAAAACCCATAAATACAAAACCTATTACACTAAAACCCATAACCCATAAACACAAACCCATAACAAAAAGCTTTTCTAGATCTAGATCTAGGGTTTCTAGATCTAGATCTACAATTTCTAGATCTAGATCTAGAAACCCTAGATCTAGATCTATCTCTACCGACGTTTCTTACCTCACTTGTCGCCACCGCTTGTCGTCGTCGGAAGCCTCGGGCAACCACTTCGCTCGCCGCCACCGTTCTTCGCTCGTCGCTGCGGCTTCGGCCCCGATCTCGTCGCTTCCATCCATCGCTTCGGTCCCGATCTCACCGGATCTTTATCTCGCCGAGACCGTAGAGCCAACTGGCGGCGTTCGCGCGGTTGGCCAACGAGGGGGTGAACGAGGCAGTTGGGAGGGGGAGACGGCGATGGAGGTGGTCGGAGAGGGAGACAACCGGATTGCCTCAGATCTGGAGAGGGGGAGAGAGAAAAAAAATGGAGAAGAGAGAGAAAAAGAAGAGGGGGTTGGGCTTTTATATGCTGGAAAAGAGGCTAATTAGTGAATTAATTTTAGAAGGGGGCTAATGGGTGCTGAAATGTTCCCTCTTATTGCATTTACCCACTCATTTGAAATTATGATGTTCTCTCTATTAACAAAAGTGAATGATGTTTTTGACCTTATTATTTTTATTTTTATTATTTTATAAAAATAAACGTAAATTATTAATCTCATATTTTATCTTCCAATTAAAAAAGTTAGTTTCGAATCCTCAAACTCTTCTAACGTCGTGTAAATGGTTCTCATGTTGTATCTCCCAACTAAAAAAATAGTTTTGTGTTGTAAACTCCTTTAACAACATATAGTTGGTTCTTTCAGACCCGTCAAAACTCAATCCAACCCAACGTAAGGCCCGAGGCCCTAGAGGCGCTATCCCAAAAAGGAAGAGCTCTTGTTTGCATGGAGAACATCTCAATCCCTTATAAATCATCGGGGTGTTCAATTTCCCCCACTTAAGCACTTGAAGACCTCGTCAAGGCTCAAGGACCGCCCTCCAGACCAAGCCAACTCGCAACCTAGAGTCGGCGCACTTTGATATCATTTGTAAGGCCCGAGGCCCTAGAAGAGCTATTCTATGCCAACTCGAGGACTTCCTAGGAGGTCACCCATCATGGTACTACTCTCACCCTCGCACGTTTAACTTCATAGTTTTTTTGACCTCTCGAACCATGAAAAACAAAAGCTCTTGTTGGCATAGGGAGCACATCAATCCCTTATAAATTCTCGGGGTGTTACAATCTCCCCCACTTAAGCACTTGACGACCTCGTTAACGCCCAAGGACCACCCCCTGACCAAGCCAACTCGTAACCCAGAGCTAAAACTGATACCATTTGTAAGGCCCAAGGCCTTAGAAGCTCTACCCCATGCTAACCCGAGGACCTCCTAAGAGGTCACCCATCATAGTACTACTCTCGCACTAGCACGCTTAATTTCATAATTCTTTTGACCTCTCGAACCATGAAAAGGAAGAACTTTTGTTTGCATTGAGAGCACCTCAATCCCTTATAAGTTATCGGGGTGTTACACCCGATTTGTTCAAAGGTTTTTTCATTGAAACCCGATCTAAAATCAATAGGTTAAATAGAGAGTTGACCCAATCAACTCCGGCATTGATGAGATTAAAGTTGAAACCCCATATCCACTACATCTACCCAAAACACTATTTTAAAATAATGTATATAAAATAAATTATTATTTTAATAGCTTTTAAATAATTAATACTATTAATAGTTATATCAACCTAAACCCATACCAAATTCAAAGCGAACCAACCTAAACATGAAATAGAGAGAAGAATAGTTTATAATGTAAATTTTTTTAGTTTAAAATGGGTGGTTAAATACAACTAGTTGCATTTAATGAGGGGTTAAATGTAGAATAAAATACAAATAGTGGTGAAACTTAAATGCAACAACTGTGAAATAAGAGGTGGTTAAATACAATTTCTCCATTTTTTTTGTCTTGAAATTTCTAAAAATCAACTACTCTGTATATCGTTTAATTTTTAATATAATTTCTATAAAAAAATATATTTTTTCATAACAAAGTGTATCAAGGGCATATCTTAATTAGTTTGTAAGTATATGGGATATATGAGCAAGCCATTTCTACTTGTATAAGCATGCCAAATCATAATCTCCATAAAAATTTATGCTTTAGCCTCCCTCCGTCCCCGATAGTTTGTCTCGTTTTCTTTTTCGGGTGTCCCAAAAAGATTGTCCCATTCCATTTCTTTCTATTTTTTTTACAATACTACCTCTATTCAATCACACATATTACCCCCTGTTATCCAACTTTCTCATCAACTATATCATTTTTCTCTACAAAATTACAATATTATCCCTACCTTATCTCATATATTACCTCTTCTTATCCAACTTTTCATCAACTTTATCATTTTTTTTTTACAAAATTTCAAATTTATCCCTACCCAATCTCACTTTTTAGGTATATTATCCTACTTTTTATCCACTTTATTCTAATTTTCTTAATCTACGAGAAATCCGTCCTATGAGACATTCTTTTGGAGACGGAGGGAGTACTATTTTTACCGTGACAGTGATAATAAGTTAAACTAGCATGATAAGTGGTTAGTGTATATAGCTTATGCATGGGATATATCAAAGTATTTACAGTTTACCCCATATCTAATTTTGACGCGAATAAATTATTGGTATGAAAATGAAATTGTGGTGAAATGGTGGGGTGACTGGTGGATATCATTGTCGATGACAGAGATAACCACGATGACACTTTGCCAATCCTGATTTTTTTCTCACACATGCGATTTTCCCGTGAAATTAAATTCCAGCCCTCCAGGCCATTTTATACATATAAAATAAAATAACAAAAATTCATATATTCTTATTCTGGAATTGTTTTATCATCTTTCCTTGTCTGTACTCTGTAACCCACTTCCCTTTTATCACCCCACCATTTTTGATCCTGTATACAGAAAACACCACTCGCAAGTATCCCCATATTACTATATTAATTCATTGTATACAAAGTGCCCCACTTTCTGTTCTTATCACTTATCTTACGAACTACTCACTACTTTGCTACATTTTTATTTTTTTATATTTTAATTATTTAATTATTTAATTTCAATTCATTCGCATTGAATTCCGTATCGAAAACCACGTTCGGTTGCCCTGGCCAGGCCATGGTGTGAAACCGCTTCACAAAGCAAGTAGACGACGATGACGATCCTCCACAATCCTCAAACCTGAACCAGAATAATATTTCTGTTTATTTTTTTAATTTTAAAATAAAAAAAATACGGCAAGCCTTTTGTTTGGCTTGCAATTGGAATTTGTTGGGTGACCGGCCTTAATTCTGTGTTCTTCTTCCCTTGGAACTAACTCCTGGGTTTTCTTTCTTTCTTTCCACTCTCATTCATCCGAAACCCCAATCAATCAACCAACCAACCAATCCAAGCCCCCCTTTCATGGCGGTCTAGACACGGATTGATTGAATTACCGATTTCTTAATCAGTTGGGAACAATTCCTGAAAAGGCTCCCCTGAAAGTTTCTTTTGGAGGCCGTCCAATCACACGAAACCTCCGTGTTATTCTGCTCCGATTCTCTTCCTTTCCGCGCTCAATCTCATCAGTTATCCCTCTTACGTAACCGATTTCGATCAATTCTGTGGTCCACAATCAATCCGAGTTTGACGAGTTGAGAGGCGGCTTGTTCGGCGATCATGTCGGCCGAGTTGGTCGGGATGGAGCAATGGAGGGAGTATTTCCGGACGGCGAACTCCGACATCTTCGAGATAATCGAGAAGGGGATAATGGTGGCCGCTTCCGACTGCCCTAAGGAGTTCCAATTGAGGCGCGATCGGATCGCCGAGGTCCTCTTCACCTCTAGGCTGACTCGCTGCATAAACTGCGACAAGATCGAGCTATCCGTGCCGGAATTCGCGGAGGAGAGCGGACGGCCGGTCAGGTCAGAGTTCGACGGCGCCGGCGCTAGCAAGGAGAGCAAGGCCAACAGTTGTAGAGACGATGATCGGACCGACGTCAAGTTGAATCAGGTCAGCAACTACAGCTTTGGCGAAGCTGAAGCCCTCACCGATGAGATTGAAGAGGAAGGTTTGGTGTTGGATGAGGTTTTGAGGATCAAGGATGTTTTGAATAGTTTTGAGAATGAGGTTTGTCTTCCTCTTGTTCTGTTTCTGATTCTTGGTTAAGGTGAAGGTCAATTTTGATGAGTTGTTTTTTGGATTGTATGATATGATGACAGACTGATTCCGTGTTGTTTGATTCGCTGAGGAGGCTGCAGTTGATGCAACTGACTGTTGATATTTTGAAGGTTTGATTCGGTTTTCGTCGAGTATCGAAGTGATTAGGGTTCTTTCATGCTCTAGATGATGTGAACTGGTTTTTTTTTGTTAAAATTCAGGCTACTGAGATTGGCAAGACTGTAAATGGTATTAGAAGACATGGAGCGAAGCAGATTCGCCATCTTGCTCGGCAGTTGATTGAGTAAGGGCCATGATGATTTGATTTTGTTGATGAGCTGCTCATTGTTGTTCTATGGCCGCTCCATTGCTAACTGATTCGCATCGTTTTGTGGTTGTTAGTGAATGGAAGGCCATTGTAGACCAGTGGGTGCAAGCCACACAAGAAACTAAAGGGCCTGCAGGTAGGGATTGTTGTTTTCATGTTTACATTGCACTTGGAAGGAATCCACAAATAGTGATAAAATTTGGTTGATGTGTAATAGAGTCAGAAGAAGGGACACCGGACTCTGTCCATCCATCGATTGACTATGAAGAAGGCCTTCCTTCACCTCCAATGGACGATTGCGCTTTCTTCACCACACAGAGCATGGATTTTGCCCAGGTACATGAATTTTATTATGCTGAGTTACTTTCAAGATGCACTCGATGTTTGGAGATTGACTTCATTTTTGCCTTCTCTTCTGGGATGCTTTGTCCAATGATATGAAGTTCTTTGATGGCATGGACGATGATGGAAGTGAGTGGAACTTCCGATTTTCTTATTGGGTTCTCATCTTGTATTCCATAAAATACTGATTTTGATCCTGGAAATGTTGTTTCAGATCCTCGGAATAGTGGTGGCGAATTGAACAATACCCGAGCAACTGGAAGAAGGCCGCCAGTGGTCAAGCGCGATGTTCCCAAACAGAAAGAACAAGAACCTCCCACAAAACTGAGTAATGGGCCGTTAAACACTCCATCTGGACCCCGGAGACACATAAAACCTGACGGAGAGCAAAGGGTTAACCCTGTTCAGAAGCTTCAACAGCGATCAGATAGACCCAATATCCCAAGGAGGCCTGTTCTTCAACCAGAGGTACGTATGATCAATTCATAAAGATGTTTGTTCTGTGAAAGTTTGATGAGCTCTGAGTTCTCATTAAATTGTTTTTTCTGTGCTTATTCAGAAAATAAGGTGTTCGGATGAAGACCCTGTCCAGATGAAAATAGAAGCAACAAAACGGAAGCTGCAAGAACGATATCAAGAAGCTGAGAAGGGTATGCTTCTTTAAATGTAGTGTTTCATTTAATAGATAATACCATTTAGAGCAGCATTTGTAGCATCTTATGGAATTGTTATAGTCCGGATATTGAAGTATGCTTGTATTTTTTTGATGTTAAACAGCCAAGAAACAGAGGACGATACAAGTTATGGAAATTCATGATCTTCCCAAGCAATCCCTCGCCCAGAGAAATTTCCACAAATTTGGAAATTCTAACCGGAACTGGGCGAATGGAAGAAGATGAATGATCTTGAGCTATTATGATACGGTCATTCTCCTTGTGCTATGGAGAGCTCGGGTTTCAGCAGCTCCACGGTTCTTGAAAATGTGTTCGCTCGAGCTCGTGTTAAGCTGCTGCTCTCCATGAAATTGAAATTAAAAGGTTCATCCCTTGATTGAATCAAGGAGGGGGTTATACACCATTCACATGTAATGTAATCCTTTGATGCTTTGCTATGGAGAATCCTGATATGGTATCTCTCTCACCCAATCTTGAAAGTTGACTTGTTGATCAGGGCTTTCTTCCCTGTAATTCAACACCTGAACTTTTACCAAGTCCTTTGCACAGAGGGGGGGGGGGGGGGGGGGGAAACAGCATGTGCTGTATCAATGTGACATATACCCATTTGTAAAACGAAATAAAAAAAAGTTAGTTGTATATACCTAACATTTGAAATAGGTTGGCATTTCTTGTGAAAATGTCTTTATTTGGATGATTAGATTGGTTGGGGATTTTCATGAAGTTGGCTGAATTGCCTAAAAAGCCCATCATTGACGGTGTATGATGTTACAATTTTCAGAGCTCCAAAGGCCAATTTGAAATAGTGAAATTCTTTGACCCTTATTCTATTTCAAGGGTCTTCAACGGCCATTCTTCTTCCCATCTTTATTTTTATTCTTCTCATTTATATAATGTATTTCAGTTTTAATTTCTATGGTGGGGTGGTTGTTGAAATAGAAGACATCAAAAGAAGGCTGCAACATCTAAGAAAGATCCTACTGAGATGCTCTTAAAAGTTTCAAGGCAATCTTGGGAGAATCGAGTGCAAACACTGTGAATGCTAGTGGAAAGAAAGGGGGAAAGGCTTTGTTTGCCGACTTTTTTTTTCATTTTTTACTGTTGTTGTCAAAAGATAGTACCCTCTCTTCCCATTTGTTTGTCCATTATATTTCGGGTGTCTCTTTTTGTTTATCCACTTTCCCTTTATATCCACACTTTTACCCTCATTATTTCACTCTCTCACCAACTTTATTTATTTTCACCTTAACGAATCACATCTTTTACCCATACTATTCAACTCTCTCACCTACTTTATACCAACTTTCCTAATTACCTATACTATTGTATACCGTTCTTAAATCCCGCGCAAATTGTCCTTTTGGACAAACAAATTGGGACGGAGGGAGTAGTTTGTAAAGGAAGAAATAGAGGGGCCTGGTTAAGTGGTATAATTGACACCACAAACACTCACCTAACTCTTTCTTGAGCTTATCGTTGAAACTTATGCCTAATATATATACATGTGCAATTATGGTGATCAACTAAGCTTTGTGGGTAGATAGATGTGTATGACTATTGTCCGTTCAGTAGGAGTACATTATTTTTTTATATTGCGTATAAATTGTCTAATATATAAAAAAAAACACCATTCTTCGTCCTTATCCAATCGTCTCTCTAATTTTCAGGATGGGTCGACTTGATGCCTGCGACGCTAAGTTTTTCTTAGTGCTTGACTCACCCCGATTCCAATCTTTTTGCTCTTGTTTTTTGAGAATTTGTGTTATCCTTAGTAAATTCTGTCTGCCTTATGGGGCATTTTTTTGACCCATTTAGCCTTTCTAGGCTGCCGTTTAACGGCCTCTTGGACTATCAAATTTATTTGGTACTCCAAATTTTTACCTATTCAAAAAAAAAAAAAAAAAAAAAAAAAAAAAAAAAAAAAAAAAAAATCGTCTCTCTAATTTTTCTCCTTTTCACACAAATAGCCGAATCCCTTTTTCCAAAAAAAGCACATTATAATGTATTTTGACAAATAACTACTTGGTCCCAAAGAAAACCTACTTTGCATAATGAGCAATCCTCGTAGAGAAAACTGCATAATGAGTAATCCCGTGTCGACTACATAACCCAAGACCTAATTACCTAAACACACAATTGCAACAAACATCTCATCAGTAGAGGTTAATGTTATGTTATGGTGGTCTTATCAAAGCTTTTTGGAGGTTTCAGAGTTTTTCTTATACCTGTATGTTGGAATTTGTTGGGTTGAAAGAATGGGAACGTAATGGGTTTATTATTGACACTTTTTTATAAAGTCTCGTTTCACCTTCTAACCCAAAAATTTAAGTCAATTGATAGAGATTTCACCCCCTACATATTAGTGAGTTTTTGTACTTATTTGTCATAGTGGGAAGGCTGGATTAATCCCAACACTCTGTATTGAAAAAAAAGACCTTGAACTCTCCATATTTTTGCATATTATCATCGTCATAACTACACTTGTCAATCGGGTCGGACAGGTCGGGCTCGAGTTTCGATATGTCGGGTTCGGGTCAACTCTAGGTTGGGTCATTTCGGGTCACAAATTTACCAGGTTCAAACAAGCAGGTTACTACGGGTTCGTTGCGGGTTCGGATCAACCCAACGAGTTAAATAACCTAGTTTTTCCAATTTATTTTAATAATTTATTTGTTAATATTTTTTCATGACTTGCTTATTTAAATTATAAGCCAATGGTACAATTTAACTTGAACCTAAATATAAGAACTTGGATTTTCGATACAAAAGTTACACTCAAACTTTATACCCACTAATATAAATAATTAATCATTAAGTGATATCTCACTATTTTAAAATATTTTTATAACTAATCATGTGCTAGACTAAGAGTGTGAATAAGACAAAGACAACACAGACAAATCTCAATTTCATATTCATGGTGTCGGATAGTAGAAGAATTTCAACAAGAAATGATAAATCAGAAAGTTCAAATCATAAGAGATTCAAAACTGATTATGAAAAACAAAATTAATACGTGAGACTTGTTGAAAACAATTTGTAAGAAAATTTAAATATTAGATTTCTTGTATGCACATATCATAGTACATATATCAAACCAAAAAAGGAAAAGTTATCAATCACGATTTTTAAAAGTATAATATTTTCCAAATTTGTACACAATTCAACTTTGATAAAGTTATAAACATTTATGTAACATAGAGCAACTTAAGCCTATCAAATCAACTCAAAACTCGAGCATGCTCTAGTTTAGCAATGAAAAAGAGACACAAACAGTGGGAAGTATATATACATCTTTCCAAGAGATACTTACTTACAATATTTTCAATCAATTAGTTTGTTTCATGTTCAAAATTAATTTCAAGATTTGACTTCTTTCATCAAAAATCGTTTTCAATTAATCGATTGGAGTCAAGTTTGACTATTGATGAGAGGAAGGGATGGGATTACAACCCGTCCCAACCAAGTGTGGAATATATTTTTTCACCATTTTCGCTTTTAGTTCGAGCCAACAAGTCAACCCAACCCAACGAGTTTTTGACCCAGAAATTTCTCGAGTCATCAATTTAAGTTAAAATCGGGTTTATTTTTTCGAGTTATGAACTAAACAATTTTGGGTGGTTCTGGACGTTAAAAAAAGCGCAGGATGTTAAAAAATGGTTGAGACCTAAGAATTGTATTATTGGAAAAATGGATTAACATTCCATTTTCAATCACTAATATAAAGTAGGATTATTTCAAACTCAAACTAGGCATTTTTTAGGATGGATAAAAAAATATGGTTTTTTTTAAATATATATTAGTATTTTTATACTTTATTAATAACTTCACTCATAATAATATATATATTACACAAGATTAAAAACTTAAAAAAAAATGAGAATGTTTTTTTTTACCGATGATGATACCTATGAATGTAATATCAACCAGTGGATTGCTCATGCCCTATACGGGGCACCGACATTCACTATGACAATGGTTTTTCAACATGGAATTCTATTGATAAAAAATATATACATGATAATATTATTTTTGTTTCAATATTGATAATGTTTTTTGAATTCAAGACCGAATATGTGAACTACACTTTTCTAAAAGGATTTGTAAATATTTTTTTTTAAAAAATATAATTAATTATCAAAATAATAAACAACTAGTTGCAGACCCGTACTATGTACGGGTAATGGTCATTTTTTTCATTAATTTGTGTATCTACTACTCCCTCCGTTTCAAAATACATGGTCTTTTAGACACTTTAGGTTGTTTCAAAATACATGAACATTTCATATTTTTTCCCTTTTCTTTCCGCATATGCCCCCCATGATTGCCTCTATAAACATGCTTTTTCTTTTTGAAAAAAAAGCATGCATGACTTTTAGTTGGAATTATTATTATGGTACAAGGGTAGTTTAGGTAATATGAAAATTCCTTAATATACGTGAAATGTTGAAAAGGCCATGTATTTTGAAACGGAGGGAGTATAATCTATACTATATATTAATTCTTATATATAAATAGATTAAAATGAGAATTGAAAAGTTAAGTTAATTACTATGTATCTTTTATAGACAGAAATTTAAAGATAGATAACATTGTTTCAGAGATAGATATTAGATGAGTAAGAAAAAGGATAAAATTAAAGATTAGATAATTAAAGAAATTCTAAAGATAAATAATATGCCTTTAAAGATAGATATTTGGTGGGTAAGAAATAAGATAAAGTTAAAGATTAGATAATTAGGAAAAATAAAACATATAAAATTGTTAATAAAGTGGGGCCAGAATTAACGTGGAGGCTCGAAATTCTCCGGCTTTAATATATATTATAGATTGTCTAAAAAACTTAGAATTCAAAATTATTTTGTCATCACTCTTCAGCATTGTGATGTGCGTTCTAGGATCACATTAGGTTTGAACCTAAATCAGAACTGGCTAAAACCCGCCCGTTTGTATTTTTTTAATCACCAAATGGCTAGAAAAACAGTCATTAGGTGGCTTTAATAGCTCCGTTTCTTAGCAAAATATTAATAACTAGAAAGCTTGCCCGTCAGATGGAAGAATAATTTCTTTCACCGTATTTTTTTGGAAGGTGAAAATTATAATCTTCGTCATAAGACAATTTTGTTCTAATTAATAAATTATGTAAGTATTTTGTATTGAATTTTCCAAAAAATAGTAGATAAAATAAATATAAAATATGAAATTATTTGATTTGATTTTATTAATTTTTTACGAGAATTATTTTGATAATATGTCTTTTCTATTATAATTAAGTTTTTTAGCTGAATGAACATGTGTAGGGGTTACTCTTTATAATTTTATAGACATTTTGGAGGAAGTTTAAATTGAAAACATATGGTTAGCTCTTTAGGTTTTACATTCTCGCTCAAAAAAGAAAAAATGATAAGGCTTTGCATTCAAGTTACTATATTATAACATGATATATGTATGTAAAAAATAAGACATAGTAACATGCATTCATAATCAATTACAAATAAAAAACAAATAAACACTACTACATTAACGGCCTATCATGGCGGTCAAAACCGCTGCTAAAAAGGCACAAACCGCCGCTAAAGACCTACCGGGGCGGTTCTACACCGCCACATTTACTGGCGTTGCGATAGCTCTATCCCGGCAGTTTTTTGCCCTATTGTGGCGGTTTTAAGGAAATAAGAAAAACCGTCGGCAAAAACAAATCAACGCCGCTATTAGGAACTTATGCCGGCGGTTTTTGGGCAATTTATGCCGACACTTTATTCAACCTATTCCAGCGGTTTATTACTATTCTGGCCAACATGTTTTAAATTCTATTGGGGCGGTTTTTTAACATTTAGATTAATATATAGCTAGTTCAAATTATAAAATCTATTTTATAATTAATTATTCTAATAGTTAATTTGTTTTTGTAATTCATACTTAGCACATGATTAATATCATAAAAAACATATTATATATAGCCAAAAAATAGATCAAATTCATTAGTAGATCATACAATATAGTATATATGATCAAAATATATAAGTATGTAGGGCTGGCATACATGGTTGTACATATAAGTATGATCAAAATATATTTCATTAGTCTCTAAATTAGCTAACTAATTCCAAAATGCATCAGCTGCCAGCTAGCCAAAATACTAATCAGCCTTTCTTGCAATATCCACCTACACATGCACATAAAGAAAACCAATATATATCAGCCTACACAACGGTTACGTGACAATTGGAATTGAAAAGGCAAACAAAACACAACATACACAGCACATGCACCAAATATTAGCCTCAACTATACTCAAACAAAACGTACAAGAGTCACACACAAGATCGATCATGATCGATAAGTTAATTAACTAGGTGGCACATAATTCTTGAACCCAAACAAAACTAAACACATGCTATATCAATCAGCCTGCAGCATCTACATTATCACCACAAAAATACTCAAACAAAACTACCACAGAGAGGTGCATAGCCAGCAGTCCAGCACACATAATTCTTAATTTGTTTTTGCCAATTCAGACTACAAAATTTTTTCTACAGCACACTACAGCCAGCACACAGCCATTCAGGCTTCAAAAATACCCAATTTCTACCTCCTAATCTCACACACACAGCCATATTATTCAGCAGCACACAACCAACACACAGCCAGCACCACAAAGCAATGAAATAAAGCAGAAAAAGCAATGAAGTAGACCAGAAAAACTTACCTTCATACACTTAATTGTAAGTCATGTCATGCCTAGGTGATCCACCTTCACTAGCTTTTAACTAAAAGGGAAGAATACACATGCAGTAATTTTATCAAACACATGATAGAAAGAACCTACTTTATCAAGATATCTGACCAAAATGAAGTGAGAAATGGAATAAGTGGTACCTATAACACATGATAGAAAGTTTGATTTTTCTTTGTTGTCTCTCTTGAGCTTTTGATTTCATAAATTCAGCCATGGGTAATGTTTTGCATACTTCCTTTGCACATCTTTATTAACATATGGCACCAATCCTTTGGCTTTCATCCTTGAAGCATTTTCTGCCATGCTTTGCAACCTTTGCATTTCATATGGATTCAGTTTTTGTGCTGTACCAGATGGTTTCTCTTTCCCCATTTGCTCAAGACTAGAAATGTGAATGAAACAACCTACACACAAAAAAAAAAAAACAGATTGTGCTAACATGGGGTATGGGCATATATAGTGTTAGTACATAACTTTTTTGATGATATACATGAATAAAATCAGAGATATTACACGAATCATCTAAGTAACAAATGGCTGGTATGTATTAAATGTAGTTGAGCTGTCACATCTTTATTAACAAATGGCACCAATCCTTTAGCTTACAAGAATCATCTAGAGGCTGGTGTGTATTAAATGTAGCTGAGATGTGTCAGTATCATCTAAGTAAACAAGTTCTAATATGGCAAAACAGCCTGGTTTGGTTTCTCTACCTTTTGTCTTGTACTAATCCATGCCATTGCAAACTAAAATGATTATACAGTATAACTCAGAAGCATAACTCAGGGATAATTCAAACTGTAATGGCTGATGTGTATAATTCAAACTCAATCAATGTAAATGTAATTAAGCCTAAACTAAGTTGTCTCAGTTCAATCTCATACTAGAACTAGAATTACAACCACAACACAAAGCATAACTCAGAAGTAAAGCAAAGTCTGAAACAGAAAAATGTCAAAAATACCTACAGAAAGAGGTCTGTGAAGCAGGTCAAGAGATTCTCCTCAGTCTCCACTGAACTTTTGCTATTGGTATAGAATTCTAGCTACTGTTTCCGTAATGGAACACATAATTAAAGAGCCTGCAAACAATTAAAT
Organism: Polygonum aviculare; assembly: GCA_934048045.1. NCBI lineage: Eukaryota > Viridiplantae > Streptophyta > Magnoliopsida > Caryophyllales > Polygonaceae > Polygonum > Polygonum aviculare. Next base: position 12,387,455 of record OW204032.1, on the reverse strand, counting down.
GGAAAAAGTCAAGTAATTGTGGGAGTTCTATTCTTTTCATCAATTAAGAAAGAGAGCAAAAATTCAATATTAAGACTAGCATTCACCTTAATACTTGGACTTTATTATTCTCCAAACAGGAAGAAAGAAGGACATGAAGTCTCAATATCTTGATGAGACAGTGGGCAAGAAAACATTTCACAACAGAGTATACTAGCATGCTTTTCTATAATAGCACCTATCCTAATATTCAGTAGATGTTTCTGAAAAACATTGGACGTCACTCCTCTTTTTAACGTCTTTCTGGACTGATATTCGTATATTAATATTTAATTGTTTCTAACTTCCAGATTATTTTTTGTTTGTTGCATAGTTTAGTCTCTTACAAGTTTTGAATATTGCGAGCCAAATGGGAAGGATGTGGGGATCAATTTAAGGAAAAAGGCAGAAACTATTGTGGGACTATTAAACAACAAAGAGAAAATTCAACAAGTTAGAAAAAAGGCAGCTGCAACACGTGACAATTAAGTCTATTGAAAGTCCAAAATAAACATATTTCAGTGTGGTTTTGTGTTGATTTTTCAGAAACATCGCTGCTGTTGGTATAGGCCTTCTACCTTTCTTGGAATATATATGAAATATTTAATTGTTTGAAATAAAGCAAAGCATATATGAAACATCTGGAACAGGTTTCAGATTTATTTGAATTGGTTCATATTGGCAATTATGGCTGCGTGGGATGAATATAGGCAATTATGCAGTTACACAATTGGAGAGGAAGTTCTTAATTTTTTTTTTTAGAAAATATTAAATCATAGAGATCACCTTTCAAACAACAGTACACAGTACGTAGTAGTAGTCCTACAATATATATAACGTCTATGTATACCTATATCACTAAACCCAAAGTCCCCTAATCAAAAGAAGCTCTCACCTCCACAGCTCATCATTCAGCAGTGACATTAATATTAGAAGTAGTGACATTAATATATTATATTCCTTTCTTTCTCTTTCATCATTCAGCAGCCATCTCTTCAGCATTTGGAGGGCCAAATCCAAATTTTTTTTTTCTCTTTTAGCTTTTGAGTTTCATCTTTTTTGTTGAGGGAACCAAGAGAGTTATGCCTAAAAATAATTAGATTCCTGGCTATTTCTAAACCAAAAGTTGACAGAATGTTTGAAAACTATTTCTAAGCCTAAAAATGTCAGAAAACATCAGTCAAATGAGAACATGGTTCACATGCTTGTAAAGATCATGAAATGAGACTCCATAATAAAGTAGCAATCAGATGTTTAAGCACATGAACTTCATACCAATCCATCCAACACCAAGTCTATGTAGCTTAAGAGAAAGCCCCAATTTTGTACTTCTCTGTCCTCCTACCTCTAGCTTAGGAGAAAGCCCTAATTTTTTTTCTCTTAGGAGAAAGCCCCAATCAGCTCATCAACCTCTTCCTCTCACGGAAGGCAAAAATCAAGATGTATGACATTCAAATAGAAAAGCAAAAAATAGAAAAGCACTAAATGTCATTCAAATAGAAAAGCAAAAATCAAGAAAGCCAACTAAAACGAAAAAACAGGAAGCAGGAATGGAAATCACCTGGACGTGAGATGAGGTGGTGTGAGCAGCGGATCCAAAGAGGCGATTAGCGCAAATCTTGAAGAGGCATGAGGTGGTGTGAACAACGAATTAGGTCACTTAGAATTGCAGAAATTAGGTCACAAAAACCGCCCCCATTTAGTATAAAAAGCGTCGCCATATCATAGAAATCAAAAACCGCCGCCTAAACCGCCAGTACATCCTAAACCGCCGTGAGAACCGCCTCCTTAGCTGAACCGCCACCATAGCCCGTTGGGAAAGGTGTTAATTGTAGTAGTGAAAAAAGCAAAACAAAAATAAAATAAAATAAAAACATGCATTTATTTGACAAGAAAAAGAAAAATAAGAGTTGTAAAGATAGATAATTCACCTAAAATACAAAAAGAAAACAATTAGAGAGAAATCATTAAAAACGTCTATAAAACCGTCCAAAACCAAAAAACGAAATAAAAACTGTTAACTCGAGAGGGGAAAGGTTTGGATTAAGAACTGTCCGAAACCCAAATAAGAACCGACGGATTTGTAAACCTAAAATGCGGATTCGTTTAACCAAACACGCATATACCTATAGCCTATTAATTGCTCATGAATTGATGTGTGGGCCTCTCATATATATGTAGCTTGATTATTTTGATTTTGGGTGTTCCTTGAACAAGGACATGTGGGTTTGCCTTTGACCAATTGGTTAGCTAATTGGTCTCCTCTTCTTTTCTTTTACGGGGGAAGACGGACGGAAGGAACACAAAAACAAAAACACAAGCACGAGTCAAAGAACAACGCGTTTTGGTCCTACGGCGCACGTGTTTTCCCTGCTAATTCCCATTTGTGCCGCCTATTATCTTTTGAGGTATTAAACTTGCGTAAGCTACCATAGCTAAGAAAAAATATTGGATAACAGGTTCTGATCAGGTGAGAATGAGTGCTTAGATGAGAAATGAGAATAAATAAGAATCGTTAGATAAGAAGAAATCAATCACACTGAAACAAAGGAAAAAAAAGACACAACTGAATTTTTGGCGAATTATTCGTATATTTTTCGAATAATATGGATACAACGTGCGTCCAATATTTATGAATCAGTAATATGTATTTGTGCTCTATAATATGATTTATGCATCAGGTTATACAAATTTGTTCATTTGTACATACAAGTTTTTGCATTAATACTCTATGTTTGTTAATTAATAATACGGATCTGTGCATCTAGTTCTACGGATTTGTTCACTTGTACATGCCATTTGTGCATTAATACGATAAGTTTTATTCATCGGTATTTGGGTTGTGTATCTATAATATGAATTTGTGCATCTAATTATAGATTTGTTCACTTGTACATGCAATTTGTGCATTAATACTAGGGCAATTTGCGAAAATGCCCCACCCAGAAAATTGGTTTGCAAAAACGCCCCTTAAAACAAAAAAATAGCGAAACATGCTGTTTTGGGCGTTTTTGCAATAAAATTTACATTATTTTGTATTTTCTTTTAAATAGAAGTTTATTAAAAAATCATTATAATTACAATAAAAATATTTAGCCATAAATTCTGGAAATTCTTTTTAAATACAAAATTAAAAAATAGAAAAAGAAAAAGAAAATATAAAATAAGAAAATAGTTTTAGAACATTAAGATTTTTTGGAAACAATAAGAAAATAGTTTTAGAACATTAATTATCTTCGTTTCAACCTTTTTCGTGATTATCTTCGTTTCTTCACAAAGTAGGGTAAAATTCATCCTGATACCCCCCGAATAAACATCTTGTCATACACAACGAAATATCCTGTCACATTTTTTCGGCGAGCGAGAGAAATTTGGTTGATTTTGTTTTTTGTTCGTTTTTTTTTTGTTTTTTAGGTAAGATTTTTTGTTCGGCCCACCGAGAGGATTTCGGTAAGATTTTCAAATTTCCTTTAATTTTTAAAAAAGGATAGATAAAAAACAAAATCTTTTTTAACATTAAAATTTTTATAAAATCTTTTTATTTATATATTTTTTCAAATTTGGATAAAAAATAAAGTTTGTTAAAATATTTTATTTCTCAAATAAAATATTAATAAAAATAATAATTTTCGATTTTTTTTAAAACATTACGTTTTTTATTTTATTTGATAAAAATTAGTCATTTTGGGCATGAATGTAATATTTTTAGGCATAATCGCAATATTTTTAGGCATTTTTGCAAATCGAAAAAAAAATGGTCATATTTACAAACGGATTATCAAATAGGGGCATTTGGTACTAATTCTCCTTAATAATTACTACTCCCTCCGTTTCAATAAACATGTCGTTTTAGCTATAAAATCTTGTTTCAAAATACATGTCGTTTTACATTTTTGGGCGTTTACTTTACAGATTTACCCTTATAATCATTATCAGTTTATTAGTAGTGGTTTTCAATAAAGTAAAAAAGTGAGGTAATAATTAGGGGTATAATAGTACATTTAATAGCTTCCTTAATATATGTGCAAATGGCTAAAATGACATGTTTATTGAAACGGATGGAGTAAATATAAATGCTATGTACTTACTATATGGGGTAGATTTTGTAATTAGTGGACATTTTAGGGTAGAATTGTAATATGTTGGAAAAGGATCTATCTATCCATATCTTCTATACAACACTTAAAATTCCCCCCATCTTGTCACATTAATGACTTCTCTCTAATTGTTTTTAATTTTTTTTTGTTTTGGGTGGATTATTTATCTCTACAACTCTTATTTTTCTTTTCCATGTCAAATAAATGCATGTTTTGAGTGAGAATGTAAAGCCTAAAGAGCTAACCATATGCTTTCGATTTAAACTTCCTCCAAAATGTCTATAAAATTATAAAGAGTAATCCATACACGTGTTTATTTGGCTAAAAAAATTAATTGTAATTGAAAAACCATATTATCAAAATAATTCTCATAAGAAATTAATAAAATAAAATAAAATAAAATAATTTCAAATTTTATATTTATTTTATCTACTATTTTTTTGACAATTCAATGAAAAATAATTATATAATTTATTAATTAGAACAAAATTGTGTTATAACGAAGATTATAATTTTCACTTTCTAGAAAAATACGATGAAAGAAATTGTCCGTCCATTGGACGGGCAAGCTTTCTAGTATAAAGAGTAGCTATCCTTTGATGTAATCACCAATGAATAAATGAGTTCTTGTTTGGTTACTCTTGAAATTCTCATAATTTAGCATTTATTATATGCGTTTGGTTGAAAAAGGTTTGATTTAAAAATGATGATTTTCAATTTCTGAGATTCTCAATTCCTCCAAATTATAGGAATTGTGATTACCTATGGAGCGGTGTGTAAGATTTTCTTCTCCCATTTTTTTCTTTAAAATCTGGGTATGCCTCTCACAATATTAGGTGATTTTGTTTTTACGTTTATAATCATAATTCTATTTAAACACCTACAAACTTCCAACATCTAACCAAACAAAATGTAATATCTGAATTTCTAAGAATTAAATTGTACTTAATCATGTGTTTCTATTTCCCATAAATTTTAATTCCACGAAAGTTATTTAATATGCATTAAATTTATAAAAGAACTAAACAAGCATTAAAATGCTTCTCTCCTTTCTCTTACCTTCTTCTTCTTCCTCTGTCACCTCTGTATCTCTCTTCTTCTTCTCAAACAAGATGATGACGGCTCCAATTCAAGGTGATGAAGATCCAAACAAGATGATGAAGATCCACGAGATGTTGAAGAGTTGATGACGGCTCCAATTCAAGGTCCAATGACGAGAAGCCGAGCTAAGAAGATCATCCAAGGAACATCCATTGCACTCAAGTGTCTCTTTTCAAGAATGGAAGAGCCTAGGAAGAGGAAGTGGGTCACTTACTTGCAAGGAGCCTAAGACGAGCAACCTAGAGACGCGAGATCCTCTCAGGATCGACCCCCCAGGCGGTCGAGATCGACCCTCCCAGGGTCGAGCCTGAGGGCTCGCGAGATCCTCTCAGGATCGACCCCCCAGGGGGTCGAGATCGACCCTCCCAGGGTCGAGCCTGAGGGCCGTCCGAACGCGTCCGACTGGTTTCCTTGTGTAGCTTGTGTCCCAAGCTGTTTCCTTTTATTGTTATCAAACTATTTCCATATTTTGGTTTTCTAGATTTGCAATTATTATTATGAGATATTATTTATATCTTATGATAATAATTTAGGATTTCTTTTTCTAGGATAGAATAAATACTCTAGTTTTCCCTTATTTGTTTTTCAGTGTATTTTGAGAAGAGAACAGAGTTCTCTTCCTGCACCCTTTGTGATTCACGACATTGAGAACTAGTTTGATTTATGCAAGCTTTGCTTTGGTTCATTCAAGTGTTCATCCTTGCGAGTTGTTGATTGTGTTCTACTTCGAGAAGTTCAAGGCTTTACTTGGTGCAAGGTCTAGATCCGTTTCCGTTCGCGATTGTGTGACGTCAAGGAGCCATCTCCTAGCGTGTCATACATCAAGTGGTATCACGAGTCATCCGACCTTGAGTTACATCGAGTTAAGTCTTATAATTCTCGTTCTTATTTCGCAATTGTGATTTTGGTTAATCCTCCACTGGTTCGCCCTAGGTTTTTGCGTTTTGTTCGCATAGGGAATACCGAACACGACCTGCGTGCCCTACCTTGCGACGCAAGCAATTGCGTTGTGCCGTGTATCCAGCCCAGCCGTGCCCTTAGTACTCCCTTTGTTCAAAAATTTTGCAAACCCTAGGCAACCTACCAAATAGGATTCAACCAACCTTAGAGATTCTTGTTTGATTGATTGGATTTAAGTCAAATTAAACCAATTTCTTGCATATTGTTTGCTTTAGAAAGTTCCACTTAGTAGAAGTTGATTATGTCTTGCATGATTATGTGTTACTTGATGGCTACGAAGGTTGAAATTTGCATCATGTCTTGCTCTTCTTTCTAAGCTCCTAGTAGTTTCATTGGTAGCATAAATCACTCTTTCTAAGGCTAGTAGCCTAACAATTGTAGTTTGCATCATTCTTGCATTACTTCAACACAAGTTAGTAACTTGTGTATAAAAATCAAAAAAAAAAAACGAAGGTGATCTACCCTACTAGTAGAGCGCATTCAAAAAACAAAAAAAAAATCCATTACATTGTTGCACTTTGATTCCTTTGTTTAGGCTTGTAGTTGCATATCATAATTGCATACTCACTTTGAAGGAATTTGATTCTCTTGGGAACAATTGCATTGTGTTTAATTGCCTTTCAATTGTCTTACTTGAAATCTCTTTGCCTTTCCCACCTTTAGTTGAAAGCTTGCTTAGTTACCTAATTGAACTAAATTCTCAATTGTGATTGAGCAAGAACAAGTTTTGACTTGATAAGGTGTAGCTCTAGAACTCGTTGAATACTTTACTTGTTCGGTGTTGTTTGCTACTTCAGGATGTCGGATAGTGAAGAGACCAAGAAGTCCACCGCGGATTCAGGCGGGGACAAGATTTCGGCTAGCCACATTGCTAGAATTGTGGAAGATGCTTTGACGCTGAGGTACCCACGAATTACGGCGGTAACTTTGGAGGCAGCCAAACCGGAATTTGACTCCATAAATTCTCGGATTGGTGAGATGAATGACCAAATGTCCACATTGACCAACATGATGATGGGAGTACAAGCTACTCTACGAACATTGGCGGGTACGAGTGCGTCTAAGGACCCGACGAACGAGTCGACGAGCCAAGTCAACCCCATTGTCCAATTGAAATCGGGTGATGTCTCTCTAAACTCTTCGTCAATGCCTTTGGTTACTAGTTCAGTTTGTGTGCCTATGACTTCTTTGCCTTTGCAGCCTTATTCCACACCAATAGCATCAAACAAAGGCAAGAACTTGGCGGACGGGTATGAAGGTGTGAGCAATCCTAGCTTGAAGGTGCAAATTGGCTCGACGCCCTACCCAGACGAGGCGCATCAATCAAAGTATGGCTATACTCCATTGTCACAACCCGGTCACGTAAGGATCGGCTCCATGAAGGGTCAATACAACTCCAAGGCGACCTACAAACCAACCAACATGCGCGCCGAGGAAGGTTCATGGGACGATTTGCCCTCCACTTGGCAAACGACCTATGTGCCTAACACGTCGCTTCAAAGGGTTATGGGAAGCAATTTCTATGGAGAAGTAGAGAGACCCGAAGACATGCCACTACCTTGCTTTGTGGGAGAGAACGCCATCCACAACAACAACAATCACCAAGGCGCACTCCCACAAGCACCGAGGCGTGATGTCAAGATCAAAGTAGAACACTTCGACGGTAAACTTGATCCGGAGAGGTACTTGGAGTGGGAGCAAGAAACCCACCATGTGCTTGAGCATCTTGGCTACAATGAGACGGAAAAGGTGGAGGTGGTGTCCCTTCATCTAAGGGGTTCCGCTAGAGCTTGGTGGTACCGCCAAAAAGACGAACGCCAAAGGAGAGGATGGCCAAGAATAGAGACGTGGAATCAGCTCAAGTACTTGATGAAGAAGAGATATGTGCCCGAGCAACACATCGAGCAAATGAGGTTGCGTGTGGCCATGTGCAAGCAAGGCCCTCACACGCCCATTCAGTTTTTCAATGAGCTGGAAAATGTGAGTTATAAGGCGGGGATTCATCACACTCAACAATCCCTTAGAACTCAATTTTTGGCCGGATTGAATCAAGAAGTGAGGGATGGCGTGGAGTGCCTACAAATTGAGGATCCAACAAGGCTAGTGAATGCGGCACAACTCTTCTACAATCAACTTCAAAGGAAGAAGAAACAAGCATGGGGTTCGAATCCTCAAAAAAGGTACACACCTAATCCTAGTTCCAATCCCAAAACTTTTTCTTCTAATCCTTCTTTCCAGCCTCGGGGAGCCACAAACTCAACCAAAAATGAGGCAAATGTGTCTAGGAAACCGACCGTTGGCAACTCTCAAAGCCAACGCCCAAGTGAGGTGAAATGTTTCAAGTGCCAAGGAAGAGGCCACATCGCCTGGGATTGCACCAACTCCAAAGCGGTGTACTACACCACTCAAGGCTATGTCACCGATGATGAGGATGCCGAGGAGGAGGTAGTGCCAACTCAAGTGGAGGAGGAGCAAACTCATGGCGAGTCTTATGAGGAGGAATTCGTCCATCCTGAAATGGAACAAGCCTATGCTTATGTCAATCAAAAGGACGTCCTCACCCTTCAAGAAGCCCCTAGAACCGACCAAAGAGAGACCATTTTCCATACTAGGTGTACGGTACGCAATCAATGCATTAACATGATTATTGATAGCGGTAGTAGTTGCAACTTGATTAATGCTAGAGTGGTTCATGACTTGCAACTTCCTACTAAATTGCGTACTCTACAATATGGTTTAAATGGAATTAATTCGGGTGCTTCTCAACTCATTACTCATACATGTGATGTGCATATTACCATTGGCTCTTATAAGGATGTAATTACATGTGATGTCTCTCAAATGGAATGCACTCATATCCTCTTAGGTAGACCATGGTTGTTTGATAAGAAAGTGATATATGATGGATACCTTAATACCTATGCTTTTAACCATCTTGGGAGGAGATTCACTCTTCTACCCCTATCTCCCCATGAAGTTTTACAGGATCAAGTGAGGCGAAACCAAGCTCGAGCCATTGATGAGGCTAGGCGTGCCTCCAAAAACAGGGAGAAAGAGGATGGTTTAGTGGAGGAGCGTCGAGGGAAGTCGTCGGGTGCCCCCAAAGCTTCAAATGTTCCAAAGGAGTCCCGAGAGAATGTCAAGAAACCGGGACCACAGGGGAAAGTAGAGCACCGAGCTCTCACACTAGGCACGATGACGAGAGTGCAAAACGGAAGGAGGGTCGCACACGACCGCGGGGAGGTCGACCTCGACCAACATGCCAAATCGGCCCTCTCAGGTTCGACCCAGAGGGGGGTCGACCTCGACCCACGGGCAAAACCAGCTCTCAGGTTCGACCCAGAGGGGGTCGAGATCGACCCTAGGGGGGTCGAGATCGACCCATATGCCAAATCCGCCTTGTCAGGATCGACCCACAAGAAGGTCGTGCACGACCCTGCAGCGATGCGACATTGTTACGTGTTGTTCCAAAAGGAGGTTTGCACACTTGAGCAACATCCCGAGGAGGTTCCGAAGTGTGTGCAAGACGTCCTAAAGGAATATAAGGACATCATGCCCGAAGAACTACCCAAATGACTACCACCAATACGGGGAATTGAGCACCAAATTGACTTTGTCCCGGGAGCTTCGTTACCTAACCGAGCGGCATATAGAGCAAGTGCCGAAGAGACAAAGGAGCTTCAAAGGCAGGTGCAAGAGCTCATGGACAAAGGCTATGTGCGAGAATCAATTAGCCCTTGTGCCGTGCCCGTCATCTTGGTGCCCAAGAAGGATGGAACTTGGCGGATGTGCGTGGATTGCCGAGCCATCAACCAAATAACGGTAAAATATCGTCATCCCATTCCTCGTTTAGATGATATGCTTGACGAATTGTATGGTGCTTGTTTCTTTTCAAAGATTGATTTAAGAAGTGGGTATCATCAAATTCGTATGAAAGAGGGGGATGAGTGGAAAACGGCTTTTAAAACTAAGTATGGACTTTATGAATGGTTAGTTATGCCTTTTGGTCTTTCTAATGCTCCTAGTACATTTATGAGGCTAATGAACCATGGTTTGAGAAAATACTTAGGGAAATTTGTTGTTGTCTACTTCGATGATATTTTAGTGTTTAGTAGATCTCTAGATGAGCATGTAGGACATTTGAGGGCTGTGTTTGAGTGTTTACGAGTTGAGCACTTGTATGTTAACTTTAAAAAATGTTCTTTTTGCTCGGAGTCTACTCTTTTCCTTGGTTTTGTGCTTTCCAGGAGAGGACTACAAGTGGATGACACAAAGGTGAAAGCAATCAAGGAATGGCCCCAGCCGACTACTCCAACAATGGTGCGTTCATTCTTTGGATTAGCCGGGTTCTATCGACGTTTTGTGAGAGGATTCAGCGTCATAGCAGCCCCGTTGCATGAGTTGACCAAGAAGAATGCTTCATTCACATGGAGTGATGCCCACAAGGATGCTTTCCAAAGCTTGAAATAGAGCCTCACCAACGCCCCTCTTCTTCAACTTCCCGATTTTACAAAGACATTTGAATTGGAGGTTGACGCATCGGGCCATGGGATTGGAGGTGTGCTAACTCAAGGAGGCAAACCCGTGGCATATTTTAGTGAGAAGCTAAGTGGTGCGGAGCTGAGCTACCCCACTTATGACAAAGAATTGTATGCCTTGATTCGGTGCTTGAAGACATGGCAACATTATCTTTGGCCTAAGGAGTTTTTATACACTCGGACCACGAAGATCTCAAGTACTTGAAGAGCCAAGCTCGGCTCAATAGGAGACATGCAAGATGGGTGGAGTTCATGGAGACTTTTCCATATGTGGTGAAGTACAAGAAGGGCAAGGACAACATCATCGCCGACGCCCTATCTAGGAGGTATGTACTTCTATCATCTCTTGATGCAAAAATCCTTGGTTTTGCTTTGATTAAGGAGCTTTATGCTAGTGATCCTTTCTTTGGTGACATTTATGATCATTGCATGACTAAGGGCCCTATGAATGCTTTCTTTGTAGACGATTGATGTCCGCATTTTAGGTAGGATTTTTAGGGTTTAGATAGGTTAGTTTAAGTTGATTTTCGTAGTTGAGTCTTGTGTTTTTGAGTCTTTTTGCATGAGTTTTCGTATTTCCTTGAGATTCGGAAACTACGCATATTTGTGTCGTTTTGTAGGTATTTTGAAGCTTGAAGACGAGTTTGGAGCAAGGCTAAGAGAAGATGGACAAGCTTGGAGGAAGATGTCAAGTGGACAAGCTAAGGAGAAGAGCTAAGAGGAGCAAAATCAACAAGAGAAGTGAAGAAACGGACCCAAAGCTCGAGCCAAGTATGAAGAAGCTGGAAATATACTCTCAGGATCGACCCTAAGGGGGGTCAATCTCGACCCTAAGAGGGTCGTGCCAGGATGAAGAAATGTGAAGAAATTGAAGAAAACAGCACTCAGGATCGACCCTGAAGGGGTCGATATCGACCCTATGGAGGGTCGAACGCGCGTGACCGAATTCCTTATTCCGGATATCTTGTGCAAGTTTCCTAGTTTGTATTTTAGGAAGGTGTTTTGTTTGTGTTTCCTAGTTAGATTAGGACTCTTTTTCTTCTATAAAAGGAGGTTGAACCTTTAGTTTTATTCATGCTTTGGGGGGATAATTCATCCCTTGGGGAGGATTCAATCAATTAATCATCAAGACTTGGAGAGTTAGGAAGAAGACTTGGAGAACAAGTTTGAGGTTTGTAAGATTGACCTTTGGTTTTTAGTTGAATTTTAGTTTGGTTTGATCATGTCTTCTTCTTCTTCTTCCTTGCCTCTTCTTGCTATGTGTGAGTAGTTTTCTTAAGTTCTAGGGTTGGGCAAAAACCCAACACAATCATGCATGTTTAAAACTTGAATTCATGACATGAATGCTTGATGATCATATCTACCTTATCTTATGCTTAATCCTTTGCGAAAGTTGAGGCATGTCTTGTAATTAACCATAGCGAAAGTGAAAGTTAGTTGCTTGATTAGATCTAATAGGATTATTTGCGAAAGTTGATATTCCTAGGTTGAAAGATAGGTAGAAAGTCGTTTGATTTGCGAAAGTTGATTGAATAACTTGAATTGTTTGCGAAAGTAAACTTCTCTATGATCTAGATGGCATGATAGTTGTGAATTCTTGTCAAAAGCATGTATGGTTGTTGTTGTGGTAGCCCTAGCCCTAGGATTTGCCTTTTAAATTGATTAAAATTCGTGTCTTTTGCCTTGATCCCGACTCCCTCCGTCGTGTTCGAGCCCTTGTTTGTGATTGAGTGTGATTTGTGTGTGTTCGTGTGTTATCGCTCTCAGGATCGACCCCCCCCCCCTAGGGTCGAGATCGACCCTCTTTGGGTCGAGATCGACCCTCTTTGGGTCGAGCCTGAAGTTGTTCTGCCCTTTGTTTTCCTGCTTTTCGTAGTTATCGATTAAACTTAGCACTAATCTCACTCCCGTGGACGATCCTGACTTCGCTATACTCAGCGGGGTCTTGACTACAAATTTATTTGTTCAAGAAACCCTTCAACAACGATGGCTATTTGTTTAAGAAAGGGAAATTGTGCATACCATTGTCTTCCATTCGTAGGTTGCTTACTAGAGAAGTTCATGAAAGTCGAGGGCATAGGGGTTTAGATAAAACTTTACAAGGACTTAAAGAACACTACTATTGGCCTAACATGTCACGTTATGTGCAAAAATTTGTTAATAGTTGTGTTGTTTGTCATAAAGCTAAATCTAGACTTAATCCCTTTGGCTTATATCAACCTCTTTCTATTCCTAGTGCTCCTTGGGAGGATATCTCTATGGATTTCATTGTGGGTTTGCCTAGGACTAGAAGGGGTAGTGATAGTATTTTTGTAGTGGTTGACCGATTTTCAAAGATGGCACATTTCATACCTTGTCACACTACTGATGATGCTTCTTTAAAGAGGTGGTTCGTCTACATGGTATTCCTCTTACCATTGTATCGGATCGTGATGCAAAGTTTCTTAGCTATTTTTGGAAGTGTCTTTGGCATAAGTTAGGTACGAAGTTGCTCTTCTCTACATCATGTCACCCTCAAACGGATGGACAAACCGAGGTAACAAATCGAACTCTTGGAGCTCTTCTTCGTACTATGGTTAAGACTAACCTTAAAATGTGGGAAGAAGTTTTGCCGTTTGTGGAATTTGCTTACATCAGGTCAATCCATTCCGCTACTAAGAAGACGCCATTTGAGGTGGTGTATGGGCTGAATCCCAAGACGGCTAGTGATATGGCGCCCCTTCCATACAAGGTCGAGCCGCACGAGGGTGCGTTAGACCGTGTAGAGTACATCCGGCGCATCCATGAGGAAACAAGGAGGAATTTGGAGCTCAAGGCCGAGAGATACAAGGCGCTTGCGGATCGTGGAAGGAAGGAGATGCTCTTTGAAGAAGGCGATCTTGTATGGGTGCACTTAAGAAAGGAACGTTTTCCTCATGCTCGAAACAACAAGCTCAAGCAAAGGGGAGATGGACCATTTCGAGTGATCAAGAAGCTTAGACCGAATGCTTATGAGTTGGAGTTGCCCGATGAGTATGGCGTCCATCTTGTGTTTAATGTTTCGGATTTGTCACCATTCATACCCGATGACGACTCCGACATTGAACCGAGGACGGTTCAACATTTAGTGGAGGAGAATGATAGCAAACAAGATGATGAAGATCCACGAGATGTTGAAGAGTTGATGACGGCTCCAATTCAAGGTCCAATGACGAGAAGCCGAGCTAAGAAGATCATCCAAGGAACATCCATTGCACTCAAGTGTCTCTTTTCAAGAATGGAAGAGCCTAGGAAGAGGAAGTGGGTCACTTACTTGCAAGGAGCCTAAGACGAGCAACCTAGAGACGCGAGATCCTCTCAGGATCGACCCCCCAGGGGGTCGAGATCGACCCTCCCAGGGTCGAGCCTGAGGGCTTGCGAGATCCTCTCAGGATCGACCCCCCAGGGGGTCGAGATCGACACTCCCAGGGTCGAGCCTGAGGGCCGTCCGAACGCGTCCGACTGGTTTCCTTGTGTAGCTTGTGTCCCAAGCTATTTCCTTTTATTGTTATCAAACTATTTCCATATTTTGGTTTTCTAGATTTGCAACTATTATTATTATGAGATATTATTTATATCTTATGATAATAATTTAGGATTTCTTTTTCTAGGATAGAATAAATACTCTAGTTTTCCCTTATTTGTTTTTCAGCGTATTTTGAGAAGAGAACAGAGTTCTCTTCCTGCGCCCTTTGTGATTCACGACATTGAGAACTAGTTTGATTTATGCAAGCTTTGCTTTGGTTCATTCAAGTGTTCATCCTTGCGAGTTGTTAATTGTGTTCTACTTCGAGAAGTTCAAGGCTTTACTTGGTGCAAGGTCTAGATCCGTTTCCGTTCGCGATTGTGTGACGTCAAGGAGCCATCTCCTAGCGTGTCATACATCACCCCCATATTATGTACGGACAACCTAATAAATTTGCTAGACTGATTGGTAAGAAAAACATTCTATCTAAAAAGTTTACTCATTGAACAATTTTTTTTGTAAAATAATTTATATATATAAAAGTATTTTTTATATGATCCAAAATCTAAACCCTAAAAATAAAAAAAAGATTTTTTAACTTAATAAATCTTATTAGATATAAAATATTTTACATCATTAAAATAAATTTGTTGAAGTCCGAAAATCTCGAACTAACTATGGGACAAAATTATTAAACTCTCGGGCCCTTCGGTGCGCTAGAAACCGGCTCGCCTTACTTTGAGCTCTCCCATCCCCCGCGTATTATTTAATTATTAAACTCTCGGGCCCTTCGGCGCGCTAGAAACCGGCTCGTCTTACTTGGACCTCTCCCACCCCTCGCGTATTATTTTATTCTCTTTTCGGAGATTCATAAGACTTTTTAAGGTCTTTCCCGTAAAATAGTGCGAGTTCCTCGGAGACTCAAACACGTCGGGGCCCGTCCTTCGAGAACATGTCTCGGGACCGGCCTTTTTCAGATCCTTTAACTTATGCCTTCTACCTACTATATATAGAAAATGGAGGGGGTCTATTTCTTCCAAGGTTCCGATGTGGGACAAAGGTGGTGCCTCCTTACGTTTCACCAACAAGCAACACGCTTATGCGTACACGTACATACATGCCAAAGCATGGCCAACGCGATGACATGGCGAAGCCAACGCGTTCACACCTCAAAGGCAAAGTAAATTTTCCCTCCGTTACAACCTTACCTCCGTTACGCGTACGCTTATTCATTTTAGTTGTTCACGTACTTAGCGCGTTTAAAAGCGTGCTTAGCGCGTTTAAGAGTGTGCTTAGCGCCTTAATCTTTTATGTCGACATTATCACCTCGTGCACCAACGCGGTGACAATTCCGGGTATCAACAAAATTATCTATGAAATTCACATATTTTAATAAAGATTTATTATAATTATATTTTGATATTTTAAGTAACATATTACTATTTTCCCCTTAGGTTTATATAAATATAATTCATGGACTTCTTAGCTAGGAAATGATATAGATATATTGTTATTTAGAAAATCTTATAGATATAGATATAGGTACGCATTCAAAGATTATTTTATGAATTTATCTTTATTGATTGTTTCCCAAGATAGGAAATTTAAATGTGGTAGATAGGAAATTAGAAAATAAAGATATAGTCTAGACTATTTGTTTATAAAAATCCAAATTATATTTCAAAATTATAAAAAAAATTCAAAAAAATTCTCTCAGAATTATATTGTAGAAATGACTTTCTGATTTTATCTTGATTTTTTGTTTGAATGAAAAGATCATTTTTATTAAATAATAATATTTATTAGAAGATTTATTTCGAGAGTTTAGACTTTGCATCATATACACTAATATCTTTATAATTTATTAAAACCAAATCCTTTTTTAAAAAAATGATTTTGTAGATATAATATTTTTCGTTCAATATGCCTAATAATTTCTTATAATTCATTTAAAAAAAAAAATTGTTCAAAAAAAAAATTTTGTAGATAAATATTTTTCGTACTAATGTGCCTAACAAATTTGTTAAAGTTCTCCTCTATAGATATTTGAATTTTTTGTTAGTAAAAGTTTGCTTGCAATTGATGGTGGTGATTTTTGAACTCTTTGCTTTAGTTGGGACTCTGAGTATTAGTGGTGATTCGTCGACGAATGGGCGTCGTGGTTTGGAGTCGTCGACAGCGGACCCGTCCAGAAAATAGGCGTCGGGTGCATATTGAATTTGTCGATGGATGGGCGTAGGGGTTTTGGACTCTGGAAGGTCTATAATGTAAGCATGAAATAGATTAAAAAAAATGAATAAGGATATGGCAAAATAAAAAGAAAAAATAAAAGAGTAAATGGGACCATAGACGGTCCTAGGGGGACATGAGTGGGCCCGTACGTATATATTTTAAATTAATTTGTATTAATATGAAAGGAAATTCAACTAGTCTAGCTAGATGGTTTATTGTGCAATTTTGTTTTCATTCCACCAATGTTCAATTACCCATAACATCATTTTGTTTTTTTATTCACATCTAGTGTATTGCTCTCGAACTGTTTTTCTATAAACTAGCCATTTTTATACATAAATTAGATGTCACACAAAATATAAGCTTTTTTGATAAATAGGTAACTGTTTTTTAGTACTTAAGAGTATTGCGTAACTAAATTTATCAACTATTCATTATTCATCGAGTTTCCTAGGCAAATTGTGCCCCCCCATAAATTTGGTTCTGCGTTCGTCACTGAATGAGACCATGGTACACATAGGAAGAGAGACGAAATCTCGGTAAAGCGGTAAACTAGTGAGAGGTAAGTAGCGTTTTCCTTAAAAAAAAAAGACCTTGAGAAGGGTTCTTTAAAATAATGATCCACCCCTAGAGTTGTCAAAACCTGACCCGACCCAAAAAATCGACCCGAATCGACCGAAATTTTTTGGGTTGAAACCCAATCTGAATAGTAGCGAGCAAAGAAAAAAACCAAACCCGATTAACCCGAACCCGATTGGGTTGAAACCCGAGACCGACCCGATATATTATATATATGTAGAATAAATATATTATATTATATTTTATCATAAAACCCATTATAAGTAAAATATTATTATAAAAACCTAATAAGAATAATATTTTATTATTAAATATTATTATTTAATCATAATATTATATTAATAATCATTAAAAATTCAAATTCTTGACCTGTTAGGTCGACCCGAACCCGCACGATAACTTGTCAAGACCCGACCCGGCTTGACCTGTAACCCGATTGACCCGAACCCCAAAAGACCGAACCCGAATCCACCCGACCCGACTTGTTCGACACCTTTATCCACTCCAATACAAATGCATTACTTCTTCTTTATTTTAGCTAGATTATTGTCTGTACCTTGTACGGAACACGAGCGATAATAATTTTTTGATGTATTATTCAATTATAAAGAAATGCATAATAATGTTATTAGGAATTATATATTGATACCGTCTACAATATTTTGTTAATCCAAAATCGTGATTTGATGTGAAGAATAGATTTAAATTTGATTTTTATATAGTATGAATTAAATAAAAAGTATTGATAAAATAATATCAATTTATTTCAAAATATATTTGTTTAATTAAAAAATCATATGTGATACGATATGGAATCTCAAGTGAAATATTTTATCAACATAGATACTTTTATAATTAATAAGATCTGTATATGATGATAGAAATGAAAAATTAAGTTAATTATGACTTATTTAAATAAATCTTTTAGAAAAATAGACTTGTTCAAGTAATAATAATTTTTGAAATAAAATGAATACTTTAATAGATCTTATTAAATTATAATTAATTTAATAAGAGTAGATTTATAGATGAGGAATTGGGGTGGAAAGGGTGATTTGGGAGGGATTTTGTTGAGGTTAGACTCGGTTAAAAAAAAATGAAGTAACTAACCTATTCCCCCAATATAAAAACCTCCCTTTCTCCATTTTCTCTCTCCTTTCCCTCATTTTTTCTCTTTCCTTCCTCTCTCCTCTCTCCCCTCTCTCCTTCTCCCTCTCCATCTCTCCCTCCCTCTCCTCTCCATTTTCTTTCTTCTTCCTCTTCCAATTTCTCCGGCCACCGCCACCACCCGCCGCCCGCCGCCAACGTCGTCTCCGCCCGCCGCCAACGCCGTCTCCGCCCACCGTCAATTTCAGGTTCGTCGCCCTCTCCTTCTCTCCCTCTCCTCCCTCTCTCCCGGATTTGGGCTCGTACGAGCCGGATCTAGCCGGATCCGGGCTCGTACGAGCGGGATCTAGCCGGATCCGGGCTCGTACGAGCGGGATCTAGCCGGATCCGGGCTCGTTCGAGCGGGATCTAGCCGGATCCGGGATCGTACGAGCCGGATCTCGCCGGATCCGGGCTCGTACGCGCCGGATCTAGCCGGATCCGGGCTCGTTCGAGCGGGATCTAGCCGGATCCGGACTCGTACGAGCCGGATCCAACCGGTTGGGTTTTTGGGTTTTTGGATTTTGAGGTTTTTTGAGTTTTTGGATGACAAGTTTGTTTTTCGGATTTAAGTGATGACAAGTTTCTTTGTGGGTTTTTGAGTTTTTGAGTTTTTGGGTTTTTTGGATGACAAGTTGATATTAGGGTTTTTGGTACGATTTTACGATTTAGGGTGATGACAAGTGGGTTTTTTTGAGTTTTGAGCAATTTAAGTTTGTTCTACGAATCTAACTGATGACAAGTTTTGTTTTAAGGTTCTGGGTGATGACAAGTTTTTTTTCGGGGGCTGGGTGATGACAAGTTTATTTAGGAATCTGGGGGTGATGACAAGTTTGTTTAAAGGTATTTAGGATGATTTTATGGGTCTGGGGTGATGACAAGTTCGTTTTGATGTGTTTTGGTGATTATAAGTTTGTTTTACGAATCTAGGTGATGACAAGTTTGTTTTAAGGGTTTTGGGATGATTTTATGGGTCTGGGTGATGACAGGGTGTTTTTTATGGGTCTGGGTGATGACAAGTTCGTTTTTATGGATTTTGGCGATGACAAGTCCGTTTTTAATGTGTTTTGATGATGACAAGTTGTTTTACGGTTCTGGGGGTGATGACAGGTTTGTTTTACGGTTTTTAGATGATTTTATGGGTTTGGGTATGTTTTTGGGTGATGACAAGTTTGTTTTACGAGTTGGGGTGATGAGATGTTTTATTTTGCATTGTTAAATTTGTATATATATTACTTATAATTATGGCCTATTAGCTCAAATGGTAGAGCAATGTGCTTGATGCACAATAATGTGGGTTCAAATCCCACATAGGTCAATTTCTGAACTCGTCATCACCTGATGACATGTTTTTTACGTGAATGATGGGTTTTACCTCAACTTGTCATCTGATGACAAGTTGAGGTCGTGAATGGTGAGTTTTATCTAAACTGGTCATAACTGATGACAAGTTTTTTGTACGTGGACTGATGACAAGTAGCTTGTCATCTGATGACACGTTACTTGTCATCACTAATGCCACGTCGGTCAACGCTGGTCAACGCCGGTCAACGTCGGTCAACGCTGGTCAACGTCGGTCAACGCTTGATGGGTGATAAGGGGTGCTGACGTCATCAATGGCATATGATGACGTCATCCTGTAAATTTGAAAAAAAAGTAGGGGCAAAATTGGAAAAAAGCCTATGGGACCTCATATTTTTTCCTTGTAGCCTATGTACTCCAATTTTGCTTGCCCAAAGCCCATATACCCATTTTCGTCTTTATAGATCAATGTAATGTATAAGTGAATATTATAACACAAATTGAGTTTATATATTTTTAAGATATTTTTCACATATATTTTCAAGATATTTTTGAAATATATTTTTAGATATATTTTTAGATATTTTTAGATATTTTTCAAGAAGGTACCGTTGAAGCTTAAGGGAAAATTCTACAGATCTGTGATAAGGCCAGCGATTCTCTACGGCGCTGAATGTTGGCCGACGACGAAGGCTCAGGAACAGAAGCTTGTAGTCGCAGAGATGAGGATGCTCAGATGGATGTGTGGGCACACAAGGATGGACAAGATCAGGAATGAGGAGATCAGAAGTAAGCTAGGGGTGGCCAGTATAGGAGACAAGCTTCGAGAAACGAGGCTCCGTTGGTTTGAGCACGTTGAGAGGCGGAGCCCGGACCCTATAGTCCGAAGATGTGAGCGTATGGAGTTAGGGGCTTATAGGAGAGGCAGGGGTCGTCCGAAGAAACGCTGGATGGACAACATAAAACAGGATATCAGCCTGTTAGGGATTTCAGTGGAGTTGGCCCAGTGCAGAGAAAGTTGGAGGGAGAGGATCAAGGTGTTGGACGGTTAGTCGGTTGGGTGTTGTAGCGAGCTTTTTCTTCCGCGAAAGGATGAAGCGTAGGGAGCTTGTTTGCACTTAGTTCCTGTTTGGGCTAAAATCGGTTCGAGAGAAAGAACTAAATTTAGCTAGATCGGGCTCACCGATCCCCCGCCAGAAATTACAAGTCACCAGAACTTCTTTGTTCTCCTAAGCTTCACCCCCCTTACAATGGTGTCTTTCCCCTCTTTTATCCTCCTTTTCCCCTTTACGTTACACAACCTCCCACTTAAATGAAATTGCTAATTAATAAAAATAATAATGCTAATTAGTTGATTAAGTGAGGCCTTTGGGTTCTTGTCCAAGTGTGAGTCTCTTCACATTGCCGGCGGTTACTTCTTGCCAGCCACTCCAATTTAGTGGGCCTTGCTTGGGCCTTCATCTTGGGCTTTGGACTGACTGGACCCAACAATACCCCCAAATTAGATTTCGGATATGCTGGACAAGCTGGACGGAATCTGATTCGTTGACACTTCGACCGGGGACCCCTGCCTACTAAGGACGAGTAGTTATATCCAACTATAGAGTCTAGGATGGCGAATCAGCCGGGAGCTGAATCGTTGTCGAAGTCTCTATTGACTGGATTGCTGGGCTAATCTAGACTGAGCTAGCGATCCCTTGCGTCTCTAGCGAATTCAGACTTTTGATATCACTTGTGTTGTTTCCAACGATTGCTCGTGGTGTCGTATGTAGTGCGTTAGTTGGCGTTTGACAACTGATGGCGAGTGAGTGACTTGCGATAGCTAGCGAATCGGCTATGGCTAGCTAGAGCTAGCGATGAACTCGCGGCAAGTAGCGAAATGGTTGTAGCTAGCTAGAGCTAGCAGTAAACCCGCGGCAACTGGCGAATCGGTTGTAGCTAGCTAGAGCTAGCAGTAAACCAGCGGCAACCGGCGAATCGGTCGTAGCTAGCTAGAGCTAGCAGTGAACCCGTGGCAACTGGCGAATCGGTTGTAGCTAGCTAGAGCTAGCAGTAAACCCGCGGCAACTGGCGAATCGGTTGTAGCTAGCTAGAGCTAGCAGTAAACTCGCGGCAACTGGTGAATGATCTACCCTTGGCGAATGACTTGCGGCATCTGGCGAATGATCTACCCCACCGGGAGCTACCCAGGGGCTGTAACTGGTGTATAACTTGCGTCAACTGGCGAATGATCTTGCGGCATCTGGCAGATGACTTGCGACAACTGGCGAATAGCTTGCGACGTCTGGCGAATAGCGCGTTTCTAGCGAAACTTGCGTTTTTTAGCAACACTTGCGTTTTTTAGCAACACTTGCGTTCTCTAGCGAAACTTGCGTTCTCTAGCGAAACTTGCGTTCTTTAGACTTTGTCTAGGTAGCGCGTTGGGCTTAAGCCTTAGTAAGTCGTTGGTAGATCGACCCCTGTGTTTGTAGCGAGTATCGATCACACACGAGGTGATAATACAACTGTTTCCCGGGGCCACTAGGGCCCTACGGCGTTTCATTGAATTCAAAGCAAAGCAAGTGCACATGTACAACCATGCAAACAAAACGATATCAAGTTTATGCATGATGACTAATGCTAGAGGTAACTTCGAAAAGAAACAGAAAATTGAAAACAAATAGCTAACATGAACCAAGTTCAGAAATAGTACTTTCGGAGGATGGGTGCGAGGTCTCCGAGGCCTAGAATAGTTCGTGGCGCTGGCAGGCCTCACATCTCTAGGCGTACTCAGCGGCGTCCTGAGTAGGGCTGGCTTCTCCTTCTCGACGGTAATCAGCACGATCTCGTCTTTCTGGTCTCTCTGGCGCAGCTTCCGGTCTTCCTCTAGCCGCACTTGCGCCAGCGCCTTGACCTGCACTTCTTCGAAGTTGGCGATGGGATGCTTCGTAAGTTCCTCGTAGAGCCCGCTGCCTTGCGCCACCCCTTGCCTGAATGCATCTACAGCGGTAGCTATGTCACAATTGGGGATGGTAATTTTTTCTCTGTTGAACCTGTCTAGATATTCTCTGGTGGATTCTCTAGATCTCTGGGTGATGCGGTAGAGGTCGTTGGATTGCTTCTCGAACCGCCGGCTGCTAGCGAACTGAGAGCGAAAGAGATCAGAGAGCTCCGCGAAAGAACTGACGCTCCCTCGGGGGAGATTGATGAACCATGCTAGCGCGGGGCCCGCCAAGGTCGCCCCAAAGCTTTTACACATCATTGATTCCTTCGAGTGGTTCGGGACAGAGATGGTCATCATTTTTTGTTTGTACACGGCCACATGCTCGTCTGGGTCACCGGTTCCGTTGTATGCCAGCATAGATGGTACAACAAACTTTCTCGGGATCTCTACGCGGGCTATCCGGGGGACGAATGGCGACTCGTCGTAGCCGTCTGGCGCTTCAGGGGCCACTGGACGAAAGGTGTTGTTGCAACGCACCACCTGCTCCGTGATAGCACCGATCTGCTCGGTAACCATTCGCCGGATAGCGGCGTCCAAGTCGACTGGCCTCCTTCGGTCATTATCCTCTTCCTCGTTGCTCCCTTCCGCGGCCCATGTGTTATGCGGGCGGAAGGGTCGGGGGTGGCTAGCGGACCTCAGTTCCTCTGGCGGGGCCTGATGTGGAACGTTCCCCCTGGTTCGGTTTGAAGGGAGAGCTCTAGGCAAGGCGGCCGGTGGGGTGACGTAGTTATCTCTGGCGTCACGGCCACTACGAGTCCGAGAGGTGCCTTCCTCGCCACCAAAGTCGAGCCTTGCGGTTAGATTGCCAACCCCTCTGGTGACCCTGGCCGGTTGGCGCTCGGTTGTCAGAAGCTGGTTCTGGTTCTTGAGCCGACTGTTCTCACTGGTGAGTTTTTCGAGATGGGCTTCGTAGGCGGTTCTCTGGTCGCTGAGTTCCTTCTGGAGGTCGGCCATTCGCCGGCGAAACTCAACCATCTCTTGCTCTTGGGTGCGGCTCCCCTCGCCGGAGTTGTCCAGTATGGCGTTTTCTGGATCGGACATGGTCGGACGACTAGGGTCGAGACTTTGCAAAACTGACTTTGGGATCGGCGTGGCCCCACGGTGGGCGCCAAATTGTTTGGGCTAAAATCGGTTCGAGAGAAAGAACTAAATTTAGCTAGATCGGGCTCACCGATCCCCTGCCAGAAATTACAAGTCACCAGAATTTCTTTGTTCTCCTAAGCTTCACCCCCCTTACAATGGTGTCTTTCCCCTCTTTTATCCTCCTTTTCCCCTTTACGTTACACAACCTCCCACTTAAATGAAATTGCTAATTAATATAAATAATAATGCTAATTAGTTGATTAAGTGAGGCCTTTGGGTTCTTGTCCAAGTGTGAGTCTCTTCACATTGCCGGCGGTTACTTCTTGCCAGCCACTCCAATTTAGTGGGCCTTGCTTGGGCCTTCATCTTGGGCTTTGGACTGACTGGACCCAACAGTTCCTAGTTTTAGTTTCCTTTGTACTAGTTTTAGCTTTTGTGGTTTTATGTTTTGGTCTCTTATAGTTTGTCGAGTTGGTATGTTGTGTCTTTCTTGGGTTATTTCGGGCGCATTCTATCTACGTCTGGTTTGCCCCCATCCTGACCCCCCAGATCCCACGGATGCGGGACTAGCTGGGTAAATGTTGTTGTTGTTGTATAGCTTAATGTATAAATTTGTGGGACAAAAAAACGATTAACAAAAAGATATCGCGAATGTATATAATTACAATAGTACAATAAAAAAAAAATTTAGAGTGACAAATAAGTGTAAGAAATTAGAGAAATTTGCACTAAACTACCCGTTAAATAGGTGAATTTACACTTAACCACTCGTTATACAAAAATTTGATTTAAACCACCCAAAACTCTCATTCCATTAACAAATAGCCACCCAGGAGCTTATTCCGTCAAAAAATCCGTTAAAACCCCTTATTTGACGATTTTGCCCCTAACTATTCATCATCTTCTTCACAAAACCCCCTTCCTAATTAGTGTCCTCTCCAATTTCCAATTCTGGATTTAGGGTTTGCATTTCCCCCAATTGTTGTTGAATGCTGTCGAATTAGGATTTGTGGTTTCCAATTGTGGATTTAGGGCTTCCGTTTCCCCCCAAATGTTGTTGAATCAAAAGGCCAATGCAAGCAGTTCATGATAACAAGCATAAGCTTCACAATTACTTGAATTACAGCATAAATCTCAATGTGAAGGAAAATTCAATAAGAACTCTTCACATTGGGCATAGTTCTGAGGTTGCCGAACTTGAACACTGCATAATTGGTCGTCCTCGAAGTCGGAGGAACCAGATTTTGCTTGTTCTGGTCCACTAAACTCTTCAAATCCACACTAAACGGGAAGAAAAAACATCAATGAACAAATACAAAACAAAACACGATGGTAGGCTCTGATGAAACCCTAACCTGGCGGAGGAACGCTCGGACGGAAATCGCGGGCCTTGAAGGATCAACGGCGTCGGAATCGGAGGCGAAGCCGAAGGGAGAAGAGAGAGGATCGCGGGAGTCGGCAATCGGCGACTGAGATAACGGGGATGAGATGCAGTGGACGGCGAAGAGGGATCTGGGAGCGGATTTCAAGCTGGAGCTGAATTTGCAGATAAGATGGATAGAGGAAGAGCGGGATTGAGGAAGTGTTAGGGATTTGGGGGCCGGAGATCGACGGAGAGGGAGAAAGACGGCGGCAGAGGAGGAGGACGTGGAGAATCATGGCGGATTTGAGGTGGTGGAGGCGGTGACGCCGGAGGCGGCAGTGGTGGCGGCGACAGCGGAGAAAGGATGGAGAATCATGGCGGATTTGAGGTGGTGGAGGAGAATTTTGCACGATGCACTCCTGTAATTTCCATTTCTTGATGAATTAAAATTGTGTTGAATTAAATCCAGAATTGGAAATTGGGGAGTACACTAAGGGTAAAATCGTCAAAGAAGGGGTTTTAACGGATTTTTTGACGGAATAAGCTCCTGGGTGGCTATTTGTTAACAGAATGAGATTTTTGGGTGGTTTAAATCAAATTTTTGTATAACGGGTGGTTAAGTGTAAATTCACCTATTTAACGGGTGGTAAACAATTAGATGAAAAATATTAGAAATTAAAAAAAGGGCGATTTGCGAAAATGCCCCACCCAGAAAAATGGTTTGCAAAAACGCTCCTTAAAATAAAAAAATAGCGAAGCATGCTGTTTTTGGCATTTTTGCAATAAAATTTATATTATTTTGTATTTTCTTTTAAATAGAAGTTTATTAAAAAATCATTATAATTACAATAAAAATATTTAGCCATAAATTCTGGAAATTCATTTTAAATACAAAATTGAAAAATTGAAAAAGAAAAAGAAAATATAAAAAAAGAAAATAGTTTTGAAACATTAAGATTTTTTAGAAACAATGAGATATTGTAGAAGATATGGTGGAAGATATTGTGGAAGATATTTTTTGAAAATATAAAACGTAAATACGTACATGTGGATCATTATTATCTTCATTTCAACATTCATCGTTTTTATCTTCGTGATTATCTTCATTTCATCTCAAAGTAGGGTGAGATTTATCCTGTCATCCGCAGTAAACATCTTGTCATACACAAAGAAATATCCTGTCACCATTTTGTAAAATACTATCATTCTTTTCGTGTTAAAAGCATGTGTTTCCTCTAAAAAAACATTGATTTTTATCATCTTTCACTAAAACTTATTTCTAAATACAGAATTGAAAGATACAAAAAAATAAAAAAAGAAAAAATAAAAAAATAAAATAGTTTTGACACATTAAGATTTTTTGGAAACAATGAGATATTGTAGAAGATATGGTGGAAGATATTATGGAAGATATTTGTTGAAAATATAAAACGTAAACACATGTGGACCATTGTTATCTTCGTTTCAAGATTCATCATTATTATCTTCGTGTTTATCTTCGTTTCATCACAAAGTATTCGAGGGTTGTTTGAGTTCTCGCTATGGGTACAATTCATCCTGTCATCCTTACTATTGAACTTGTCATAAACAATATATATCTTGTCACCCTTCTGTCTAAAAACATGTATTCCTTGCCCTAAAAAAGAATATGAAACGTAAACCTTTCATACACAATATAATTTACGTTTTTGTTCGGCCCACCGAGAGGAGTTCAGTAAGATTTTCAAAATTTCCTTTAATTTTTAAAAAAGGATAGATAAAAAACGAAATCTTTTTTTAACATTAAAATATTTATAAAATCTTTATATATATATATTCAAATTTGGATAAAAATAAAGTTTGTTAAAATATTTTATTTCTCAAATAAAATATTAATAAAAATAATAATTTTTGATATTTTTAAAAATATTTCTTTTTTATTTTATTTAATAAAAATTAGTCATTTTGGGCATGAATGTAATATTTTTAGGCATAATCGCAATATTTTTAGGCATTTTTGCAAATCGAAATGAAAAAGGTCATATTTGCAAACCGATTATCAAATAAGGGCATTTGGTACTAATCCCCCTTAAAAAAAAAGATGAGACCAGAATTTACGTGGAGACTCAAGAGGTCTCGGCTTTAATATATAGTATGGATTTTTACATGAAAATAAAACAAAAAGAATATCAAACTAACGGTAAGACAAACTGCCACATAAAACTTAATAGTCTTCACAAAGTAGGGAATCCTTTCCTTTGGATAAAACAATGATCCACTTTAATTATAGGAATGTGAGAGATGAGATGCCAATCATCTCCTATGTCTCGTTCGCACCTTGGATTTAACTTAGGGCAATCGACGATGCATAGTTGTTGTAAGGTCTTGAGAGATTGAATGCATGTTGGAAGAATAATGAGGCTTGGGCATTTAAACAACGTAAGGTGCAGTAACGAGTTGCATTGGTGCAACCAAACGGGTAGCGCCACCAAATTCCGGCAATGTATGATGCTCAAATACCGTAGAGATCCACCAAATTTCATATTTTGGAGTCCATCAGGGAAACGTACGAGCAGAGGAAGCCGTTGGATATGAAGTTCTTCAAGGCCTTTTAGGCCATGCCATCCTTCCCATTTCGTCAAATCCATGTTTTCACAATCTTGAATCAACAAACACCTGAGATCATTCGAGTAACGCAAGCTGTTTGGAAGAGACGACAAGATAGGACAATGGAGTATTCGTAGTATCCGAAGAGTGATTAGGGTCCCAATCTGCTCTGGCAAGGATCTCAAACGTGGACAGTTGATGAAAAAGATATGATGTATGGAGGTCCAACCATGAAAACATTTCTCCAACAAAACAGGGAGTTTCGACGTGAAGATCAAGTACCTCAAGCTTAGCAATCTATGCAAGTCCTCGGGAATCAGCTCCAATTGCACACAATTGAGGACGTACAATGTTTGAAGGTTCACTAGCTTGCATATGGAATTCGGAAGCCTCTTGAGTAATACATTATTACCCAAGTTGAGATACCTCATGTGCTTGAGATCCCCAATTGAATTGGGCAATTCCTCAAAATCAAATTCAGAGAGCGTTAGGATGCGTAAACACTTGTAGTTTGAGATGAGGCCTTGTAGAAAATACTTGCTAATACGGCTGGAGTTTCTATAGTGAAACGAAATGGATCTTGCCTTGTAGTTTGAGTTGCGTAAAATACTTGCTCTTTCTGACAAGTAGGCATCATCTTCTAGCACCAAATCCCTCACTCTCTCTGAAACAGTACGTGTGTTATAGTGCATGAAACTTGTGCCTTGAACAGCAACGTGTATTGCCAAATCATGCACCAAATCGTGCATTTGGACATGCCGTTTTTCGTAAAATGGCATGTACATCATTTCATGCAAAACCTCAAACATACTTGTAGGCCAAGCTTTCACGAGATTATTCCTGTGCTGATTAATATAGGCAACAAAAGTAGACGGATAGACTGCTTCAAAGAAGGACCTTGACAAAATACTTACTTCCAATGTCTTCCAGGGTTTCATTTGTGGTTTCAGGCTGTAGAAGCCCTAATGCCATCCAACGGTGTATCACATCATCCTTAGTGAAGAGAAAGGAACCTTTTGCTAGTGTAGAGCAAGCCGAAAAACAAGGCCTTAAATGGTAAGGCAATTGATCGAAGCTCAACTTCAAAGATGGCAGGATACCAGTGGACTCTTGGTCAATATTCCACATCTGACTCTCCTCAATACTCCTCCAAGTAGCTTCATCTCTGATTGCTCGTAACTGGCTTCCTAAGGTCTTCGCCGCCAGAGGGACGCCACCACATTTTTGAACTATACCTTTCCCGATCTGCACCAAGAAAGGATAAGCTTCTTCTTCACCCTGTTTGAATGCACAACTCAAAAATATGGAAAAACAATGCTCATCAGAGAGGGGTTGTAGCTTGTAAGCTTCCGAGGTTCTTGTAATAAAGGCGGCCACCCTATCTTCTCGGGTGGTCACCACTAGTGCACCTCTTTTGGCACCTTCCTCTAAGAGATCCATCAATTCTAGCCACTCATTCGAGTTTTCAACATACACGTTGTCCAAAACAAGAAGAAATGTTTGAGCATTGAGAATGCGACACAACTTGCTCTTTAGCGTCTCCATATTCAAATGCGAAAAGCTCTCCCCAGTAGCACACTGAATAATGCTCTCTACCACGGTTCTCATGACAAGCTTGTTTGGAACATAAACCCAATACTTCACCTCAAAGGCTTCCATTCTGGGATCATTGAATACCAACTTTGCTAGTGTAGTTTTTCCCATTCCTCCTATCCCGACAATTGGGAGAACCGAAATTTTCCGACTTTGTTCATCACCATGGCTTATAAAGCTTACCAGGCGAGTGACAATCCAATCTTTGTCATGCTCTCTACCAACAACGCGGATTTCTCGGACAGAGGAATGGGTTTCCCTTTCTCTATCGGTGTCAACGGAAGAAGAAAAGAGCGGTTGATGACACTCTTGGAAGTTGTAGTTCCTCCGGCTGGCTGCAATCTCATTCAATCTTCTACAAACATGCTTGAGCTTCCGAGCTAAGCTGTAATGCAAGGAGATCCTATGGAGCATTTGCGTACAGCTTCTCCCCGGAACGTTTCTTTCCAAATCTTGAGTTGAAATCAGATCGAGCTAATCCTCGATGTCATAAGCAACGTCCTTGAGATTTTGGAGCCAATTCCTTACAGAGTATTGGGTCGTCTGTTGCCTGTCTGCATCATATAGCACGGCCTTGATGTCAGACAAAGTGTGCTCAAGCCTCTTGAGTTGTGATTTCACTCCGAAAACTCTTGCGATTTCTTGAAAGGTAGGTGAGCCGAGTTTGTCGAAAATGGTGCTCACAAGGCCGGATATAGCTGCACTCCCGACTGGATCAACCATTTTGCACGGACGAGCTTGGATGACTGATACTTTAATCTGAATTAGAGCCCTGTGTGTTTTGTAATCGGAAAATTTGCTTTATCAAATGGGTGGATTAAAAAATTGCAGTGCTTTACGGTATTAATCTGGGGCGAACTAACGAGTAAACGGGCAGAGTAGGGTGACGAGGTTGGGTTGACTTTTGAGCAGCTACAATTAATTATTCCTAATCTTCAAACCAAATGTTGGACCAAGAAAAATTCTTCAAACCAAATGGTCAATAAGTCATCTCACTAATTCCACTAACAATCAACAAATCATTTAAACAAATTAAACTCATCAATAAGTATAAAAATAATGGAGACTCTGGAATGAGCTAAGCTAATTAATTCGTAATCGTTGGAGTCGGTTGTTTAGGGTACTGGAGGACCAGAAATTTATTTTAGAGAGGGCTAAATAGTTTAATCTAAGGGTAATTGTTAAAATAAGTTAGAAATTTGATTAATCAATATCTATACTATATATTAAAGCCGGAGAATTTCGAGCCTCCACGTTAATTCTGGCCCCACTTGATTAACAATTTTATATGTTTTATTTTTCCTAATTATCTAATCTTTAACTTTATCTTTTTTCTTACCCATTAAATATCTATCTTTAAAGGCATATTATTTATCTTTAAAATTTCTTTAATTATCTAACCTTTAATTTTATCTTTTTTCTTACTCATCTAATATCTATTTTTGAAACAATATTATCTATCTTTAAAATTTCCTTCTATAAAAGATACATATTAATTAAGTTTACTTTTCAATTCCCATTTTAATCTATTTATATATAAGAATTAATAAATAGTATAGATTATAGTAGATACACAAATTAACGATAAAAATGATCATTACCCGTACATGGTACGGGTCTTCAACTAGTATATTATAAAACGCGACAGTTTTCGAGCCACCATATTGATTTTGGTCCCGCTTGATTTTTTTTTTCAACTCAAATAGATAATAACAACTATATATCTTTTATTTTCCTTAATTATCTAATCTTTAATTTTATCTTTTTTCTTACTCATCTAATATCTATCTTTGAGGCAATACAATTTATATTTTAAATTTTCTAAATCATCTAATCTTAATTTTATCTTTTTTCATATATCTAATATCTATCTTTCAATTGTTTGTGATTGATAAATTATTCCATATTTATAAAATTAGTTTCTATTATATTATTTCACTTTTTCATATTTAGAAAAATCAGTTACTAATAGTAACTTATTATACATTATTTATTTGATCTCTTAATCTTATTTTGGAAAGTCATAAGATAACACAAAATACATATATACAATTTTCTTCACCAAAATTATTGAACCATTTTTATTTTTAAAAATCATATGATTGGAAAACAAAAATCATATGAAATATACAACGTAATATTATACATATTTCAAAGGTTTTGTAGCTAATATACAAATCCATATTCTTATAATCAGTTAAAACTATATGAGAATAACTTTTGTATCTTAGAGTCCGCTTGGTAAATCACTTATTGACTTACAAGCATTGATGCTTATAATTTCACTATAGACTTATATTTTTAAGTGTTTGACATTGTCAGTTGCTTATATTATAAAAAGCAGTTATAACATAACAGGATAAGTCTGCTTATTTTGATTTAAGCATGGGGTGCTGCTTTTGTTTTTTTTTGTACTTATAAGCGCCAAAATAAGCAAAGAGTGCTTATAAGTAACAAATAAACACTTTAAAAAAGCCCTGCCAAACGAACTCTTAATCTATTATGAATTTATGGTGGTTTTATTAGTTTCGTGATAACATATGTATTATGGTGGTTCTATTGATATCAAAACCAAATTCCTAAAAAAATATGTGTATAAACTCTATGCCTTTATATATAATGACGATGATATCAAATTATATTAGATTTTTAAATTATTATATTATGCATTCCATTTTAATAATATAATCATAGTTTATTTATTTGAATATTTGAATCATGGTCGTGCATGGCACGACAGGTTTAGCTAGTGTGTTAATAATTAGAACTTGGAAAACCCCCGAAATAGCATAATCTAGGTATAAAATTAGTCCTAATATGAGTAAAGAAAAGACAACAAAAAAAAAGTTTTTATTAAACCCAAAGTGAATTTCAGGAAATATTATACACAAAAATCCATCTCTTTTATAAAAACTAGCTTAACCTGTTGTGCCATGCACGACTATTTCACTTAAAAAGATTAAGGTTAAATTAAATATTTACATGGAAAATATACTATAAGTTTTATTGTATGGACATGTTTTTTTATCTTCTATAAAGAGTGATATTGTTTTTGAAATTCATATGACCGAAAAAGTATATATAAGACATTATTTTTTCACTCATTTGTATATTTTTATAAATAAGTAAAAATTATTGAGAAAGATGTACGTTATCAAGATATAAGTGGAAATTATTATTTGGCTAAAAAATCAAGTTTGTTATCAAGATATAAAAGAATCAAATATAGTGGGTAAAAGCATATAGTTGATCATGTAAATATAGAAAATAAATTAAGCTTAAAATGCTAAATTTATTCAAATAACTTAAATAATAAAGTGAAAAAATTAGTTTTTCTATTAAAATTAATCTAAAAGTTTTGTTTAAAAATTCTAAATTTATTTAAGTAAATCAAATATGATTAGTTCATAGTAATTATATTTTGAAAATTCAAAATATTTATAGAATCATGTTTTTCAATTAAGTGATATATTAGAAAAGATAGAATATATTAACAAAATTCAAAATTTTGAATATATCTTTTAACATAAATAGATAATATATAACTTAATTAAATTAATTGAAATACCACAAATAAAAATTACTTTTTTTATCAAATATACGGTGGGTCTAGAATCAACTTTAGAAAAGATAAGTGATATATTATAAAGATAGAATATCTTACCTGTTGAAGTCCGAAAACACAATGAGGATCGTAACGCGATGAGAGCAAACGATTTGGTTTCAACCGAGTCAACGGACAAAGAGATGGGAGGTATTTGATTGTTGAAAGTGTTTAACGGTATGATGGTAAGGTGAAGAGTGTCTTTGGATTGAATATGAGATTACAAGTGTGAAAAGGATTCTCTCTATCACGCTGGGTGTATCGGATTACAACAACGATCTTAACTCGGGATTCAGTATGTGTGTTTCGCGAGGTTTTCGATCCCCGTTCTGGTGCACAGAGCCCGCTATTTATAGTCGAGGCTTGGGCTGAGATCGAGCGAGATGTCGATGTGGGACGAGTGCCGCCCAGGCACGTGTTGCTTTCTGGTTGGTTCTTGGAGCGGTGGCCGCGGAATCGGCCAATGAGAGGCAAGGATGGGACGTTGCCGCCCACCCACTTGCGTGGATGGGATGACCTCCTCTCTCCGCGATCACCACAAACGCGATGAGAGCATGGCTAACGGACTTGCTCTCTGAGGGATTCCGTTCTGGAGAGGATCCCTAGCTGTAACGGGCGGAGGCGTACTTCGACCGCGATGATGGCAGTGCCGGGGTCGACGCCACCGATATGCTTATACTAGTAATATTTTGTTTTGATGGGGTGTTCGGACCGCGTTGACGGTTCCTGGTATCAACATTACCAAATTCGGAAATTTGATCATATCTTTTGCATAAATAGATATTAAGAAATATAATTAGATTAATTGAAATAAAATAAACAGAAGCTATTTTTATATCGAATATGCAATGGGGCCAGAATCAACGTGGTGGCTCGAAAACGATCGACTTTTATAATATATCTTTTGTATAAATAGATAATAAGAAATATAATTAGATTAATTGAAATAACATAAATAGAAGCTATTTGTTTTTTATCGAATATGCAGTGGGGCCAGAATCAACGTGGTGGCTTGAAAACGGTCGGCTTTTATAATATATACTTATTAGCTAATATTTAATATTTCCCACTAAACATATATTTCACCATCTTTTTCTTACAAATTATTTTACGACTAAAATGACTTTATTTCAATTAGTGTATGACTAATATATCTGTTTATATATGTGTTTTTAATACTCCCTTCGTTTCAGAATAGGATGTCTGCGTTTTTAGGTAGATTTTTAAGGTCTAGATAGGTTGGTTTAAGTTGATTTTCGTAGTTGAGTCTTGTGTTTTTGAGTCTTTTTGCATGAGTTTTCGTATTTCTTTGAGATTCGGAAACTACGCGCTTTTGTGTCGTTTTGTAGGTATTTCGAAGCTTGAGAGTGGGTTTGGAGCAAGGCTTGGAGAGGATGGGCGAGCTAGGAGGAAGATTCAAGATGAGGAGCCGAGAAGAAGAGCTAAAAATAAACCAAAGCAAGAAGAAAAGTGAAGAAATCGACCCCAAGATCGAGCTCAAGAAGGTCGTGCTCGAGTCATTTGACCAAACTTGGAACGCAAGGAAATCAGCACTCAGGACCGACCCTGAAGGGGTCGATATCGACCCTATGGAGGGTCGAACACGCGTGACCGACTCCTCTTCTATCCGGATTACAAGCTGAAGTTTCCAAATCTGTATTTTAGGAAGGTGTTTTGTTTGTGTTTCCTAGTTAGATTAGGACTCCTTTTTGTCTATAAAAGGAGGTTGAACCTTTAATTCAATTCATGCTTAGGAATACTTTTGGATGCTATGCTATGCTTTGATTGAATCGAAGACTTGGAGTTGGGAAGAAGACTTGGAGAACAAGTTTGAGGTTTGTAAGATTGATCTTTGGTTTTTATTTGAATTTGAGTTTGGTTTGATCATGTCTTCTTCTTCTTCTTCCTTGCTTCTCTTTGCCATGTGTGAGTAGTTTTCTTAATTTCTAGGGTTGGGCAAAAACCCAACACAATCATGCATGTTTAAAACTTGAATTCATGACTTAAATGCTTGATGATCATATCTAATCTATCTTGTGCTTGATCCTTGGTGAAAATTGAGGCATGTCTTGTGATTAACTATAGCGAAAGTGAAAAGTTGATTACTTGATTAGTTCTAATAGGATTATTTGCGAAAGTTGATATTCCTAGGTTGAAGGATAGATAGAAAGTTGTTTAATTTGCGAAAGTTGATTGAATGGCTTGAATTGTTTGCGAAAGTTAACTTTTCTATGATCTAGATGGCATGATAGTTGTGAATTCTTGTTGAAAGCATGTATGGTTTTTGTTGTGGTAGCCCTAGCCCTAGGATTTGCCCTTTAGATTGATTGAAACTCGTGATTTTGCCTTGATCTCGACCTCCCCTAGGTCGTGTTCGAGCCCTTGCTTGAGTTTTAGTGTGCGTTCGTACTTGTTTAGTCTCAGGTTCGACCCTCTAAGGGTCGAGATCGACCCTCCTCAGGTCGATCCTGACTCTGTTTGTTTGCGTTTCTTTTGCTCTTTCGTAGTTTATCGACTAAACTTAGCACTACTCTCGCTCCCGTGGACGATCCTGACTTCGCTATACTCAGCGGGGTCTTGAATACAAATTTATTTGTTCGAGAAACCCTTCAACATTGTCCATATATAACACCACTTTTTGTTATTTCACAATACTTGTCCATTTCATATATTTTCTTCATCTCTTTCCATTATGTATATCCTTAATAATTTATTTTATTACAATTATATACATTTTTTCATATTTCTTTACACTAATAATTAATTCTAAATTAATTTGGATAATATATAAAAAACCATTACTTCTTAATATATGTACAAATATTATTTGGACAGCTATTTTAAAACAAAAGGGATAATATATTACTATATGAATTATACATATATAAAATTTCTAAAATCCCCATGGGAGCTACAGGCACAACATCAGTCCGCCCCTACTTGGGGGGTAAGCGCGCATTGCCCTAGAAGAGAGCACTAAAATTAGAATCCATGGAAGAGGACAGTCTTTCTCTACCCAAAATCAAAACGTGTAAACCCTCTCAACATGCAAACTAACACGACACAAAACCCTCCAAAAACCCTACCCCATCCACGTTCTAACCATGCAAACCCCTTTTGATCCCTATAAAATGAGCTCCAATCCCTCAACTTCAATCCACACATCTACAACAATCCTACTTCGTCCTAGCAGCCGCCTCCCTCCTTCGTCCTAGCACACACCCTAAACCCACGAAAAATGAAGCTTTTCTTCGTCCTAGCAGCCGCCTCCCTCCTTCCTCGAGGAGGACGAGAACCCGATGATGAGGTCAGGATGCAGGCAGCAAATGAGGATGATGAGGCCTCAGCTGGATCAATGCGAGCGCTACATGACAATGTACTCGATGGACGATGAGCCGATGAGGAGGATGAGCGCGCGTGAGGGGCCGAGAAGGGTGCAGGAGCGAGGATGAGTGCATGAGGGGCTGCTGCAAGGCGATGAAGGAGATGGACGAGGAGTGCGCGTGCGAGTGGATGAAGAGCATGGTCCACCAACAGAGAGGCGAGATGGGCGAGGAGGACATGAGGATGATGATGCGGAAGATGAGGATGATGCCCGCCAAGTGCGGTATGGGTCACATGAGTTGCCCCATGGGCTCTGGAAGGAGGGACTTCGTCTAGTTTTCCTTGTTGTTTTCGTTGAAGAACATGTAGTGTATGGAGGCACCAAAATATGCATGGAATCCTCTTTCTTGGGGCGTGTATGCTTTTAGAGATTGAGGAAGTTTTGGTGTTTAGAAGATGTTGAATAAATGAGAATATATAACAACAACACATTATCGTGTGTTTAGTACTATGGTTTACACATTATCTTCTTGTGTTCCTAGTATGTTTTTTGTTATGGCTTGTTTGTTCTTCTAGCATCATGTTCTAGATGTGACGATGGTGAACAGCCTAAACAAACAGAATTTTGAATGCGCTTATTAAGATTTGACTATTCTTTTGGCCGCGTGGCATGTTATGTTTGGACCAATGATTGACAACATCAACCGTGGAATTATCAATCAATTTGTGCATACACACGGCAACTTCTTATTGGCCAACTTCCTACACTTTGAATCTTACAAAGTCCAATATTGATGAATCAAGTGTATGAAGCTATCAACTGAGCCTTACTAGTCATGTGTATACTAACATGAACTAAATTCTGCACAATATATATGTACACCCTCCATCTCCAAACAATTTATTAACACCCACAAACTCATACTCTTTTCCAATAAGAAACTTGAGCAAGCTTTTGAGCACAAGTGCGATCCAAAAATCCTGTTTTTGCCCAATACAGAGCACACAAATCTTCAACACAAAAATACATGGATGTTATGTTGGGTGTTACGATCAGGTTATTTGTGTTGAAAGTTCGCCGCTCGTAAGCTTCCCAATCAAAATATTAAACATTCAAGAGTGAAAGATAATTAAAGCTTGATTTCTACTTTTTTGCCTAAGCAAGCTGAATAGTTTTTCCCTGAAGCTAAAAACATACACTGAATAAGTCTACGAGAGAGCACTAAACATGATATCTTGATGAATGTCAAATGCCTCAGAACAGATCTTAGGCCACTTATATATGTACGTATACACATGAAACTAGCTAGATTAGAAATGATACCTCCATCCATCAACTAGATCCGGGAAAACAAAGCTCTCCACATGGTCACAAGCGACTATTCGTCGGCCTACACGCAAACCACCCATTAAGGTGCGCGTGCAACAGCCTCTACCGGTAGTACCACTTGGTTTAAACAGCACGATGTCGCGGTTCCCTGTTAGCCCCAAAACCCTACCACAGTCCATAACACACAAAACATCCTTCAAGAAGCCTCGCATAAGGTTACAACGAAACATCTTGTCCCACGATCCATTCTCCCGCATCACCCAGAGCTCGAATCCACAGCGCGAGGCCACATTCCAGCGCGCTACCGCAAGGAAGCCTCGCCACTTGTAGACGTTTAGGGCCCTTTGCGGACCCGAGAAGGAGGGCAGCTCAAGTGCTCCGAACTTATCCTGCCCGAAATCAAAGAAAATTATAGCCGCGGTGGAGTCAAGAATATTGAGTGCCTTCCAATAGGCCACTCCGTCGACCATGACCTGGTTGCACGAGAACGGCTTGTACATTCCGGCTAGCCCCGTGTCGTTCATCTCAAACTTGGTCCATGCTCGTTTCGCGGAGGAGTAAAGGAAGGCCTTCTGCCATGTCTCGAGAACAAATATAATGATCTTGAACTCTTTGCTGTGAGGATCAATCCAGAAACCGGAGTACTCTCCATAAGTACGCCCCACCACATTATACGGGAGCGTGACTCGCTGACGAGTCGAAGGGTTCCAAAGGAAGACCAAGCTGGCACGCGTGTTAAGGTAGCAGATTACGCCGTGAACCGAGGCCACAAAGCTAACGTCAAACCCTTGGGTCCCGGGTATGGTGACGACGTCCGAGATCGAGCGGAGGGTGAGTGGGTCGAGCACGTCTAGATCGTTCCCCCACACGTTTTGTTTCAGGAAACGGGGGGTTTGCATGGAAAGGTGTTCATGAGTGAACCCTGTGGACTCGATTTGTTGTTT
The DNA here is from genome assembly GCA_934048045.1 of Polygonum aviculare. Classification (NCBI taxonomy): domain Eukaryota; kingdom Viridiplantae; phylum Streptophyta; class Magnoliopsida; order Caryophyllales; family Polygonaceae; genus Polygonum; species Polygonum aviculare. The sequence continues at coordinate 12,349,188 of OW204032.1, read as the reverse complement.
CCATGATTTGGACACGCATTTGAATCGAAGTAGGGTTTTCACCGGAAGCCGTAACACGATTAGAAGCAACAAATCTTGGGTGATGTAATTCGGCAGTTGAAGGTGAATCTTCTTTTGGATGGATGAGCCCCTGGCCATCGTTGATGTTTGCATAGCTCTGCTGCCTATGAACGCAGAAGTCAGGACGCAAAAAACTCAGGCGAAGGAAATCGCAACTATGGACTGGATCAGCTAGCGTAGTTTTAGAGAAATAGAGGTCTGCCTTTTTCATTCACAAACAACTAACAAGGGTTATATAGTGTTAATTGCATGATGTTTACTAATATATCCCTAGGATCTATACTATAAGGATATATGCGGATACGAATATATAGATTTATATACGTATATGGATATGAGAAAGAGTCATGTAGGAAGGTTTGTTGTGGTGAGAAATAGGAATGATTGTGCACCGTTCGATCTAGTGCATCCAACGGCTGAGATTATATCCTTTTCTTTTTTTAATTCGCGCGCGTGCTGGGGCCTACTTCCTCAACGTTTTCTGTTCATTTGCAAAATTCACCCGAAAATTCTCTCTCCCTCTCTCTCTCGAAGGCGATAACGGTTCCGCTCAAAACCTCCCCCTCAAATCTCGTCGATTTTCGATCGGAAACTGCAATCAAACTGCGATTTGTACAATCAAGGACCCTTGTTTGGTAGAAGTAATTCTTTCTTGTAAAGAGCCCATTTCGGTACTAAGAGTAGGTTGATCAATGTCACTCCCCTTCTCAGCATCATTTACTAAAACGGTGATCTCATTATTGCCTATTCGAGCAAAACCGCCCATCAGAGCCAGCGTTAACCATTGGTCGGTAAGTCGTATTCTCAATATACCTATATCCACAGCAGTGGCAATCGGAGCGTGGTTGGGTAATACGCCGATTTGTCCACTATTAGTAGATAAAATGATTTCTTTTACTTCGGAATCCCAAACAATTCGATTGGGAGTCAGTACACAAAGATTTAAGGTCATTTCTTCAATTTGTTCTCCATTTCTAAGTTCATAGCTTTCGCGGTAGCTTCGTCGATGTTACCTACTAAATAAAAGGCCTGCTCGGGAAGCCCGTCGAATTCTCCGGAAAGGATTAATTGAAACCCTCTAATAGTTTCTGCTAGACCAACATATTTTCCTGGCGAACCTATAAATACTTCGGCAACGAAAAAAGGTTGTGATAAGAAACGCTCAACGAAAAAAGGTTTCTGCTACACATACAATGGTCAGATTGAAGTCATCTCCCTCAAACACGCGAGGTATGCTCAATTCTAAACCCTTGGTTTAGTTTTTTTCGATTTTTGCTTGTTTCGAACTCTAATTTTTTGATTTTGTGCAATTTCGCTTGTTTTTGCTTGGATTTTCCGTCCAATTGTGTGCTGATTGAGCCGGATCTGGTTGATTTACAAGTGCATACAGCTGGTGCGACGGCCCTAGGCTCTCGAGAGGCCCGTACTTGTGGATCAAGACGGCGTGCTCGGTGGTTTTGCTAGTGTTCTTTTCGCTCAAGGCCGAAGTGGACAAGATCTATAGAGTGCGGATCCGAGCTCCTCGTGGCCGGATCTAACCGAGGCGGTGCTCTCATGTACGCTCTGCCTCTCGTCGCCGGATCTGGCCGGATCTAGTTCAATCCACGATCGTAATTGCACAATCCACGATCGTAATTGCACAATCCACGATCGTAATTGCACAATCCACGATCGTAATTGCACAATCCACGATCGTAATTGCACAATCCACGATCGTAATTGCACAATCCACGATCTAGTTCAGTTTTTGAGCGAGTTCTCCGGGATTCTCGTGCGACTCTGCTCTTCAGGTGACGTATACTGTTAGGGGAAGCGACCGTGTTCAGGTTGTGGGTGTGGACCGCAAGAAAGTTCTCGAGACCACCATTACTGCTGGGAGAGCTTCATTGTGCCGAGGTTCTTTGTAGTGTCCAAGATTGCCGATCCTTGTGGGATGGGGTGGTTCTCCATCATCTCCACTTCAGAGTATGATCGAAATCGCCTTCTTCTCTCTTCTTAACTTTCAATTGTTTCATAGCTTTATTTCAAAATTCAGATTTGCTGATGTATGTATGTATGTTTGGTATTGTTGTAGCCCCCATCTTTACACATCTGGCTGGAAGGACATCTGCGTGGAAGACACTTTCTGGTGAAATTTTGCAGGTTGCGTTCAATGGGAGAAAGATCAGTAATGGTAGGCATCTCCATTTTTGTTACTGCCGTGCAAGCTCCATTTTTGTACAATCCAGTTCATACATTGATGTAGCAGCTCTTTGTTGACTATTTCTTGTTGACAATTGTTTCATAGCAGTTCATACATTGAGTTGAAAAGTGTAGATGAAATGGTAGGCATCTGATTTAATGTCAGTTTTGAATGATCGGTTTTGTTGTTGAATGTGTGATGAATAAGCTGGGATTTCTGTTTGAATTCAATGGATTCATGATATTGTACAATTTCCTGATTTTTGTTATGGGTAAAATCACTTCCAAGAGTGTAGACATTAATCCTTATGTGCAAACAGAGTGATTTTGTCATAGTGAATTTGGTGTGATTGAATTCTGACTTTCAATTAGGTGTTGTAATGGAGTGATTTTCTTCATTGGCGTTTTTAGGTTACTCGTTTGTCAAATTGACCATAGAGTTGTACAAATTTGACGATTGAGTTGAACAAATTTGGCCATTGAGTTGCACAAATTTGACCATTGAGTTGCACAAATCTTGATGAATAAATTGACCATAGAATTCAACACATTGACAATAGAGTTGAACAAATATGAATGAACAAATTGACCATTGAGTTGCACAAACTTGACCATTGAGTTGCACAAATTTGACCATTGAGTTGCACAAATATTGATGAACAAATTGACCATAGAATTCAACACATTGGCAATAGAGTTGAACAAATATGAATGAACAAATTGACCATTGAGTTGCACAAACTTGACCATTGAGTTGCACAAATTTGACCATTGAGTTGCACAAATATTGATGAACAAATTGACCATAAAATTCAACACATTGGCAATAGAGTTGAACAAATATGAATGAACAAATTGACCATTGAGTTGCACAAACGTGACCATTGAGTTGCACAAACGTGATCATTGAGTTGCACAAATAGAATTCAACACATTGGCAATAGAGTTGAACAAATATGAATGAACAAATTGAGTTGCACAAACGTGACCATTGAGTTGCACAAACGTGACCATTGAGTTGCACAAATAGAATTCAAAACATTGGCAATAGAGTTGAACAAATATGAATGAAAAAATTGACCATTGAGTTGCACAAACGTGACCATTGAGTTGCACAAATAGAATTCAACACATTGACAATAGAGTTGAACAAATATGAATGAACAAATTGAGTTGCACAAACGTGACCATTGAGTTGCACAAACGTGACCATTGAGTTGCACAAACTTGACCATTGAGTTGCACAAACGAAAAAAAACAAAAAAAAAATAAAATAAAAAAAAACAAAAAAAATCCAAAAAAAAGGAAAAAAAGGGAAAAAAACGAAAACGGAAAAAACGCGTATAATTCGCGTATAATACGCGAGTTATTCGCGTATTAAAAACGTGTATAAAACGCGTATAAAACGCGAATAATACGCGAATTATACGCGTATTATACACGAATTATTCGCCCGTGTGGCTTGTTGGGCTGTTTTGCCTCCGCGTGATGGACGGCCGAGATTCATTCCTATTTCCTACCATAATAATCATTCCTACCGGATCCGGACCCTATGGATATTACTGAATTATTATAATTATTTTGATATTTTTATAGAAAGGATATTGTTGTGAGGATAGATTAAAAAACAGCTTTTCAAGATGGATAATTTTTACATCTTTCTTGCTAATACAGTAAATTTCGGAGTCAAAGTATTCAAAGTTCAAGGGTGCAAGAAAATCAAAGCTTGATATGATTTCTACTTTTTCCCCCTATACAAGCTGAGTACAAAGCCTTTAGTTTTTCCCTGAAGCTAAGGACGTACCCTTAATTAATAAATCAACGGAAGAGCATTAAACATGATATCCTGAAGAGTATCATACATATATAAGAATCCAACACAGCTTGTTTATTTGGTCAAATCCATCACAACTTCTTTTGCCTATAAACGTACACACACACACACATTTAGTAAAACAGTAAGCACACATTGACATTTTACTGGCTCTAGTCGGCAATTACTGCGGTGTGCCCAGTTGAAGACATCATCACGATAGACCTTGTTCTTGTTCGTTTAAATCCATCCATGCTTTCCAGGAGTAGTATTCTGAAGTAGTATCCTTGGTTGATAACAGTGATCCTTGAGCCTACAGCATATATAGTGTTAATTCACAACACATTCTTCGAACTTTAAAAGCAGAGAAAATGACATAAATTTGTTGGAAAACATAGAATGTTAGAGTAGCGCGTATGCACATGAGACTTGGTAGTCTTGATTGAGTACAAGAAAACCCTTAAGGTAGAGAGATCGTTTGGATACGCGGTATGTGGGATATCAGATGCCAATCTTCTCCTGTTTCTCTTACACACCTTGGAAGTAGGTTATCGCAGAGGGCAATCCACAACACTTGAAGGCTCGTGATAGCTTGAATGACTTTCGGAAGAGCAAAGAGACTAGGACACATGTACAATGATAGCTTTTCCAGAGAAGTGCAATGCTCCAAGCTCTCTGGCAACTCTTTCAACTCGTTGCATTCTTTTACGACCAAATACCGTAGAGATGCATTGACATTCTGCAGCCCATCTGGAAACTGCTCCAGTAGAGGGAGCTTGCCGAATTGCAAGTGTCGAAGACTCCTGAGCCCGCGCATTCCTTCCCATCCCCGTAAGTCCAGCTTTGGGCATTCAATGATGCGCAATTCTTCCAGAGCAACCAAATGAGTTATGCTATTTGGGAGAGAAGTGAGCTTGAAGAATTGGGTTTTGGAAGAATGGCCTGATTTCTATTACGTATTTACAAGCCTTATATAGTTACACAGATGGGGCCAACACAAATTTGCTCCCCAATATATAATTTATCTATCTTAATATATCTATATGCTAATACTCCCCCTCAAGTTGGAGCATGGAGATCTAGAATGCCCAACTTGCGAAGAAGAAGCTGGAATTGTTGTCGACCCAAAGGCTTGGTAAAGATGTCAGCAGGCTGATCTGAAGTCCGAATATGAGAAGCAACAATCGTGCCATTCTGTATCTGATCTCAGATAAAGTGACAATCAATCTCAATGTGTTTAGTGCGCTCATGAAAGACAGGGTTCGCTGCAATATGTAAAGCTGCTTGACTATCACAATAGAGTCGCATCGGTGTAGAGTGATGCACACCAAGAGACCGAAGAAGCGACTTAAGCCATAATAACTCAACACAAGCGGATGCCATAGAGCGATATTCAGCCTCAGCAGATGAACGAGATACGGTGTGCTGTTTCTTTGTCTTCCAAGAAATTGGTGGCTGACCCAAGGAGACAAAGAAGCCAGTAATAGAGCGACGAGATATGGGGCAAGCAGCCCAATCAGAGTCGCAATAGGCAAATACCTGTAATGAGCTCGAGGCAGAGAGTAATAAACCTTGTCCAGGATGACTCTTGAGGTACCGTAGTACACGAAGAGAGGCATGCCAGTGATCGATCCGAGGAGCTTGAAGAAATTGGGCTAAAGTGTGCACTGCAAAGCTAATCTCTGGACGAGTGATAGTCAGATAAATAAGACGACCAATGAGACGCCGATAACGATTGGGCTGATCAAGCAAAGGACTCGTGGAAGTGGCGAGTGAATGATTCTGTTCCATGGGGAACTCACATGGTTTGCCGGCAAGTAGTCCCGTTTCAGCAAGAATATCAAGTGCATATTTCCGCTGAGAGAGAAAAATTCCCTTAGAAGAGCGAGCAACCTCAATGCCAAGAAAATACTTGAGAACCCCCAGATCTTTCATATAGAAGCAAGAACTGAGATATGCCTTAAAACGAGAGATGGCAGAAGAGTCATTGCCAACAATAATCATATCGTCAACGTAGACGAGAACATGCAGAGAGATATGAGCCCGAGAATAAAAAAATAGAGAGTAATCAGCATGACTCTGATGAAAACCAAACGCCCGTAAGGTTGATGCAAGTTTAGAGAACCAGTTACGAGGAGCCTGTCGAAGGCCATAAAGAGACTTTTGAAGGCGACAAACCTGTCCTGGACGAACTGTAAGATACCCAGGAGGGGGTTTCATGTAAACCTCCTCGTCAAGATCACCATGTAAGAAGGCATTGTGAACATCCATTTGATGGAGCTCCCAACCCTTAATAGAAGCTACAGATAGAAAGACACGAACAGTGACCATTTTAGCAACAGGGGCAAATGTTTCATTATAGTCAATGCCCTCTACTTGACGATTGCCAAGCACCACAAGGCGAGCTTTATGTCGCTCAACCGACCCATCTGATCGGTATTTAATACGGTACACCCATTTACAGCCAATGGCTGTTTTATTAGCAGGAAGATCAGAAAGCACCCATGTATTATTGCGCTCAAGTGCTGAAATTTCGGACGCCATAGCGTCACGCCAAACCGAGTGTCGAGCAGCCTCAAAGAAAGAGTTAGGCTCATGACCCGATGTTACCGCTGACAGAAAACGAGTGTGCATATCTGAAAAGTTAGTGCAGGAAACAAAAGCTGCTATAGGATAGGGTGTACCTGAGGATGTTGATGTGGAGACAGGTGGTGGTGATGTAGGAGGGGGGTCAATGGCTCGAGTAGTACTGCAAATAAAGTCCTGAAGACGAGCTGGAGGCCGACGAATGCGAGAGCTTTGCCGAACAAGGGCTGGTGCCAGAGGACTCCCCCTGTCCGTGGGCGGCACTGTGGGAGAAACAGCCGGTAGTGACGGCAAGTCCAGTGTCTCATCGTCATAAATGGTCGGAGAGACATCGACAACGGTAGATTCAGAAACCGAGGGAGATGGGCTCTGAAATGGAAACTGCTGCTCATAAAAGATCACATCTCGACTAATAAAAATCTCTTTTGTCTCCAAGTCAAGAAGACGCCAACCTCGCTTAGTATTAGGGTAGCAGAGAAAAGCACATTTTCGACCCCTTGGACCGAATTTGTTGCGATCTCGAGGAAGTTTAGAGGCATAACAGAGGCAGCCAAAGACCCGGATGTAATTATAGTTAGGAGAGCGATGATGAATGAGCTCATAGGGTGTCCGTCCATCTAAGAGTTGAGAAGGCGTCCTGTTGATGAGATAGCATGCTGTAAGAACGCAGTCACCCCAATAGTCAAGCGGGAGGCTAGCCTGAAAGCGAAGAGATCGTGCTACGTTTAGAAGGTGGCGGTGTTTGCGCTCTACACGCCCGTTTTGTTGAGGCGTATAGGTGCAAGAGTTTTCGAACCGAATTCCCTTGTCAGCAAAGAACGGTATGAGAGGCATGAATTCAATGCCAATATCTGCACGCACACACTTAATTTGCTTGGAATACTGCGTCTGGACCATGGCGAAAAACTGAACAAGGAGCTTAGCTGTTTCAGATTTAGATTTCATTAAATAGACCCATACTGCTCGAGAGTAATCATCAACAATGGTCAAAAAATAAGAAGCACCAGAGGTAGAAGCAGTACTGTAAGGACCCCAGACATCACAGTGTAATAAATCAAAAACTGAAGCCGCTTTATTAGAACTGAGTGGAAATGATTGTCTAGTCTGTTTTGCTTTAAAACAAGCATCACATGGGTCATAACTAGAAGAAAAAGTAGTGTCACTAAGCATAGGCAAAAACTTTAACATAGAGAGAGCCGGATGTCCAAGACGCTGATGCCATAACACTGGTGGCGAGAGAACAGCAGACGGAGACGAGCACGCATTGACGGCAGCAAGCGCTTGAAGCCAGTAGACCCCTCCCCTTTGTTCACCCGCTCCAATCACCATCCTCGAATTTAGATCCTGTAAGACACACATCCGACTAGTCAGGGTAACAACACAATCAAAATCAGCTGTAAGTTGAGCAAAAGATAGCAAATTGCAAGTGAGGCCGGGAATATGTAAGACGTGAGGAACACGTAATGAGCCGAAAAACAAAGAGCCGGCTGTCTCAGCTGTAGCAACATTGCCATTCGGCAGCAGTATAGTAATAGGATTAATTGGAGAGTGTTAGACAAGAGGATGCTTAGAACCAAAACACACTTGATTGAGTACTAATTTCAGGAAAACAAACAATCTCAATAGGATAAACCCAATTGAGCCAACAATCTCAGTGGAGAATTTCTCTCCAAAGAGCCCAAGGCCTAAGGCCTGATCCTTCTACAGATTTCTGGATACCTTCTAAACTGGAAACCCTCCTCTATTTAAGCTAGTCACACTTGCTCCCCAAGGCACATAAACTCCCTTCCCTTTTTACCCCTCTAATTACACATAATTCCAGTAATATCCTCTTAACTGAAATATTACAATCTCTGTCCTAACAATGCCACCCCCTTCAAAACAACCTTGTCCTCAAGGTTGTAGTAAAAAGATTGACCATGATACTCCTTTTTGCACCTCCACTTCTTCGTATCTGTTTTGTGATCTTTTGTGATTACTCCTCGTGCTGATAAGCTCGATCTCCTTATGCTTGTATCAACCCAAGCATGTGTATTGTCGCTGGGGGCCCTCAATTCCATCTCAATCTGTTTAGCAACCAGCAAAATCCTAAGCTCTAATCTGTCTGGTAAAATGAAGTGCAGCAACAGAACTTGTAAGCCATCTTCGTTATTGAGCTGACTGCACCTTTTGCTATCTAGGAGACACTTTTCTTTAATTGCAAGGTCAGGAGGTCGAGGCCAATGATACAAAAGCAGGAGGACTCGGTTATCCTCATGTCTCTCTTTCAGTGGCTGCTTAGGACTCATATTTGCACTTTGTACATGAACTCCCATTGTTGACATCACAGCTAAATCAACTCTGTCCAGCTCCATAGTTGCCCTCCTAAAGCAATGTTCACTAAAAGATCTTGCTGACTTTAGGGTTAAGCCTAAAGCTTCAACTAGCCAGTAACATTGAGTGTGAAAGATATTATCCGGATCGAAGCTTGCGGGATCTTTCCTGTTGCCTAGCCAAGAGTGCGCAGACTTCCTTGAATTTGCCCATGTATTCATAAGATCCTTGTCCTCTAGGCTGGATACATGACCCAACTGAGTTGCCAGCGGAGTGGATTCTTCAAGCAATTGAGGGATAGCCGGGTCGTTGCTTGAGTAATTCATTATGCTACTATAGCAAATTGATATCCAAGCAGAAGGAGGCTCCGTTAGAGGCTCCGGCGGCCTTGACAAATCAAAGCAACAATCCTCCCCAAGATAGCCTTCTCCCTTCCTTATGACAGCCCTTACCGACCTCTTCAAATAAGCCTTGTCCTCAAGGCTGTGTACGGGATGAAGAACGAACCCCAATTTGAAGCATTGATGAAACCCAAGGTCATCGGGGTCGTCGCCGGAAGCATCAACTTTTCCACTGACAATGGGAACGGGGTGGATTGAATAGCAGACCCACTGAAGAGATTTTACCCCCGTATTTTCAATAACGAAGTCTGGTGGCTGTGGAGGTGGCCTTGCCGGCAGAATCGGCAGCGAACACCCTTTCTTGTAGTCGTGCTCTGCCGTATCAATGGAAGAATGAGGATCTGGAGGTTGAAGAAGCAAAATCGGGTTTCCAAATGTTAAGTTCTGGGCCCCGACACTTCTTCCAACTTTGGGCCAATATTTGTTTTGCAAAATATATGGCCCATTAATATTCCAAGGAGGTGGCCCAAGGAATTTTGGATCGGGTCCAACTTCGGATCCGGTTTGATCCTTACTGAATGCCAAGAGAAATACTGGTTCGATCTGTTGTTGCTTCTTCAACCCTAAAACCCAGACAACGGCGGTCGACTGCCCCTCACGCGCCACCGTCGTCACCGACTTCTCGAACTCCTTCGCTAATTCCTCTCTGTGCGACTTGAATTCGTCATAGTCCCAGACTTTCGTCTTTTCTTCATTCACTCTTGTTCCTACTTCCTTATCCATCTCTTCCGTGGAATCGCCCATCTGAAGAACGTCGATAGCACTGAGTTCCCTTGCGCACCGGTCGACGTTGCCTTCTTCTCCGCCCTCTCTGGACCAAGGTGGTGGACCGCAGTTTTCGAGTTCTAGCCCAGACTCTTCAGCGAGTTCCAATTCCAGTCTCTTTCGATTAGCCCTAGCGTGATCAACACATCGAAATTCATCATTTATATCGATTTCGGTTCCAATCTTGCTGACCTCGAGCTCGATTTCCACCTTGAATTCATCTCTCCGAGTCTTTGCAGCCGACTGACTACCGAGTGGCTCTTCATTAGAGTCGAATCCATCTCCTCCTCCTTGTTCGATTGTCTTTTCGAGTGACTTCGACAACTCTTCCTCTTCAATCTCCTTCAGATGCGCTTGCAATGAAGAAGTCCAACGCTCCACCTGAATTTGGTAGATAGCAATTTCCCTCACCAGTTCAACTCCTTCATCCCTCACTTCTTCTTCAATGGCTTCCATGGTCACATCCAAACATGACCCTAACATCCCCACCTGGATTGCAATTTTATCCCACACACACCTTGATCTGTTTTTCTCCTGTGATATCCATGAAGAGAATAAATCCCTAACTTCCTCAACCCAGTTTCGGATGAACTCCATGACTTCTCTCTGGTTCTTCTCTATCTCATCCATCTCAGAATCTTTCAACTCTTCTCTCAAGTTCATCCTCATATCTAACCCTCTAATCATAAAACTCTCAACGAGAGCACCAATTTGTTAGACAAGAGGATGCTTAGAACCAAAACACACTTGATTGAGTACTAATTTCAGGAAAATTAACAATCTCAATGGGATAAACCCAATTGAGCCAACAATCTCAGTGGAGAATTTCTCTCCAAAGAGCCCAAGGCCTAAGGCCTGATCCTTCTACAGATTTCTGGATACCTTCTAAACTGGAAACCCTCCTATATTTAAGCTAGTCACACTTGCTCCCCAAGGCACATAAACTCCCTTCCCTTTTTACCCTTCTAATTACACATAATTCCAGTAATATCCTCTTAGCTGAAATATTACAATCTCTGTCCTAACAGGGAGACATCCTGTAACAATTGTAACTCTCCGGTCATGTGATAAGACGCGCCTGTATCAAGAATCCAAGGGCGAGAGATCTTACCGGAAGCACCATTAGCAGCGGAAGAATTCAAGGATGCGAAAAGCTGAACCATAGACGCCCATTGCTCGTTGGTGAGAGAAGAACCTAGAGCTTGGCGATCCTTGGACGATGGCTGGAAGGAGGATGATCCATTCGGCGCGGGCTGCTGAGCAGCGTTGGCGACGCCGGAAGAACCACGACCACGACCATTGGAGTGTCCACGGTCTGTATTTGAATCAGAGGAGGAGCCGGAATTACGCCCTTTGCTGTTTTGTGGAGAACCACGGCCAGCCCCTCGGCGTTCATAAAACCAATCCGGGAACCCATGTAGTTTGAAACACATGGAGACATCATGTCCCGACCGATTACAGTGCGTGCAATTGAGAAGCTTCTTTTGTTCAGGGGTAAGCATGGATGTCTTAGAAGCGCCAGAAGATTGCTGAGACGAGCGGGCTGCAAAGGCGAGGTTCTCGAATGGCGAGTCTCGATCCTTGATGATAGATTGCTGGCGCTCCTCAGACACAATAGTAGAGTAGACCTTGGCCAGGTTAGGAAGAGGGTCCTGCGCCATAAGATGAGAACGAACGGTGCCGTAGACGGCGTCTTCAAGTCCCATCAAAAATTGGTGTGTACGTTCAATCTCCCGAGCATTACTTAATCTGGTGGTTATTCCACACTTGCAATTGTTGCAATCACAAGTTTCAAGTGGGACGTACATGGCAAGTTCTTCCCATAGTTTCTTCAATGTACCATAGTAAGCAGCAATTGATTGGCCTTGAGAACGATGGGGCAAATCGATTGTACAAGCCATGTCGAAGCGCAATTGTAAGATACGGGGACCATTGCCGACACTGAACCGCTGTTGAAGATCGTCCCATAATTCACGAGCTGTAGCAGAGTACGTGATGGAGGACCGAAGAGGCGGGTCCATCGATTGTACAAGCCATCCAATAAGCATAGAGTTGACGGAGACCCAGTACTCGGCATCAGGAGAATCAGCTGCGGGTTCCTGGATTGAACCGTCAATGAATCCAACCTTGCGTTTGGCACTCAGGGCGTTCCGCATTGCGATCGCCCATTCTTGATAATTATCGCCCTTGAGAACGATGGGGCAAATCGTCAAGCCGGGATGGTCCGACGGGTGGAGATAGTAGGGAGAGTTGATCTTTGGAGTAGACGGGGCAACAGATTACGCTGCAAGGAACGCCTGTTGAAAGGCTTGTTGGGCGGCGGCCAATTGGGCAGCCTGTTGCTGGGCAGCGGCAGCGGCAGCGGCCGCCGCGGCTTGCTGAGCGGCGGAAGAATCCTCGGGGTTCACCATGGTGGCGGTGAGGACAGGCGAGAATCAACCGGGGCTGAAAAAAAAAATTTAGGTTTAGGGTTGTGGTTTAGATCGAACGCTCCGATACCATGAAGAATTGGGTTTTGGAAGAATGGCCTGATTTCTATTACGTATTTACAAGCCTTATATAGTTACACGGATGGGGCCAACACAATTTATTTTTTTTGAATAAAAGGGTAATAAATTACTCAAAAAATAAAGGTTACAAAATTGCTAGCTTAACTAGCTATTTACAATTTGATCAAGCTCTAATCTCTCCAAAACTCTTCTATCTTGCCTATTACACTTCTTCCATCTAGCCTTAAGGCAATTGCTTATGTGTCTAATGCACATTCCACTACACTCTTCAATACTAATAGTTTGGTCCTTGAACACTATAGCATTTCTAGCTTTCCAAATGTGGTAAATCACCACACAGTGGCAGTTATTCCACAGATTGTAGACCAGGGAATGCCTCCCTTTCCATCTACTTGTGTTGGCGATCCAGTGCTCAATGTTACAGGTTCTTCTACAATTTTTACTCCACTGCAGGACACTACTGAGGACTTTTTTGGAGTAGGAACATTCAAACCATAGGTGGTTTGGGTTTTCAGTCTTGTTTTCTGAGCACAGTACACACAAATCCTCCTGGACGACCCCCCACTCACACAGCTTATCTTTGGTTCTCACACCACCATTGACAACTTTCCAGGCCATGAACGCTACTCTGGGGGTGTTCAGTCTATTCCAGATCATACTTTCCCATTGAACTTCTGAGCTTTTCTCTCTGAAATCATCATACAATATTCTGGTGTCAAGCTTTCCAAAGCTAGTATGAAGAATGATAGGATTGTCATTGACCATGAGAGAATCAATAATCTTATCTTTCATTTGAAGAACCAGCTTCCACACTGCACTAGAGGTACTCTTACTTCTTGCTTCCCACACAGAACTGCCTCTGGTAAGATTGTTGTGAACCCAATGGTACCAAATAGAATCTGATTCAAAAAGAGCATCATAGAGGAGGCCTGCTATATTGGCCTTGTTCCAAGCCATCACTTCCTTCAACCCCAGACCACCTTCAATTTTTGGCTTGCACACTCTGTACCAGGCAATTGGAGCACTTCTCCCTTCACTACAACCATGCCATAAGAAGTTTCTAAGAATTGAATTTAAGTTCCTAACCACAGTAGCAGGCAGAGAGAACACTTTGCACCAATAATGTATCACTCCATAGAAAACGGCTCTGACAATTTCCAATCTTCCTGCATAGGAAAGATTTCTGGCTGCCCAAGAATTTTCTTTTCTTTTGATCTTGTTTATGAGTTCAATGTAATCTTTACACTGGGCCTTTGAGCTACACAGAGGAACCCCAAGGTACTTGACTGGCAACTCACCCTTGTCCATAGACAAAATAGCACTGAAATCCTCCTCTTCCTGTCTAGAAAGCCCAGCAAAGAAGACCTGAGATTTACTGGTGTTAATTCCCAGTCCAGAGCACCTACTGAATTCATCAAGCACTTTCTTTATACACCTGGCTGCATCTGCACTTCCATGAGTAAAAAGGAACAGATCATCAGCAAAGCAAAGACTAGACACCCCTGCCCTTTTGCATCCAGGATGGAATTTGAAGTTATTGGTGCTTGCTTCCTTCTTCAACTGCCTAGTGAGATATTCCATGACAATCACAAAGAGATAAGGAGATAGAGGGTCTCCTTGTCTCAATCCCCTTCCTGCCTTGAAGTGACCACAAAACTCATTTCCTATCTTCAATGTATACTGAGTATTGCAAATGCTTTCCTTGATCCAGTTGAGCATTATAGGGTGGAAATTCATTTCTTTTAGCACCTTGAAAAGGAAATCCCAACTGACTATATCATAGGCTTTTCTTAGATCTATCTTGAGGGCACATCTAGGATTGACAAACCTTCTACCATAGCTTTTCATGATGTCCTGGCAAACAGCAATATTGTGATGGATAGACCTTCCTTTAACAAAGGCTCCCTGATTCTTATCAATGATTTTGGGCAAAGCAGACTGAATTCTGGCAACCATCATCTTTGAGATAATTTTATACAGTACATTGCAGCATGAGATTGGCCTGAAATCACTAACAGAGGAAGGATTGTCCAACTTAGGAACAAGAGCTATAACTGTATTCCCTAGCTCCTTTAGCAATTTACCACTTTCAAAGAATTCCAGGACTGCATTACACAGATCATCCCCTATGGTTTCCCACGCATGTCTGAAAAAATGTGCATTGTAACCATCTGGTCCAGGAGCCTTATTCTTGCTTATACTCCATAAGGCTTTCCTAACATCTTCTTTGTTGAAAAATCTTATCATATCTAGACTGTCTGTCTCATTCAGAATAGCACCTTCACTCATAACTCTTTGATCAAACTGCCAAGATCTCCCTTCCTGGCCAAGGAATTCAGAATAGGGCCAACACAAATTTGCTCCCCAATATATAATTTATCTATCTTAATATATCTATATGCTAATAGAGCTCAGGCAACGTCAAGATTCCCAAGATCCGAAGGGTGGCTAGAGTCCCGATTTGCTCCGGCAAGGATGCCACTTCCATACAGCATGCAAGCCTTAACACGTGCAGGGAGGTCCAGCCCTGAAAATTGATCCTCCCAAAGCAACGAAGTTTTGATGTGAACAGAAATCCTCTTAGGCTTAACCAGTTGTGCAAGTCCTTGGGAATTTGTTCTAGCTTCTTACAATATATGACATTCAGTATTTGCAAGTTCACTAATTCGCATATTGAATCTGGAAGGCCCTTAAGATTGCGGTTTCCACTCAGGATAAGATCCCTTAGAAGGTTTAAGCTGCCAATTGAGTCCGGCAACTTTTCAAAATCAAAACGGCGGAGTACTAGAACACGAAGAAGCCTAAAGTTTGAGAAGAGACTTCTCAAAAAAGACCAGGTCATACCAGTACGAGCTTTTATGCCGGTCATTATTAGTAGTCTTGCATTCTTTGCGGCCAAAAGCTCAGAAGGAAACTCTCATTTGGACAAGTCCTCCTCCTCCCACACTAGATATCGGGATCTTGGTGAAACATCACCAGGCTTAGCACAGCTCACAAAAGCTGTCTCTTCATCCCCAACGTATCTTGCTAAATCATTGATCAAATCGTGCATTTGGGCATTTTCCACCATCCCATAACACGGCTCGTATTGCAATACTTGTGCAGATTTCCTCAACTTGGAAGTAAAAGCTTCTTCGGAGATTTTGGCACCATGAGCTTCAATATGGACCATATGATGGTAAGGATGGACCTCTTGAAACACAGACCTTGAAACAAGCTCGTTGAAGTATCGATTTGCAGTGTCTTGGAGGTCTTCATTCCCCGAGCTTTACTCTAGGGGTGCTAGTGACATCAACAACATTACGAAAAAGCCTCTGGTGACAACTTGACCTTTCCTCAGCACGGAACAAATGGAAAAGGCAAGTCTTACATTGGGTGGCATTTGATGGTAGCTCAATCTCAGAGCCGGGAGTATGCCGCGATCCGGTTGCTCCATCTTCCACAGCTCGCTCTCTAGGATCCTCTTCCAGCTGGGTTCGTCCCGGTTTGTTCGTAGCTGGCTTCCCAAGGTCTTCGCCACCAGAGGAACTCCGCAGCATTTTCGAACGAGTTCCTTGGCAATATCCACCAGCGCGGGGTGTCTGAGTTGTTCGTCTTTTGTGAAAGCAAACTTCAGGAATATGGACAGGCAGTGGTGGTCAGGAAGGGGCTTCAGCCGGTATGTTTCGATGGCCCCGATGACGGAGGCCACCCGGTCCTCACGGGTAGTGACTAGAACTTTGCTTCCGCCTGCGCCCGCATCGAGAATCTCCTGGAGCTCGGACCATTGGATCACGTCTTGAACCCACACGTTATCCAGCACAAGAAGGAATTTTTTATTATCAATTGTGGCATGTAACCGTGTCTTCATCTGCTCCATATTCAAGTGTGAAAAGCTCTCTGTTGTTGTAGACTGGAGGATGTATTGTATCACACTCCTTATTTCAAATTTGTTGGGGGCATAGGCCCACATTAGCAGCTCGAAGTTTTGAGCTAGTGTAGGATCATTGAAGACCAGTTTTGCTAGGGTTGTCTTTCCCATTCCTCCTAACCCCACGATGGGAAGAGCTTGGACTTGGGTAGTTTCATGGCTGGATGTGCATATTAGGCGAGAAACAATCCACTCTCTGTCTTCGTTCCTCCCGACCACATCTATTTCGTTAACAAAGTGATCGGTTTCGATTTCGATGTGATCAAGAGGAGGAGGAGGAGGCAGAGTTAGAGGGAGTTGCTGGAAAGTATGAGTGACATATTGTTGGTCGGCTAGGATCTCATCCAATTTGCGACGAATGGGCTTGAGCACCTGAGCTAGGCTATAGCGTCGTTTGACGAGGAGCCCTGTTACCTTTTGGTACAAGGCGCTTCTTCCACGGACCTTGTGCTGCAGATCCTCGGCTATGGCTAGGTCGATCGCGTCGTCGAGATCGTATGCAGCGTCCGTGAGATTCCGGATCCAGTTTCTCTCGGACCGCGACGCCAAAGCAGTGGGATGCTGCTCTGCATCGTGAATGACAGCGGTGATGGTGGTCAAGGTGTTGCCGAGTCGATGGAGGTCGTCTTCGGCTCCATAGACGCGGCTGAGCTCCTTGAAGGCGGCAGTGCCGAGCTTCTCTCCAATACACTTGACCAAGCCCCCAACAATTGCACTGGCTATGGGTCCGCCCATCTGGGATCCAAATCCTCTAGTTACACAGTTTTGCTAGGCACACAAAAAAAGTATACAATAACCATTTGTAGTTTCTAATTTATTTCGGAAGTAGACTTGGATTTTATTTCTTTAATTTTGTTTGGTCGAGGGCACTACTTACGAGAGTCGAACGTATGACCTCTGAGTACTACCCTTGGAGGCTTAACTGTTTTGACGAAATACCCGAAGACATTTTATTTTTTTAATTATAAGCGACATTTTATTTCTTTAATTAGGTCAATTTGGGGGATAAGCACTCTCTTCGTACAGAGAGGTTGTCCAAGACAACAATTAAATTAATTACGGGTATTGGTTCAGAATAAAGAAGTTGTTCATCACAATTAGACCCGGCAGAAAGTGACCCGAACCCGAAACCCGAACCGACCCGAACCGAACCCGAAATTGGACCCGAATAAGGAAAAATGAACAATCCGAACACGACCCAGACCCGAACTGAATCCGAACCGAACCGAACAGCACCTGAACCGAACCGACCCGAACCGAACTTCACCCGAACTGAACTGCACCCGAACCGAAGTGACCCGAACTAAACTTGAACCGAAATGACCCGAACCGAACTGCACCTGAACCGAACTGACCCAAACCAATTTTGAGCCGAAATCATCCAAATTAAATCTTAAGAGTAGATATACTATTAAAAATGTAATTAAAAACTAAAAAATAATGATACAAAATATTAGAATAATGATGCACACAACCAATGTCATCCGAAAATTCTAAGTCCTCTAGTGAGATATCATCCATGGTCAATGTTCTAAAAGACGCTAGGCGGAAGCTGGGCGGCAAGGAGCCGCCTAGCACCTAAGCAGGGCCTAGGCGGATTTGAAATTTATTAGTTATTTCATTGAATTTTATCTACCGGTAGCTATATTAATATGTAGTAACTATATTTTATTACAAGACACATTAAAGTGCCCAAACCTTCTACGTTAAAAACTCACCATTACGGGTGATCTTATAATTTTAAAAAAAATTGAATCCAAATAACACCGGAATCCGAATTGACCTGGCCCGAAATGATCCGATTCGAAGCAATCCGAAAAGGACCCGAACCGAACTAGACCCAAAACCGAACAACATCCGATCCGAACTAATCCGAAATATTATGATCCGAAACGACCCGAACCCGAACTATACCAAAACCCGAACAACATCCGAACCTGAACCCGAACCGGACCGAACCGAACAAGACCCGAAATAACTGTTTGACCCGAACTGACCCGAACCGAACAACCCGATCCAAACTGACCCGAACAACCCGAATTGCCAGGTCTAATCACAATTTCGAGGATTTTGGGTAAATGGACTCAGATGGTGACAACAATAGGGGAAGTGGACGGCGCGGTGAAATAATGAGGTAAATAGGCTTTTTTGTTGACAACTACAAAAACATCCCAGAACATGGTGTCATGACACCCAAACCTGTCACCACCAAACAAAACCTTGTCACCGCGTACAGAAAAGTCCCCTCTCCCATACAAAACCTTGTCACCACGTACAACCCCCCCCCCCATACAAAACCTTGTCATCGCGTTTACAACTTGTCACCTCTCAAACTAATACCACCAATATTTGCACTCTAATTTGTTCATCACGTACAAAAACTTGTCACCTTACCTAGAACCACCCTCAAATTGCACTTAAACTTGTCATCAAAAATTATTAGTAAGCCTATGTGGGATTCGAACCCACATTATCGTACGCTAGGCACGTTGCTCTACCATTTGAGCTAATAGGCTATAATTAAAAGTAATATATAAAAACTTATCATCACCTAGCAATCAAAGCTGTCACCAGCGCACAATGTTAAACCAAACAGAGAACCTATATGCGTTCAACATGTCACCGCATAAAACCTGAATTTCATTCAACATGTCACCACGTACAGAAAACCCTATATCACACACAAACTTGGTGACAACCAGAAACCCCTATATCAAGTGCAGATCTTGTCACCGCAAAAGAGGGGTTTCTGGTTTGTCACCGCAAAACTTGGTGACAAACCAGAAAACCCTAGATCTAACTCTAGGGTTTCTGTCACCGTTTTTTAGATCTAGATCTAGAAACTTGTCACCGTTTTTTAGATCTAGATCTAGAAACTTGTCACCGTTTTTTAGATCTAGATCTAGAAACTTGTCACCGTTTTTTAGATCTAGATCTAGATCGATAAAAAATTCTAGATCTATATCCAAATCTAAAAACATCAACGAAACAAAACGTAGATCTAGATCTAATTCTAGATCTAGAACTTTCAAAAACCCTAGATCTAGAAAATCTAAAAAAACTAGATTTAGAGCTTTTAAAGAGAAAAATACCTTGTCCGCCACCTCGTCGGCCGACCCGTCGCCCTCGTCGGCCGCCCCCGTCGCCCTCGTCGGCCGCACTGTCGCCTTCTTCGGCCGCCCCGTCAACCCCGTCGCCCTCTTCGGCCGGCCCGTCGCCCTTGTCGGCCGCCCCGTCGCTCTTGTCGGCCGCCCCGTCGGCCTCTTCATCCGCCCGTCGGCCACCTCGAGGGAGGGGGAGAGGAAATAGGAAGAGAGGGTGGAAGAGGAATTAGGGAGAGAGAGAGATGAGAAATATGGAGAGGGAGAGGGAGAGAGAGAGGGAGAGGGAGAGAGAGAGCTCAGAAATAATGGGAGGAGAGAGAAAGGAGGAGAGGAGTGGGGGGCTTTTAATGCCCACATGTCACCATTTGAGTCCCCTTCTCCCATTAATTTCACCTTGAGTCCACTTTCCCCATATTGTCACCAAATTAGTCCCCCCACCCAATTCTCTCTCACAATGTCGCTCATAATAAAGACGCAAATTTTGCAAACAAGAAAATTGACTTTTTGCATCCCACTCTTTAAAGACAATGTCACTTATTGGCGTTTTATTATAAAATTAATAAAATAAAAAAAAGAGAATTTTAAAAATAGATGCGGCCCTCAATGCTGTTAGACGCCATATAAGGGCGTCCGAGTCCTTGTTTTGTTTTGTGTATACATATTTAATAGAATATGGAATATCGCATAAATTCATTAGTACAGTTGAGTAACTGCCAACTGAGCTAAATAAAATTCATAAAGTAATGTAAAAATATATTTCAAATAATAGATGCCTTCTAATGGCATTCGGGTACGCCTCCTAATGGCACCAGAACACACCTCCTAACGGCGTCTGGTGTCGCTACACCCAAATTTTAATTATTATTATTTTGATTTTATTATTAAGTGCCGTCGAATGGCGTCGCTGTTAAACGACGTGGTACAAAAAGAAAGAAGACCGTTTGACCGAAAACCACCCATATAATAGGCCATATTGCCCTAAACCACCCCGTTTATACATAATTTATTGAGAACCACCTCTATATATCCTTCCGTTAAAAACTACAACCCTACCTCTCTAACCCGTTAAGTTGGCGTTTATGCGCGCGTGAGATGTCACTTTCTCATGCTTTTTCTATACAATTTCCCCTTTTTTCTGAAACTAAAATATAAAAAAACAACTTAGACAATGCCTTGCCGGAACCATCACCACCGACCTTCCTCTACCCTTGATGCCTGCTCCCATCTTCACCACCGCCCAAATCAATTGGCTGCTCCCAGCCCCGCATTCCATCATCTTCAATTCACCACCGCCAACCATCACCATTGTAGTCGGTAGCCCCCTCCCGAACTCCGGCCAATTCAACACCTCCAACAATCACCATCACAATTGTTGCCTGCGAACTCCGGCCACAACCCACGACAGTCCCTCACGAACTCCACCCCCTCGCCACCGCGCTCGCTCGCCTCTCTGGCCACGCCCGTTGGGTTCCAAATCTGGGTATAGCCCAGGCCAACACCGTCGGTTTCCAGATCTAGGTACAACCCAGATCAGCCAACACCACTTTCTTCTCCCTCTCGCTCGGCCCTCACCGCCGGTTTCCAAATCTAGGTTGTGCACAGATCTGGGTGCAACCTCCTCTCTTTCTCCTCCCGCTCACTCGGCCTCGCCGGACCCGCGCTCGCTCGACCTCCCTAGACTCCGTGCTCCCTCGACGGAGACGACCTCCCTCATCGGTCTGCCCTCATCCCTCGCCGACGCTGACTCGACTCTTCAACACCCACCTCCTTTGTTCCCGTCTTTCCTCCGACGAATCCTGGCCCGACTCCGGCCAACTCCCTCTCTCTACATGATATGGCAGAGAAGACGACGGTGGATGGCCAGGGAGCGGAGGTCGTGAAGCTCCGGCGTCTAGTGGAGGCAGAGGAAAGGTGGTGGTGGTGGTGGGGTGGGGGAGATTAAGTGTGGAGAGATAAAGAAAAAAGGTAAACAATAATCAAAATTCTAAGTTTAAAGACGCATCACATGCGCGCGTTGACGAATTTTTAACAGAGAATCCAGGTGGGGTGGTGGTTTTTTAATGGAAGGGTATATATGGGTGGTTTTCAGTAAATATGTATAGAATGGGTGGTTTAGGGCAATATGGCCTATTATACGGGTATTTTTGATCAATCGGCCAAGATATAAATCAGTGTGCAAAAAGCTGGGGCGTTTTTTGTACGTAACTAAATTTTGATTTTTAGAGCAAAATTTCATCGTTTTTTTATTGTATTTATGGATACGTTAAATTTATAGTGCATGAAGAGCATTTAGGTACACCAATTTTTGGTCATTAAACGAAAGAACGAACAAAAAAAGGGAAGAAAAGGGGTATATGGCCATTCATGGTCAAGGCCAAAGCGGAGCTGTTCTCCACCGCGTTATAGTGGATTTGGAGATGGAGAAATCAAGAAACTTTCAAGAGCGGCTCAAGACCAACGAACACGGTGGCTTTGATGAGGAATACGACGAAAGACTACTTGTTGGCTTGGAGAATCAAGAATCCGGTCGGAGGGTACACAGACTGATTGTCTAGGAGATGCCAGACCCAACTTGGACCAAGTTGAGCGTGGATGGCTCGGCGAACTCTGATGGAAGGGCTATTGTGGTTTGGGTGCTTAGGGACCACAATGGTCAGTGGATTAAGGGGTTCGTGCATAACATAGGACAAGGTCGTGTGATCATGGCTGAGCTTTGGGAGCTAGTCACTGGGCTTGAGCTGGCCTGGTTGGTAGGTGCCCTGTTAAATCTCGGTGGGCCATATATGACGTGGGGGGTACACACGTCGGTTCGTGCGCATATGCGCGGTAAGCCCGACACATAAGCACATGAGGTTCCACCCTAAAACCAATTGGCCGTAGGGGGAGTAGCTCATGTACTTATATGGTGGGTGGTTTATAATCTAATTCCCGATGTGGGATAGATACTTAATCTCAACACGCCCGAAAGGTGTGCATTGAAACTGACTCAGAAATTGCAGTAAACCTGATCCAAAAGAACATCAAGCCGACTCATACTTTTTCTAACCTGATACACCAATTTCAAGGCTTATGTAAATGCGATTAGGAGGTCCGTTTAAACCATGTCTTTAGGGAAGCCAACCTTTCCTTAATGAGGGTGATAAGGTTTCCTTAACTTAACTCAACAGGTAAAGAAGTAAAGTTATCAATTAACTCAATAGGTAAAGAAGTAAAGTTATCAAACATCAAAGAAGGGAACAGTTGCAAATGACACAATCAATTAGCAGGTTGATTTGCCTCTCTGTATAAACTTCCATTTGCATTCTTAAAAACCATGACTTGCTTCCATAATGAGGGTGATAAGGTTTCTAAGAGAGTTTTGGGATGGTTACCCGACCGAAGCTTACGAATTAGCAGCTTGCAATCGGATTCGAAGATCACCCTACCAAGCTACCTCTCCCTTGCCACTTGCACGCCTCATCGGACTGCTTCAACGTCGATGTTTTCCACACTTAGTCCTTCAAGGACACTTTTAACACTAGCAAAGCAAACCTCACCAAAACTATTTTTAGCTGTGGTGCCAATCCCACAACACCTGTCCTTGATCGAAGTGTCACAACATATTGGTGGGGTTGCAATTGTGCATCCCATATGGAGAGTTGGGAGGAAAACAAGACAACTTATAAGTGCATGAGTTACTCCTCATATTGCCAATTCGTTTTGGGATGAAATCACATGGGCTTATGAGTTGGGCTTGGTAATTGGGCCCGTCTCCCCTCTAATAAGTGGTATCAGAGCCGATGGTTTGGCTTAGGGATCGGGAGGGTTCTCCATTATCTGTTGTGAGGGATTCACAATTGAGGGGGAGATTGTTGCGGTTGCAATTGTTCATCTCACATGGAGAGTTGGGAGGAAAACAAGACGGCTTATAAGTGCATGGCTTACTCCTCCTATTGTCAATTGGTTTTGGGATGGAACCCCATGGACTTGTGAGTTCAGCTTGGTAATTAGGCCCGTCTCCCCTCGAACACGTATAGATACCCACCCATTCTCTGGCTTCGTCTAAGAGCAAATTTCCTAGTTACTCCCCTTGTCATTCAAGAACACTCTCTTATCAGCAACTGCAAACTCCTCCACACCCCTCATCTCCTGATCAATCAACTGAGCTGAGCGTGATCGACATAAATTCCTTCGAAAATCCTTAGGTTCAGAGCTCTCCATAAAAACCATAGCAAGTAAGCGCACTTCCCTTTCTCATCTACTCCACACCCTTACTAAATTTTCTCTGACCAATTTAGCAAAAAAAAAAACACCCTCTCCAAGCTCCTCAAGTTTTGGATACTAACCCCAGACTTGACATGGTAAAATGTAGTCCTAAAGATAGTGCAGAGAAGACTCACACACCCTACACACATCACACAACTCATCACTCACTATCTTTCTCTTCAAGAACTTCACTTTCTTTGAAAGAGTCTCCCTAACCACCCTCCATATGAAGGATCTTACTTTAGGTATAAATGGTAGCTTCCAAATCCAATTCCACCTCAAGTTTCTAGTCCTAGTCGACATCTGACCTCTATCCTCATTGGTTATAGCTTTCTCAACGTTCAAGGACATGATAAGCCGACTTGACCGAGAAGACGCCATCCCTTTAGTGAAATCATTCCAATCGATCTTTAACTTCCATATCAACAAGGTTAAGAACCAAATCAGCATCACAAGGCATCATACAAGTCCTGATAACCTCCTCCTTCCATTGTGATTGCTCCTAGTTAATGAGATCGTTCAACATCATATTTTCATCAACTCTATAGAAGTTACTGAGAACCTTGAGAAAAAGGCCTAGGGATCCATTTGTCCTCCTAAACTCTAATAGAGTTATCATTCCCTACTTCCTAATACACTCCAACCGGAATGACATCCCTCGCTTTGGAAATACTATGCCAAACAAAGCTCGGGGTAAAGCCTAGAGACGCATCCAAGAAAGAAGATTTAGGGAAATATCTAGCCTTCAACAATCTGCATGGAATAGAATCCGGCACCTACAACAATCTCCACCCCGGATTTGCTAACAAAGCCAAGTTAAACTATTCTAGTCTCCTGAATCCAAGCCCACCCGCAACCTTAGGCCTAGACATTTTTTTACCAACGCATCCAATCAAGACCTTTTCTGTCAACCGAATCTCCCCAAATAAAGCTGCAAAGCAATTGCTCGATCTCTCAACACATGTTGACAAGATTAGGGGAGGGCCCCAATCCAAAACTAGACCGGACCTGATCGGGACCGGAATCCCCCAATCCCCCAATTTTCCGGTATTTTAAAAAATAACTTAATTTAAGAAAAAATAATTTTTTTATATAAGAAAACTATAATATAGTTAGAGAAATCATATATGATTTATGAAAAATACGATATTATTAAGTATATATATAAATGTAAAACTTAAATATTAAAAATAAACTGTAAAACATTAAAATTAATATAATTTTTATTTAAATTAAATTGATTATTAAATTTTGCAAAAAAATGTAAAAAACTAGTTTGTACCGGGACCAGAATCGGCTTTTCCATTTTCATTGACCGAGGACCATACCAGTATCCTCCTGGTCTGATGCTAGTCTGATTGGTCCAAAAATCCAATCCGGACCGGATTTTCCCCACCCCTAGACTGGATGGAGAAAGTAAGACATAGTGTCATAGGAATGGACTGTAAAACTGACTTGACTAAGACTTCTTGCCCCGCTCTCGAGAGAGGCTTAGCATTCCAACGTCGAATCTTACGCAAAATTTGGTCATTCACTTTATAAAAAATCACTTTCTTCGACCACCTAATCATATTAGGCAGTCCAATACATTTTACGTGCTTCTCTACTTCTTGAAACCCTAACATCTCTTGAATGCTCTCTAATGCATCACACTCATATTCTTGCTAAACGACAACTAGGAATTTGTTAGATTCACCTGCTGCCTCTACGAAAATCCATATCGATCGAGGATACTTGCAATTGCAGATGCTTGTTGACAATTAGCTCTAGTAAACAAAATACTGTCATTTGCAAAAAAAAAGAAAAAAAAAAAAAGTAAGATACAACAGGGGCACTACAAGCAATTTGAATACCATTGAATCTTCCTTACTACTCCTTTTGACAAATCATACCCGAGAAGCGCTTGGCATACAATATGAACAAGTAAGGTGAGAGAGGGTCCCCTTTTCTTATTCCACAAGAAGGGAAAAACTCGTTTGATGGCCATCCATCCATTAAGACCGAGAAGGACATACTCGTCAAAGACCAACGTTACCCGGTCATTACAGAAGCCCAACAATCTCATACTACTCTCCAAAAAGCTCCACTTCACACAGTCATACACTTTTGACATGTCAAGATTTAAAGCCATATATCCCAGCCTCCCCGATCTTTTATTCAACATGTAATGGAATACTTCAGAAGTAGGCAGGAAGTTGTCTGTTATCAATCGACCTAGAAGAAATGCACTTTGCTTCTTTGTTATCACCTTGTCCAAAACCATCTTCAACCTATTGCCAATCACCTTGGAAACAATCTTGTACAAAACAATACATAAACTTATTGGCCTCAAATCTTTCATTTTTTAAGGGTTATTGATTTTTGAGATTAAATAGATAGAAGTATGATTAAGTCTTTCTGGCAACTTGGATCCATGGAGAATACCACGAACGAAAGATAACCTCGGGCCCAATAATATGTCAGTGTTGTTGGTAAAACCAAGCCAACATACCATTAAACATGGGAGATTTAATGGGGTGCATAGAAAAGAGAGCATTATGTACCCCTTCACCAGTTAATGGGCGTAACAATTGAATGTTATCCTCATTCATCAAAATAGGCAAGAGTCCTTGAGGAGCTATATTGGAGTGTGCGTTTGGATTGGTTTTGATCAGCTTTGTAAAAAAGTCAACTGTCACCCTCGTTTTGCTTTCTCTCCTATGCCATTCCGTCCCATCTTCATCAATCAAACGTCTGATTCTATTCACCTTCCTCCTACAATTTGCTTTCCAAAGAATGAAATGTCGAGTTTCTATCACCCCAAGATAACTCATTCTCTTTAGCTCTCTGAAACCAAATGATTTCCTCCTTAGCCATTAGATCATTTTGCCCTCTTTTCAGCCTTCTCCTATTATCAACCAACTCTCTTTCGATCCCATTTTTCTAGAGCTTTCGGAGCTCTTCTCTTACCAAATTCAACCTCCACACAACATTACCAAACTCTTTCTTATTCTAGTCCTGTAGTTGTTCCATGCATCTATTAAGCTTACACATGATATCGCTCCCAACACTAGCAAGAGGAGTCCACCTTCATTATGCACTCACATGGCCTCAAATCTCTTAGGCCTTCTCCCAGTTGACATCATCCCCCTCTCGCTCAACATATTGGAAATTTTCAAGCTTGATAGAAAATTGATCTGAACCACAACGACCCAAATATCTAACACGAGCACCCGGGAACACATCAATCGACTTCTCATTGGCGAAGCCAAAATCAAGCCTTCCATTATTCCACATGAAGGTAGGGCTAAGAAAAGGGGTCTCGTCAAGCTCGTAACACTAACACATTCCTAAATGCAACCATGAGCTCCCATTCAAGGGTATTACCCCCTTCCTTATCTTCCACATTTAGCACTTGTCTAAGTCTCCCATGCACACCCAACCCCCATCTAGTCCTCCTCCCCCAAGTTTCCTCTTCCTTCCATCCTCCTCTTAGGTCCGCGAACTATTATCTCCTCTTTAAGCCCTTCTCTTCCATGTCTTCTTCTTTACATTCCCGTCCATCTTCTCTCTTCAATTTTCATCAAGATTTCACATCTCAGCGGTTTACTTACATCCACTAAGACCCTCACACAAATGAACTTTGCCGAAGTTAGCAGGTCCTTCTCACTAAATTCCTCCAGACCTCTGAACACTCTTTTGATTGCTTCCATTGTCCCTACTGCCATCGCATTTAGAGGCAGATAGACTCTCATCCAAAAGGCACCATATCTATAACAATCTTGGGCGGCTATTCTTCTCTGGGTTCCTTCAACACTAACAATGCTTTATCAAAAGTCCACGACCCTTCTCGGAAGACTTTCTCCTTATCTACAACATCTGCAAATGGAAACAAGAACAGATTCGGACGCAACTCTTTGAAGATTATCCCACGAACTTTCAACGCACACTTCATAGTAGTCTTCAAAGCAAAGGCATTAAAAGGTTTGTTGGTCAAAAGAGTACCGACCAATAACACCGAACATCTTTCGGATTCTGTTCCCACGCCATTCACTCTACCTTCAACCTCTGTTCCTTCCTCCTCCGTAAGAACAAGATCACATTCTACTGCTTTCTTGCATGTTGTAACCGTTCAAAACCGTTCCTTACACATAAACCAATTCCTATGACACCTGCACTCGACGACAGGAAACCCTAACCCCCACAACCAGATGCCGAAGGGAAGCCCGGTCACTCGAAAACTTGGAACACCGCAGTCGCAAGAACGCTCTCACGGTTTAGGGTTTTTCCTATTAATTGGGGTAGATTTAGGTGAGAACACTTGTTCAAACAAGACGGTTTTTGGCTTAAAAAACAAATACAAGTGAAAGACACTAGTAACCAGCCTCTTTATTATGTGAACGTTGTGCTTAACAACTTACCACATCTTTATATGATAGACGTTGTATTGAACAACTTAACAACTTCTTTATTATGAGAGACGTTGTGCTGAAGAACGTTTTCAATCCGAACCAAAGTCTACTGTCTTGGACTGTGTCTCTATATCCTTAGAATTAATTCTTATCCGAGCATAATTCAAGAAATAAAATCTTTAAATTGCATATTTTGGAAATAAATTATGTAGTTTGTGGTATAGGATCCTTTAGTACATAACTCTTGCAAATTAAGACATCACAAATGACTGGAGCGTTCACTCCCTTTTCGGATACTAAAATTTCAAAAGTACTCATTAAATAATTTAAATAAAGTTGTATAATACTCCCTCCGTCCCGGAAAGTTTGTCCATAAAGCGTATTTGCACGCGAATTAATAAAAGTGGAAAAGTTTGATAAATTATGGGAAAATGTGTTAAAGTTGATGGAAAGGGTATAAAAAGGAGTAATTTATAGGATTGATTGGGGATTTTTTGTAATTTTATAGGAAAAAGTGATAAAGTTGATAGGAAAGTTGGATAATGAGGGTAATATATGAGATTGTATGAGGGTAAGATTGTAAAAGTGTAGTGATATAGATGGAAATAAAGTAGAGATGGACAAACTTTCCGGGACGCCCGAAAAGGAAAGGCGGACAAACTTTCGGGGACGGAGGGATTAGTACAATACTTTTTTGGTAGAATATAATAGTGCAATATTTTATTGTAAGGTTTTCAACCTTTTTCTCAAGACGTAGGTTTATAATTGAATATGAATTTATGAAACCGACACTTTAAGTTGGTAGTGCATGATTAGTGCAATTTCCACTTTTTTGAAAATTGGCCACGATTCTTCTTTAATACGTTACACTTTAAATAAAATAATGATTAGTGGGATTATTAGGTTTACACTTTCTAGGATTGTATAAGAACATTTATGACATCTATAAATTAAGGTTATACTAACAAATGACTAGTCTTTGCTCAAAAAAAAAACAAATGACTAGTATCTTATATGGGTGTTGTTTATTTACTTGTTAATTTTTTTTAATAATAAACTATAATAATTAAAAATATTATTATATATCTACTTGGATATAAAATAATTCACATATCGTCGTATATCATCAAATATTTAAAAGATCGAGGAATAATATCATAAGATAAGATGTATTAATAATTTATATTACCAAATCGATAAAAAAATCATTTTCGATTTAAATTAAACTGCATAAACTAACTTGTATAAATAAATACATAAATTTAAATAAAAACTCGTGTTAATACAGTATTATATTAAAAATATAGAGAATATTTAATAAAATAAAAAAGAAAACCAATTTATCTTGTATATTAGTATATATGATTAGATGTTATTATGGTGTGAAATGTTATTTAAATGAGAAGTATATAATATCAAATAGAAATATGAAGGAATCATTGTCTCAATTAAAAAATCTATCTTTTATCTAAAACGTAATCAATATGTAATGTTGAATATATACTTAGGTTAAACATATCATCTAGTACTTTTATTGATATGATATGATTGTAAAAAATAACTTCAATGTATAGTTTTAATAAAAGGAATATGTGACATATATACGAAACAAGTTATATTTAATACACTATATAAATAAATGGATAAAAATGGAAATATTATGATCTAAATATTTTCAATTATATAAATAGAAATTTATCATTTTGAAGAAAAAACTTTAGGATAGATTTATTAGTTAATTAAATGGGTATAGTGTATAATGATAAGATTGAAATTTATATATTGGATAGGATTATTAATTGAACAACTCAAAATATAACATAAAACTAATATTTTAATTAAATATGAAAAAGATTAAGATTATATATTATGATAAGTCTAAAATCTAATAAGATACCTTTTTAATAAGGTATGGAATGATAAGTTTATATGATATCTAAAATCTAATAAGATAAATTTATATGGTATGGAAAGAGAAATTTTCCGATTAAATTGAGGATAAAAAAATTATATATAATATATTGTTTTAATAAAAGGGGTGATGTGGTGTAATATGGTAGCAAAATTTGCTTCTGCTTTAGTATATAGTAACAAAATAGATTCTAACTAATTATTTTGAGTAAGTATTGGTTATTTGCAATACAAGACATGGGTGGTTGTATGCAAATATTTGTGATTACAAATGGTTTTATGCAAACGTTTTTATATTGGGTGGTTTAGTACGTGCAAACAAATACCAATAATAGGTGATCTTGTGCACAAAAAATTATAAAGGGTGGTTTTGTACACACAATATATCTTAAATAGAGGGTGGTTTTGTACATTTTTCCCAAAATATTTTGTTCATTTAAATTAAATATAAAATCTTTTAGTTATTTTTGTTGAAAGTAAGCATTGTATAATTAAAATATTTTGTTCAAATTCCACAAAGTAAATAGTTATATATAAACTGGAAAAAAAAGGCATGGCACAATTTCTAATTTACATTTTTGCTTTGTTTATGGTCTTAAATAACATGTCGATGCACAAAATTCCAAGTTATCATTTTTTAAAGTGTACATTCAAATCTGATTTGATTTTTTTTTCTTTCTTTTGATACTTTATACTATCACGATTCATACATTAATCCTACAAAAATGACAAAAGTCATATGCAATAAATTTTATCTCCAATAATTTATATATTTAAACATAGAAAAACAATTGCTTAACACATTAGAGTTTTTTACCGGAAACCACCCGTCCAATCGGCCATATTCCCTTAAACCACCCCTTACATCCATATTTACCGAAAACCACGCTTCTAATGCCCTCCGTCACATTTTTTCCACTCTTTTAACAATTTCCGTTAAAAATTCCGTTAAATGGTGGTTTATGGGAATATGGCCTTGGGAGGGTGGTTTTCGGTAAATATGCACATCTCCGCCACTATAAGACGAGGTCTATGGCCGCCGTCGTCCACCACTGCTCGCTGACAACCTCGCCTGGTCGGAAATCGTCACTCCCAGATCTGACCTTACATTTAATCGTTGCAGATTTCCGCTGATGTATCTCCGACGCTGCAACTCACGACGGCGACTTACCGAGATCTGTCAACCGCAACCACAACCCAGCAGATTCGCACACTAGCGAGCTGGTGACTTCCCCCACCAGATCTTCAGATCTACAAACTCCGTCGTCTTGCTCGCAATGCTGCCCCTCTTGCCTCAGATTTGCGCCACCGCCATCATCCACGAAGCCTAGATCTGTTCTTCCACTGAGGAGGCCGGGAAACCTGTCGAGGTGGCCGGTGAGCAGGAGGGCCGAAAGAATGGATTCGTAGGGCAGAGGAGTACCCGGCGATGTTAGGGCGGAGCGGAGGGTGAGTCGGGGCTTTGGTTGCTGAGGTTGAGGTTGGGCGGAATGGCCGTTGTGCTAGAGGAGGCCGGCGAGAGTGGGGTTCCAGATCTGGGATGGGGGCGTCCGAGGAGGCGGATCTGGACCCGGTGAGGACGGATTTGGACTCGGTGAGGGAACTGTGAGGTGAGGGTGGCCGAGGAGGCCAGCGGTCTGGCGTCGACAAGGCAGGAATAAGGAAGGGTAGGAGTGAGCGGATGGGAGAAAGAGGCAGATCTGCAACGACAAACTGTGAGGTCAGATCTGAGAGCGACGATTTCCGACCAGGCGAGGTTTTCGGCGAGCAGTGGTGGACGACGGCGGCCACAAACCTGGTCTTATAGTGGCGTAGATGTACCTATTTGCCGAAAACCACCCCCCAATACGCCATCTTCCCCTAAACCACCGTTTAAAGGAATTTTTAACGGAAAATCCTAAACGGGCGGAAAAAACCTAACAGAGGGCATTGGACGGGTGGTTTTCGGTAAATATGGATGTAAGGGGTGGTTTAGGGGAATATGGCCTGTTAGACGGGTGGTTTTCGGTAAGAACCTTAAACATTATTATACGTAACTGTGGGGTTTCCCTCCTTAATTGGAAGTAGATTAATTAAATGGCCCAAAAATAAAGCCCACTTGAAAGAGAAATCTAGAAGTATGGATAGATTAATGAAAAGTCTACAAGAATGTGGCTAGATTCATAATTAGGAGAATAGTGTGTGATATTCTAGAATTAGGTAGAATAAGTGGAATAAGATAGTAATTTATAGAATTGTCTAGAACTATGAAGAATCTTGAACTGACCAAGATGTAAAGCCTATAAATAGGCATGTATGTGTAGCATTTTTACAACCACTCAAGTAGAGCAATCAATCAAGTATATAAGTGAGAGTGGTCCAGGGTAAGCCCTCGGGTGGGTGAAGAGTGTAAGTAAGATCGAGTTCAGGTGAGAGTTTCCACATAAAATTAATGTGTTTGTAATCTCTTTCCTCAAAATATATAAAAATTAGCTTGTATATTAGTTGTCCCATTTGCCCATCTTAATCACACGAAGAGGGAAAGGACGAGTTTTCCCAACAGTGGTATCAGAGCGAGGTTGCTTATAGTCCGGGTTTCTCGTGCGATTCAAGATGGAGGCTACCGTTGCCTACGATGGTTGATCGGTTCCGGGATCGGAGGGTCTCACAATTTAAATTTATAAAACCGAACCTCAATTTTAGCAAAGAGGTAGGGTGTCGAACACACGGGAGTTCGTGCGTCGAGAGTACCCGAAAAGACTAAGAAAAGATGAAAGAAAGGCAAAACAAAGGAAAACAAAAGAGATCACCTCGGACCGACACAAGTCACTTCGGTCTGAGGGTGGATCGAGGTTGAGTTTGGCCGGGACCGACGTGGTACAAGTCGGGCCCGATGTACTGGGTAACTCGGTCTTGTTCAAAATGGTAGATCGGTCTTGGGTTTTTGGGTTCCACCCCCAACTAGACTTGGATATTCTTCCCCAATTCAACCAATAAGTGTTTGATCCTTGTGAGATCGAGGTTGCTAGCCCCGGATCCCTCCACTCTACACCTCGACCTAAGGGAGTTTTCACTCACCTTCGATGCTAGGGACTCGTGATGGGATCAAGATTGCTCACACTTACTCTTACCAAACACAAGCCCTAGATCTCTTGTTTCCACAAGAGAATTGAAGCTCAATGTAGAGAGGATTCACAAATCAAGCACTCAAGGCTATGGAATTGCGGTTTTCTACCCAATCCTAGCTAGGGGATTCCCCCATAGCCCAAGACTATGGAATCTACTCAATATGGTAAGAGAAAAACATAATCAAAAGGGAAATCAAGCAAATCTCAATCATCAACATCCAATCAAACTCCAATTGCATTCAAATCCAAAGTATCAACAAAATCCAAGTCTCAATTCTACTAGATCAAAGCAAAACAAAGTACAAAACTCACTAATCCTCCTCCTAGCTCCACTGATCTCCTCTTCTCTTCCTTCTCCTCTCTTCTCCTTGCTCTCCAAGTCTTCCTTTGAGCCTTTAGAGAGTGATTTGGGTGTTGGTTGTGTGTTCCTTTTTTCCAATGATCACTAATCACCTCTAATTATCCTACTCCTTGGATTGGGGACCAAGGAATTCCCAATTTAGAAAGGGGCAAATGTGGAAAGTTGCTAAAAATATGCCTTGGGGAACAATCCTCTCAAATGCCGACTTGGACCGACACGCTGGGGACCTCGGGCCCGACGTTGGGAACGTCGGTCCTGGTCACTAGATGCTCGATCTCGGGCCCGACTTGGTGGTGCTCGATCCTGGGCCTCGATCCTTGTCTTCTTCTTGGGTTTCCTTTGGTTCCTCTTCATTCTTAGCTTGGCTCTTGCATTCCTTGACTTGGCTCCTTCATAAGCTCCTCCAAAATGTCCTTATTCTTGCCATTTTACCTACAAAACAAAGCAAACTCGCATAGTCTCCGAATCTCAAAGAAAACCGGGAACTAAGCTAAGAAGGAACGAGACTAACAAAGAAAGGAATGAAAAACACATATTTACAAGGGAAATTAACTACTAAAACACCTCCAAAATGAGAGACATCAATGGTGACATGTTCAAACTCATGGCGGACAACTACTCGTATTGGAAGACGATGATGGAGGACCATCTCTACTACAAGGACTTGCACGAGCCCATCATCAATGAGAAGAAGCCAGAAGGAAAGAGCGACAAGGCGTGGGAACTTCTGAATCGAAAGGCGGTTGTCGTTATACGTAAGTACATTGACCGAACTCTTTTTGGGCATGTTTCTACTTACACAAATGCCTTTGAATTATGGAAAAAGCTTGAGTCCATGATTCAAAAGAAGACGCCTCGTAATAAAGCTCTCCTAATGCGGCGGTTGATGAAGTTGGAGTATAAGGATGGTGAAAGCATGATCGAGCACTTGAACAATTTCAGGGGGATCGTAAATCAACTAAGTAAGGATGAGATGAAGGTTGGGGATGAAATGCAAGCCCTTCTACTCCTCAGTTCCCTACTTGAGAGTTGGGACACGCTGGTGGCTACTTTAAGTAACTCGTCCCTAGAAGGAAAGCTCACCATGAACATCGTCAGCGATAGCCTTCTTAATGAAGAAGCAAGAAGGAAAGAACGAGGCACAATCACCCAGTTCGAGGCTAACGTCGTCGATGGACGAAGAAGAAACGACACTCAAAAGAGCCGAGACATAGAGGAGTCTCGAGGTAAGTTTTAATCACGATCCAAGATAACATGTTATTATTTTGGCAAGATAGGTTACAAGAAATAGAGTGTCGATTCTTCAAGAAGGTTCAGATGGCCAGTCATGTCAAGTCAGATGAGTTTATCCCAACGAAGAGTCGAGAGGAAAAGGAGAACCACCGCCATGGCAATTGAAGGTGATGAAGTTTATCTCGTTGGAGGAGGCAATATGGGGAACATTGCCTATGATGATAACACGTGGTCTATCGACACCGGCGCAACCTTCCACGTCAGTTATGATAAAGGTATCTTCTCATCCTACCAAAATGGTGACTTTTGTAACATATGAATGGGAAATGGAGGCATGAGCAAGATCGTTGGGATAGGAGATATCATCCTAACGTGTGATATAGGATCCAAGCTTTGTCTAAGAGATGTGAGGCATGTACCTGGCATGCACCTCAATCTTATATCAGTGGGAAAACTAGATGAAGCTGGTCTAGTGAATCTGTTTGGTGAAGGAAAGTGGAAGCTCACCAAAGGAAGTCAGATTGTGGCTCGAGGAAGGAAGAAAGGGTCATTATACTTGATGCGAGCCGAGCCCGATGCTAAGACCAAGGAGTTCATGCACTGTGATCCTCCTAGAGAAGAGCTTAGCCATCAGCATAGGGATCCTATCAACAAGAAGATTGATCGAGGAACAATTACAACCGAGAATGCTAGTGACGTTGATGAAGAAGACATTGTACGACAACCCTCTAGAGAGAGAAAGGATAGGCCGTATGAGTATGAGATACTCATGGATGAAAGGCAACCTCAGGCCTATGATGTGGAAACGTTTAGCGGATATAAAACCAAGGGGGTAAGAGCCATGCAAGAGAAGACAAAAGCTTTGCATGAGAGCCTCACTTGTGAGCTGAAGAAAGCCATGTAAGAAGAGACGAAAGCCTTGCATGAAGACCACTCATTCCATCTAGCAAAAGAGGAGCCTGTGCTAAAAAGCACAGAGGAAGAACCGATCGAAGAAAATGATTCCAAGAGTTCAACGTCAGGCTTTACCGATGCCTCTTAAGGGGGAGCTGGCTCTTGGAAATCAAAGATGAAGGAGTATCGCCTTGTTAAGGCAGAGGATATAGTATCCACAAAGGGATGCATGGAGATCTGGTCACACGCGATGACCAAGGTGATGATAGACAAGAACGACGAGATCGTGACACCGTTACACTTCCAAATTAAGTCGGGAAGGGTGAGATTGTTGGGTTTCTGTCCTTAATTGGAAGTAGATTAATTAAATGGCCTAAAAATAAAGCTCACTTGAAAGAGAAATCTAGAAGTATGGATAGATTAATGAAAAGTCTAGAAGAATGTAGCTAGATTGGTAAATAGGAGAATAGTGTGTGATATTCTAGAATTAGGTAGAATCAGTGGGATAAGGTAGTAATTTGTAGAATTGTCTAGAACTATGAAGAAGCTTAAACTCACCAAGATGTAAAGCCTATAAATAGGCATGTATGTGTAGCATTTTGACAACCACTCAAGTAGAGCAATCAATCAAGTATATAAGTGAGAGTGGTCCAGGATAAGCCCTTGGGTGGGTGAAGAGTGTAAGTAAGATCGAGTTTGGGTGAGAGTTTCCACATAAAGTTAATTAGTGTTTGTAATCTATTTCCTCAAAATATAGAAAAATTAGCTTGTATATTAGTTGTCCCATTTGCCCATCTTAATCACACGAAGAGGGAAAAGATGAGTTTTTCCAACAGTAACTTACCCATTTCATTCTCGTTCACAACAATCTTTTAAACCTGGAAAAAAATTATATTAGAAGCAAAATACAAAAAATACCAAAACATAATATTAGAGAGAAACAAAAAAAATGAAAGACACCAAGTTTATGAAGGTCATTATCGTACGTAACTTACCCATTTGTAGATGAATGTCTCATATACATAGGGAGGGATAGGCTTTAATAAAATAACTAATGATAAGATGTGGAAAAATAGAGCGTTGGATCTAAAAATAATAATGAATTTGATGAGAACGGAAGAAATGAATCAATCTCTTCAAATGAAACTACTATGGAAAATCATTGTTTTTTTTATCGATGGAAAATCATTGTTGAATCTGAAAACCAATGTGTGAAAATAGTAAATGAAAAAAACCTCAAAAAATAAAAAGTTATGGGACTATATGAAACAATGTAGCACGTCGTGGCAATAGTCCAAACTTTTGAGTCCACGAGAATCCTCTCTCCCTGGTCTGACATGGCAAGTTGGAGATGGTAAGACTATCCGAGCCTGGAAAGATTTTGATATATGATCTGAAACTTCAACCCAAAATTGAATCCCATCATCTGATTGATGAGAAGGAACTAGTTTGCACCTATCTTCGATGTGACAGAACCTTGGACTTTGTCAAACTAAGACAAGTACTCAACCTTGAAGATGCGGATGAGGTTAGTAAAATCATCCTACCTTTAAACACTCTAACATACCGACTATATTCTAAACCAAGTCGAAATGGATGGTATTCCACGAATGCTACCATGAAATGAATACCAGAGGGGGAAGAAAGCTCCAAAGTTGACCTCGAATGAATATGGAAGCTAAACATACCACCCAAATAAAGGAATTTTATATGAAACTATCTCGTAAATCGTAATGGTCTACTAACTAAAACCATATTTGCGGCATATCACATAGCAGTTCCGCAGGGATGTGGGTTTTGTAATGCACCTAATGAAGACTCTTTCCACTTGTTACATGAGTGTCACTACACACGTTAGGGGCTGGAAGCTTTGGACACTGACATTGCAAAAAAACTTGGTCAGTTGGATTCGGACCATCACCATCCCCTTGACTTTATCTAAGATATGCGTACAAGGCTAACAAATGCACAGGATGGAAGTGTGTTTCTCCTTTTGTGGTGCACTTCGTACCTTAGAAACAAACAAATATTTGATAATAAAAACCGTACACAAATCAAGGCCAAAACCATTCTTGATTTCACTCTTAGACAAAGTGCAGAATGGAAAGAGGCTATCAAAGCGACTGTTAGAGCCAGAAATCTACCAAGCAAGATTGGTGACCCCTTGGCCTAGATCGGGCCTAAACAAAGTAAAGAACGAAAGAATTTGGGAAAAGACGTATCTATTTTGTATTGCTCGATCGTGTATGATCATGTGTGAATGTGTATGTCGTGTAGATGTGGTGATATTGTGTGTCATAGTGTGTACAATGCATGACCCTCCCCTTATATATATAGGGGATGCCTAGAAGATAAAGTGTTTACAAGATAGAATACTAACTAGATAGATACGCATCTACTAGATAGAATTTTCCTAGATGTGATACAATTTCGGTTACATAAGATAGAAAGAATCCTTATTGGATATAATTAACGTCTATCTTATATCTTGGACGGGCGAATATGCCGATTTCGTGGCTCGTTACTCGGACTGTGTTCTAGAACATCGCTGCTGGGCTTCGTGCACTTCCTGCCGGCCGCGCTAGTGTGCTCTATGGGCTTTTAGGCCAGGGCACAACAATACCCCCGGATCGGGTTGTAAATCCAGACCCACTATGGAGTTGGAAGCCGATTCGTAATGTGTCATCGAAGTCTTTGCTGTCTTAAAACCTTGCTGACATGTCCAGAACCATCGTCAAAGAGGATTCTAGAGTTGAACACTCTTGGTAGACGTTTAAGAACTGAAGAATATATCTCAGCATGAAAGCTTATGTCTTGAAAATTGCATCCCCAAGTGACTTCTTAAGGTAGTAAAACTGGTTGGTTTTGCATGTCTGCATCAGAGATTCTCTAGGTCAATTAGCGAATAGTCGATGAGTTGCATCGTACTCGGGAAGTGAAGCTGTGAAGGTGACCTAGTGTTTGGTCAATGTGGTAGCTGTCGTGGTGACCTTGCCTTGAATATTTCTGAGATTTGGCTGCTGAGAGGCATGGTTACTTGGACGTAACCGCATATTGGAACAATGTTGCTATGTATCTCCACCCCAACACCCTAGTACTGGGAGCTTTCGTAAGACCTTGTCTCTTGCAAATGTACCCCAGACAAAATAGAGAATATAATGTCATTTGAGGCCTTCCAAAATGAACTCAAACCCGTGTCTTAGGTCAGACATGATCGGCCAGATTGTGATCACGATGGGTATGCTTTACTGAATTCCAGTTTACTGATCCAGATGAACCGGCTAGCAGTCGTAGATCTCTGGACTCTTCAAGTACCCCTGCGTTGTTATTGTTTCGTGTGTTAGAACACTTGTCTTGAATTGACTTCGTGGTGTATCATATCCTTTAAGCCAAGAACTTTTGTTGTTGCGGTGTCGTAACGTCTCCACCTTGTAAGAGTTTCCACGTTCTTGATATGAGATCCAGAAGTGTAACCTTTCTGCTGGATGAAACTCCTTTACATAACATTATTTATGCTCTCCTTTGCTATCACTTGCTTCTTTCCGTTAATAACTTCGTCTTATTGATGTTGATGAGGCACTATCTGGTGTGTGGTACTAGTACCATACCTCGTGTTGTGGGGTGATGCTCCATACCCCATGTACCTTGGATTCCATGTCTAACCATGTCGGCCCTATGTATGGCCGCTTATGCCTTGATGCTCATGTGTTTTTCGTGACACTCAAAAAGTACTTTATGGTCTTAGAGTCATAGCGTATAGGCTTAGACTAGAGGTAACCATCAATGTGTCGCCAAGGGTGTTTCCGTGGGTCTTGTCTAGATATTGTATCTAGAAGCGACCGTTCAGTCTTGTTTTACTATATCGTTTTCTAGTTGTATGGAGTGAGTCGATGTCTTAGTAATGATAAGGTCAATCAGTATTACGATCACCTTTCAACAATATAGGCAAGCCATGTCTAATGGTTCCTATTTCGAAGCAGAGAGGTGTATCTCTAGAGTCTGTATCTAGAAATGATTGCTTCGCTTTTGTCTTTTGTTGAACGGTACACTCGTTCTTTGACGGTAGGGCATGGGTCGATGCATGTTTCGAAAGTGTTTTTGTAAGTTTGGTCCAGGATTGTACCCCAGACGTACGTGTGATGCGGCGTCCCGCAACAGTGGTTACTCGATGTGAGTATGCTCTAGAGCTTTGTCAGTACGTAAATCGTACCAGGGGGAACTGCCTGGTTAGATGTTGTTGCGACCATACCAGGGGGAACTGCCTGGCAGGGTACTATTTGTAATCATACCAGAGGGAACTGTCTGGTAATATGTGTTTGTAACCGCTCCAGGGGGACTGCCTGGTAGGAAGTCTTCGTACCCGACTTACGTGATCGTGGCGGTTTTTGGGATAGGTATGTGTTCTAGATATCGTGTCTAGAAAAGGACAGTCGATCTCTAGAGATTGTATCTAGAGACTTTCGTGTGTATTTGCTTGAGCGGTGCATGCGTTTGCGACAGAGTCCTTAAAGGTATTTTAGTGCGTCTCAGCAGTCGTTTGTCGTGATATCACTGAACAAGCTTGTTTGTACGATGTGCTAACGTTAGCTCAAGATGTCAACCGTTTGATAGGTTATCTAGGTTGTACAACCGTTTTGTTCTTGCAATCATACCAGGGGGAACTGCCTGGTTTGATATTTTGTTCTGTAATCGTACCAAGGCGACCGCCTGGTAGGGTGTATCTTGTAACCGTTCCAGGGGGACTGCCTGGTAGGATTTGTTTTATGGATCCATTGTTTCGTGCGAGTTTTGCCGTGTGAGATTTGCACCACTGACAATACATGCCTAGGTCAACTTATGAACCTAACCGTTACGTCCACGAGATTTGTGGGATAATCTGGCGATAAATGCCTAGGTCAACTTATGGGCCTAAAATATCCTTTCTCGCGAGATTTGCGGGATATCTTCCGCGAGATTTGCGGGAATATGCGTTTGTAATCATACGAGGGGGACTGCCTGGTAGGATGTATTTTGTAACCGTTCTAGGGGGACTGCTTGGTAGGATATGTTTGCGCAATAACATTGTAACCCGTAACTAGTCTGATCAGGACTACTGGGTAGGTATCCTAGGGGGGGAAGACTTTGTGTCGTGCTGGCGTTTGCACGACACTGTCCATGCTAAGTTTGCAAACAAACTTCAAGTATGTAATATGCCGAAAGAATTGCAAAGAAAGGAAAGAACAATAGTGCTTCAACTTATGCTAAATGCTAGAACTGTTATCTAGAATGCAAGGCAGGGTGAATAGTGTACCACTTTCTTGTGAACTTTGAAGTTTTGTGGATAACCAGTGTCTGGTGCTGGCACGAGCCTTTCTTGCGTAGTCGATGTGTAAGTATTCCACCTGTAATGCTTGGAAATCATATGAGCATTAGCATGGATTGCCCTTAAGGCGTTATCAGAGAACAACGTAGCCATGAGTATGGAAGTCAATCTTCAAAAATATAAGCACTAGCAACTGAGTACTAGATAGGGTAGCCAGTTTCAGAGTCTTGATACCGAAACAAGGAAAGATCTGGAGTAGTTCACAAACAATGTCATGTGATAGTGGTAACTCTAGATAATTTGTCAATAACAATGGATGAAGAGTATGCACACTCTAGACCAGATCCAGAAAAAAGGAGGAAATTGAAACGTGAGTCAGAAAAGTGTTGGTTAAGGATGCTTCCATGAGCATTGAAGACGTGGAACTCCTGCTAGGTCATCTAGGTATCGCATAACCTGAGAGTACGGATCCTTTGTTGTCATAAAAGGTCGTGAACTTCCGTATGTGAGGTTCTTGTCATACTTTCTTAGGCATAAGAGTAAATGTAAAGCATTAGTCTAGGAGGAGTTTTAGAATATCCTCAAAAACATAGATCAATTAATCGTGTTCTAATTAAGCGATTTATCATTGTATCTAGCAATTAAAACTAGTGAGCAGTAAATATGTATGAGCGTAAAAGATCGATGCTTGTAAGAAAGAGAGATGATCTTTTAGCAAAATAAAAGTATAGAATGAATTGTGAGATAAAGGAACGAGGAAACCAGTATATGAAGGACTGGAACTTGATCCTGACTCCAGAAGGGTCGTCAAGGCCGATTCGCCATGGTTGTGTCCGGGCTGGTTTCGCGTTGTATTTCTCCAAGGTATGGCGTCGAAGCTGTTATGTCCCTTGATGCTTCTTTGTGACCATTAAGGTCTAGCTTTGAGGTTACCTCTATGATTTTTCTGGAAGCAACCCAGCGATCGCCTGGATTGGCTTGCTCCCCAAGTAAGGCAGTCACAGGGGTGTCGTAGCTAGATCTGGCGTCGAGTTCGCTACCCCTATTGATGTCTTTTCGCAATCACCAAGGTCTGGCCTTGAAGATATCTGATTAGTCATTTGTTCTATGATCTTTTTCGGATAGTCGTATCTAGATCGACGTTCCTACACATCACGTTGTTCTATGATCTTCTTCGTTGTTCTCCTTTTTGGATAGTCGTATCCAGATCGACTGTCTGGAAACTCCGATCGCGTGTAAAAACCTAATCAGCCGTCTAGAAACCCCGATCGCGTGTAAAAACCCGATCGGATATCTCCGGTGTGGAAGCGATCGATGGGCGTTCGATTTCTTCCGGAGAATCTCTGGACGACGTCGATAACTAGCCATCTAATCTGTCCTGAGCTTTCGCCCGTTGTTCCTTGTGCTGGGCGTTTCCAGCATTGTTTTGATTCTCGATGTTGTCTTCTGCTCTTGACATGGATGTCAATTGGATCAAAAGTTGTTTTCTTTCATTCGGAATTACTTTCTTCGTCTTCTGTCCATACGTCGTGCGATCTGGGCGGTCCGTCACGCCGGTAACTCTGGCGGCGCAACCCGGGATCGCCTTCTGGTTGAGAGCCGTTGGATCGTGTAAAAACGAGTATATGATGTTGATTTTATCGAAAGTTTGTTGCTTTCGTTCGGAATTACTTCATTCTCAGCCCCACGGTGGGCGCCAAATTGTTGGAGCCAGAAATCTACCAAGCAAGATTGGTGACCCCTTGGCTTAGATCGGGCCCGAACAAAGTAAAGAACGAAAGAATTTGTGAAAAGACGTATGTATTTTGTATTGATTGATCGTGTATGATCATGTGTGAATGTGTATGTCGTGTACATGTGGTGATATTGTGTGTCATAATGTGTACAATGCATGACCCTCCCCTTATATATATAGGGGATGCCTAGAAGATAAAGTGTTTACAAGATAGAATACTAACTAGATAGATACGCATCTACTAGATAGAATTTTCCTAGATGTGATACAATTTCGGTTACATAAGATAGAAAAAATCCTTATTGGATATAATTAACGTCTATCTTATGTCTTGGACGGGCGAATATGCCGATTTCGTGGCTCGTTACTCGGACTGTGTTCTAGAACATCGCTGCTGGGCTTCGTGCACTTCCTGCGGGCCGCGCTAGTGTGCTCTGTGGGCTTTTAGGCCAGGGCACAACAACGACCAACAAGGAAACTAAGGAAGGAGGATCCAAGATTCGCAAACAAAGGGGGGAAAAATGGAAAAAATCCCAGACCAACTTGATGGAGCTGAGAATTCCGATAGAGTTGCTTCCTTTGTCTTTGTGATCAGGGACTTAGAGGGAGATGCTGTTGCATTGGATGGCGGTCTCATCGGGCATCATTCCATGGTGTTTTTCAAAGCTTTTGCTGTTTGACAAGGGATTATGGAAACCATTCGACATGGTTTTCCCTTCATGTGTATTGAAGGTGACAACCTGTTGGTCGTTAAGCTAGTGTTGGGTGATTGGAGCTATCCGTGGGAGTGGAGCTCATGCGTACGGACATTCAAGCTTTGTTGGGCCATTTTTCAGAGTTGGAAGATTTATCACATTTTTCGAGAAGCCAACTCGGTTTCAAACTTTATTGCTGAGTCATTCTACCATGTGTATTCCGTCCAGCTCATGTCTAATCCAGTTCTGAAGGACCGTTGTAGGATAGTTTCTCCCTATGTTAAAACTAGTCTAATTTCTTTCCTGTATAAAAAAATATAACTCTCTGTTGAATCTAGTCTAATTTCTTTCCTATATCAAAAAAATATATATAATGAATGAATCAACTTTAATCTTGGAATTTAGGAAGTAGAATCACATTACCTAGCTATATGCATGGTTATAGCATATTATATGCACAATTTTATACCCTATATGCATGATGCTTTGTTAGTTGTAAACATAAATTAAGTTAATATTTATATTTATTTTTGAAATTCAAAGTTACAATCAATGAATAAACATGCATATATAAACAAAAAAATACAAACTCAAGCCCCCTACTTATACATTTTTTTCCAAGTAGGTACCCATACTTTAAAATATTCAATTATACACCTAAACCTAATTAATTATGTTCTATTAAACCCTTCTTACTTGTAGTTCTTAGAGTGAAATTCACACCCACATGATTAGACATAAATTATGCTAGGTGGATACCATGTGTATCCCACTTAGGATGCCACATAAAATATTGTGGTTACTTTTAAAAAAATTAAAGCATAAATTAGTCACAAAATTGTTATTTTATCTAGGGTTAGGATACTTCAGTTCGTGAGTACACTTTTTCATCCCATATTAAACAAGAAAACAACTACGAAAAACATAA
Organism: Polygonum aviculare; assembly: GCA_934048045.1. Taxonomy (NCBI): domain Eukaryota; kingdom Viridiplantae; phylum Streptophyta; class Magnoliopsida; order Caryophyllales; family Polygonaceae; genus Polygonum; species Polygonum aviculare. Next base: position 12,304,743 of record OW204032.1, on the reverse strand, counting down.
ATTCCTCTTTCTCTCCCAGATTCGTCTCTCGACATGTCCAAAACTCCACACACTGCTCTACGAATACACTCTGCCATCCCATATTAAACAAGAAAACAAATATGAAATAATTGTGAAAGTGATGAAACTTGAAAGTATGAAACAAGTTAGACAACTACGAAGTACTACGAACTACAAATTCAATACTTCAATATGACCCTTAATAATTCCTAATTTATATCCTAACAGTATGCAATGTTGAGTTGGATTCTTTAGCTATACTCGCGAGTAGTTTCGAATACACTGACATACAAACCTAATTTATAGCCTAATAGTTTCGAATACACTGCATCTATACTTTCGAATAGCTAGATGTTATGCAAACAGAGGCACACCATGGAAGGATACAAGCCTAATAAGGCAATAGAGTCAAGATTGAATAAGAGATAAGCCATTGATCACATTAAGTGCCAAAAAGGCAGGGATTTTGCAGGCTTAAAATCTCTGCTCTACATATCAAGAGAGAGACGTCATCATTTTCAGCAAAGTTATATTTGATATCAGGGGCGGCCCAGGGAAGGTGCAACCCATGCACCTGTACAGGGCCCCCGTTTTTATAGGGTCTCAAAATCAAAAAATTATTATAGGTAAAAGATATTAATAGGCATATTAATAAGAAATAACATAGCACAGTGGTCTAATCAGCCTATAAATATTTGCCAATATTAGGTGGGCAAGGGTTCGATCGATTCCCATTATTCTCTCTTTTTACACTGGTTTTCAATTTGCTATGGGGCCTCATAATGTGATTGGCCGCCCCTATTTGAGAGATGTAACTAAGAGAAATAAACGTAATGATCTTGACGTGGTTACTAAGCCAGGAACTTCAATGCAAGAGTATGCTTTCTAGTAGCAATTGCAAACAATCAAGTGCACAATATTCAATAAGACCTAGTGGCTAAATCAAAGGCAACAGAAGATTATCATTATCATTTGGAGGCTTTGGAGAATATGAAATTAATACAAATAGAAGAACCAAAGTTACAATAAAGAAAAATAAAGACACTTTCTTTGCGCTTCTCACTTGCCTGACTTGACCCCGTCTGGCGCATATCTACTTATTGATCGGTAGAGAGCAGAGCAGATTCCGTTATTGGATCCGCTCAAGGAGTTGCGAGGATGCAGAGGCACTAGCGGCGAGAAGTAGCGGGCTAGCGGCGAGGACGAGGAGACGTGACCGGAAAGAAGAGGCAACTGGCTGTGTAAGGAGTTGCGAGGACGAGGAAGCGATGGGTTGGCGGCAAGGAGGAGGAAGCATGATAGCTCCGGCGAACCGGTGATGACTCGTAGGTCGGCGACTAGGGCTTGGATTAAGAGGGGCGACTATGCAAAGGCAACGGCAAGAGCTCGGGAAATGGAAATTGGGTTACTACGGTGGGCTAGAGTTCGGGGCATCAGGCAATAACAACAACATTTACCCAGGTAGTCCTGCAGATGCAAGATCTAGAGGGCCATGATGAGGGTATTCTAGACCTAGATGGAATATGCCCGAAGAAACCCAAGACAAATGTTGCAACCATCAAAAAACTACAATCGACAAACTACGAGACCCAAAAGAGAAACTAAAACTGGAAAACGACTCAGAGTAAAAGAAAGCTTAAGAAAAATCAAACTAGCTATCTAACATCATTGCTTTATCCTTCAGGTTAGGAAAGTCTGCTCTGCAAACCGGCTACCAGCTATCCACCAACCTGATCTTCTTCCTCCAACTCTCCCTACACTGAGTCAAATCCATTGAAATCCCTAACAAGCTGATCTCTTGTTTAAAGTTGTCCATCCAACGTTTCTTCGGGCGACTTCTACCTCTCCGACAATCCCCAAATTCCAAGTGCTCACACCTCCTCATTATAGCGTCCGGTGCCCGTCTCTAGACATGACCAAACCTCCTCACTATAGCGTTCGGGTTTGTGACCTGGCTACACTAGTCTCAAACGACGTCGTAAACCGAAATGGGGTCTGAAAGGCTCATTCACTTTGGTTGACATCGGGAATGATTTTTACGTGGCAAAGTTCACTAATGAAGATGATTACAACCATGTCTCAACTCAAAGTCCCTGGATGATTGGTGACAAATACCTCTTGATTAGGAGGTGGGTGCCTAATTTTGATCCGTTTCAAACCCTCCTAAAATTCCGATTGCATGGATTTGTATACCGGGCCTTAGCATGGAGTACTTCGATGAAGATTTTTGCGTGAAGTGGGCGCTTTCATAGGCCGAGTTGTTAGGGTTGACAAGACCATAATTATTGCATATCATGGACAGTTTGTGCGGCTTGCCGTTAAGATCGATCTAGACTAAACACGTTTGCCTCGTGTTTGGCTTCAATGACGCTCATGGAAAGTACAATATGAAGGCATTCATATGCTTTTCTATTAATGTGGTATGACTGCTCATGCCAAGGAATATTGTCCTGCCAATGCACCACCACTTGATGAAGAGCTAATCCATGAGGAACCAAGTACCCAAGTGAAAACGACTGAACCCGAGCCTCTTTTTGGTCCATAGATGAAGCCAAACAAACTGCGTCGTAAGCCAAAGCCGTCTATCCCAACACAGGGGACTCGTATAGAGCATCCCTCCCAAACAAACATTTCCACGACGGAACAATCCAAAGGGTAGCATTTTGAAGCTTTGATGGCTCCTGATATAGGTGAGGGGCCCTCTAAGAAGCAAGCCGCAATTGTAGCTCATTCTCCGGCCACCAGCCGAACTATTGAGATCTCTGTTCGTGATTCTACGCAATTCTAGGGTGGCAAGGGCTTGCATTTAGTGCATGGCTAGATTGCATCTTAGATCATGTTTAATTGTGTTTTGGTTTTCTTTTCTCTATTTTAGGATAGATTTTTAGTTGTTTTTAGATAAGTCTATTTGTTCGGAATATATGCCTTGTTTGTGCGCTTTTGGGGATAGAATGAAGGAGAATTGGATGATGGAGATCAAGATGAGGATCAAGGAGCGATCCATGAAGTCCAAGAGCTCAAAGAAGAAGTCAAGGAGAAGATAAAGGAGACACCAAAAGAAGCAAACCAAAAGCCGAGCCAAGAGAGCAAGACAACAATACAACAAAGCAAGCTCGGGAACACATCCAGGCCCTCGACCCGGCCGGGTTGTGGCCAGGGTTGTGCGACCCGGCTGGGTCACAGCCGGGGTCTAGCGGTTTTGCCTGCTTCTTCCCTTGTTTGCCTCCAATGCCGGACCCGACCGGGTTACGGGCCGGGTAGTGGCCCGGGCCGCGTTGCGGCGCCGCCTCTTTGCCTTTTCTAGGTGTTTTCATTTTGGGGGTTTATAAATACCTCATCTTTGTCTTTAGAGAGGACTTCTTTTCCCCATTTTAGAACCTTAGTATTTTCCCCAAATAAAACTCGTTGTGGTGTGAAGGATTGCAGAAAGTGTTGGAGATTCTTTCCTCTTTTCAATCAATTGAATGAAGTTTAGTATGAATTTCCTTCTCTTTTCTTCATTTCCCTTTTTTTGCTATGCTTAGCTAGATTCCCAAATCCTAGGGTTTGGGGAAAACTTAATGGATTCTAGGTAGAAATTGGTTTGCTTGCACGAGTAGAGATTAGATTGAGGTTTGTTTCAATCCTATGTGTTTAATGCCAAATTTACTATGAATTTGAGTCTTGTTGATGATTGAGACTGAGAGGTTAGATTGTTGATAAAAAGCTAGGTGTGGGAATTGTGCTGAGAGACCTTCTCCCCACTTGGAAGCTAAGATTGATTTCTTAAGAATTCCTTGAAATGAGAATTGATGTGGAATCCTCTTGAGAGAAACAATTGCCGATAGAGGTTTGAGTTGGATTGCTCACTTAAGCCACGATAGTGGATGAGGGTTTGAACCGACCCTAAGTCTCTATAGCGCCCAAATGGCCTAGTCCCGGGTGGTCAAGCCACGAGAGTGGATGATTTACCGTACTCTAGGCACATTTGTTTGGTGCCATAAGGATTAGACAAAGAGATTAGGTAATTGCCTCCAAACCAATGTTTAATCGAAAATCATGCATGCTTGCAATGTGTTTCCTCATTGAATTTGCATCATGCATCTTGTTTCTCGTTCTTCCTTTTTCTAGTTGTTAGTTTTAGATTCATCCATCCATTCCATATTTACCCTCTTTATGCCTAGCTACATGTTTGTTGGTTCAACCATTGCTACATAAGTCCTATAGATTGACACCTTGATAATACGATCGTACACTTGCGGTGTAGGTTTAAGGACATATCATGAGGTTGCTAGCAAAGTAGAAAATATTGATCCAAAAAGATTTGACACGCTTATCTTGGGTAATTCAAGTACTGATAAGAGTTAGAAAAGGAAAGAAGATACGACAACTGTCAACCGGTCAACTACAATGAAGGACAAAAATAAGGGAAAATCTCAAGCTCTATCTTTGGTTAGAAAAGATAAACTAAGACTTGCCAGAAAAGGTACGATCGTCTCAAAAGATTCTGTCTTGAAAAGGCCCTGTTGATGTTAGAAAGCGTGCTGCAAAACCCAAACCAAGTTGTGCATGTGGCATCCAAGTCACATGCTCCTATACTAAGCCACATCGCATCTCCCCTGCCGCGTATTCCCCCTTTGATCACTGATGGATGTAGCAGTTCAAACCCCAGTACCACCGGTGGAAGTACTACCGGTCTCCAACAGTCGAAGAATAGTGTTGTCGACCCGCCGAATGGGTCCAATGCTGGTACGCCTTCCGAGATTGCCAACCGAATAATTGTGGAGATGCTCCCACTTCTTATAGAGACGGATCCGGTCCTTTACAAGGTCTCAATTCTGAGACCTCTCGATGAGGCCCTCTGACGCCTCTCTAAACTCTCTCACGGATCAGAGGTCTTTGTTTCTGAACCTATGATTATTTGATTTCTTTCATCAATTCTTCTATGGTACCCCTGAATAGAATGAGCGTTTAATTTCGGATTGTTCGTGGTGCGGGGGCTACCAATTTCATCACTACCATGCATGAGGTAATTCGTTTGCATGATCCTTCTCTGGTTCCCATAAGCGTCGCATCAGTGGGGTCCGTGTGGATCAGGTCTGTCGTCAGTTGGGTTAGGATGGTGTGATCTGAGTTGATGCCACTGGTTTTTCCGAAGGCATTTGGTTCTTGTGGAAAACTTCTGATGTCTTGGTAAAACCCTTATCGTTATAGTCACAACATATTACTGTTGAAGTTTCTCGTCGCGCTATGGAACCTTGGATTTTGTCTGCGGTTTATGCATCACCAAATCCCTACTCCCATAATGAACTCTGGACGTCCTTAACAGCATTTTCTTACTCGAGTTCCAAGCCGTGGATGCTGGCTGGGGATTTTAATGCAACTCTTAAAAAGCTTGAACATGTAGAAATCGTCCGAAGCCTTAAGCAATGCATCTCAAAAATTATGTGAAGAAATTGGTAAGTTACAGCTTATTGATTTGGGCTTCTTTAGCCCTTTTTATACTTGGTCAACTGGGCCTTCTTTGGACACTTATATGGCAACAAGGTTGGATAAAGGTTTTTGTGATGATGCTCGGTGTATCCCGTTTCTTGAGGCCATCGTCCATCATCTTTCAGCTCCTCACTCTGATCACCTTCCAAGTCTGCTCAAGATGTTTCCTGACCCTCATAATACAAAATCAGAATCGTCCCTTCAGATTCCAAGTAGCATGGCTTCTTCATGAGAACTTCCCTTCATTCTTGTAGAACAAATGGAACTGTAATCTTGAGATTCATGCCTCTCTTTTTGAATTATCTACCCGTATATCTTAGTGGAATAAGGATGTTTTTGGAAATATATTCCATCGGAAAAGGAAGCTTTAGGCTCGCCTTGAAGGTGTCAAGCGAAGTCTGGCTCTTCGTCCATCATAATTCCATCCAAACTGGAGAGAGATGTTCGTTTAGAACTCGAGATTAAGCTCCAACAAGAGGAATTGTTATGGTTTCAGAAATCCCGATCTTCTTTTCTTGTTGATGGTGATCGCAATGGTACTTCTATCATTTATCAACCGTGATCCGTAGATGAGCCAATAAAGTTGATGGGCTACTAATCATAATCGATTAAAGGGGATGGTATTGGGTTTCTTTGAGATGCTTTATACCGATGAGGGCTCAAGTCAACAACTGAGTCTGAATATTCCTGATGTCGAGTTCCCAACCATTCTAAGCAACTTGTTTGATCAGATAAATCTTCCCTTCAATATAACAGAGGTTTGGCCAGTGCTTTAAAGCGCCTAGTTTGGATGGATATCTTGCTGTCTTTATCATAAGAGTTGGAGCCTCATTTGTGAACAAATGTCGAGCATTGTTTTGAGAATTGTCAATGACGGCTTCGTACCTGATGAGATCAGTGATGCTTGTATGGTTCTTCTTCCCAAAGTTCAGGCTCCAATCAAGGCGGCCTAGTTTCGACCAATTTCTCTCTTAAACATAATTTTCAAGATTGCCACGGAGATGATTAATTATTGACCGATTGAAATCCATCCTTCCTCTGTTGGTCTCAGCAGCCCAAGTGAGCTTCATTCCCAGAAGACAGGTTATTGACAACGTAGTTGTGGTTCTAGAGGTTTTGCAAACAATGTCGGCTTCTCAGTCTACTTCCAAATACATGATTTGAAAACCGATTTAGCCAAGGCGTATGATCGAATCATATGGGATTTTTCATGTTAGATTTTGTTCAAGGCAGGCCTTCCTTAGCATCTGGTGGAGGTGATTATGAAATGTCAAACTGAAGGCAGGTCTTCCATAGCATCTAGTGGAGGTTATTATGAAATATCAACTTGAAGGGGCCATGAAATTGCTATGGAGTTGTGGTAAAGTAGGTAGCTTTAACCCTTTGCGAGGGGTACGTCAAGGAGATTTGTTATCTCCCTACTTATTCGTACTTTACATGGAATACCTTTCACATCTCATCCATGGGGCAATACGGACTGGTCGTTGGAAGCCTACTCTTGGGGGTGGTGTTCAACTCTCACATCTTTTCTTCGCTGACGTCCTCGTCCTATTTTCCGAGACATCAAAATCTCAAGCGCATATCATCGGAGACTGCTTGCATAAATTTTGTTCCTTATCAGGGGGAGAAAGTAAATTACGACAAGATTTTTGTCTTGTTTTCGCACCGGGTTGACGAGGCCACCAAAAATGCCATTAGCTCAACCCTTTAGATTCCGATCTCTGATGATTTTGCTAACTATCTTGGGGTTCCTACTGCCTATAGTCATCTCACCAATGAACTCTATTGTTTTCTTGTTGACAGGGTCACTAGTAGACTATAGGGTTGGCAAGCAAAGTATCTATCAACTGCGGGACATGTAACTCTTGCAAAGTCAATGCTCACTAGTCTCCAAAGTTATGTTATGCAAGCAGCTCTTGTCCCTCGAACCGTTTGCGATGATATAGACAAATCTATCCAAAGTTTCGTTTGGGATTCGTCTCCGGGAAAAAATGAGATCCATCTTATTTATTGGGATAGAATTACTCAACCAAGAGGTGTAGGTGGTCTCAGTCTTCGTTCTATGTGTCCTTCAAATTCTATCCTTCTATCCAAGCTTAGTTGGAGGATTCTTAATAAGCATGATGCAACTTGGAATCATGTTATGAGAGGGAAATACTGCACTAATCGTTTAGACATCAAAATGTTCCAAACAAGAGCTTGATCCTCTCAAATGTGGAAGGGTATTCTTCATGGATCGAAAACGCTCATGCAAGGGATCGGCATGTCTATTGGTAATGGGGCAGAACACCTTATTTTGGGACCATCTCTAGCTGATTGATAAGCCTCTAGTTGAGACACTACTGTAGCCTATCTCTTATCTTTTACGTGGTATGGCAGTTGTTGAACTGTGGACAGACTAATACCTAGAACTGGTCGCTTCTTAAGGGGTTGCTTCCCACTAACATTTTGCTCAAGTTAAATTTTTTCTCGATTTCAAATAATGAAGCCAAAAGAGATAGATACATGTGGAGCCATGCAGTCTCAAGGGTTTTTACGACTCGCTCGGCTAGGAATTAACTATGTGATCCAAGCTAGGGTGATCGACATCCACGTTGGAAGGCTATTTGGTCGGATCCTACTCAACAACGAGTAAGGCACTTTCTTTACCTTGTCTCTAATTAGGTTGTTCTCCGCAATTCTATTTAGTTCAGAAGACATCTTGCAAGCTCGTCTACATGTCCCCGATGTCCTACGGATGAAACGATTCTGCATATGCTCCGAGACTGTAGGGCTATTAATGATGTTTGGTTGGGAATCAGCGGTAATGGCCTAAGGTTGCTTTCGTATGTGGTAGACTTGAAATTTACGAAATAAATTAGTCTTTGAAAGGACTAATTTTGCCCATCGTCTGTCCACTATTGGGACGTCCACTTCATTTGCTTACTCCTCCACATCTTCGGCTGCTAATAGTGCATCACACCTAAATCCGTCTTCTACAACTCCTAGTCTAACTATCTCTCAGTGGCCATCACCTCCAGCAGGATGGATACCTCTTAATGTGGATGGAGTGTCGAAGGGGAACCCTAAGAAGACTGGAGGTGGCGGTGTGTTTCGTGATGATAAAGGCTCGTTTGTTCAAGTCTTTACTTTCAACTATGGTCTTTGCACAACTTTGATGGCTGAATTTTTTGCCTTAAAACATGGCCTTGAGGAGGCAATTGTCATGCATATCTAGGAGTTGATTATCAATTTTGATTGCAGCTTGGCGTGCTCCCTTCTACTGGACCATACAATAACACACCTTTGGGACTTCCATTTGGTGGAGTGCTATAGGTCTCTGATCTCTAATTTTGCAGGAAGGGTGAACAATTGAACATAATGCATATCAACAAGAAAGCTAATATGGTGTCTGATGGCTTTGCAAATTTGGGAATTACCTTAGATTCTCCGTTTAAAGTGTTTAGTTACATTTCTAGTTCAATTTCGGATTTGCTTCATGTCGAGTATGTACCTCTTTCTAGGGCAAACTGAGTTTTTTTGATTAATCTATCGCATCGGATAGCCTCATTTCTTGACGAAAAAATAAAAAATCAATTTATACAAATATACTTAAAACCAAGTTGAACTTTTGGTTTCCTTCTATTGGACATGCGCCACCGCATTCAGCCGTTCCACCGTCCCATCCACCCTAGCGCATCATCCTGACTACTACCGTCCTTGACTGTATTTCACCGCCCTCCTGTAAAATCCTCCTCGCAGATGTGAACTTTAGCACCGATTAAGCCGCACCGGAGATCCTGCTGGGTGAGTTCCTTTTCTAATTCTATCCACACTTCTTCCTCAGATCGTCATTCTCTCCAACAAATCGTTGTTGTTGTATAGGCCATATCTGATTGTTCTCGTCTCCTCTTTTTATTTTGAACACAAACCCCTAAATTTGTAGATGGTGGTTGATTCAACTATTGAGTTCTCAATCTAGGTAGAACAGGTCGACAAATTAAGTGGGTGGTGTCAACAATTGACAACAATGGAGAATCTCTAGTCCAAGAACTCTACATCAACGGGTTGCAAATTTTAGTTGGAGAAATAGATAAATTTGGATATTTGGAGCTTTTTAGAGGTTTTCAAACCTGATAAGAAGAAGTAATATCTACTTAGAGGTGTGAGGATGAGGAAGGGTGATTTGAGTTCATGAGGAAGAAATCAATGATACATTAGAGAAAAAATAAATTGGGCAAGAACAAGGTGTTAAGGTAAAAGAATTGATTTTGCATATTTAATTTGTCTAAAGAGTGAACTTCACAGAGTTTTCTCTAATTGGAGTTTTTTTAATTTTCTTTTCAAATTTGCATTTTATAACTGTCTCACCCACCCATAGAGAGGGTGAATCGCACATTCTATGCCAAATCAACGTCTAGTGTTCAATTGAATAAATTTAGTTATGTTTAAGTGTTTAAAAGAACATTTTAAAGTAGAGGGATCTAGATATGTATTTTGCCTAGGGGGAAGGGGGTGGAGAATCCATTTCCCCCGCCTTGTAACGCTACTTAATCTCATCCTGAAAAGAATTCACTAACTAACCAATATAAAAACCCAACCCATTTATTTTTATTTTTCTTCTTTTTTTTCTCTTCTCTCTCTTCCTCCATTTTCCTTTCTCCCTCTCTCTTTCTCTACTCTCCCTTCTCCCTCTCTCCTTGTTTTTATACTCCTCCTCATCCTATCCGCCTCGTCGGCAATGTTGGCGATGAGTCGACAACAGTGGCGGTGAGCGGTGGCGGAGTCGTAAAAGTCGAAGAAAGAGATGGTTGACTCGAGGGTGGCAGCAAGCAAGGTGGTTAACCGAGGTGGGCGGCGTTGACCGAGGTGGGCAACCGAGGTGGGCGGCGTCGGTGGGGATAGAGCTGGGGTTCAATTCAAGATATAAATCTACAACATCTAGATCTAGATCTAGAATGGTGAGCGCCGACAACGCCCTTCTACAGTCGACGCCGTCCTTCCACTGTACACCATTGTGGGTAAACAAGAGAGATTTGCTTTGGTGATAGGTTTGTTGTTTATGGCTATTGTTTGTGACAAGTTTTTTTGCTTATGGGTTTTATCGGTGACAAGTATTTTTGTTTGGGTTTGATGGTGACAAGTTTCGTTTATGTGTTTCGGTGGTGACAACTTTTGTGTTTATGAGTTTTGGTGGTGATAGATTTGTTGTTTACCGGTTATATCGATGACAAATGTTTTTTGTTTATGGGTTTCGGTAGTGCCAAGTTGGGTTTATGAGTTTTGATGGTGACGGGTTTTTTGTTTATAAGTTTGGGTGATGACAAGTTTTTTGCTTATGGGTTTTGTTAGTGACAAGTGGGTTTGTGGTGTTTTTATGAGTTTTATTCGTGGTGACAGGTTGTTTTTATGGGTTTTGTACGTGGTGACAGGTTGTTTTGTTGGTGATGGGTTCTGTTATTTATTAGTTTGGATGGTGACAAGTTTTTTGCTTATGGATTTTGTTGGTAACATGTAGGTTTATGGTGTTTTTATGGGTTTGTATGTGGTGATAGGTTGTTTTTATGGGTTTTGTACATGGTGACATGTTGTTTTAAGCTGGTGCCGGATTTTTTGTTTATAGATTTGGGTGGTCACAAGTTTTTTGCTTATGGGTTTGGCTGGTGACAAGTGGGTTTATGGTGTTTTTATGGGTTTTTTACATGGTGACAGGTTATTTTGTTAGTAACGGGTTTTTTGTTTATGGGTTTGGGTGTTGACAAGTTTTTTACTTATGGGTTTTGGTGTTGACAAGTGAATTTATGATATTTTTATGGGTTTAATTTGTTCATATATGAATTTTAATCATCACCTAATAGCTCAAATAGTAGAGCAACGTGCTTAATGAATGGTAATGTGGGTTCAAATCCCGCATAGGCTTAATAATAATTTTTGATAATAAGTTTTGTATGTGGTGACAAATTTAATTGCAATTTGTGTGATACTAGTTTTGTTGGTGATAAGTTTTTATACAAGATGACAAGTTTTTTGTATGAGGTGATAAGTTTTTATGCATGGTGATAACTTGTTTATGCATGGTGACAAGTGTTTGTGCATGAGGATAAGTTGTTGTATGCAGTGCTAAACAAAATTACGTGGCGACAAGTCTTATGACAAGGTTTATGATAAATTCGGTTTAGGCTGAGTGGTGACAGGATAATGACGAAAATGGGGGGTGGTGACAGGATGAGCGGTGATAGGATAGGATTTCTAATGACAAGATTTCCTTTGACAGGATTTCTAGTGGGATGTCGTGACACGCGCGTAAATTTGTTTTGACCAGGGGCATTTTTGGAAAATCGAGTAGTTAGCACATTTAATTTGCCCACGCTGTAAGTGCTCCCTAAAGGAGCCAAAATGGGCTAGTTACCCATTTTCGTCTTTTGCCTATTATAATTATGCATATAGGTCAGTGATTTCATGCATGTGTAGTTATCTTAAGAACGCATGAATACACAAATAGTAAAATATAACGAATATTAGAAGTTATAATAACACATATGACATATGATAAACGTGATTTAGTCGTTTTAAACCATAATTATGCAAAGAAATTCAGAATAACTTAAACCACAATATAAAGCAAGTAAGAGTGGATTCCACAAGGAGACCGATTATATTTCACAATGAAGTTTAAGTCAAACTGAAGTAACAAGGAGGATTTTTGGATTAAGTAATTAATACAGTAGTATGCAAAACCGAAGAATTCAAGAGTTTGAATAATCAGTATTTGAAAATAACTCAGACAAACAAATATCCATATTTGCTTGATAAGTGTTGAGAGGGTATACTTGAGCTTAACAAGCAAATAAATTTATAAATCAAGACGCAACTGAGTATAGCGAAATGAGGTTTGTCCAATTAGAAGAATCTTAATCTAGCAATCAATCCTAGCAAAACTGAGCAAATGCAAACAAAAGCACCTCTTAGGATAGGGTAGGTACCGACCTTGTCAGGGCCGGTTGTTGGGCCCAAGGCCAAAAGCCCACAATGATATCTGGATTGGTTCAAGAGATACAAGCGGCCCGCAAGATCCAAAGTTAAAACAAAAGATTATTCTACCATATCTAGAAATTATTCTATCTAGTTTATCACATCTATCTAGTTACATAAGATATCTTGTACATATTTATCTTCTAGGTATCCCCTATATATACAAGGAGGGGGTCACGGGATTGTGGACATTCACATACGCGATCATACACGATCAATAACACAAATACACACGTCTTGTTCCACAAATTCTTTGATTCGTTTTGTTTAGTTCTAGCCGATTTTGGCTAAGGATTCGGTAATTCACCTCTATCGAATTCTAACTAAAACAATTTGGCGCCAATTGTGGGGCAAAAAATAGAGCAATCTCGAACAAAAAGCTTGCTAATTTTCTAGGTTTCCTGCAAACACCAAACAATGTCTGAGTCCGGAGAACTAGAAGGGAATCAGGGTAACACCAACAACTCTTAGCACGAAGAAGTCCAGGCGAAGACGTGAGAGGATGAGATATCGGTGTTCCGACGTCGCATGGAACGTCTCCAGAAGGAACTTAGCGATCAAAAAGGTTTCTTTGAGGCCAGCATCGCCTGCCTAAGTGCTGAAAAACACACAGCTTAAGAACTAGAACCAATTGTTGACTACTGGACGTCAATTGGCACATATCGCCAGAAACACAAACAAACTAGTTACTCAACTAGATTTCTACGCGGGAGAAGGAAACTCCGGGGGAAGCAACGGGCACGACGCACAAGTGGAGGTCAGCGAAGACCAACAAATGCTTGACCCCGCGGCTCACCATGAACCGATCCAGAATGGAGGAATTCTTAGGAGCCGCATCACACCTCCTTGGTCTACTGGGAACCCCCACAGGAACAGGCTTGGGAATGTGTGGTTGGCGGACAACGATGCTAATGATGAAGGCAACGAGAGACGCCGGGAAGTCAATCTAGATGTTTTCATTTGGAGAAAGATCACAGAATAGATCGAGGCCATCACCGATCAAATTCTCAAAAGTCACACCAGATACCAGCCTGTGGAGCCAGAAGCGCCCGGCGGATACGATGAGTCCCATTTCGTCTCCAGAATCGCCCGTGAAAAAATCCTAAGAAGTTCTCTATCCCAAGCATGTCACCCTACAACGGTACCGCAGACCCGAACGAACACATTGCCATCTACAAACAAAAGATGATGACTAGTTCGGTGCCGAGCCACTTTATAGAGGCTGTGATGTGCAAAGGTTTTGGCACAACCCTAACCGGGCCAAAGCTAACTTGGTTCATCAACCTTCCAAGAGGGAGAATAAGGTCCTTCACCGACCTACCTGACTCCTTTCGGAACCAGTTTGAGGGTAGTCGCAGATTCGAGAAACAATCTAGCAATCTCTATCGTGTCAAGCAAAGAAACCAGGAGTCTACCAAAGCATATCTAGACCGGTTGAACCGAGAAAAGGTCACGATTCCTAATTCCGACACAACCACCGTAATAGAGGCCTTCCGACAAGGGATCATACCCGACGGAGGGCTGTTCCAAGAATTGACCAAGCACCCGTGTGCTAGTTTTGAGGAAGTCCAGTCCAAAGCCCTAGCGCACCTCCGACTGGAAGAAGACAGAACACTCCGAAGGAGATCGGCTGAACCTAGAAGCGCCGACAAGAAGGCTACCACAGAACGTAGGAAGAACTACCCCGAACGAAAGCGATCACCTTTCGATCGGAAGGGGGACCGGAGCAACCATCCCTACGACCGGCACCCAGCCAAGCAAGTAAACGTAGCGCGCACCAAGCCTATGACAGACAAGGAGCGTGAGCCATTAACCCCGCCTCTGGAAGATTTCAACTTAAAAATCTCTCCAGCACAACTAGTAAAGAATCTGGCTAAGATGAGAGACCAAGTCAGGTGGCCTAGGAAGGATAAAGCTCCTCGCACAGGAGCGGATGAGAACAAGTGGTGTGAGTTCCACGATAACCATGGCCAGTGGACAAAGGAGTGCATCATGCTCAAGAGGGAAGTAGCTCACCTAATTGCCATAGGGAAGATGCGAGAGGTGGCCCCTCGAGACCTTCTGGTGAATCCCTACCAGAACGAGACAAGCAGGAAGGCACCACCTACCCCCAAAAAAGGGTGATGAACGTAATATCTGGAGGATCGATTGTGCGTGGCTTGACATACTCGTCAGCCAAGAGACACGCACGCGAAGGAAAGCCTACTTTTCTAGAAAGGCGTCCTAGACAAGCAACTAGGTTAGCAATCGTCTTCGACGATTCCGACGCAGAAAATCTGGTTGGCCCTCAACATGACATCTTGGTGATTTCCCTACACATAGGGAACGTTCTCACGAAGAGAGTTCTAGTCGACACCGGTAGCTCAACTAACCTTATAACATCACCGCACTCAAGGAGATGGGTCTATCCGAGAACGATATCCACAAACACCCCGTTCCTCTTGTGGGCTTCAGCGGGGAGGTCAAACACACCGTAGGAGACATCGCATTGCCAACCTTTGCCAAATGGATCAACTTGCAAGTGAATTTCATGGTGATAGACTTCCTATCATGCTACAACGTGGACTGGGCCAACCTTGGATCCACGACATGAAAGCGGTACCTTCCACTTACCACCAAACGGTGAAATTCCCCACACCACGGGGAGTGGAAGAAATCTGGGGAGACCAAAGGCTTTTTAGGGAATGCTATAAGAAAGCCCTAAAGCCTACGACCGCAAGGCCGGAAGCATAACAATTACAAAGCGTTACCCCTCCCATGAAAGCATGCAAACATGAGGAGAAAGAGGTGGAGGAGGTAACACTAGGAGAAGGAAGGGTCGTTCGGCTCGGAGTCGGGTTAGACGCACCCATCAACGAAGAGTTGGTGACATTCCTAGAAAAACACCAACAATGTTTCGCTTGGAGCCACGAGGACATGACTGGAATCGATCCGTTAGTAATCACACACAAACTAAACACGGATCCCGGTTTCCCTCCAGTTAAGTAGAAAAGAAGAAGGTTTGCCCCAGAGCGAATCCAAGCAATAGACGAGGAACTAAGGAAATTGCTAGACACAGGCAAAATCCATGAAGTAAAGTACCCAAACTGGCTAGCCAACGTGGTGGTCGTCCTGAAGAAGAACGGGAAGTGGACAGTGTGCGTGGATTTCACCGATCTAAACAAAACCTGCCCAAGGACTCTTTCCCGCTCCCACACATAGACTCGATGGTCGATGCCACCGTTGTCCATGAACTCCTGACCTTCATGGATGCATTCAGTAGATATAATCAAATCCAGATGCATCCAGAGGATTAGGAGAAGACGTCCTTCATAACAGGACAAGGAACATATTGCTACCGAGTCATGCCTTTCGGATTAAGAAACGCCGGGGCAACATATCAACGACTCGTTAACCATATGTTTTGGGATTATATCGGAAAAACAATGGAGGTCTACATCGACGACATGGTCTTCAAGAGCACGGTAGCAACCCAACACCAGCAGCACCTAGAGGATGACTTCAAAATTCTGGAGAACTACAACATGAAGCTAAATCCTCAAAAGTGCACATTCGGAGCACATTCCGGAAAGTTTCCGGGACACATAGTAACGAAAAGGGGGATTGAGACTAGCCCAGATGAAGTCAAAGCAATAGACTCCCTGAGATCACCCAAAAGTATCAAGGAGGTCCAGAAACTGACCGGGAAGGTCGCTGCCCTCAATAGGTTCATCTCCAAGTCTTCCGACAGGTGTAGATTATTCTACGACATCGTGCAGAAAAACAAGAGCTTCCAGTGGGATGATCGGCACGAAAAGGCCTTCCAGGAGCTCAAGAGCTACTTCTACAACCCGTTGTTGTTGGCTAAGCCTATTCCCGGAGAAATATTGCAACTATATCTAGCAGTATCAGAGAGCACATTGAGCGGAGTTCTAGTGAGGGAAGCGGAGGGCCAACAATCGCCTGTGTACTTTGTCAGCAAGACAATGACCCCTGCAGAGACTAGATACTCTCCACTAGAGAAATTGGACCTAGCTGTGGTGATGAGCTCCAACAAGCTACGTCCTTATTTCGAGTCACACACTATCGCGGTCCAAATCAATTACTCTTTGAGACAAGTGATGCAAAAACTTGAGTTTTCTGGAAGAATGACCAAGTGGGTAGTACAACTTAGTGGCTACGACATCAAGTATGAGCCCCGCAAGGCCATAAAATCACAAGTCTTGGCAGATTTCATCGCTGACTTCTCCCCTAGTCTGGAAGATGCAGCAAGCACCGAGAACCCTACTTCTCTTCCAGAAGAAACACAAGAAGTATGGGTCCTCAACACTAATGGGGCTTCGAATGCCTGAGGGATAGGACTAGGAGCGTCCTAGAATCCGAGAGGGGAGACAGGGTAGCCCAATCCGTGAGATGCAACTTTAACGCCACAAACAATGAATCAGAGTACCAGGCTCGGATCTTCGGTCTAGGGCTAGCTAGCGACCTATCAATCAAGGTCCTGAAGGTGAGATGTGATTCCCTCCTGGTAATGACCCAGATATTACGAATCTTCGAGGCCAAGGATGATCGGATGGCCTTGTACCTGGAGAAAGCAAAGAAATTGGCCGAAGGTTTTCGACAAGTCACCTTGGAACAAGTACCCAGAGAGAGCAACGCCTCCGTTGACGCTCTAGCAGGCTTGGGATCGGTTCTGAACCCAGACGAACATTCCCAGATCCCACTGATCCACTTGCTATACTCGGCCATTGAAAAACTACCAGAGCATCACAAAGCGAGTAAAGTCGCAGATGAGCAGCCATCGCTGAACGTACTCCCAATACACAGTCCAGACACATCCGCTAGAGAAGAACATGGCAAATGAATGAAGCCTAGCACCTCAAGACAAGGCCGAGGCAAAGGCCTTAAAGGTGAAAGCCACACGATTCATCATCCACCAAGGCATATTATTTCACAAATCTGCTTTAGGGATCCTGCAAAGATGCGTGGAAGAAGAAGAGATAGACAAGATCATGAGGTACGTTCACGAAGGTGAATGCGTGAACCGCGCTGGTGGCCAAAGCTTAGCTAACAAATTCCTGAGACATGGATGGTATTGGCCAACACTGCGACGCGATGCTACCAAGTATGCCCAGGAATGCGAAGCTTACCAACGCCACGCACCCACCTCACACCAACCTTCTGAGAAACTTCATCCAACCCTTACTTCCTGGCCCTTTATGAAATGGGGGATGGACATCGTAGGAAAATTACCACCTTCCACAGGACAAAAGGTATTCTTCGTAGCCATGACCGACTACCTTTCCAAGTTGATCGAGGCCGAAGCATATAGAGAGAGGAAAGACAAGCAAGTTATCTCGTTCATCAAGCGCAACATCTTGTGCAGATTCAGGATCCCAGCAACGATCGTGTGCGACAATGGTTCCCAGTTTATTAGCCAAAAGATGAGAGATTTCTGTCAAGAATGGAACATTGATCTAGTAACCTCCATTCCCAATTATCCCCAAGCAAACGGCCAAGCGGAGTTTTCCTTAGTGTATGGTTGCGAGGCGGTCATTCCAGAAGAAGTTCAAGTTCCCACGTCACGATACGGCTTGGCAACCTTCGATTACAATGTGGAGCAACTTGAGGCTGACCTAGACACGGTCCAGGAGTTACGAGAGGCTTCCCAAGCAAGGATAGCCAAATACCAACAACATGTTTCCAGGAGCTATAATAGGAACATGCAAACCCGTGTCTTTCAGGTTGGAGACTAGGTACTTCGCAAAGTATTCCAAAACACGGAGGAACTAAACGTAGGGAAGTTGGCACCTGGATGGGAAGGACCATACAAGATTACACGAGTAGTTGGACAAGGAGCATACCAACAAGAATCCAAGGATGGAAAGGTGGTACCCCGAAGTTGGAACACCGCTCATCTCAAAAAGTATTACTTCTAGACCTTAATCTCTTTTCACATAGTCGATTATCTAGCATTATTAGGATCTTTTGGACTTTCTTCTTTTTCGGTGTGATGTAAGGGGTTCCCGAACCATCGCCCGACCTTTTTTCTAGATCATAACTTTAGCATTTAGCATTAGTTAAGGCACTATTGTTACCTTTTATTGTTGAATAAAGTATGATATGCATATTTTAAGATTATATTCTCGACAAATATGCACGCTCCCTTGGAGAAATTATTGCAAAACTTGCACGACAACAAATATCCTTACTAGGATCAACACATGGTAGCTCCGATCAAGCTACAAACAGGCATTAAACGCCATAACACGCACATAAACATATAAGTGATTAGGCCTATAAGTGACCTAAGCAAGTATCGTCAATATTATCGCAAAACTTGTGAATGACATTTTTAGGCCCATAAGTGACCTAGGCAAGTATCGCCAGTATACTCGCAAAACTCGCGAATGACATTTTTAAGCCCGTAAGTGACCTAGGCAAGTATCGCCCTTATTTTGCAGCGCTGGCACGAACTAATGGATCCATAAAACAAAAACAAGGCAAAAATCGTCAGGAAACATACAAAACCTCAAACGGATTAATCCACAAGAACAACGCACTAAGGTTACTTTCACCATTCGTCGCATACACTTGAATAACCTAGATAGCTCATCAACGGTTGATACTATGTACTAACGTTAGCACATCATAAGATCATACAAACATATTTGTTTTCCACTAAAGTGTGACATCATAGAGCAATCGCTAAGACGCACAAAACACTCCTACTATTCAACGAAGGTGTGCACCGTTCAAACAAATGAAAACAATCCTCTCTAGATACAACTTTTAGAAACACATCTGCCTCCTTTAAAACAAGTATTACTAGGTAAAACACACCTGCATCATTAAAAGATCATTATAACACCGATCGAACCTCTAGGTTATCGGGTGACCATCTTAGAAACACCCTTCGAAATAACTTCGATGATAAAAAAGCTGGTCTAAATCTATGCATCGCATGTGTAAGACATAGGACTATTTGGCATTCCTAAATAAGACGGAAACATACAATCATTCCTAGATACAACTTCTAGAACTACACCTACATCCTTTTTAACAAGGATCGTTAGGCATGTTATACCTACATCATTGAAAGTTGATCAGTACGCTTGCTTCTAGATCCCATGAACGTCCTAGGACGCTCCTTGTGGGACTTCGAATAGCTGAAAATGGTCCAAAATTTTATACAAAGTTCACGGGACCTAAAACTATTTTTTGCCTAAAGCAAGCATGTGTTCCAAGATATACAAGGCCATACAAGGGGCCAACATGGACTAAAAACATAGAGTTCAAAATACTAGGGGTATAAAACATCACCCCACAAAATGAAGCATGGCACCAGTGCCACACCACAAGAAAGTTTCATCGGTGATAAGATTGTCGGAATCAGTAACCAAAAACCAAACTACTGGTGAAAACAACAAGAAACACTTAAGTCAAGTTCATTACACTTGGAGATCATTCCTCTAGGTTAGATTTTTGGGGCTCGGAGGCTGCGACATCTTCGGCTTTCTAGGCACCATCGGTTGGGGGGAGGAGTTTGCGTCGTCGACTAGGTCTTCATTCGGCAGAAGATCCTCCCCTGGAACCTTAGAGCCTGGTGGGAACAAGTCATTGAAAGTCTTTTTGAATTCTTCCAGATACCAACGCTCTCCCCTCCCACTAGCAACATCCTCCAGAATCTCGATCTTGGCTTTCATCGAGTAAAAGGTTCCTACATCGACTACCACCATAGGAAAGGTGTCGATAGTCCTCTGAAGGGCAGCGATCTTCTCAGCCTAGGCATACACATCCTTCTGCAATTTGGCAACCAAATCTTGTTGCGCATCCGACATGACCTGGAGATTGCAGATTTGACGACCAGCTTCCAAAGCCGACTCGGTTGCGTGCTTCTCCTTGGCCTTTAGCATCAACATCTCCTTGAAACAAGACTCGACAGCCATTGAAAACTCTTGCGTTGCCTAGAAACGACACAAGGGGTATTATGACAATTTGAAGATCCCCTAGCCAGAAGTAATACCAGAAAAGAATAAAGAGTAACTCACCTTCATAACGGAGTTCTTGGAGTGGGCAAAAGCTTGACTGGGAGCATGACCCGAGAATGAATTCTTAGCAGCCGCGGGAATGGTTTCCATGACAATACTCCAGAAATCTTTGACATCTTCCTTGAAGAGGTCAATGGTCAAGGGGTTTTCAGCCTTACGTTTCTAGGGGAGGTAGTCATGGGTTACTTCTTTCTTAGGAACAACAAGGGGAGGTAATTTTGAGCCGCGAGAGCTTAACATTCTTTGAAGCATCACATTTGTGGATAAACTTCTATCACGACCTAGATAACAACAATAGTAGGGGTACTATTATCATTCTAAGCAAAGCATCAACCAAGCACTAAGAGGAAAAGTCATGGATGTGCTTTAGTTCTTACTAGAAGGAGCGGGTTTAGAAGAGGTCGACATGTTTATAGCAAGGGATGAGGCTTCTACTTCAATATCGTCTTAATTGGAACTCTGAGGTTGGACGTCACCCGTGGACCCTTCTGGCTTGTTCAAAATCTTGGTAGGGGTACGCTTATCTAGAGTTGTCGTCATGAGCAACTTGATGAACCCTTTGCTAGAAGTCTTTGTGTTGAAACCTTTGGGTACTGCCAACAACACAAAGGGAAACAAATGATTAGAAGCAAGCAAATTTGATACACAAGAAACGCAGAGAAGACATATGAACGTGATTAAAGAGCGGGATCTTAGAAGTTGTGTTCCAAGCATCTAGAAACACATCCTTGTAGATCTCTCCAAGCTCTCCCAAGGATTTTCTCTCTACGAAGAAACAACGGCTTTTCCATCCGGGATTAGGGGTTTTTACACCTGGAATCAAAGGATCCTCGGTGTTTCTAGAGTGGAGGGTAATTCGGTCTGGCCTCATGGGTACGACCTTGTATGAATTCAAGAACTCAGTAACGAGCATTACAATGCCTTTCCTAGACGCTAATTCATCTACACAACACAGAATCCGCCAGGTAGTGGGCATAATCTGAGACGGTGAAACCCTAAGGGCTTGAAGAAAGTCACGAATGAAGGGGGAGAAAGGAAACTTGAGCCCTAAAGTAAATGGGAACTCAGTGAAACAGATCCACCCAAGGCGAATCCAGTCTATAAGCTCGGAGACGGGACAATAGGTTTGGGTCCCATCCGTAAAGCCACTTTCCACAATAATTTTCGCTACCTCGGTCGGGGTGCTTTCACAGGGAAATTGGTCATGTGGGGTGAGGGAATTGGAGGGGGCGAAGAGGCTCGCTTCAGCCATTGAGGGTGAAGAAGCAAGTTGGAGAAAGTGAAAGAAGGAAGATTGAAGAGAGAATTTGGACCTACAAGAATGGACGTGAAGTGACGCTTCTCTGCAAAAGGTGGAGGTTGGAGCGTTTTTAAGAGATACAATTATAGCATGAAAATATTCCGATTTCCAAGGGAGATCAAATCAGACGTTAGAAGATTTGGCTCAAACCAAATATAAAATTCGAATTTGAATTTCCATTTGGTTCGAATGGGGTATTGTTGGGCCCAAGGCCAAAAGCCCACGATGATATCTGGATTGGTCTGAGAGATACAAGCGGCCCGCAAGATCCAAAGTTGTTACACGAGATTATTCTCCCTTATTTAGAAATTATTCTATCTAGTTTATCATATCTATCTAGTTACATAAGATATCTTGTAAATATCTATCTTCTAGGTATCCCCTATATATACAAGGAGGGGGTCGCGAGATTGTAGACATTCGCATACGCGATCATACACGATCAATAACACAAATACACACGTCTTGTTCCACAAGTTCTTCGATTTGTTTTCCTTTGTTCTAGCCCGATTTTTGCTAAGGATTCACTAATTCACCTCTGTCGAATTCTAGCTAAAACACCGGTCACGACCTACTCTGCAGACACACAAACATGCAAACCTGGAAAACTGGTTCGGTCAGTCACGATCTAAAAGGGGGTCGGTAACGACCTACTCCGGGTTACGTAAAGCTTCGAAAAATCAATGTAAAAGATATCAAGGACAAAAGATCCACCACAACACAATCATGAGTCCAAACACAAATCAATGCTCAACCAACTAATAACCTCATGAATGACTTTCGTCACAAATCAACAAGTAAAAATCCCAACTTTCATAAAGATAGAAACTTGCAATCCTACTTGTTATCTATAGGTTTTAACTTTCATCAAGGAATTAAGCACAACAAGATGGATAAATGAAATAGAGATTAAAGGTAAGGTTTTGATCAAAGATTCATGCTTTAACATACACAATCATGTTGGGTTTCACCCCAATCCTAGAAAAGAGAAGATGTGAGTGCCAGGGTGGCTCGGAATTTCTCAGCCATTCTGCTTCTTTACCTGTTTCACCAAGGGCTACAAATTCAGATTCCATAGTAGAATGAGTTATACATGTTCGTTTATTTAAAGGCCATGCGTCCTACCAATGTAAAAATCCAACCACTAGTTCACGTATTTTCATTAGTACTAGCAATGTTCTAAAAACTGCTAGACGGTTTCTAGGCGAAGAGGGGTTGCCTAACGCCTAGGCAGCCTAAACGGTTGACTAGGCGGGCCAAACGGACACCTAGGCTGGTTTAAAGGCGAGGCGGACGGGGACCGCTTAACGCCTAGAAGAGAGTTTTAGAACACTGAGTACTAGATATGCAACTAGCATCAGTATAACCTTTTATAGTGCTAGAAATCCACTATAGGATGATTTCAAATATGTTGTCCTTTTTGGATAGCTTAGAACTTGATTAGTTCATTTCCAATGCTCAATTCCAAGAATGCTAATGTATTTGGACAATTCACGAACTGCAAACGCAATATCGAGTCTGGTACCTTGCATTGCATACATTTGACTTCCTATTATGGTTGCATAATCTATTTGAGAGTTTGATTTGCCTTCATTCTTAATTAATTTACACAAAGAATCATATGGAGTATTAGCTTCTTTAATCTTAAGATGCTTAAATTTATCTAACATCTTATGAATATAATGATACTGAGAAACATTAAACTACCCACTATTTTTTCTAAAATTTTCCAAATTCTAAACTCCCCACTATTTGTCTAAAACCTCTAGCCACAAGTTTGGCTTTAAAAGTTTGTACAGTGTCATCTATATTATATTTTCTTCTAAATATCCACTTACTAGATATTCATTTGGAGCCATTAGGCAAGTCCACCAAAATCCATGTATTGTTGGATCGAATTGAATTCAATTTCATCATTTACAATTTGTTTCTAGAACGCTACATCTCTAGAAGCAATTGCTTCTTTAAAGGTTTTGGGATCTTCATCTATTTGATCTATTTGAAATGTTATCGACATTTCAATGAGTTTATCATTCCTAGTACCATCTACTATGAGCAATACATCATATGGTAATGAAAAATTAGACCCAAAGTGTTGTTGAATTCTGACTCTCTAACTTCTCCTTGGTTCACTTAGTACATCAGGTTGTCTCTTTTTAGAAGAGTATAATGAGTCCTCATGTGGTGGATTATTTCTGGTGACATTTTTAGCATTGTCACTAATTGTATTGCCATTGAATTTTGTCTCAAAACAATTCAGCATCTCAAGATTCTATAACTCAATTGGAATCCACATTCAGAAATTTGTAGGCTTTTGAATTTTCTACATAACCAAGAAAAATACCGTAGGACCCAATTTAGTTCTCTTAGGGTCTAAAATATTATAGTAGGCTGTGCATCCTCATACTTTTTAATAACTTAAATTAGGTTGTCTACCATTATAGATTTCATATGCTGATAATTTTGTTCTTCTAAAGGGTATTCTATTGTGAAAATGACATGTGTGAGTAAAGCTTCTCCCCACAGATTTGAAGGCACTTTTGCATTCACCATCATTGCATTAATCATATCACAAAGATTCTGATTCTTTCTTTCAGCCAATCTATTCTACTGTGGCGTATATGGTGTTGTTATTTGTTGAATAATATCATTAACTTCCCAAAACTCATTGAGTTCTACAGAGAAGTATTCACCACCACTATCACTTTATATAATCTTAATCTTTCTCTCTTTTTAATTTTTCGTTGCGTCTTTATAAATCTTACAGTTTTCAAATGGTTCGCCTTTTGTGTTCATTAAAAAGTCATAAGTATATCTATATTTATCATCAATGAGAGTCATGAAATATCTATCTCTTTCGCTAGTTAAAATTCCATTGAATTCACATATATCATAATGCACAAGATCAAGCATTTCATTGGTCCTTTCTACTATAGGAAAAGGTCTCTTAGACATCTCTACTTGAATACAAATTTCACAACCTATATGTGTATGATTAAAGTCTCCACTAATGATATCATTATTACACATCATTTTAAGAGTTCTATTTATTCACATAAGCAGGTGTAGAATGTCATAAATCAATAGAGACAACAGAATAAACAGAACAAATATTTTTGTTTATAATACTAAGTTTGACCATTCCATTAAAAGAGTATCATTTGCCTAGAAAGGTTCCAGCCTTGATCAAGATAAGTTTATCAGATGCTAAAACAACCTTTAATCCAGCCTTACATAAAAGATAGTAGAAACTAGATTCTTCCTAATCTCAAGAACATGAAGAACATGCAAATGTGAATGTCTCCCATCCCCATAACTTTAGACACATTATTGTTGCCCATAGGACTCCATCGTCATTTTTAGAAAACTTGCAATTCGGACGGTGCCCCTGAGTTTTGGGCTTTTCCGGATGGTTCCCTTGAAAAAACACTTATTCTGGATTCAACCCTTGACGTTTTTTACTAGTTCGGTTCAAGGACTTCTTTCACTTATTCTTTACTAGAGAACCTGGCCACGTAGCTCGCAAAGGGCTGCTTCTCAAGTTACCTCTCTTTGTTAGGTTGGAACATCTCGTCCCTCTCCTCCGCACAGCGGACGACTTTGACTAGATCCCCACCCAATTCGGACCTTTTAAGCTCCAAGAGCCTCTCCATCAACCCCCCATAGATCATAGATTCAACTGCCTCTCTCCTCCCAAAGTAGCCGATTTCAAGGACGCAATCCAGGCCCAAAGCCTTGATATCGAGGTCATCGGAGTTGAGGAGCCCAATCAGCTTAGGGATCTCGTGGTTAGACTCGATTTCGCCCACAAGAGGGCTTTTGATGGACCTGAAGAGGGATTAGAGGTTTCGGAGGATGGAGGCAGAGCTGAAGGAGATGAGGGCGTGGACGGTCTGGCCCATCAACACCTGCCCCATGAACACATTCTTCTTGAATTGGATCAAGGTCGATAACGAAGGCAGAGCGCTCACATTGGGGGTGCGAGGAGATGGGGTTGCAGAGGATGAACTCGAGGCCAGCGAACACGTTGGATTTGAGCACTAGGCTCGCGGTTGAATCCCTGGGAGACGCGGGCCTTGATTTGGGCGAGTAAAATAAGCAACGTGGTTTCCTCCTCCTCCTCGTCCTCTAGGGCTTTGGTGAGATTATGGAGGCTCTCGTGGTCGATCTAGGCCTGGATCTCGGACTCCATGCTGCCGACGACGCGGGCAAGCTCGTGGGAGGAGGCGCGGCGACGGAGGAAGGTGCGGAGGCCACAACCAACGAGGCGAGGGCTATCAATGAGGGACTTGAGGAAGGAGAGGTGGCCCGAGAGATGGGAGAGATGAGGCTCGGAAGAAAGGATGTGTCTAACTCCATTTTGATGGACATGTAACGAAAACGTGAAAGAGCGGCACAAACCAAACTGGTAACAAACATCAAGGGTAGAATTCAGAATAACTTTTTTTCAAGGGTGTCATCCGGAAAAGCTCAAAACTCAGGGGCACCATCCGGAATTTCCCTAATTTTAAATTGTGAGATATAGTTGGATACCTGAATTGTAGCGCCAGGATCATACCACCAATCCTTTGTAATTTTAATTGCTACCATATTCGATTCAATCACCATACCAATCATTAATCCTGAGATCATAACGACAATTCTTGAATTTTTTTTTCCAACCATGCGGGTTTCTTTGCTTCCACTTTCTTGTTGCCTTTTCTTCTAGAATCTACAATTCCTTTTGAACTGACTGGGCTTGTGACAGAAGTGGCACTTTGACCTAGTGTCTTTGTCATCCTTATTGGACCGTTTGTTCCTTATTGTTGTGATTTTCATTGAATTTCTTACTCTTATTTCCTGCACTCTTATTAGAGTTATCACCAACAACATTGTTCGCTTTAGAATCAAACTCAGATTCCTTGTTGTATTTCTTCCTGGTTTCTTCTTCTATCCTTATTCAGATTCTTCGTTAGTATGCACAAGTTTCTTTCTTTAGTTATTCCAAGATGTAGGCAATTTCGCAATTATGGCTCCTACTGTTTTCGCCAATGGTCAAAAGTTTTATTAAGCAAAAACCGAAGTTTTAGCAAGTCAAACCAAAATACATCAAAGCCTAAAGCTTTTCCAAATTCCCAACAAGGTCAATAACTAGTAGATCTCATCACAAGATCTTGTTGATTAAGACACGATTCCAAATCGAAAGAAAATGTCCACCTAAGAATCCTTGCACCTATGAACATCAATACTCAACTTAGGCAATTCAAGGGAGACACAACAATACACAATCTACCCAAGATCCTAGCCCACCCAAAGACAACAACACATATCTTACCAAAACTGGCGCAAAGCCAACCAAAGGGGATCGTAACACCCTGCAAGGTCCTAGGACAACTCACACCCTATCTAGGCATGAATTGCCTAAGACTCGGTGCATAGACAAAGGCCAAACCTCTTTCTTTGTATGCGTCCTCAAGCTAAGACCAAAGCCCCAACACTCAGCGAATAAAGGGAGAAATAAGGACACACTTTGCACTCTCTTCTAACCCTGCCCACCATGCCAGGAAAACACTTATAGCCACAACCTTACCATGAATGCATGTCCTCTTCTCCTAGTGGTCTTGAATCTGGCTAAAATTCTAAATTTGCAATCATTTATGATCATATTTGCACAAGTTGTGGCATCCGGCCTTAACTGTTATAGATCACCTCATTCCACCAATACCAAGTATAATAGACTAATCCTTAGATGCCCAGGAACTTTGATTGGAAATATCAAAGTCTTAGGCATCTTGATGCGAGAGAAGATATAATATTTGCAAGTGGAAGTCCTACCCAAAATGTTGATTTGGGTATAGTTCTATATCACCAATGTTATTTGCAGTGTTTTATTTGTCATCTATTGAAGTTGCATTGGCTTCTACTTAGGGAAACTCCATTTTGGTTTTTACAAATTGACATTTTTTTGAATTAACTCTTGTAGGGAGTGGAAAAGCATTTCATGTGATCAGAAACTTATTTGTTTCTTACTAATTGTTGTTGTATCTTGTTTCCAACGTAGTCTAAATTCCTTTAGACGACTTGATGGTTGTAAACAGATTCTACAGTCTTTCAGAAAGACGATTCAAAATGTGGCCTCTATAGAGAACTTCGTCTTCCTCTCTCTTTTTTCTGTGATCTTTAATCTCTTGGCTTTCTCCTTTAGTTGGTTCAAGGATAAGCGCCAAACTTTACTCTATGTCATAGGAGATCTTTAGAGCAGTCAACAAAAACTTCATCTGGTCTTTACAGCCACTACGTACTAGAAAACTTTCATTTAGCGATGGATACTAGCGACGGAATTTATTCGTTGGTATAATAGTTACAACAGTAACAACGAATCATCCCATCCCTAGCTATTTTAGCTACGAATATTGAAAACAATATGAAATTTCTTTTAATTTCATTTCTAATCAGACAACAAATATGAAACTTCCCATATTAAAAAAAGGTTCTTGAAGAGATATCATTCTATATTTATAAGTTATTCCTCGAATATGTTAGACGTACAGTTAATTCAAAGCGGTTGAGAAAGTTAAAATCAGCTTACAACATAAAGGAAGTTTTGTAAAAAATTTATTTGATTCTTGTATTGTATTGGGGATTGGTAATGATACTTTGATTTTAAATTATAAACCTTATTTCTTTTATACGAGTTAAATGTTTATATGTTTTCTTGTTGTGTTCGTATTGCAAGATCCAATTGTTCCGTTATCGAACTAGGTTGATAGTGCCTCGTGTGGTCTACTAATGAACAATGGTTTGTCCGAAAGACGGGTGCATGCTACAAGAAAGAACTTTAATATTTCTTTTAATTTAAAAATCATAAAGAACTTTAATATTTCTTTTAATTTAAAAATCGTACAATGGGGGATGTTTCTAATGAACTTTCCTTTTTAATTAAGAAATTGTTTCTCAATCCCATCCCCACTATCTCTTTCGCCAGGAAGTTCCTTGTTTTTGTCAAACCCACGTATTTTTTTTAATTTCACTCCATCCGATCCCCACAGTTCAGAAAACAAATCGAAGATTCATTAGCCGATCAGCGTCAGGTGAGTACTCAGCTTCTAACATACTCCGTAATCTTTTTTTTTTTTTCCAGTCAGTGATTTTGATACATATCAGGCTTTCAGCAAAGATGGGCTGTTGTTTTAGCTCACCGAGGACCTCTAATAGGCCAAACCCTAGCACCAGCAACAATAATCGTATGTACGCTCTGCATCTTCTTTCTGTTTTCTGCCATTCCTTTTTTTTTTTTGGTTGAAGTTGCTATCGTACTTTTGATATATCTAGAGCTGGGGCATCGTGGAAGTTGATCTATTGTTAAATTTTGTGCTCCTTGTTTGTTGTTAATTAATTGTTAATTTTGTGCTCCTTGTTTGTTGTTAATTAATTGTGCTCTTTGTTTGCTGACTTGTTCGGTGCTGATAGTCTTAGCGAGCAATATATACTCCCTTCGTCCCATAATGTTGTCCCCTTTCATTTTCGGTCATCCCAAAATGTTTGTCCACTTTCCTTTTATATCAATAACTTCTTCCAATCTTACCTGTATTCACTCTCTATACTTGCCCAGTGGCGGTACCACGTTGTGACGAGTGGGGGCTGTAGCCCCCACTGAGATTTTATTTTTTAAAAAATATTATTAATATTGTAATATTAGTTCCTCCGTATTAAAATAATTGTCCAAATAGCATTTGTATATATACTAAGAAATAATTATTTTTCCTATATTACCTATAGTATTATAGAGTTAATTATTAGTATACAGAAACATGAAAATACATGTATGATTATGATATAGTTAATTATTAGGAATATTAATGGAAATTGATGTAAAAATATAAAACTGACAAGTATTGTGAAACAAAAAAAGGTGGTCATATAGACAACTATTTCGAAACGGATGAAGTATTAAAAAAACACATATATAAACAAACATCATCATACACTACAATTGAAATGAAGTTAGGTGGTAAAAAAAGGATGGCGAAACATACTTTTGGTAGAAAATATTAAATATTAACTAGTTTTTAGAAAAGATATGAATTTTTGTTTAAAATAATGGAAGAAAGTGTATACAAAACGACCCTTAGTTAATTTTCGCTCAAGATCTCTAATTTGTTAATTATGTTTCATTTTATATACTCGGGTTAGGACTAATTTTATACTTATAAATTAAATATATCGGGTTTATTCCCAATTCAAATGATCAATGATCAAATTTTTTACAATTATACTTAAATAAAGCTTGCTAGCCCTCTATGGACTAAAATCCTGGTTCCGCCACTGTACTTACCCCCATTATCCAATTTTTCCACCTACTTTATCTCATTTCAACTTTTATTCCCTATAAATTTTCAAAAATACCCCATTACGTACAATCATATCTTTTACTCACTTTATTATACTTTTTCACTTTCCAATACCACTTTACACCTCTCATTAAAAACCGCAAAAACCGTCATTTTGGACAAACACTATGGGACGGAGGGAGTGTATATATATCTAGACGAACGCGCAGGAGAGATAGATCTTGTAGTACAACATGTAACATTAGGTGGACCGTTAGATTAAGCTAAAAAGAGGGTGAGATTTGAGGGTACAAAATAGGATTATTTTTAGGGGGTGGATATGATCATTCCTATGTGGCTGCTAACATGGAAAGAAATGTATATTATGGGATTTGCAAGAGAAAATCGGGGGGCAATTAAAAAGCCATGATTTTTAATCTTAAAAGAAAAGTAGCAGATTTTTAGGGGGATTTGGTTGTTCACATAGACGGACACAGGGGGGCATGAGTGAGCCGGTGCCCCCTTCACTCCGACGAGAAATCGGTATGGAGTAGAGGTGGCCGAGATTGCACCGTGTTTATTGTCGGTGCCATTGTTGTGACCTGTGAAGCTATACGAAGAAGAAGACTCAGATTTACCCTATTTTAAGAGGGAAACAAAAGGACTTAAAACGACGTCGTTTTGGGGCAAACCAGAACGACATCGTTCCACTAAAAAAATATAAACTCTGATTTTTAAATAAATGAACAAAAGTTATTAAAACTCTTCAACTTCCCATTGCCAATGCAGCGTGGGAACTCCCGAATTCCCAATCAATTGGGACGAGCGGCGCCTCCTCCTCTCTTATGAAGACATGTTGCTTCATTGAAATTTGTGGGATTTAATTAAGTGGTTATTTTCTGGTTGGATTGATATCTTGATTAACTGGCTGATTAGGACTAACCATTTGATATCTATACTACCTATAATATAAAGCGGAGACAATGTCTTTACAAAAATTTGCGCCACGTGTCATTTCAATAATAAAATAATCAGTCGAGCCCTCCCTTATACAAATTTAGGTAGTTAGAATCTCATATAATCTTATCCCGTAAAAATTGATTAAAATTTACCAAAAATTATGAATTATCCCGAAAAATTATAAATTTTCACTTATCAAAAAATAATTATAATCTTCCCATAAATATTAAGGAGTACTAGTTAATAAAACGTGATATTTATCATAAAGTAATTTTGAATAAATCCAACTTGTTTATATTATGAGTTGATTTACTATTGGTGAAAAAACACTAATCATAATACGAAGATACATATATATGATCCTATAATTTTAACATGATCATTGACGTTATATATATATATATTAAATTGGATTTATATCACATTACCCGTACATGGTACGGGGGTTAAACTAGTTGTGTATTGAATTCGGATTCAATTAAAGAATGCAAAATTGGAATGGTAGGATTGATATGTTAATTAACTGAGTTATTTTCTTTGCTCTTAATTTGATATCATGATTAATTATTTTACTGAAATTCATCAAATAGTTTCCCCATTAGTGCACTACATTAATTGAATTAGTTTTCCATAACTTATTTGTTTTAACTCCTTCTTATATAACTTATACGGTTTTTGTGAACAATTTAATCGGGTGATTGATAAATTTTGTTGAAATCTATAATATTTTTGGAGTTAAAAATTTCTTATAAAAAAATTTGAGCCCCCCCCCCTAATTATTTTCTGCGTCCGTCACTGGTTGTTCATTCAAATTAAAAAACCATGATTTTTAAAGTTTGAGAATAATTTGTTAAAAAAAATTAATTTGCCATAAATTTAAAAATCAGTAGTGAATCCTAGAAAAACTATTAGTCCGTGTTTGAATAACTATGTACAATAGCTTGAATAGTTACAGAGTTGAACATAAACTATTGCTTTATGAATCTTTTTCTAAAAATCGGTGTGTTCATACATTACTATAGTTGAATAAACACTTGTCTTCATATGAAAATTAATTCATTATAAGCTGAATCATTACATATTAAAATAATAATGAAAATAAAGACCTTATGTGACCATTGAATATGTAAATTTAATGCATTGAATGAGATGAAAATAAGGATTATTACAACTCGAATAAATACTAAAATAAGTTTGAAAAAGTACATCTGTTTTTCAATATACACTGATATGATAAAAAATGTCCTTGTCTCTGTCTTCAAACTTCATCCATTATTCATCCCCCTTCTTGAATAACTGCAAAACAAAATACGCATCTATGAATATCAATTCATGTATAATAGTACACACAACTAATATTGTTGAACAAGTGTTCATCATATAATGCAAAACTATCAAAACGAAAATACATTATTGTAAAAGTTGTCTTATAATCATTGAAAATCACTATTTTACAAAAATATAGAATAATTATTATTTGAAAAAATATTACCAATATATAGAAAAGCACAATAGACACACATGAAACCGAAATGAAAAAGCAATCTTTTCATCTTATAGTGAATAAGTTCATGAAAATATTTGAAAAAGATTCAAAGACAAAAACCATTACAAATTTAAAACTAATATGTGAAAAAGTTGTAAAATAATCATTGAAAAACACTATTATACAACATGAAAAATACAAAACTATTTATATCCATTATTTGAAAAATTATTATTAATATGTTGAAAAACATAATAGGCCGACATACATAAAACAGAAATGAAAAACATTCATTTTATGTCGTAAAAAAACAAGATAACCCATATTGGTAGAGGTTTTTCAACTATGAAATATCATATTGTATTGAAAAACAGTATGATGTAAATTGAATTAAAAAAAGATAATCCATATTGATAGATGTTTTTCAACTATCCTTTTCAACATATTCAATAAACAAATCTGAATGCTTGTTCTAATTCCATATAGCTACAAAAACAAACAGACCGTATGATATTTACATGGAAAAACAACCACATTAATTAATCCCAAAATCTACAATGTAAACATACTAAACTTATAGAAGAAAAAGATGCACAATCGACTTGAATGATTATGTGACTCGGCTAAAGTCGTCGTGCCAAGATCAAAGATAAATAACCCAAACAAACAAACTAGTATAGTAAGCAAGTAAGGGGTCGAACCCAAGGAACTATGGCTTCTAGTATTAATATAATCAATATATACTTCTAAACCTGAAGCAGTTAAGGGCAGTTTCGTCAATAAGAATTTTTAAACCATCCATCCTATTTTTAATTAAGAGATTTATTATGACAATTTAATATCCATTTATATAAATACTAATTGCAATTAAATCCATCATATCTATATGTAATATATCTTGATATCCCTAATTTTAATAACTGATTTTTATCTTAATTTTCTATCCATTTGTGTCGAACAAGATAAACTATAGCCTATGTATGTACACATGTTATTACTTTGTGATTACAATAACAAATAGCCCAAACTAATAATATACGGTTAGCATGTTGATAGGTACGTATTTTGTTTTTAGGAAATAGCTACGTATACTTGGTTAGCATGTTGATCAATTAATGTGAGTAATTAGGGAGTACAATTTTTTTATTTGTAACCTACTTTTTCCCCTAAAAATCCAAATTAATAAAGAGATTAGATTCACCTACAAATCTATATATGAATTTATGAAAACGTATCCTATGGATAAACAAGGTAAGTGCTAAACATAATCAACATTAAGGACGTATTTATTTTTTATATCTCATTCACCTTATTTTTATTTATGGATATTTCATATAAATTTTCATCCATAAATAATTTATCATCTTATCTAAATAATATAAATCTTTTTATATAATATAACATCAAATCTTCTTATTAAAATATAATTTGTAATATTTGTTAATCAATATTTCACTCATCCAACAACATATCGATAATAATTAATATTTTAGTCATCTAAATATGGATACGGGTTCAGGCTAATTCAATATATATTTATAAATCTGAAATAGTTAAGGACAATTTTATCATTAAGTTATATATACCCTACCTACCCTATTTTTGTGTAAGAATTTTTTATATAACTTTTCTAATCATAAAGAATTATCACTTTTTGTAATTACATACAATTTATTTTGAGTTTGGATTTAGTACAAATTTGAGTTTTTATATATGGAAAATAAATCTATTGATGAGATCGGTTTGATGGGTTGATCATTTTGAGTTTTGGTTGTTATATGTGGAGAAAAAACATATTCATGGGTTGGTTTTGTACGTTTAAAAATTTTGAGTTTGGATTGAGTACATGTTTGGGCTATTACATATGGAGAATACAGTTATTAGGCTGGTAGGTTTCGTATGTTGGTCATTTTGAGTTTGGATTGAGTACAAGTTTGAGTTGTTATATGTGGAAAGTAAACCTATCGATAATATCAGTTTGATGGATTGATCCTTTTAAGTTCGAATTGAATACAATTTTGAGATGTTATATATCCACTAATAAGGTCGGGTCGTTAGGTTGTTCGTTTGAATTCGGAATGGGTACAAGTTCGGGTTGTTGAAATTTACATGTCAATTGGGTAGGGTCATTACAAGTTTGGTTCAGTTGAATTCAGGTCAGTCAGTTTGGTTCGGATTGAATACGTGTTGACATTGTTAGTT
Source organism: Polygonum aviculare (assembly GCA_934048045.1). Lineage (NCBI taxonomy): Eukaryota > Viridiplantae > Streptophyta > Magnoliopsida > Caryophyllales > Polygonaceae > Polygonum > Polygonum aviculare. Next base: position 12,269,973 of record OW204032.1, on the reverse strand, counting down.
TTGTAGGTTAGTTGGACCAAGTTAGTATGGCTTCCTTGCAAGTTTAGATTGACCAATTGGTAAAGAGAATCGACTATTTTACACTTTCGTTTGACACCAGCTTTTTTTTACCAGCTGGACGATGAACATAAGTTATTTATTTATTTTAATAATGAAAAGATATTTATATTAAAATAATTTTATATATGCAATTTTAAAGTCAGGATTATGCCATTAAGTTATCCCCTGCTTACGGACAAGTATCTGTCATTAACTAGGTTCAAACCATCTGATTCAAGTTTGTTGTGCATAGGTTCATGTCACTAAAATTAACCAATGAACCGATTCTAAATTTTACAACTTTCATAATACTTATCGGATTCAAATAAACTATGTATTTGATTTATAATACCTATGCTACATGTAAATTAATATTTTAAATTTTATTTGAAAAAACCCCGGGCAAGGCCCGGGTTATAACTAGTTATCAACTAAAGATAAGGGGGGATTTAGAGAAGAGATCTAAACTAATCTAAACTAGAAAACAAAACAAACAAATAAATAAACATGCAAATATGGGGAAACAATTGATAAGGAAACAAGTTCATTCAAAAGATCCACTCTTTAATAATCACTCGATCATAGATTTATCCATTGATTTCATTCACACCTATGGTTAATTCCTATCCTGATCATTAACAATCGCAAGTCCACGGTCCAAGCAATTCTATAACCCTAGGCAAGGACGCTTAACCTAGAATTAGCATAGAGAACAAGGATATGTAGGATATAATATCAAACAATCAAGCTACGAGTCAATTGTAGTTGCATAGACAACAGGTCTAGGTTAAGTTGTTTTCACAGATTAGTTTTGTCCACGGTCCAAACCTAATCAAACAGTAGAAAGCTAATCAATTCAATAGGGTCGCGAATCCTAGAGAAACAATCAACAATCATAAGATGAAGCACAAGAGAATTAATATTAACCAAAGGATAGAAATCAATTACCAAAACCTCACGAGTTCATACATCAGAGCTTCTCCCTTGAACAAACCCAAGGAGACTAGCTCTCCATAACTAAACTAAAAACCTAACTTGTGGAAGAAGGTAGAAGGTAGAAGATAGAATGTAGAAGATATCCAAAACCTAAGGCTGGCTCCTCCTTAAATAGCCCAAGGAACAAGCTCCACGAGATAGATAAGGAAAGAGGCAAAAGATAGAAAAGGAAACAAGATAGAAAGATTTCGGCCCGCTTCGGATTCGGCATCACCGCGGTCGCGTCGCGCAGGCCGCGGTCGCGGTATCACGACAGAATCACTAGTGTCACTTCGGAGGCTGTTTTGACCATCTTCGGCTTGGAATCTGACTTCGGTGTAAAAATATGAATTGAAGCCATTGAAGTTAGCTTTCCAATGGAACTGGAATCAGCTCAATCCGACCTCTATAGCTCAAGATATAGCCTTCGCAAGCAAGTGGTGTCGCGCAGACAGCTCAAAACGCCTTAAAACTCTTGATTCTTGAATTCTTGTGTCTTCGGCCTTGATATTACAGTTATGCTCAAATCTAACCTAAACACTCTCAATATAGCCCTAAAATACAAGAGTTATCCTATACAAAATAGGCCGAATCATTATGCCATCATCATTGTTGTATTATCATTCTATTCAAGTTAGAAAGGTTATTTTTCATACAATCAACAACACTTGTTCACAGAATAAAAGTTCAACACAAAGAATGCATATGACGAACGAATATTACCTCTTTCGACCTTTCTCTTCCTTTGAAGCTTGTCACTAGACTTCGCCATTGACCTATATAAAAATTTGATAAATCCCAGTTAAAACCAAACTATGAAGTCCGAGAACAACCAAAAAGCCCCAAAATTTGAAAAATACTATTATACCACATGAAAAATACAATAACATGTACGTATGTTATTTGAAAAATTGTTATCAATATGTTGAAAAACACAATAGACATACCTGAAACAAAAAGCAAAAACACTAATTTTATCTTTTAATGAATAAGTTCATGTAAATAGTTGAAGAAGATTCAAAGCTAGAAACCATACGCTTCTTCTTGTCGATCTCTTTCAAGTTGCATCCATACACGTCTTTGTCTATGAACTCATACCATAAGAACCCAAATCAAACCCTAATGAATATAATCAAACCCTAATACCAAGCACAATCATCACTACGAAACGCAATTTTGAGGGAATGTAATTAGTTGAACAGTTGAACCCTAATTATCACTATCAACAAGAAGATTGTAAATCCAATCCCTACTAATCACTCCATTCAATTGAATCTAAAGACAAAATGACTAATCGATTCAATATAAACAAGAGATTGTCAATTCAATCCCAAACCCAAATAATCACTTCATGTTTTTGTTTTTTGTAGAAACACCATGAATATCACAGTAATTTGTGTGCTTTAACCCCAAACCCAAATTTTTTTCATAGATTGATAAGACCAACAATCACAATTAATCTACTAAATTTAGAGGTAATTGAAGCAAAAAACTTTTTTACCTAAATTCTCGAGGTTAGCCTCCAGTTATGAGGGATGAACGAAGACGAAAAGAGGAGATAAAATCGCTTCCAGAAACTATCGATGGAGGAAAACCGAAATGTGAAGATGAAACAGTGTGATTTGGAGAGAGAGAGAGAGAGTATCAATCAAAATGGAGAAAATTTTGGGGTTTTTTCAAGATATGGAAAGAGAAAATTTTCAAACGTGATTTTGGATTGAAATTGGGTGATTCTCACCCATTATAGGATTGTGTACCTTATTTTCCCCTCAAATGTACCATTGATTATCTTTAATCTAATGGTTGAGATTGTAACGTACGTTTTACTATAAACACACGTTTTACCAGAGCACTATTCTATATATATATATATATATTGAGAGGACTAATTTTATGGTAAGGACTACTCCTTGTGGTAAGGAGTAATCTTATTGTTGGATCGTAAGTCAATTAGAGCGGGTGTCCTTAACTGGGTTAAGGGCGTCCTTAAATGCAGCGGAATAAAATGACTTAGATAGGAAAACGAATAAGATAATGGACACAATGATTTATAGAGGAACCCCACTAAGACCAACTAGTCTTATGGGTAAACCTCTACCTCCGTTGGAGGATTTTCGAATAGTCGTCCTTATCTTATTCAGAGAGAGTCCTTACAACTTAGGCGAGCCGTTACAATTCTCTGGGCTAAGCGTGCGTCCTTACTCTCACTAGTAACTCTCCTTTGATCCTAACAAGTAACCTAACTCTCTTAGCTATAAAGCAGCTAAACACTCACGTCTCTCACTATACATCGTGAGAGACAAACTAACTTTCTAACACTTTTGTGGTTTGGTTTGGATTTGATGTGGTTAGACTTTCTTTCTCTGACTTCAAGCTCACTTGATCTTCTTGATCTTCGTTCTTGAACTTGAATACTTCGAGAGTGAGCTTGAGAGAAAATCTTCAAAGTCCACACCGCTATGCATAACCCTTGGGGGTATTTATAACGCTAGTGGCTTTTGTCCTATAGCGTCCTTTGAAGCTTCTGCAGGATCCGTTGTCTTTCTTCAACGGTGCGATTTGCATCTTGAGGAAGTCAACTCTGTTGACGCTTGGGAAGCCTCTGCGTGGTCAGGGGACCATCTTTTGGAAAGCGACATCTTTGGAATTGTTCACTCGTGCCCAGACATAGGAAGTTTCCTTTTGAGGACTACGGCCGATTATGAAGTAATCATGTTGGGGCGGCCTTGCTTTGAATTTGAACTTCTTCCGTAATTTGGCACGCGTCCCTACTCGATGAGGACTCCGTCCTATCTTCGCAGGGACTCCATTCTTCTGTTCAGCTTTGGAAGTTCTGAAGGAGTGCGTCCCTACAGCTTAGGGACTCTCGTCACCTGTTGTCCTTTTTACTCTTGAGCGTCCTTTGGACTTACCTGAGATCAACACTCGGGCAACTATTAAATACCTTTTGAGTTTGTCATTACAAAACTAGGGACGATCATTATTGATTAGATAGTAATGACTGACGTCCTTAATATCGTCCAACACTTATCCATTAGATTTACCTCCTTACTATGTGATGGACGGTCTAGATTTAAAAAAAAAATAGGAAAATGTGTTTTTTTACGAAAATGATATTATTTTCTTTTCGGAAAAATACCGTTAGAACATTTAAGTACGGCTGTTCAATTTTATACACTAAAGAGTTCAAGTTAATATACTATACAGTTCAACTTATAAATACTACAAGTTCACAACACCAACAACAACAACATGTACCCAGGCAATCCCGTAAAAGCAGGATCTGGGGGGTCAGGACGGGGCATTTCAGACCTAGATGAAATGCACCCAATAGGACCCAAAAAACATAGACCGGACCATTCAACAAACTACACCGAAAAACTAATTAAGAATAAGAAGAAGAAAGAGATTAAATTATACAAAAACAAACCCACTAAGCAAGCAAACTAAGTTAAACCGCCAGCCACCAAAAGAATACACGACTCCACCAGAAAGCTGACTAGCTGTCTAACAGGCTGATCTTCTCCCTCCACCTCTCCCTACACTGCGCCATGTCCTCTGAAATCCCTAATAGCCTGATGTCCTGTCTTTTGTTGTCCATCCAACGCTTCTTCGGGCGGCCTCTATCCCTCCGATATACTCCTAAATCCAACCGCTCACATCTCCTAATTGTTGCGTTTGGGCTCCTAAATACTACGAGTTCAATTTTCAATATTATATGGGTTCGCTTTTTTTTAACTATTAGTACAATTTTTTGTTTTATGAGTTCAACTTTTATATCTTTTGAGTTCATTTTCTATATAATTCGATTTTCTCAAAAATAAAATTATTTTAGTTTAATATTTTATTAATTTAAAAATATTTTTTCCTACAAAATAACAATTGTAATACATAAGGTTACTCCTTACCGTAAGGGGTTGTCCTTACCATAAGAGTTCAACTTATATATATATATCAGGATCAGGGTCGTCGAATTGATTTTAGAGGCCCATGCGGCATACGTTAACTTTATCACCATTCAAATTTTTTAAAAATAAACTATTTATTAACTTTTACTAATTTTTATTAGTATTTTTTGGAGATATTCTTTTATTGTCTATCATAATTTATTAAATAGTTAATTAAATTTTCTAATAATACAATTGTAGAAATTTAGAATGTAATAATGAACAAAAAAATACTTTTATCAAGAAATAAATACGCCCCATTCAAATAAGTACTTTATAAAGAAAATAAAATATATAAGGTCTAATATAATGTAGTTACTCGCTTATGATTAGTTCATTCAATTAATAACAAGGCATTGGACAGTAAAACAATTACACGGAAGAATGCCCCATCTATACTATATATTAAAGCCGTGAATTTTCGAGTCTTAACGTTAATTTTGACCCCACTCCATTTAAAAAAAAAAAATAGAAAAAATTTTTTAAAGTCTTTCTTATTCTTATTAAATATCTATCATCTCTTTTTTTTTTTAATTTCTATCTTTTTCACCTAATTTCTATCTTTTTCAACTATTTGTTTAGATATTCTTTTTTTGTAATTCAAAATTATAATTAATTTTTAAACTTATTAGTGACTCTGAATTTTTGTTTTTACTGTATTTTTATAATCATATACATTCGCCATATTTCTCTATCAATATTTTTTTGTCCCAAAAATTAACATTTAAGCTACATATATAAACTTAGTTTGTGCTATAATATTCATTTATAAGTTATATGGATCTATAACTATACTATTATTAAATTAATTATTAATTTATAAGATCTATTAAAGTATACGGAAAAAAAATTCAAAATTTATTAATACCGATAAAAATCTATTTTTCTAAAATATTTATTTAAATAAGCCATAATTAACTTAATTTTTGAATTCTATCATCGTATAAAAATCTTGTTAACTAAGAAAATACATATGTTGATAAAATATTTCACTTGAAATTTCATATCGTATCCTATATTATTTTTTAAATTAATCAAATCCATTTTGAAATAATATGATTGTGTTTTATCCATACTTTTAATTTAATTCATATTAAGTAAAATTTTAATTTCAGTTTATTCCTAACCTGGATCACTCAATATAACCCTAAAATACAAGAGTTAACACATACTAAATAGAGTATATTGTACTAAAATAATTTTAATATGAGGCCTTAAATAAACCCGATGCCCTATGCGAGTGCACACCTTGTATCTATTCAAGACCAGACTGATTAGGATTGTCTACTATATTATATTGCTTTCATTATCAAAAATAATAATAATAAAAATAGTCAGGCTTCTCCGAGGGAGCGACCCGATTATGGTAATTCTTGCTACATAAGAGCATCTTCAACAGTTTCTCAAAAACATTCTTCAAAATAGAGAACCAAATATCACACTTTATAGTTTATCTAGACAATTAATCCAATAACTTCTCCATTTTGGAGAATACTCAATTTATTTGGAGAATACCCTACATTTAGGGAAGTTCCCTATTTTTTTCTCATCCTTCTCCATTTTAGAGAATGAGAGGGAGAATCTATTGGAGTGAAATCTAACCTAAACACCTCAAAACTCCCAATTTCTCCATTTTGGAGAAATCGTTTGACATGCTCTAATTAATTTCTTTCCTTATTAAATGCATTCCTCCTTCAGCTCTTGATTTTAGATAAGATGTGCTATTCTTCGCATCATTTTGCTATACATCATACTAAAAAATAGTAATACTATCCTTGCCCTTAAGTAAAATTGTAAAACCAAGGAAATAATATATTAACATTTTTTGTTAACATTTTCAACCAATTGGCATTTACATGTCAGTCTGTTTTCACTAAAATTAATATGATTTGTTTCCATTTTAACAGACCACGTACAAACCTTTTAAAAAACCACATTCCATGTACATTGTATCTTTTCCATTTTTTCGTTCGGATAAAAAAATATGTTCCAATTGTTTGATATTACCCAATCTCTCAAGCTCTATCGATGGTAGTTCGGACAAGGTAAGGCATGCATAAACTCCACTGAAGATAGCGACGGATCCGAAAGAACAGTGGCTATTGTGAATTTGTTGAGAGGATCGGATGGTTGTTTTAGGTCGATACTATGCATGATGATAAGCGACAATCATTGTGACTAAGGTTCCTTTTGGTGTTGTTGCTATACTATTGGGACGGATGAGTGGGAGCGGAATTTGAGTAGTTCTCAAGGGGACAACATTTCAGTTAATGTTTTCAGAGGACCGGGGAGAGGTACTCGATCTCCTACCAAACGGACGACGACATAAAACACGTCAACGTCGTTGGAGAAAGACTGGAAGTTGTAAAATAATTTTGTGAAGGGTATATTTATCACTTAAAGAAGCAAAGTGTGACCTAAGAGTAAAATAAGTGTGATGAGTAGCATTTATGTTTTAGATTTGTCTACATAACTTGGGCCTCGTAATTCGGGCTGGGTGTTATCATACACATTCAAATACTTTATAGTTGGATCGGAGTTGGTTGTTGATAGGCAATCTCACCGAAGAATATCTCTCCAAAATGCTCGGTCCATGCTATTAACTTTGTGCTGCATGCTAAGTAACTCTGTCCGTTGTGTGGAATGTTCTGATTCTTTAGCCTCTTTGCATATTTTAACTTCTTAGGTGCTAACAAGTACAATATTTTCCAAATGCTACCCTTATTTGTGCTCAAGCTGAACAACCACTGCTAAATTGCATGTACTTTCCAAGCTCTAACTTGAACTCTGTATGTAGTCCGCAAAATCAAATGATTGATTAACCAAACGAGCTATTGATTGATGTTATTTGTCTGTTTGACTAGGTCCTTCAGGGGGCGTGAGCTCTGGCCGCAGTAGCAAAAGCAGTAATTTTGTGGAGAAAGTTTGATGTAGAGGTGATGTGAAGACCTCACCAGTTGCTAAAGCTGGAGGTGTGAGCGTGGGCGAATAATGTGATGCAGACCAATAAACTTGCTTTATGTTCCTCTTCTTCATCTCTTTTCCATCAGCTTTCCATGAAGAATGAATTATCCGGGTCCTTGCCTTGTTCTGCTTAGACATTTGAACATCTTGGTCCTTCCATCCGTTGTGGTGTTGTTGGCTTGCCTTGGATTTTATTTTCATGCATATGAAGATTGTTTTTTCTTAGTGGGTTTCATAGAATAAATGTGAAAGCAAACCAGTTTAAGCAATCAAAAATTTATATAATTTGGTGTAGTATTGTTTTGGTAAAAAATCAAATAGCCTCTAGCGAGTTCTTAGCCAAGCTTAGGGCCACGTTAGAGGACAAATCGAATTGGACAATCATCAGAACTAGAACTTGAATTTGAATGAAAACCCAATTTAAGAGGTTTATTTTAATTACCTTGAGTTTCTCGTGTTACAAGGTGATAGGCCAAATCCTACACCGCAAGTATATATACAGTTTCGATTGTTGTACCAAGGTGTGGAATTCAGAAAACTTTGTAGCATTGGTTATTGTTTGTACATGAGATATGCCGGTGTACAGATTTCAACTCCCTCTTCAATGATCTTCTCCTCCACGCGCCTCTTCGTCTTCAATGACCTGCAAAACAATGGACATAGGGGCGAGCGACCCCTAATCCACCTCCGATGCTTAAGTCAATAAGTGCAATGTCGAGAAAGGCGTCAGGCAGAGCGAGTAGGCTAGAACTTACCAGGCACATGGCGAATACATGTGTATTTATAGAGGAAGGGAGACAGGCGCAGGGGACACCCCAGATGGGCAGGCCGGACGGGCCTAGGGTTAGGGTTAGGCGATTCCTTGCCCCCCAAGTCAACCAATATCTTATCCCATCTAATGATAAGATCCTCCTCCATAAATATATCATAATCTAGAGTAACTACCATAATAAAAGGATAAAGCAGAATAAATATGGATATGCACAATTAATAAGATCAGGAAACAAATAAGATATGCTAACCAATTGATGTCGGAATCAATGCCCGCCTACAATTGCCCCCTCCGGGACCCTATACGCGTGCACCAAGTACTATCCCATGTATAGGGACCGGAACTAAAGCGGTGAGTGGTCATGCAGATTAGGTGCTCTTATTCGTGTATTCGTATATTCGTATATTCGTATATTCGTTGATCAAACGCATTCGAATAATGCGGGACCCACGCAGCACGTGTGATGGCGTCACACACGGCGCCGTGTGTGACGCCATCCACCCATGAGTCCAGTGTTCGATTCTCTATGCCGGTAAAAAGTTTCAAAATCACGAAAAACATGTGAAAACAATTCTCGGGGCGTCTCCCAAATGAAAGCGTTTGTAAAACAAAAAGATCCATTTTGAAAAAGCGAGTCCTTGCCAACATATCGAATCTTGCACTCTCATCATGGGTAGACCTTTCTTTTTCGCAGCCATTTTTTAAGTGCAAAGCACTAGCCCATATGCCCCATGTCCTAACACCGCAGCCAAAACATATGGGCCCTTCCGAGCCTTGCCATTAACGGGATGCGCATCCCCTGGCCATTCGAGGCATCGCATTGCCAACTCGGAAGGTTCGTGGCCCTCATGGGTGTGCACGTCGCACCATAACCCGCTCAGGGGCGCTCCGTAGGATGCTCGACATATCTTGGCGGTTTCCCACCGCACCTACCGCGCTCGCGGTGTGCCGCCCGCGCTCGCGGTTCGTTTCGTTGGACTAATCAAGGCTCTTTGAGGGCTCTCCGTGCCCGCGGCTCCCGGTCCCACACTCGCGGTTCTTGCGGCTAAATTCGAACCAATAGGGTGTCTTGGGATGGAGTCGGTCAAGGCCGGTCTTTTGATGTCATCTCGCTGATCTTGCTGTCAAACTCGAATTGGTAGGTAATTGTGTAACGGAGTCGGTTAGTACCGGTCTTTTGATGTCGGCTCTGGGCACGTAAGTTGACGTCATACTGCCCCCGCTCGACAGACCATCTTGCGACTCTTCCAGAGAGGTCCGATTTTGACAGCAGAGATCGGAGTGGGTGGTCTTGTAATGTAAGTTCCGGGTGCATAAGTTGACGTCTTACGCCCCCGCTTGACAGACTGCTTGACGACTCTTTCGAAGAGGTTCAACTTCGTCAACAGAGATTGGAGCGGGTAAACGGTTACCACAGGGGTCGGATGCTCCCACCACGTAAGCCTTAGTGTCCTTATTTCGTGTGGGCACACCGTCGTTCTTGGGAGGGTGCTCGGAACCCGTAATTTCTTGATGAAAGCGACCTCTTTCATAAGCGGGGTCGATTGTCCCTTCGCATGGGATATACCCTTTTCGTGCTCAGGTTCGTTCCTGATTTTGAAACACTTGGAGCGAGTTTCCAGCATTGACTTCTGAAGATGAAAAATAGTACGCCTTTTTATCTTTTCAAAACGTCTTGAATCGTCCCGTTCTGACAACCGTAGCTCCCGAACGAGCCTGCACAACGCAGCAGGGCGCTGCTGTCACGAGAGCCAGATTGCTCCGACTTGATCCGCGATTTCAGACCAACTGGGGTGTGATTCTGGTCTGGACGCCAAGAGAGAACTCGTAGATGATTTCTTCAGCTTTCCAGAGACATAAAGCTTGCGAATTGTTGACGTCTCTAGCTCCCGCACGAAGGGTTGGAAGCACACTTCTCTGTTCTGCGCTTTCTGCAGGACAGCTGCCTTCGGACGTCCTTTTGACCCTCTTCGAGAGAGTTTCTGGGACTGACGTCTGAAGATGGCTTGCAGATAGCTCTTTCCTCTTTCCATTGATATATGGATCGTCCGCTTCCGATGTTCGTAGCTCCTGGACGACTAGTTAGAAGTTTGCTTAGCCATCCTGTCTGCGAAATAGGTTGCAGTCTCTTGTGGCGCGATTTCGACCCGGATGCAGCGAGTTTCCGGTCCTGACGTGTGAACTAGAAACGTAGAATTCGGAGTCTACTTTCCATCGCTTCTCGAATCATCTCGTTCTGACCTCCGTGGAGCTCAAACAGATTATTACAGCGTCGTAGGTTTCGCGTTGATCGTTAAGCGGCGATCAAGCCCTTCGACCCTTTGAGCGCGACCTCTTGCCCTGGTCAAGGGATCGTTATCGACCATCCTCTTGCCGAGATGTGATGAATTTAGATTCCGTGCTAGGGACCCGAGAGTTTGGTTTTGCGAGCCACGACGAACATGTGGTAACCTTTTCAAGACGTTGTGTCGATCAAGGTTCGATTGGAGTCGAAGTCTCCACCTTTACGCTACGTCTTTCTAGGTCTCGGTCCCGGAATCCATCATCACTTTGCTCCGAGTTATGTTGATTAGGATTTGGGAGGGTCGTACCCTTCGCTTGGGTAAGATGCTACGCCAAGGATGTGCTTGCCCCCGGTGGGGCCCGAGGCTCTGCAAGATCTAACACTTGCTTCGTCGTGCCCCCACACAGGGCATCTCTTCGGGCTCGGTTGACACAATCCTAATGGCATTGGGTCATTCGAATCCTGCGACGGGATTTGGGTTCGCGCTTCCCTTGATCGTAGCCGATGATCCTCATCCGCTGTTGGGCCCGCACTCGCGGAACCATCACCGCGCTCGCGGTGGCGCTGGCTCGCGAGTCCCTCTTCGCCCGTCGCCTTGCCCGCGCTTGCGGGTCTATCACCGCTCCTGCGGTTGCTCTACCGCGCTCACGGCTCCGTCACCACGCCCGCGGTTATTGTACGGATTGCTCTTGGCGATGAGAGACGACTCGTGCGATGGGATCGGCTCCGATCCGTCCTTAGTCATCTCTCTGTCGATCACGGATCCTGATCTGGGGTTTTCCTTGACTATTCGTACGAGATCACAAATCGTCGGGTTTCGTTCGATCAACTTGTGACCAAGATTGGATCTTTTGACTAAAAAGCCACTCCATCTTTGTGTAATCAAACAAGTTTATGTGTTGGCCTATGCGATCATACGTACTCTCGATCAAGGATTAATGGGCTGATTTGCATTAAGAGAGGTCAAATCCCAATAGTGGAATTGCACTATCACCACGTTCGTGATCAAAGGCCAAGGACCAATTGTGGGACTAATTCGGTCCATTCCGAGCGAAGCGTACATGTCACAATCGCGTGCTCGCCGCTGACCGATCTCTGCTTCCACTCGTCCGCGTCGCACGTTTCGGCTTCCCGGGGCCAACCCTGGCCGTCCTTTTCGTCGCCCCTTGAACCCTAGACACCTTGACGTCTCTTTCGGCTTTCTTCCCGGGCTCACGCCGAGCCGCATCGTCGTCCTCTTTATACACGTCGGTAATACGAACTAGGACGGCACCGCCCTTGTCACGTGCGCGTGTTCGAACGTCCGTGCGATCGCCGCGCTCGGTCGGGGTGGGCCGGATATCCGGCGATTGGCTCCGAACGAGCCCTTGGAGGCGGGCGTGACGAATCCTGGCGAGGTTGTGGCGGCGGTGCGCATCGCCGCGTGACATCATCGGAGGGCTTCGGTTTCACAACGGCGGGCGGTGGTTACGGGAACAATCCCGCTAAGATCTCTAGCGACGGAGACCATTGATCGGAGGCCGACGGCGTGGTTGTTGTCGTCGGGTTCGTCGGGTGTTGAACCGGCGTCATCGCTCGGTGAGGGCCGCTCGGCCTCGGTGTGGACGGTGACGTTGATCATCGAACCAAATTTTCCGTACGCAATGGTTCCGCCAATTAACGAACTTTAATTTGCATTAGTGTATACATATGCTCATACGTATACCCCTCCGTTGCGTACAAGCGATTGCAATTGGGTTGCCCCCAATCTAGGGTTTTTCATTAGATCGATAATCAACAATGATTTTTGAATAGGGTTTACGAAGGTCGAAAACCTGTTCGCTCCCCACGGACGGCGCCAAATTTTTGTACACGAGATATGTCAGTGTACAGGTTTCAACTCCCCCTTCAATGATCTTCTCCTCCACGCGGCTCTTCGTCTTCAATGACCTGCAAAACAATGGACAAAGGGGCGAGCGACCCCTAATCCACCTCTGATGCTTAAGTCAATAACTGCAATGTTGAGAAAGGCGTTAGGCAGAGCGAGTAGGCTAGAGCTTACCAGGGACATGGCGAATACATGTGTGTATTTATAGAGGAAGGGAGACAGGCGCAGGGGACACCCCAAATGGGCCGGCCGGACGGGCCTAGGGTTAGGGTTAGGCGATTCCTTGCCCCCCAAGTCAACCAATATCTTATCCCATCTAAGAATAAGATCCTCCTCCATAAATATATCCTAATCTAGAGTAACTACCTTAATAAAAGGATAAAGCAGAATAAATATGGATAGGCACAATTAATAATATAAGGAAATAAATAAGATATGCTAACTAATTGATGTCGGAATCAATGCCCGCCTATAGTTATAACTCAATGAAGTAGACTAAGACAAAAGTAAGAAGAAGAGGTGTTCTTGCTTCTAAGAATAACTAATATCGAAAATAATGAGTAACGATTATCGGCGAGAAACATTCTAAAGGTAGGATCCTCACAATGACTTTTCGGTGCATGACTCAAACGTAGTTTTAAAGACCAACTATTTAAATGCAAGCATAACTTCTTTCCACACGATTAATGTATGTATCTAGTCTTGACTAGCATCATTCTCGCATAAAGCAAGCCTTATCTAGGTCTTTTAAATTCTCCAGTGATCAATGGTTAAATAGAATCAACATCTTCTCTCGCACTCCATAAAGACTAATAAATCAATGACTCTAAGATAGTTTAAGTTCCTCTTGAGAATTAAATCATTTTTGAAAAAATAGTTCTTCAAGTTCTATCCTAGGGATCTAGCATTAATCAACAATAAATTCAACTATCAACCTCATATTGTAATTATCTCCTCTTAGACTCAAATCTGATCATAACATGATTCTCAATTAAGAGAAAATTAGGTCATTAAGCAACCTAGGGAGAATTATAGAACAATCCAAATTTCATATCAGCAAAATATCACCTCTAATTCAACCTAGTTCATCATCGGGTTCCTGACTCGGGCAAAGTCATTGTTCCCTTATCAAAAATAAATCCCAAACATGCAAACAACAGTATAGTAAGCAAGCAAGGGGTCGAACCCAAAGGAATTAGTTTCTATTCAGATTTTACGGTTTTCATGCAAGTTTTCAAAAGGGGGGTTTTGAAAGTTGGTTTCAATCAAAAGTTATCAAGTAGAGTTTATCCAATCAATTCCACTTTATTAATCCGTTGATCATGAATTCATCCACCTCTTTATATGCCTAGGTCAATTCCAATCCCAATCATTAGCAATTGCAAGTCCACGGTCCAAGCAATTCTATAACCCTAGGCAAGGACGCTTAACCTAGAATTAGCATAGAGAGCAGGGATATTAGGAAATCAAATCATGCAATCAAGCTACGAGTCTCATGCACAATTAAACCATTGAATACTCTTCCCTAAACTAGTCCACGGTCCTAGAATGGAGTTGTTTCGAGAATTAGGAAAGATGCATAGACAACACCCAATCCTAAATCAAACAATAGATCTAAGTCAATCAAACAAGTAGGCCAGACTTATAAAATCAAGCATAGATCATGGGATGAAGCACAAGAGTACCAATAAAGACCTAAGGATAAAGAGGTTACCAGAATTTCACAACTTCATAACAAAGCTTCCTTGATCGAATAAACTCAAGAGGAGAGTTAGTTCTCCGTTACAAAGAAAACTCCAATCTTTATTGAAAGAACAATTGATTGTCTAATGAATTGAATATCCTAAAAGCCTAGAAAGGTTCCCCTTAAATAGCCCCAAAGATCAACCTTTTCGGACTAGATAAGAAAGGAAACCGAAAGATAAGAAAGGAAAAAAGATAGAAGCGATAGAATTTCGTCCGTGTGAAAGTCGGCCGGCACCGCGACCGCGGCATCACCACCGCGCCCCCGGCGGTCTTCGATCGTCAAATTGCTGAGTCGGCTTCTACCGTGACCGCGCCATAGACAGCGCGACCACGGCCTTCATGGTCTTGGTTGGTTCGTCTCTTCACGCCACCGCTCCCGCATCCTAGACAACGCGACCGCGATATCCATGTAGTGGCGAAACTTCGTCTTTAAGCTCGTTAACTCTTGATTCTTCATATCTTGTGTCTTCGGTTTTCATATTACAATAACGCTCAAAGCTAACCTAAACACTCACTAAATCATCTCAAAATACAAGAGTTATCTTATACAAAATAGCCTGAATCAGTTCCCCTTCCTTGGAATAAAAGAATTTAGCTAGACATGGAATGGATAGGAAATGAATCAAAATCAAAGAGAACTCATACAGAATTGTCTTATCAAAAGATTCAAATCTAAATCCAAACAAGTGTCAAGCAAAATCCACAAATCTCCACCTAGGGTTTCTTAGAGAGTTCTCCTAAATAGAAATAGAAAATAACCTGGCCTAATAATCCATGAAATTTGTCTTCCAAGTATTTAAACCAAAGTATTACAAATTACAAAAATGGACCCGAATAAACCAACATGAAAAACAACCCAAATCAAGCCTAACACGGTCGAGTTCTCAGCCGAGTGATCGTCTCAACCTATAACTTGGTCCAGTTGACTCAGTCCAAAACTCGGTCGAGTTCTAGGCCAAGTTTTTTTCTATTTCATGCTTTCGGTTTGACTCTTTCGATCTCGTGCTTTCCTCGAGTGATTCTTTGCTTGACTTCTTCCTTCGGCTCACTTGAATTTGTCCTCAGTCTAGGCTTCGTGATCCATCATTTTGGACAACCTCCCAACATTGTCTAGGTCCTTCAAAATGTCTCTGAATGACCCTGAAATCAAACAACACAAAGAGTAGACACAGAAATTACAAACTCTACTAAAAAGATGAAACTAACAAAAAAAATCAAACTAAGTTACAAAAAATATACATGATCCAAACTAGACTAACATGCATGTCATCAAAATTCCCAAGCTTAAAATTTGCTTGTCCTCAAGTAAGAAATCAATTCTACATCCACAAAACAAGCAAGACATACATCCATCTCAATAATAACCTAGGCAAAAATCTTAGAAACAACAATTGACGACCAAAAATCATAGCATGCATTTGTAAGATTCCAAAAATCAAGGCAATATATAAGAATCATACATGTACGGCCCCCCGAACTTGTAACTTTTTTTCAACCAGACCCATCAACTAAAAAATGTTCTATTAAACCCTCAAGCTCACTAATTTTTGTTCAATTAGGCCCTTCTCACGCACCATCTGCCACGTAATCGGCACATCATTGCCACATCATCACCACGTCAATGCCACATCACGGCCATATGGACACAAGGTGGTGACGTGGCATTGTTGTAAAAAGTTTTTATTAATTTATATATAATTTTTTATCCAACTCGTTCTACGAAACATGCAAAAAAAAGTTTAGCTCACGCAATAAATTTTATATAATATATATGTTATCATGAAAGTACAAATATCTTTTAGTATCAAATAATACTACTTAGTTAAAATATTATTTTATGATATTTTCAGACGCACTACATTAACTTTTTTACTGAACAAATCTAGGATTACTCTTACATGATTTATTAGTAAAGCTGTCAAAACTTAATCGAACCTACTAAGCCAACCCGAATCGATCAAAATTTTTTAGGGTTGAATCTCGAAAATTTGAACCAAAAACCTAAATGAACTAAACCTGCTTTAATCCGAACCCGAATAGATTGAAATTCGAAACCCGTTGGGTTGACCGATATAGTATATTTAAAGAATAGATAAAATTTATTTATAAAATTATAATTTATTTTATTATAAAAATAAATAAATAAAAATGTTATTTTATTACCTAAATTACAGTATTTAATTAAAGTATTTCCTTAATAATATTTCAGTCGCACAAGATCGGCGTGTATCACACGCCCTATGCCACGTCAACTATAGGGCTTCAATCGAACAAAATTAGTATGTTTGGGGGCTTAATAGAACATTTTTTTTAGTTGGAAGATCTAGTTGAAAAAAGTTACAATTTCGGGGAGTCGTATATGTATTTTGCAGCAATATATACATCCATTTTAGACATCACTTAAGATATGACGTCTCTCTCAAGTGTTTAATTGGGACATGTTTCACTCAAATCTCAATATTGAAAGCTTAGCTAACATAAGCTTGTAAAAGTATTCAATGATCAAGAGGACTTTTATTAGATTGTAATGAGGCCATCCGGCCATGTGATAAGAAATAAGTGGGAAAATATCTAGGTCATGTGTTGCTAATAAAATCTTTGAATTAAAAATAAACCAAACACAACTCAACATCAAGTCGGATGATTTTGGGCTTGTTTCACTTTTGCCCAAAACAATTTTTTCACCTAAAAAATTTCTTTTACCTTTTTCTATATATACAACTTATCTCTATTTTTTGCGTTTTTCCATGAATATTTTTTACCCAAACCCGTACTTTCTTGTCAAAAACATCTTTTCTCCAACAAAAAGAACGAGCCCTATCTTTCCAAAGAATAGATTCTCATACGCCAATACCTTTTATACTCTTATTTCACACACTTTTTTTCCTTTTTTTTTGTTTTTGCATTTTCAGATTTGTTTTAGAAAGGACTCAAGCATTATACATCGAAATCACCAAACACATGCGAGTTTCCTCTAAGCTTAGCTTGCAACCACAAAATCAATCAAATAATAAACTTAGTTCTCGAATGGGTCATGCTTATAAAGGCTCGGGATTATTTTTGTGGAGCTTCAAAAGAACAAGGCTAATTTATAATTAAAATTACTCCCTTTCAATTTTTGTTATTTCTAGAAATTAAAATTTAGAGTTAAAAAAATAATTTTCCAAGTCCTATTTTCAGACTTACCAATAGTTCGTATTAGTTAGAGTTGTTTTGGATTGAGTTCATTAATTGCTTTTTAAAAGTTTTATTTCGTAATACAAGTTGGATGTTTTCAATCTATTCTCGCCGTACCCGCTTTGTAAGATCCGAATGTTCTATTGTCAAACTAGCTTGGTAGCGCCTGGTGAGGTCTGCTACCAAGTTGGCTCATACTCTTCATCATCCTCATATTCGTACTACTCTTCATCCTCTCCTTCATTCATAGTATCGGTGGGTGGACTAGTTATTTATTGATCATGGAAGGGATATTGTGGAAGAGGTGAGATCCTCCAATTAGCTTGATGTCGAAATGAGGTACGGTCGGGATTAGGTAGAAGGATGAGTTGTCGACTCGACGAGAGTAGTGCCCAATACCACGAATTATGTCATTCAAGAAGTAGCTTTATGTTTTTCAAAAAGGCAAATCCGATGGGAAGTGCAGGAATACAATCACGACACCTCTCCAAGATGATGTTGAACTGGTGGCCCATTTGAATTACCAATCCACCAATAGCAATTTCACCGAATGACTTGTTACTCATATGCTTCAAGTGACCCATCATAAGTCTATCTCTTTATCATGTAAAGTTGCACAGAAGACGTCCTCTTTCTTAGTGGCATTGTTCTCGCCCCGATCAACATGAACAAAGATTGTGTGAGCCATAAATCGATGTAGAATTCTAAAGGACGGGTCAGAGATGGAGGTGGCCTTCATCTTAGTGGCGTCGTAAAAGCCATAACCAATTTCTCCCCAAAAGCGATCAACTTTACAAAAGTTAACTTGACTCTCTCCATATACAACCCATCCAGTGCAGTTGGTAGGGAAACCAAAAGCTCTATTAGCGGTGACCAAGTCGATTTTCCTATCTATGTTTCCAAGTGGAAACGTTGAAATCTCTTCTGCACATCGGGGGGCCTTGAGCACATGGGATTCCAATGTGCCGAGAAACTCTAGGATAAGGCCCTTGTAGGTTGGTTCTTGCACCTAAATGAACTCCGTCTAACTTAGGCGCTTAGCAAACCACTCAATGTCGCTTTAGATCCCCAAAGCGTCTAGCATATCAAAATTTAGGTATTGAGTGGAGACAAGCCTTCTCTTCTTAGTTAGCTCAAATCGGGTCACACACATGTCCTTATTGGGATGGTATTGTTCCAATAGCGATCCCAAGTAGTTTTGATGATGACTGAACACTTGTAATGTATTTAATATTGTTTTCTAAGTGTTTCGAGATCATTCTGGGATACATGAGCAATGGAACATGAGCAGGATCAATCGTCGTAACCAGCTAAAGAAACAGAGCTATAGTATAGTAGAAGTCCTCATTGATTCCTGATTATACTACCAAGGGATCAACGCAAAGGTCGGATACTATATTTGGCAAGCTGGATTAACGCGTGGATGCCAAGGAATTATTTTTCCCAATATGGAAAGACGCATTGCCGTAGACGATTTTAGAGAGAATCAAGATCTCATGGAAATGAGATATTCTCTTGTTAGGATAATTGTGTCTTAGGGATATTTTGTATCTTTATATAAGATTATCTTAGTCAATCGTTATATTATATTAAAGGATAGATTTATTCTAGGCTTAGTATATATAACGGTTGATGCTCAAGGAAAAACTTAACCAGACTGTGAGAGAGAAATTTCTTTGTGCAATTGAGGAAGAAGAAACACGGAGACATCGATCAAGTTGAGTACGAGATTGAAGGTGTGGGTCGACCTATTATTGCGAGTGGTTAGAAACATCCGACGTTAAGGGATCTAGATCTGAGTTCTAGGAGTTGTGTACACCTAGGGATCGATATCTGCGTTTGTAAGTTTATTTCTAATTAATAAGAGTAACAAGTAGTCTATTGTGTTCATCTTTCCTTGTTTGATTAGTTATTCCACTGTCCAGTTCGTTGATCCCTTTGGAGGATCAACGTCTGTATTCTCGCACGTAGATCCTACAATTGGTATCATGCGTGCTCTAGATTGTGTGACTGTCAAACAGGTGTGAAGATGACTTCTCAAGTCCCAAATGGAAGTTCGCAAGTTACATTGTTGGTCGCATTAATTTGGTTACTTGCGGCACGTGATTTAAAATAAAAAGAGCAAAAAGTGGAAGCCTGATTAACAAGATATGCATTGCATATTGATCCTTCCACACGAGCCTTGTCACCAACCGTATTCTTCAAACTTCGTAGGAACTTGTATTTAAAAAAGGCTTTTTTTACCGGAAACCACCCTTACAATATGTCATGTTCTCCTAAACCCAATGCCTATTTACCGAAAATCACACGTAATAAGACTTACGTTACTCCAATGCCACCCAAACACGATTTCTGTTCAAATTTTCCGTTAAATCACAAAAAAAATCATTTTTTTCATTCATTTTTTTATTACATTTTGATCAATTTTGAACTTTTTTCTTTTAGCTATACCAACTTTATAATATAAATATTTATGATAATATTAATTACTATAAACTAATAAGTATATGGAGTTGACAATTTATAATATAATAATAATGTAAAAATATACTTATACACACTTAAAAAATGAAGATTAGGGGTATTAATATGCCAAACATAATAAATAATTTAAAATATTGATTTATAAATGAATGGATCATGGATCGAGTAAATCTAAAATTGAAATCTTAATCTACAAAACAACCAATACCCCTAATCTTCATATAATTAATTATTCATGAGGATATTAATATGTTATTCTTATATTATAAGTTTTGAACTCCATATAAATGATGATTATCATAAATATTAAATTTTATATTTGTTAAATACTATCACAAATATTTAAATTATAAATTTATAGTAAGTCAAGAAAAATAATTATTTAAAATTAGCTACTAAGTGGTGGCAAAATTAGCTACCACTTAGACGCTAATTTAAGCTATGGAATTAGCTACCAAGTGGTCACAAATTTTCGCTACCACATGGTCGCAAAATTGAGCTCCGGAATTAGCTACCAAGTAGTCGCAAAATTTCGCTACCACTTGGTCGCGAAATTGAGCACTGAAACTAGCTACCAATATGGTCGCAAAATTTCACTACCACTTAATCGCAAATTTGTGTGTTAGAATTAGCTACCATTATGGTCGCAAAACTAGTTACCACCTGGTCGCGAATTGGTGCTCTTGAATTTGCTACCAATGTGGTCCCAAAATTTCGCAACAACTTGGTCGCAAATTTGTGCTCTGGTATTAGCTACCACTATGGTCGCAAATTTTCGCAACCACTTGGTTGCGAATTTGTGCTTTGGAATAGCAAAATTAGCTACCACTTGGTCGCGAATTTGTGCTCTGGAATTATCTACCACTATGGTCGCAAAATTAGCTACGACGTGGTCGCGAATTTGTGCTCTAGAATTAGCTATTATTATGGTCGCAAAATTAGCTACAACCTGGTCGCAAAATTAGCTACCACCTGGTCGCAAAATTAGCTACCATTTGGCTGTTAAGTGTTGGCGCCCATTTTTCCCGCTATAAATTAGTGACCAAGGTCTCTCTAGTTGTTAATTTAGCGACCACTTGGTCGCTAATTTACTTAATTTTTTTCTTTTCTGATTTAGCGACAATCTGGACGCTAATCAGCGACCATATGATGTTCGTCGCTAAATGTTGGTCGCTAACTCAGCCGAATGGTGTAGTGCTTGGTGTTTCAAATGCCAAACCACCATTGTTGATCATTGGTCGATACAACCAATGGCAAGATTCCATAGCTGACTGGATCAAGGTTAAGAATTTCCAATCCTCTATTTTCATTGAGTTTGGCGATCTAGAAGTCGATATTGCTAAGAGGGCCAATCCCAATACCATGGGACCAGATGACTACAAGGCCATGTAAGACAACTTCCTCGCTAAGACCTTCATGTGCAAAGGTCTTACTCTGGAGGACAAGAATAAGATCTCTAATTTGAAAACTGCGAAAGAGATGTGGGAAGCATTGGAGAAAATCTACAATGGTACCACAAACATGAAGGAAGATTTGGTCCTTTAAATCCAGAAGGAGTTTCTCACCTTTGCTATGAAGGAAGGTGAAACTGTCTCTTCGTATCAGTCTAGGTTTTCTAAACTGGATACGAGAATGCTTAGTCTTGGGATCAAAGAAACTGAGATCCCCTTGAAAACTAAAGTCAAAGTCATCATCAACAGCCTTACCGGAGAGTGGGAACATGATCATTTATCTTTTCAAGAAAATCCCACTAACATAAATCTTAAATTGCATGAGATATTCGTCAAATTATCTAAATATGAAGTTGACAAGATCAGTAATCAAAATGCAAAGTTGACTACAAAATCCATGGCTCCCAAGCAGGAGAAGGCCATGAGCTACATTGTGGAGGAAGGAGAAGTTGACACTGTTGATCCCGATAGTGAGACCACTCTAATCACCAGAGCAATGAGGAAGCTTTAGAACAAAGGGAAGTTTAGGCCCATGCCTAACAACTCTGGTGGATACCGCGGGAATAATGATGAGAGATTTGACATCAAGGACATCACTTGCTATAAGTGTCGTGAGAAGGGCCATTATGCTAGATCCTGCAACAAAGGAAATCAAGAGGAGAAACCCAGGAACAACAACACTCGGAACAAGGAAAGAGCTTATGCATGTTGGGATGACTCCGAGGATGAAGAAGAAGAGCGTATGTATGGCAAGGCTATAGCCACACCTGATACCCCTTCTTCTGAGGCACCTGATTCTGAATTTTTTTATTCTTTGAATGATCTAACTAAAGATGGCTTGATTAGGATAATCACTGAGTTGCATAATGAGAATATTGATGTGCAAGTTGAATTTTACAAGATTAATGATCTTTGTACTGACTTCAAATCGGTTCTTGAAAATGCTCCTAAGAATTCTGTCGATCTTTGTAAGATTTGTCCAGACCTAGAAATCAAAATTCTTAACATTACACAAACCATTGATGACCTTAAAGATGAAATTCAGGCCTTGAATGTTAAAAAACATAATTTCTCTAAAAACCTAGAAAAAGTCAAGGGTAAGGGGGAACTTGTTGATGTTGGTCAAACCTTTGTTCCTTAGAGGTTTAGGATAGGCTATACAGGAGATAAAGAGAAAGATGGGGCTCATAAGAACTTTGATGTTGTTGAGCTTTACGAACAACGTTGTAGGGAACTACAGAGTCTTAAGGACAAGAACTTGTGTTTTTCTAAAAGGATTTAGGTTTTAGAGCAAGGGGGAGAGAAATCAAAAGGAAGATTATGAGTGGTATGTAGGTCAACCTGCTCATAAGATGTTTATAAAACAATCAAAAGGAAATGAACCTAGAGATCTTAACAAGGATAGGATCAACCAGAGGAGAATTAAAAAGGCTCGCCCTAAGTACTACATGGGAGATTACTTTATGACATGTTGGTATTGTGGTGATGAGGGTCATAAGAAAGTAGATTATGAGAAAAGAAAATGTCAATCTGAAAAGAATAGACATAGGACTAACAATGCTAGTACCTCATAAGGAGCCCCCCGGAACAATGCTCGTAGGTCTCCCAAGAATTTTCAGCATGCTAATCAAGGATCACCTAGGATCAGGAAGAATGTTTCTCAAAATGCTTGCAATGTTGTGAATTTTCTTGAGTTTTATGAATCTAGTTCAAGGGAACAAAGAAACATTCAATATCTTGCCCGGCCTAGTCATGCGAAGCTTGCCTGGGTCTTCAAGGACTAATCTTATTACTGCAGGTCATTGTGAGTGAGGAGAGCAGGCGGTACTTTGATAGTGGATGTCCGTGCCACATGACTGGTAAACGTGACAACCTCAACTCACTCGTTACAAGTGTTAAGGGATCAATGTCCTTTGGCAATAAGAATGAAGGAAAAACCTTAGGGACTGGTGTAGTAAGGATCAATGACAGTGTACAAGTGGATGATGTGAAACGGGTGAATCATCTTTGATTCAACCTGCTAAGGATTGCTCAAATTTGTGATCAAGGAGACAATGAAGTCATTTTCTCATCCAAGGAGTGTCTTGTTAAAGACGTGAAAAGTGGTAAAGTGGTGCTTAAGGGTAAAATGTTTCATAATGTTTACATTCTTGATACCTTATTTAAACCACTAAAGGGAATTTGTTTGGTAAAAATTGTTGATACTAGTGCCTTGTGCATAAGTGTGTTGGACACGCGAGCTCACATCTTCTATATAAGGATATTAGTTCTTGAAATTTTGGATTTTATTGAGAGTTGTGAAGAACCAGGAGAGAAACCCTAGCTAGATTTGTTTGTAAGCTCTTCAATTACTTTCAGTAGTTAGCTTACAATTTATTTCTCTATGCTTAACTCCTTAATTTCACCATAGGATTTATTAGCTTAATAACCTATTAGTTTCTAAGATGAATTAAAAGTAGATTAATTTAATAACCGATCGGTATTGACTTGATTATAAGTAGACCTCTTCAACTAATCGAAGTTGGTCAAATTAGTTGGTTAAAAACAAAGATTTCAATCATATTTTATTTGAATGTCTAGTTGCTTGAAAAGATTACTTCTATCGATGCTTGAATCATAATTTTGTTGTTAAATTGAATCTAGGATGTTTCTTAGGTTGTTAGATGATTAAGGTTGTGAAGTTCGGTCGGATTAATAGCTTTAATTGAAGTTGGATGATTAATAACTATAATTAAGGTCGGTAAGTAACAATATTTTGAATCCGTTCTAATTAATTGCATGAAGTTGAGTTGTTTAGCGTTTTCAGAATAGATTGGTTAAGTTGCAATTAGAATAATGAGAATCGATGATCAACAATCACGTCTGCATTTAATGGATATAAACTAGTTTGATTTCTTCATTACATTTGATTCTACAATCTTGATTTACTTTGTTTTTTTAGTTTAATTTAGTAGTTGATGGTTTAATCACAAAAAACCCCCTTTTACTAGCAGCATGATAATAAACGTAGCCAAGAATCACATGTCTCTATGAGATCGACACTTACTTCCCTACTACATTAGTTGGCTAGTTTGAATTACTTTGATAGGTAACAATGCGACTAAAATATCATTATCACCAACTCACGCCACATAAAAGGTATTTACTATTTACCATTGGTTTTCGAAACATACAATCACTAGACCTTGTCAACATTAGAAATTTATGATATAACATGGACCATGGACCATGGACCAGACCCGGACTGGAATGTTACGGCCAGGACCGAGTCGGTCTGGTCCATGGTCCATGATCTTTCATAAATCAAGTTCGGTCCATCGATCTAGTTCGGGTCCGTAAAAACACCAGAACCATAATAAGACTGAACCGTAATAAGACTACATCTTAGGGAAATGTTCACAACCATTTAAATTTTGTTGTGTATTATTTTCTAAAGCAGTGATGTCAAAAGACAACCCCGGCGCACATAAATCCACAACTCAACTTCATTTTATGTTGTCAACATTGAAAATCTATAATATAACATGGACCATGGACCAGAGCGGACTGGAATATTACGGTCCGGTCCAAGACTAGGATCGAGTCGTTCTGGTCCATGGTCCATGATCTTTTAATGAATCAGGTCCGGTCCGTCCATCCGATCTTGAATCAAAGCACTTAGAGATTTGTCCTCATCCAAATTAAGAAAATTGTATTTCACCTGCAATTATATTTGAAATCGTTTGTTTTTATTTTTCGCCTCTTGTGCGGGATATAAATCTAACCAATATTAATAGTCTATTTATGCACATTCTTTACCCGCACAAGTGAACCGGTTTAATCAATACCACTTGTGCAAATCTAATATCCACACACATTGGTGTGCACAAGAAACACAAGTCTCTGTTGTGGGTGTATTTGGATGATGACAGTGATTATGATTAAACTGAGTTTTCTTCCTTCCTTCCTTCAAGTCTTTGTTGTCACTCCTTTTGCATGTCTTTCCTTTCAATCAGTCACTCACTCATTCCACTTCATATTGCACATTTCATACTCCGTTATTCAACGTCTACAAATAGGTATTCATTACTGTAAATTCACAACTCAACATAGTATTCTATTATCAGCATTAAAAATCTATAATATAATATGGACCATGGACCATGGACCATGGACTAGACCATGGATCGGACCGGACTGGAATATTACGGTTCGGTCCAAGACTAGGACCAATTCGGTCTGGCTCATGGTCCATGATCTTTCAATAAATCGGATCCGGTCCTTCCTTCGAGTCTTTCTTCTTTTGAGTTTTTCACAATAGGACGATGACGATGACTATGATTAAGCTGAGTTGTCTTCCTTCCTTCCTTCGAGTCTTTACTGTCACTCCTTTTGCATGTCTTTCCTTTCAATCAATCACTCTCTCATTTTTCTGTGTACTGCACGTTTCATACTTCGTAATTCAACATCTACAAATAGGGATTCGGTACCACAAATTCACAACTCAGCATCGATTTCTGTTGTCAACATTAAAAATCTATATTATAATATGGACCATGGACTAGACCATGGATCGGACCGGACTGGAATATTACGGTTCGGTCCAAGACTTGGACTGATTCGGTCTGGTCCATGGTCCATGATCTTTCAATAAATCGGGTCCGGTACTCCTTCCTTCGAGTCTTTCTTCCTTCGAGTTTTTTACAATAGGACGATGACTGATAGCAAACAAGACGATGAAGATCCACGAGATGTTGAAGAATTGATGACGGCTCCAATTCAAGGTCCAATGACGAGAAGCCGAGCTAAGAAGATCATCCAAGGGACATCCATTGCACTCAAGTATTTATTCTATCCTAGAAAAAGAAATCCTAAATTATTATCATAAGATATAAATAATATCTCATAATAATAATCACAAATCTAGAAATCCAAAAATATGGAAATAGTTCGAAAACAATAAAAGGAAACAGCTTGGGACGCAAGCTAAAAGGAAACAGCTTCGGACGCGTTCGGATGGACCTCAGGCTCGACCCTGGGAGGGTCGATCTCGACCCCCTGGGGGTCGATCCTGAGAGGTTTCGCAAGTTCCACATAGTAGAAGTTGATTATGTCTTGCATGATTATGTCAAATTAAACCAATTTCGCAAGTTCCACATAGTAGAAGTTGTTTGATTGATTGGATTTAAGTCAAATTAAACCAATTTCTTGCATATTGTTTGCTTTAGAAAGTTCCACATAGTAGAAGTTGATTATGTCTTGCATGATTATGTGTTACTTGATGGCTACGAAGGTTGAAATTTGCATCATGTCTTGCTCTTCTTTCTAAGCTCCTAGTAGTTTTATTGGTAGCATAAATCACCCTTTCATAAGGCTAGTAGCCTAACCATTGTAGTTTGCATCATCCTTGCATTACTTCAACACAAGTTAGTAACTTGTGTATAAATCAAAAAGAAAAAAAAACAAAAAACAAAAAAAAACGAATGTAATCTACCCTACTAGTAGAGCGCATTCAAAAAAAAAAAATCCATTACATTGTTGCACTTTGATTCCTTTGTTTAGGCTTGTAGTTGCATATCATAATTGCATACTCACTTTGAAGGAATTCGATTCTCTTGTGAACAATTGCATTGTGTTTAATTGCCTTTCAATTGTCTTACTTGAAATCTCTTTGCCTTTCCCACCTTTAGTTGAAAGCTTGCTTAGTTACCTAATTGAACTAAATTCTCAATTGTGATTGAGCAAGAACAACTTTTGACTTGATAAGGTGTAGCTCTAGAACTCGTTGAATACTTTACTTGTTCGGTGTTGTTTGCTACTTCAGGATGTCGGATAGTGAAGAGACCAAGAAGTCCACCGCGGATTCAGGCGGGGACAAGATTTCGGCTAGCCACATTGCTAGAATTGTGGAAGATGCTTTGACGCTGAGGTACCCACGAATTACGGCGGTAACTTTGGAGGCAGCCAAACCGGAATTTGATTCCATAAATTCTCGGATTGGTGAGATGAATGACCAAATGTCCACATTGACCAACATGATGATGGGAGTACAAGCTACTGTACGAACATTGGCGGGTACGAGTGCGTCTAAGGAGCCGACGAACGAGTCGACGAGCCAAGTCAACCCCATTGTCCAATTAAAATCGGGTGATGTCTCTCTAAACTCTTCGTCAATGCCTTTGGTTACTAGTTCAGCATGTTTGCCTATGACTTCTTTGCCTTTGCAGCCTTATTCCACACCAATAGCATCAAACAAAGGCAAGAACTTGGCGGACGGGTATGAAGGTGTGAGCAATCCTAGCTTGAAGGTGCAAATTGGCTCGACGCCCTACCTAGACGAGCCGCATCAATCAAAGTATGGCTATACTCCATTGTCACAACCCGGTCACGTAAGGATCGGCTCCATGAAGGGTCCATACAACTCCAAGGCGACCTACAAACCAACCAACATGCGCGCCGAGGAAGGCTCATGGGACGATTTGCCCTCCACTTGGCAAACGAACTATGTGCCTAACACGTCGCTTCAAAGGGTTATGGGAAGCAATTTCTATGGAGAAGTAGAGAGACCCGAAGACATGCCACTACCTTGCTTTGTGGGAGAGAACGCCATCCACAACAACAATCACCAAGGCGCACCCCCACAAGCACCGAGGCGTGATGTCAAGATCAAAGTAGAGCACTTCGACGGTGAACTTGATCCGGAGAAGTACTTGGAGTGGGACATTTCATACCTTGTCACACTACCGATGATGCTTCTATGATTGCTAACTTGTTCTTTAAAGAGGTGGTTCGTCTACATGGTATTCCTCTTACCATTGTTTCGGATCGTGATGCAAAGTTTCTTAGCTATTTTTGGAAGTGTCTTTGGCATAAGATAGGTACGAAGTTGCTCTTCTCTACATCATGTCACCCTCAAACGGATGGACAAACCGAGGTAACAAATCGAACTCTTGGAGCTCTTCTTCGTACTATGGTTAAGACTAACCTTAAAATGTGGGAAGAAGTTTTGCCTTTTGTGGAGTTTGCTTACAACAGGTCAATCCATTCCGCCACTAAGAAGACGCCATTTGAGGTGGTGTATGGGCTGAATCCCAAGACGGCTAGTGATATGGCGCCCCTTCCGTACAAGGTCGAGCCGCACGAGGGTGCGTTAGACCGTGTAGAGTACATTCGGCGCATCCATGAGGAAACAAGGAGGAATTTGGAGCTCAAGGCCGAGAGATACAAGGCGCTTGCGGATCGTGGAAGGAAGGAGATGCTCTTTGAAGAAGGCGATCTTGTATGGGTGCACTTAAGAAAGGAACGTTTCTCTCATGCTCGAAACAACAAGCTCAAGCAAAGGGGAGATGGACCCTTTCGAGTGATCAAGAAGCTTGGACCGAATGCTTATGACTTGGAGTTGCCCGATGAGTATGGCGTCCATCCTGTGTTTAATGTTTCGGATTTGTCACTGTTGGACCCAAGACTAGGGGCTCCCTCTAGCACAAAACCCGTACGCGTATCTAGATAGGCCCACGAGAAACGACGAGATCCGAATAATCCGAAGCTGTTACATGGAATATTCCACTATATTGGAGAAAGTCTTATCTTATCTAGGGTAGTGTTGGACACTATCATTAAAAGCCCACAGAGCTCTCTAGCGCAGCCCATAAGAAGCCCGTAGAGCTGAGTAACGAGGTTCTAGAAGGCAGTCCGAGTAATGAGCTACGAAATCAGCATATTTGCCCTCCAAGATATAAGATAGACGACAATTCTATCTTATAAGGGTTCCTTTTATCTTGTATAGGCGGAATTTTATCATATTTAGGAAATTCTATCTAGTAGATGCATATCTATCTAGTTAGTATTCTATCTTGTAAACACTCTATCTTCTAGGCATCCCCTATATATACAAGGGGGGGGGTCATGCATTGTACACATTATGTTACACAATATCACCACATCTACACGACATACACATTCACACATAATCATACACGATCAATCAATACAAAATACATACGTCTTTTCACAAATTGAATTCTTTCGTTCTTTACTTTGTTCAGGCCCGATCTAGGCCAAGGGGTCTCCAATCTTGCTTGGTAGATTTCTGGCTCAAACAATTTGGCGCCCACCGTGGGGCTGAGAATGAAGTAATTCCGAACGAAAGCAACAAACTTTCGATACAATTGACATCATATACTCGTTTCGACACGATCCAACGACTCTCAACCAGAAGGCGATTCGGGTTGCGCTGCCAGACCGGCCTACCGGAGTGACGAACTGCCCGGGTCGCACTACGTATGGACAAAAGACGAAAGAGTAATTCCAAACGAAAGCAAACAACTTTCGATTCAATTAACATCCATGTCGGAAGCAAGAAGACAACATCGAAAATCAAGACGATGCTGGAAACGCCCAGCACAAGGAACAATAGGAGAAAGCTCGGGGCGTACAAGGTGGCTAGTCATCGACGCCATCCAAAGATTCTCCTAAAGAAATCAAATTGACATCGAACGCTTCCACACCGGAGACAATTAATCAGGTAACTAGGCGAAATCGGAATTTCCAGGCAGACGATTAGGGTTTCTACACGCGCTCGGAGTTTCTGGGCGGAGTTTCTAGACGCGATCGGAGTCTCAACACACGATCGAAGTTTCTACACGCGCTCGGAGTTTCTGGGAGGAGTTTCTAGACGCGATCGGAGTCTCAACACAGGATCGAAGTTTCTACACGCGCTTGGAGTTTCTGGACAGAGTATCTAGATGCGATCACAGTTTTTACACGCAATTGGAGTTTCTAGACGCCAGATCTAGCCGCGATACCATCTAACTGTCTTGCTTGGAGAGCAAGCCAATCCAGTTGATCGCTAGATTACTTCCAGATACTCCTAGAAAAATCACAGAAGTAACCTCAAAGCTAGACCTTAATGGTCACAAAGAAGCATCAAGGGACATAACGACTTCGACGCCATATCTTGGAGAAACACAACGTGAAGCCAGCCTGGACACAACCATGACGAATCGACCTAGACGACCCTTCTGGAGTCAGGATCAAGTTCCAGTCCTTCATATACTGGTTTCCTCGTTCCTTTATCTCACAATTCATTCTATACTTTTATTTTGCTAAAAGATCATCTCTCTTTCTTACAAGCATCGATCTTTTATTCTCATACATATTTACTGCTAACTAGTTTTAATGCTAGACACAATGATAAATCGCTTGATTTGAACACGATTAATTGATCTATGTTTTTGAGGATATTCTAGACTCCTCCTAGACGTACTAATGATTTACATTCACTCTTATGCCCAAGAAAGTGACAGGAACCTCACATACGGAAGCTCACGACCTTTTATGACAACAAAAGATCCGTGCTCTCAGGTCATGCGATACCTAGATGACCTAGCAGGAGTTCCACATCTTCAATGCTTAGGGAAGCACCCTTAACCAACACTTTTCAACTCTCATGTCAATTTCTTCCTTTTTATTTTCTGGATCTGATCTGGAGCATATATACTCTCCATCCATTATTGTTAACAAATTATCTAGAGTTACTACTATCACATGACATTATTTGAGAACTACTCCAGATCTTTCCCTGTTTCGATATCTAGACTCTGAAACTGGCTAAGTTTTTCCCTATCTAGTACTTAGTTGCTAATGCTTATATTATTGAAGATTGACTTCCATACTCATCGCTACGTTGTTCTTTGATAACGCCTTAAGGCCAATCCATGCTAACGCTCATATGATTTCCAAGCGTTACAGGTGGAATACTTACACATCGACTACGCAAGAAAGGCTCGTGCTAGCACCAGACACTGGTTATTCACACAACTTCAAAGCTCACCAGAAAGTGGTACACTATTTACCCAGCTCTGCATTCTAGATAACAGTCCTAGCATTTAGCATTAGTTGAAACACTATTGTTCTTTCCTTTCTTTGCAATTCTTTCGGCATATTACATACTTGAAGATTGTTCGCAAGCTTAGCATGGACAGTGTCGTGCAAAAGCCAGCACGACACAAAGTCTTCCCCCCCTAGGAAACCTACCCGGTAGTCCTGATCAGACTAATTACGGGTTACAACGTTATTGCGCAAACATGTCCTACCAGGCAGTCCCCCTGGAAAGGTTACAAAAACATCCTACCAGGCAGTCCCCCTGGTACGGTTGCAAACGCATGTTCCCGCAAATCTCGCGGAAGATATCCCGCAAATCTCACGAGGAAGGATATTTTAGGCCCATAAGTGACCTAGGCATTGATCGCCAGAAATCCCACAAAACTCGTGGACGTAATGATTAGGCCCATAAGAGACCTAGGCAAGTATCGCCAGTATTGCAAAACTCGCACGAATATTTGGATCCACAAATAAGGCACAAGTCGCCTGGCACATATGCTAGCATCCAACGGATTAATCCATACATACTACCTGGTTGTACAACCTAGAAACGCCATCAAAGTTTAACATCATGAAGCTAACGTTAGCACATCGTACAAACAAGCTTGTTTAGTAATATCACAACAAACGACCGCTGAGACGCACTAAATACCTTTAGGGACTCTATCACAAACGCATACACCGCTCGAGCAAATACACACGTAAGCCTCTAGATACAATCTCTAGAGATCGACTATCCTCTTCTAGATACAGCATCTAGAACACATCTTTCCCGAGTCGCTGGACTTAGTATGCTTACTTATCCAAGAGATGGATTTTGATATCTATCAAGTTTCCGGTTAGTTAGACAAGCGCCATGGAAACGCCCTTGGCGACACATCGATGGTCACCTCTAGTCTAATCCTAGACGCTATGACTCTAAGACCATAAAGTACTTATTGAGTGTTACAAAACACACATACGCATCGAAGCATAACTGGCCATACAAAGGGCCGACATGGTTAGACATGGAATCCAAGATACATGGGGTATGGAGCATCGCCCCACAACACGAGGTATGGTACTAGTACCACACACCAGGAAGTACCTCATCAGCATCAACAAGACGGAGTTATTACCAGACGGAAACAAGTGCTAGCAAAGGAGAACATAAACAAAGCTACGCAAAAGATTTCTCTCAAGTAGAAGGCTTACACTTCTGGATCTCATGTCAAGAACGCGAACCCAGACAGGGGTACGCAAAAACTCTCACAATCAAGGTGAAGACGTTACAACAAAAGTTCTTGGCTTAAGGAATACGATACACCACGAAGTCAATTTAAGACAAGTGTTCTAACACACGAAATAATAACAACACAGGGGTACTTGGAGAATTCAGAGGACTACGATTGCTAGCCGGTTCTTCTAGATCAGCAAACTAGAAACCATTGAAGTACTCCCATCCTAGCTGATCATCTCTGACCTAAGACAGGGGTTCGAGTACATTCCGGAAAGCCTCAAACGACGTTATATTCGCTATTCCGTCTAGGGTACATTTGCAAGAGACAAGGTCTTACAAAAACTCCTAGTACTGGGGTACTGGGGTGGAGATACATAGCGGAGTTGTTCTAATATGCGGTTACGTCCTAATAACCACACTTCTCAGCAAAAAAATCTCAAGAAATATTTAAGGCAAGGCTTCATCAAATACTAAGCAAGCACATTAACCACCACGTTGACTAAACACTAGGTCACCTTCACAGCTTCACTTCCCGGACGCAGTGCAACTTATCGAGTACTCGCTAGCTGACGTAGAGAATCTCCGGTGCAGACATGCGAAACTAACCGGTTTTGCTACCTTAAAAAGTCATTTCGGGACGCAATTTTCAAGACATAAGCTCTCAAGTTGAGACATATTCTTCAGTTTCTTAAACATCTACCAAGAATGTTCAAACTCTAGAATCCTCTTTGACGATGGTTCTGGATAAGTCAGCAAGGTTTTAAGACAGCAGAGACTTCAGCGACACATTACGAATCGGCTTCCAACTCCATAGTGGGTCTGGATTTACAACCCGATCCGGGGGTATTGTTGGACCCAAGACTAGGGGCTCCCTCTAGCACAAAACCCGTACGCGTATCTAGATAGGCCCACGAGAAACGACGAGATCCGAATAATCCGAAGCTGTTACATGGAATATTCCACTATATTGGAGAAAGTCTTATCTTATCTAGGGTAGTGTTGGACACTATCATTAAAAGCCCACAGAGCTCTCTAGCGCAGCCCATAAGAAGCCCGTAGAGCTGAGTAACGAGGTTCTAGAAGGCAGTCCGAGTAATGAGCTACGAAATCAGCATATTTGCCCTCCAAGATATAAGATAGACGACAATTCTATCTTATAAGGGTTCCTTTTATCTTGTATAGGCGGAATTTTATCATATTTAGGAAATTCTATCTAGTAGATGCATATCTATCTAGTTAGTATTCTATCTTGTAAACACTCTATCTTCTAGGCATCCCCTATATATACAAGGGGGGGGGGTCATGCATTGTACACATTATGTTACACAATATCACCACATCTACACGACATACACGTTCACACATAATCATACACGATCAATCAATACAAAATACATACGTCTTTTCACAAATTCTTTCGTTCTTTACTTTGTTCAGGCCCGATCTAGGCCAAGGGGTCTCCAATCTTGCTTGGTAGATTTCTGGCTCAAACAGTCACCATTCATCCCCGATGACGACTCCGACATTGAACCGAGGACGGTTCAACATTTAGTGGAGGAGAATGATAGCAAACAAGACGATGAAGATCCACGAGATGTTGAAGAATTGATGACGGCTCCAATTCAAGGTCCAATGACGAGAAGCCGAGCTAAGAAGATCATCCAAGGGATATCCATTGCACTCAAGTGTCTCTTTTCAAGAATGGAAGAGCCGAGGAAGACGAAGTGGGTCACTTGCTTGCAAGGAGCCCAACGAGCAGCCTAAAGACGCGGAGATCCCCTCAGGATCGACCCCCCAAGGGGTCGATGTTGGGACAATGTTAAGGACGCCTTCAGTAATTAACATTGTGCCTAGCGTCCCTTAGTTTTGATATGACAAACTCGCCTTGATCTAATAAAGTTGTCCAAGTGTTTCAGGAACGCATGTTGAAAAGGACAACAAGTTGAGGATTAGGTAGCCGTCCTTAGGAAGTAAGGACGCTACATCCTTCAGTGAACGGCTTGGTAAAATACAAACAAGGACACCGTCCTTAATCATTACACTGGAGTCCTTCAAAGCTGGCCGACAAAGTGACATCACCAGACAAGCTTTGATCATGATCTCCACGTGGAAGAAGATCCCGCATCCAAGCCTAACGGAATTGCTAGTAGGCTTCCTTGATCATCAGAGCAACACGTGGAAGCCGATTACTGTTGCAACGTCCCCAAGGGCATGATTGTCAGAGATAAAGTTGCCCTTTCCCAATGTCACTATAAATACTCCCCAGAGTATTTATTGTGATGTGACGCTTGAGAGAATATTCAGAGAATTTATCAAGTCGCTCAAGAACACCAAGAACACCAAGAACAAACTCAAGAACAAGTGAGACTTAGGTGTTAGATCGAGCGAGAAGCGTTCAACAAAACCACAAACTGTTTGTAATAGAAAAGAACAAAAAGAGTGATAGAGTCCTTACGACGAACTGTAAGGACGAGGTGATAGTTTCCTTTAGAGATTAAGTTAGGTTACTTTACCGGCTTAAAGGGGTTGTTACTAGTGGACTTAGGGACGCCAGTCTAAGTGCCAGAGAAGTGTAACCGCTCGCCAGTGTACTGTAAGGAAACTTAATAAGAAAGGAAAAAGCTATTACAAAATCCTCCAAGGAGGTAGAGGTTTACACTCAAGGACTAGTTGGTACTTGAGTGGTTCCTCTATAAATCAAAAGCGTTCCTTACTTACTGCCTTAACCTGTTTAGTCTTTTGATTTCCGCTGCGAACCAAGGAAGTCCTTGATCTTTATTAAGGACATCCTGGTGAAGGACGACCTTAACTCTGTTAAGGACGCCCTTGTATTTCTGACTAACGATCCAACAATTGGTATCAGAGCAGGCGCTCTAGATTCTTACTGAGTTGCAGGTTAAGATGGACATGGAACCCATTGGAATCTCGTTCGTGAAGCCTCCGCGCCTGACGGACGGCCACTTCAACCGCTGGAAAATTAGATTTGAGAATTTCTGCAGAAGCACAAATTATCAATGCTGGAAGGTAATCATGAAGGGTGATCTTAAAGTCCCTGAAGACAAGAAAGACAAAGAGGATGAATGGGGTCCTGATGAATTCAAGCTTATGGAAACAAACGCTAAGGCCATATGCTTCCTTCAAGCATCTCTCTGTGAGAGGGACGCCATCAGAGTCAGCAACTTGACTACGGCAAAAGAACAGTGGGAAGCTCTCGAAAAGTACCACATAGGAACAGCTGAGATGAAGGAAGATGTCAAGCTTGAAATTAAAAAGGAGTTCTATGCCTTCAGAATGCTGCCTAATGAATCTGTAAAGGACTACTCAAGTCGCTTTGAAGCCCTTGTGACCAAAATGCGAAACTTGGGTATCCCAGAAGCTGAAGTCTCAATGAGGAACAGAGTTGGAATAGTCATTGATGGACTCACAGGAAAGTGGAACTTTGATAGAACCACGTTCAAGGAAAACACCGCTAACAAGACCCTGGATATGGAAGAGATCTATGGGAAGCTTAGGGGTTATGAAGCAAGAAGGGAAGCCGATTTGGCTGAATTGGCAAGAAATCCTCAAACAGATATTGCATTGATGACCTCAACACCAGAGTACGCTGAGTATCTTCGTCGTCAACAAGAACTTGCTATGACGGTGGAAGCCAATAAGAATGAGAACCGTGAAAAGATGAAAGAAAGAGAAAGCAAGTCTAAGGAACAGCTTGAAGAAGAGGAAGGACTTGTTCTTTTTAACAAAGTTCTGCGTTCTTTTGGAAAAAGAAGCAAACATTTCAACAAGCACAAAATGCCCAAGAAGGAAGGTCCCAAGTACACAGAGGCAGAAATGAAGGAACTTGCTTGTTTTAAATGTAACAAGAAAGGACATTTTGCTAAAAAATGTACAGCAGGAATGTCTTCAAAGGATATGAAGACAAAGGCTCTCATTGGAGCGTTTGCTTCTGCATGGGATAACATGAGTTCTGATGATGAAGAACCCGATGAAGAAGAGGCCTACATTGCTCTTGAGGACGCCTTCGAAAATGATCAAGTGGCTTTCATGGCTATGGAGGACGCCACAGTTGATGAGGAGGACGCTCCTAAATCTGAAAATGAGGTAACCCGTGAGTCTATGATGAAATCCTTAGAAAGTTGTTCTAAAACTAAACTCATAAAACTCATTGGAAAAATCATGGAAGAAAGTGTGATAATGCAAAAGAGAATGGATGAACTGGAACTTGAAAATGAAAACATTGTTGTTGAATGTGAAAATTACAGTACTATGTCTATTCAACTAGAGTTCTCATGTGAAGAAGTTAAATCCCTGAAAACTGAAGTAATGTGTCTCAAGCTAGAGAACGCTAATCTTAGGGATGAAATCAAAGTGCTAGGAAAGAGTCCTGTAGTTGAAGAAGTTAGACCTATGATGTTTGTCCCAGCCAAAAGGGGACTAGGATATGAGTCTGATTCTAAGAACTCTCTTCCAAGTGACTTTGAGGCTAGTAAATCCACAGAACTTGAACAAGAGAGGGAGAAAACCAGGAATCTTCTTGATAGAATTAGAGTCCTAGAGAGTGGAGAGAAAGGTGAAGAGGACTACTATACTAACTCAACTGGTCATAGGATTTACAAGAAAATTGCTAAAGAGGAAGGTTCTAAAGTTTGCAACCCTCAAAAGATGAAACAAAACAGGATCCAACGTCCCAATAAGAAGTACTACCTCGGTACTTACTATAGGACGTGTTGGTATTGTGGTCAAGGAGATCACTACAAGTATGAGTGTTTGAAACTGAAGGAAGACATTGAAAAGGGAAAAGCTGCTAGGACTAACATTGAAAATGAAGAGTCCGTCCCTAAGACTAAGTCTAGGCGTTCTAGACGTTCTAGGAGTTCTTTCCGCAGATATACTACTTCAAATGATGTGAACATTAATGACTACATGCCAGAACCAGAGTTCTATTTCTGTAACGAACCAGGTAAGGAACACCTTGCCTGGGTCGCCAAACACTAACTTTGTTTTGGCAGGTGGAAGTGAGGGGACGCCCATGGATCATTGATAGTGGCGCCTCAAATCATATGACAGGAAGCCAGATCCATCTCACTTCTATCCAGAGTAGTGCCACGGGAGGAACGGTCTCGTTTGGCAATAAGGGCAAGGGAAAGATCAAAGGGACGGGGACTGCTATTCTCAATCCGTCCATCAAAGCAACAAATGTCAGTCTTGTTGAAGGACTTGGATTCAATCTCCTGAGTGTTTCCCAAATGTGTGATCAAGGTGAAAATTTAGTCACATTTGACTCAAAGGAGTGTCTCGTGATCAACAAGAAGTCCAACAAAGTTGTTCTCAAAGGAGTTCGCCAGAACAATGTCTACATCTTCAATCAAGAGTTCAAGCCAAAATCTGAGTTGTGCCTATCTGTTTCAAAGGAGGACGCTGACCTCTGGCATCGTCGTCTTGGACAT
The DNA here is from genome assembly GCA_934048045.1 of Polygonum aviculare. Taxonomy (NCBI): domain Eukaryota; kingdom Viridiplantae; phylum Streptophyta; class Magnoliopsida; order Caryophyllales; family Polygonaceae; genus Polygonum; species Polygonum aviculare. The sequence goes on along the minus strand of OW204032.1, from coordinate 12,231,740 downwards.
GCTGGACTAAGCACAATCCTCAAACTGCATCAAAGAAATCTTGTGAAAGGACTTCCTCAAATTGATCCTGAGAAGATTGAACAATGTGAAGCATGTATTAAAGGGAAGCAAACAAGAACGTCCTTCAAATCTAAGAACGAAGTCAGTACAAAGAAACCTTTGGAACTCCTTCATATGGATCTTTGTGGACCAATGAAGACGTTGAGCCATGGTGGAAAGAGGTACATTTACGTTCTTGTAGATGATTTTTCTCGTTTCACTTGGGTTCTTTTCTTGGCTTCCAAAACAGATTGCTTTAATGCATTCAAAGTCTTCATCAAACAAGTGGAAGTTGCCCTGGAGACGCCTCTTAAAGCCATAAGATCAGACCATGGAACGGAGTTTCAGAATTCAGAGTTCTTGGTCTTCTGTGATCAACATGGCGTCTCGCACAATTTTTCAGCTCCAAGGACTCCTCAACAAAATGGTGTTGTGGAAAGAAAGAATAGGACGCTGGAGGATATGGCAAGGACTATGCTTTTAGCCAATAGCGTTCCTATGTACTTCTGGGCGGAAGCTATTGCTACAGCTTGTTATATCATCAATCGTGCCATGATCCGTCCGCTGCTCAAAAAGACGTCCTATGAATTGTTGAATGGAAGGAAGCCTCGCATTGATTATCTCAGAGTATTCGGATGCAAGTGCTTCGTTCACAACAATGACAAGGAACGACTTGGAAAGTTTGATGCAAGGAGTGATGAAGCTATATTTCTTGGATACTCTCTAATCAGCAAAGCATATAGAGTTTTCAACAAAAGGACTCTAAAGCTTGAGGAGAGCATTCATGTTGTGTTCAAGGAGAGCGTTTCTCATAAAGAAAAACCAAGTAAGAAAGAACGCTCCTTCTCACAACAGCAGGACGATTCTGAAGACGAAGCTGATTTTGGGTCCTCTGGAAAATATTATGTTCCTAAGGACGCCACTCCAAATCCTGAAGAAGTCTCAGTGGACGTTCCTAGTATTATTGAAGGAGTTCTCTCTCGAAGTGAATCTCCATTTCAACAAGATGTGGCTGAATCAAGTCTGCAAGGTCAAGGTGTGGACGCTCTCTCTGAGGGGGAACACTCTGTGGACGCCTCTTCAGATGATGAAATTGATCCTAGGTTTGCTCAGCTATTTCAAAGAGAGTCCCGTTTCTCAAAAGATCATCCAACTTCTCAGATTGTCTCCGATCCAGCTCAAGGAGTTCAAACCAGATCTGCTGCAAGCAAGTCCCAAAGTGCAAATTTAGCCTTCTGTGCGTTCAACGCCTTTGTATCTATGGTGGAACCAAAGAATATCAAAGAAGCACTTCAGGACGCTGATTGGATCCAAGCAATGCAAGAAGAACTTAACCAGTTTGAAAGGAACAAAGTTTGGACACTCGTCCCTCGTCCCAAAGGAAAAAATATCATAGGGACGCGCTGGGTGTTCCGAAATAAGCTTGATGAAAGTGGTCGTGTGTCAAGGAACAAGGCAAGACTTGTGGCTCAAGGATTCAAGAAAGAGGAAGGCATTGACTATGATGAAACCTTTGCTCCCGTTGCTAGAATTGAGGCCGTTCGTCTTCTCATTGCCTTTGCCGCACACAAAGGATTCAAGCTATTTCAGATGGACGTCAAAACTGCTTTTCTAAATGGAAAACTCAAGGAAGAGGTGTATGTTGCTCAACCGCCTGGTTTCGAGGACGCCACTCATCCAGATTATGTGTACTACTTAGACAAAGCTCTCTATGGACTCAAGCAAGCTCCTCGTGCATGGTACGACAGGTTTGCATCCTTTCTTCTGTCTAATGGCTACACAAGAGGTTCAATTGATAAAACTTTGTTCATTAAGAAAGTTCACAAGGACATTTTAATTGCCCAAGTCTATGTTGATGATATAGTCTTTGGTAGTACTAACATGAAACTTGTAGATGAGTTCAAGTCCTTAATGAGTAGTGAATTTGAAATGTCTCTCATTGGAGAACTCACCTTCTTCCTGGGACTTCAAATCAACCAACTCAAAGATGGGACGCGCATTCATCAACAAAAATATGTCCGTGAAATGCTGGAGAAATTTGGGATGAATACGTCCAAGCCAATGGCAACACCTTGTTCCCCAAATTCACGTCTTTATGCAGATGAACAAGGGAAGGACGTTGATCAAAAGCTATACAGAGGAATGATCGGCTCTTTGCTCTATCTGACCGCAAGCCGTCCAGACATCATGTTTGCAGTTTGCTTGTGTGCACGTTTCCAGGCAAATCCAAAGGAGTCCCACATGCAAGAAGTCAAGAGGATCTTCCGCTACCTCAAAGGACGGGACGATCTTTGCCTTTGGTATCCCAGGAAGACGTCCTTCAAACTAGTTGGCTACTCTGACGCTGACTATGCTGGACATGTCATTGATAGAAAAAGTACTTCAGGAATGGCACAGTTTCTTGGTTCATGCCTAGTCTCATGGGGATCTAAGAAACAGAACTCTGTGGCGCTTTCAACTGCGGAAGCTGAGTACGTTGCTGCTGCCTCGTGCTGTTCACAAGTTATCTGGATCAAATATCAACTTGAGGACTATGGTATATCTCTTGAAACTATCCCTATTTTGTGTGATAATACCAGTGCCATAGAAATTGCTAAGAATCCTGTTTTTCATTCTCGCACAAAGCACATTCATATAAGACATCATTTCTTGCGTGATAATGTGGAACTAGGAATTATTAGCATGGGACATGTAAGGACTGAGGACCAAATAGCTGATATTTTTACGAAAGCACTTGATAGACGTCCTTTTGAGCATCTCAGGCTGCTCTTAGGGATGATAACCTTTAAGTAGCAAGTCCCGTTCTGCTATTCCCTCAATGCTTGGCTATGTTTAGTTGATTACATAATTGCTAAGTACTTTATACATAAATTTCACTTTTGCAAGAACGCTAGTCTAAAACTACTGTGTGCATATTATGAGAACGCCTTTGAATTTCTCTATTTTGTCTTGAAAAAGAGTTACCCTGATCACCCAACCCTCATTATAAGCCGAAATGATGGGAACTCTAAGCTTTCCCTAGCCGAAAACTTTGCAAAAGCGTCCTATGATCTTCACTTTTCTTTTACGGGACGTACTTGCATAGTTTTCAAATTGGTTCCTAAGGTGATCCCAGGAAGGATGTGTAAATTCTGTAAACGCCAGTTATAATCTGAGTTGAGGACGCCAGTACAGGTTCATTCGGAACGCGCCATTTTTGGAAATTGAACAGTTGTCGTTTGAATTTTGAGATGAGGAAGTTACCAGCGTGCCCCTCACCAACCTCCTATATATACATTGATTGAAACGGCTGTCAGAACTTTCGCACGCTAAAATCTCAAAGCTCCGTTTTGCTCTGACTTCTCTCTAGACTTCCGGCAACATCTCTCTAGCTTTCCGATCAGTTTCCGACGGCCTCTCTCAGATCAGATCAGAATGTCAAGGGTCATGAATTCTTCTGGTTCGTCTTTGAGTGGGAAGCGAAAGCGTTTTGCTAAGAGGAACTTCTACGTCGAAGGTCCTCCAGAAATTCAGATTGACGAGATCTTGAAGGACTTCATCGACACAAAGCCACGCACTCTCTATGTTGCTGTGGTGAACTACATGAAGGACTGCAAGGATCAAGTCCGTCTTCGCAATCTAAGGACGTTCTTGGATCGGTTTGTGGTGCCTGTATTGCGGAAGACAGGGGGAATGGACGCCCCTTTCTGTGGAGGCACTAATATTTTCTTAGAGGCGTTCCAAGGTCAAGACTGGAGGATCCCCTTGATTGAATCCATCCCCGACCTTTCCAATGCCCGATTTGTGGATCTTCCCGCCACATCATCGAAGAAACGGTTAGTGAAACCAAAGTCCAATCCTTTTTCTCCTTCATCCCTTCCCCGAGTTACTACCACCAAATCTACTCCCCCTCCATCTCGTCTTATCCACTCCTCTCTCCCACAAAAGGCTTCCTCCTCCCAACCCACAAAAATCTTTGACAGATTTCCAACCAATGTGGAGGAGCGAACCAAGTTCAAACATGACCGTCCTCTCCCCAAACCCCTCAAAAGGCGAAAGCTCGCCAAGGCCAAGCCCAATCCCATTCCTCTTGACACCCCTTCATCTTCACCTTCACCAATCGACATTCTCGACCCATCCATGCCTGACCCTACCCTTCTCCAACTACAGCAGGCCTTCCCTGATGTAAACATCTCCCCTTCCCCATCTCCTCAAAATTCCCCTTCCCCCTCTGCCCCTCCCACTCCCAAATCAAGGGGCCACTCAGCTGAGAGGGACGACTCCATAGAAGCGGAGTTTGGCTCTGCTCACTCTGAGGAGATCTCTACAACTATCGTCCTAGATGAGCTCACACGACAACAGATTGCTGAGGACGAAGAGCTGTGTCGCAAAATTGCAAATCAACGCGACAATGTTGTACAAGAGGACGCTCTTTCTCTCGATGAGCAACTTTCTGCGGACGCTACACCCCCATGGGAAGCCGTCCCAGTGGACGTGGGAGACAAGTCTGCTCCCAAAGGAAAAGGTGGAAAGCGTCCACGGAAAACAAAGGCGTCCAAGGACGCAGCTGGTCCATCTGAGGGACAAACTGATGAAAATCTCCAGGAAGGAGATAATAATGACGGAGAGGAAGACGATGATGAAGAAGAAGAAAATGAGGACGGTACTTCTGGTCCGCCTAAGAAGAAAAGCAAGAAATCTGAGCAGATTCTTCCTCCACTTGTCTATGATGAAGCCTTCCTTAGCCAGTTTTCTGAGGCCAAGGATCTCGTTGACCTCCTCAAAGTACAAGGGTGGCTCAAGTTATCATAGGAAAATGTGAGAGTGGATCCTAAGCTGGTACAGGACTTCTACGATTCTCTCAAAATCAACATCGAGAATGGCACAGGGACGTTCTTGGCAAATGGAGAGTCGGCTACTTTCTCTGAAAAGACAGTCCGCCAGCTGATGGGGCTTGACAAACAACGTCCAGGGAATGAAGCTTTGCACAGAGTTCCGGCTTCCGGCTTTGGGATAGAAGGCGAGGCACTAAATGCCTTATTCCGGAGAATCTTCAATGGGAAGACTCCAGATGCCAATGACCGGGTTGCCTCCGTCCTGACACAAACTGGTGCTATGGCACATTATCTGATCTGCAGGACTATCGTCCCCAGGCAGGAGAAGAAATCTATTGTTCAGACCATCGATTGCTTGCTGCTGGACGCCTTCCTTCAAGGACGTAAAATCAACTTAGCCAGAATCATGATTGAGCACATGGCCAAGTGCACAAAGAAGAATCATGCTCTTCCCTACCCAGGTTTGGTGAAAGCCTTGCTGATTGAAAATGATGCTTACACACCTGGCGAGGAAATCTCTTTGGGCTTGCCATGGGATCAAAAGTACGGAATTGTTGAAATAAAGCACAGCCTTGAACTTCCCTCCATCAGAAAACAACTAGAGAAGGAACGAAAAGAAGCTGAGAAGAAAAAGAAAGAAGAAGAGGCCGCCAAAAGAGCTGAAGAGAAACGACTAAGGCAGGAAGCTGCTAAGAAAGCTGCTGAGGACGAACGTGCTCGACAAGAAGCTGCAAAGAAAGGGAAGACTGTTGCTCCTGAGCCTCCATTGATAGTTGATACTGAGGAAGAACGTGCTGCTCGCTATGCTGAAGTTGATCAGTTATCGTCCTTCTTTCATGCCGATCAGATGGACTTTAACTTCTCGCCTTCTCATCTTCCTCCTATTCAACAGCCGTCCTACTTTCAGTGCTCTCCTGCTCCGTCCAACACAGAAGCTTACTCTGAGAAGCAGCTGTACGCCATCATCCTTAACAATCAAAATGTTCTTGCGCAACAAGGGAACGCCATCATTCAACAGAACAACGCTGCCATGCAACAGAACTACCACTATTTTCAGGCAGTCAAGACTCAGAATGACTTGATTAAGCTGCTAGTCCAGTCAATTCACAGGGATAGTACAGAGGGAGACACCCAAGAAGAAGAGGAACCTGCTGCGACGGACGCCAATGTCAATGATCAAAGCCGTCCTGCTGGATCACCTCCCACCTAACCCTTTATTCCCTCATTATTTTGCCTGTGCTTCTTTTGATTTTCAAACACTTGTCTGATTGTCTGTAATGACTACATTTCGTTTCAATGGCAATTCTTGTGTTTGTGTGCATATGTGTGTTTAAGCGTTCTCTTGCCTCTAATTGTGATTTTGTGCTATCGTCCTTAAGCTAACTTGTTATCCTTTTCGATGATGCCAAAAGGGGGAAGTGTAGTTTTGCAGAGATGCGCTTTTAATAGTTATCTAGAATAAGCAAGTGTTAAGGAGAAATTTCAGTGAAAGGAACTAAGTTTAAAAAGGGACGCCATTTAACAAAGAAATATTTGATTTAGAAAGCCGTCCCTTCCCTAAAATCCAAAAGGAAGATTAGATCAAGTATTGAAAACTTGTGCCTGTAGATTATTTCGAAATGTTGAAAGGACGCTCTTTGAGTTTTCAAAGCATGCTAGAGCTTAAGTGCAAAATGTTTATTGCCCAGAGTTTGTCATCATCAAAAAGGGGGAAACTGTTGGGACAATGTTAAGGACGCCTTCAGTAATTAACATTGTGCCTAGCGTCCCTTAGTTTTGATATGACAAACTCGCCTTGATCTAATAAAGTTGTCCAAGTGTTTCAGGAACGCATGTTGAAAAGGACAACAAGTTGAGGATTAGGTAGCCGTCCTTAGGAAGTAAGGACGCTACATCCTTCAGTGAACGGCTTGGTAAAATACAAACAAGGACACCGTCCTTAATCATTACACTGGAGTCCTTCAAAGCTGGCCGACAAAGTGACATCACCAGACAAGCTTTGATCATGATCTCCACGTGGAAGAAGATCCCGCATCCAAGCCTAACGGAATTGCTAGTAGGCTTCCTTGATCATCAGAGCAACACGTGGAAGCCGATTACTGTTGCAACGTCCCCAAGGGCATGATTGTCAGAGATAAAGTTGCCCTTTCCCAATGTCACTATAAATACTCCCCAGAGTATTTATTGTGATGTGACGCTTGAGAGAATATTCAGAGAATTTATCAAGTCGCTCAAGAACACCAAGAACACCAAGAACAAACTCAAGAACAAGTGAGACTTAGGTGTTAGATCGAGCGAGAAGCGTTCAACAAAACCACAAACTGTTTGTAATAGAAAAGAACAAAAAGAGTGAGAGAGTCCTTACGACGAACTGTAAGGACGAGGTGATAGTTTCCTTTAGAGATTAAGTTAGGTTACTTTACCGGCTTAAAGGGGTTGTTACTAGTGGACTTAGGGACGCCAGTCTAAGTGCCAGAGAAGTGTAACCGCTCGCCAGTGTACTGTAAGGAAACTTAATAAGAAAGGAAAAAGCTATTACAAAATCCTCCAAGGAGGTAGAGGTTTACACTCAAGGACTAGTTGGTACTTGAGTGGTTCCTCTATAAATCAAAAGCGTTCCTTACTTACTGCCTTAACCTGTTTAGTCTTTTGATTTCCGCTGCGAACCAAGGAAGTCCTTGATCTTTATTAAGGACATCCTGGTGAAGGACGACCTTAACTCTGTTAAGGACGCCCTTGTATTTCTGACTAACGATCCAACAGTCGAGATCGACCCTCCCAGGGTCGAGCCTGAGGGCTTGCGAAACCTCTCAGGATCGACCCCCAGGGGGTCGAGATCGACCCTCCCAAGATCGAGCCTGAGGTCCATCCGAACGCGTCCGAAGCTGTTTCCTTTTAGCTTGCGTCCCAAGCTGTTTCCTTTTATTGTTTTCGAACTATTTCCATATTTTTGGATTTCTAGATTTGTGATTATTAATATGAGATATTATTTATATCTTATGATAATAATTTAGGATTTCTTTTTCTAGGATAGAATAAATACTCTAGTTTTCCCTTATTTGTTTTTCAGCGTATTTTGAGAAGAGAACAAAGTTCTCTTCCTGCACCATTGTTGACCTACGACATTGAGAACTTGGTTTGATTTATACAAGCTTTGCTTTGGTTCATTCAAGTGTTCTTCCTTGCGAGTTGTTGATTGTGTTCCCATTCGAGAAGTTCAAGGCTTCACTTGGTGCAAGGTCTAGATCCATCGTTTCCGTTCGCGATTGTGTGACGACAAGGAGCCATCTCCTAACGTGTCATACATCAATGACTATGATTAAACTGAGTTTTCTTCTTTTCTTCCTTCAAGGTTATATATCAATCCTATTATTATAAAATAAAACGAGGTTATCTATCAATTATTCATATACTTTATGTCCTTACTTTTATTCATAAATCATGAAAAGGATTTTACCTCACATTTCTCGTATAAAACGAGATTATCTATGAATCCTATCATTGTAAAATAAAGTTTAGATCTTATTGTATGTAATTAAAGAGTTTGTGAAAATACTTCTTTTAATCCTCTTGCATGGTAGGAGCATGACCTCTGGTATTGGTTAAGTTGGTGTTATAGCCCGTACTTATAAGTTATAAGCAACCCAGGTATATATGGAGTGACCCCATCTTGACCCCCCAGAATCCGCTGGTGCGGAAATTACTAGGTAATTGACGAATTGACAAAAAATTAGAACCTAAATTTTTAGATGAGATATTGTTTATTTAAAGTGTAAAGTATTAAAAGAAGTACCGTGGGCAGTTTTCAAAAGGGTTATGAACTTACGATAGAGATACTCATTAGGTAATCTACCCTTTTGTCAAATCACCACTTTCTTGATATATCATTATGATTATGTATTTTTATTTTGATTAAAATTAATGACTGTATATTAAGACGAAATAAAACATAATTTTAAATATGAGGTAATTATATGACCAAACACTCTTATCCAACCTTGTGTGCCCACACATCCAACCTTGTGTGCCCACACATCCATCTAAGCATTCTCATTTCTGCAACCGTGAGTTTCTACTCTTGAGCCTTTGTCGTCGGCCAACACTCTGCACCATAAAGGATTGCAGGCCTCACGACAGATTTGTAGAACTTTCCCTTGAGCATGAGTGGAACCTTTTTGTCGCACAAAACCACTGAAGTTGCCCTCCACTTCTGCCAACCTCTCTGAATCCGAGACCTAACATCCTCCTCAATACACCCGTCGCTTTGCACCACTGGTCCCAGGTATTTGAAGTTATCCTTCTTCGCGATGACTTCACCTCCCAGCAATACCTCACTCGCCGACTCATTTTCTTGACCGAAAATGAACTCCATATTCCGTCTTGGATCTACTCAACCTAAACCCCTTAGATTCTAGCCTCTCCCTCCAAATTTCCAGTTTGTTACTAACTTCAACTCTAGAATCCTCTACCAACACGATGTCATCTGCAAATAACATACACCGCGGAACCTCTCCCAGGATGTCTCTCGTCAGCACGTCCAAAACTAGAGTAAATAGAAAGGGGCTCAACGTTGATCCTTGATGGAGACCCATACCTACTTCAAAATACTCTATATCACCTCCTGGCGTGCGGACACTCGTCCTCGACCCCTCATACATGCCTTGAATGACTTTGATAAACGGAAAGGACACCTCTTTGGCTTCCAAATACTCCCAGATCAACTCTCTAGATACTCTATCATAGGCTTTCTCCAGATCCACGAACACCATGGATAGCCTCTATGGACGATCTCCCTGGCATAAATGACCAAACTTGAATCCACCTGTTAGGTCGACCCGAATCCGCACAATAACCCATCAACACCCGACCCGACTTTACTTGTAACCCAATTGACCCGAACCCGCACTCAGCCCAAACCCGAAAAGACCAAACTTGAATCCACCCGACCTGACCTGTTTAACACCTGTACTAGCTATAGTGTATACTACAAAGTAATTTGATATCACTTAACTTGTGTATTCCAACTATCACTTCATGTTTCTAGTACAAGATGAATTTAATAGATTTTGAAATAGCAAGATTATAGGTTATGGGACAAACAAATTGGATTGTTGCGGGTTTTTTTAGTGGTTGGACCAACATAGCATAGCATGTTACAAACATGGTAATGATTATTAAAATATTATTGTTTATATATTATTTTTAAAAACATACACTTTAGCTATTTTGAATAAACTAATCGGATCCACACAACGAATTTTGAATTTCAATCCAATTGGATTTAGTTTATTTTAAATGTGATTTAAATTTATATAGTTTCTAATCCAAAGGGGATATTCAGAAATGTAACAACTATAAAGGGATAAAACTGCTTAGTCATACTATGAAAGTGTGGGAGAAGACAATCGAGCTGAGATTAAGGTGTCTAGTACAAGTGTCAAAGAACCAATTTGGATTTATGCTAAGGAGATCGTCCATAGAGGCTATCCATCTGTTGTGCAGGTTGACAGAAGCTTACAAGGAGAGAAAGAGGAATCTGCATATGGTGTTCGTGGATCTGGAGAAAGCCTATGATAGAGTATCTAGAGAGTTGATCGGGGAGTGTTTGGAAGCCAGAGAGGTGTCCTTTCCGTTTATCAAAGTCATTCAAGACATGTATGAGGGGTCGAGGACGAGTGTCCGCACGCCAGGAGGTGATACAGAGTATTTTGAAGTGGGTATGGGTCTCCATCAAGGATCAACGTTGAGCCCCTTTCTATTTACTCTAGTTTTGGACGTGCTGACGAGAGACATCCCGGGAGAGGTTCCGCGGTGTATGTTATTTGCAGATGACATCGTGTTGGTAGAGGATTCTAGAGTTGAAGTTAGTAACAAACTAGGAGTTTGGAGGGAGAGGCTAGAATCTAAGGGGTTTAGGTTGAGTAGATCCAAGAGGGAATATAAAGTTCATTTTCGGTCAAGAAAATGAGTCGGCGAGTGAGGTATTGCTGGGAGGTGAAGTCATCGCGAAGAAGGATAAATTCAAATACCTGGGATCAGTGGTGCAACGCGACGGGTGTATTGAGGAGGATGTTAGGTCTCGGATTCAAAGAGGTTGGCAGAAGTGGAGGGCAGCTTCAGGGGTTTTGTGCGACAAAGAGGTTCCACTCAAGCTCAAGGGAAAGTTCTACAAATCTGTCGTGAGGCCTGCAATCCTTTATGGTGCAGAGTGTTGGCCGATGACAAAGGCTCAAGAGTAGAAACTCGCGGTTGCAGAAATGAGAATGCTTAGATGGATGTGTGGACACACAAGGTTGGATAAGATTAGAAGATGAGGAGATCAGAAGTAAACTGGCGGTGGCTAGCATAGGGGACAAGCCCCGTGAGGTGAGACTGCATTGGTTTGGTCATGTTCAAAGACGGAGTCTGAATGCTACAGTTAGGAGGTGTGAACTTTTGGACTTAGGGGTGTGCAAAAGAGGTAGAGGTCTCCCGAGGAAACGCTGGATGGACAACATAAAGTAGGACATCAACTTGTTAGGGATTTCTGCAGAGTTGGCGTAGTGCAGGGAGGGTTGGAGGGAGAAGATCACAGTGTTGGATGGTTAGCTAGCTTGTTGGTAGAGCCTTTTTGTGTTGGCTAATATTTGCGAGTTTTAGTCTTTTTGTTCTATCGTTGCTTTTGCCTTTTTAGCATTCGAGTTAGTGTTTCTTGTTGTGTATTTAGGTTTTTTAGATTTCTTGTTGGATGCTTTGATTCCTCTTGGGTTGTATTGGGCGCATTCCATCTAGGTCTGGAATGCCCTCATCTTGATGTCCCAGATCCTGCGTCTGCGGGATTTTCCTGGGTTAATGTTGTTGTTGTTGTTTCTAATTTGAAAATTCCAAGTCATGGGTCGAGTTGTCACGTTCAATTTAATTTTTAATACCTATACTGAATCTCTACAATCATATCTTAAACCTTATTATATAAGACTATACATATACTAATGAGTAAATCCATGTTCATTTTGCATACATATATACGTAGTTATACCCATACACATCATTTTAAAATTGTTTTGATTAGGAGTAAACTACAGTATTTATAAAATGCATTGAAGTCTAAAATTGAAAAATAAATGAGGACTATGCTATTTTGTTTTTGAAAAAACCTATAATTAATGCACTTCAAATAATTTCCTTATTGGATAAACTCAAAACTAGGAAAGTTTTTATGTGTGGGCATAATTACCTCATATTTTTTTTGGTCATATAACTACCTCATATTTAAAATTATGTTTTATTTCATCTTAATATACTGTCATTAATTTTAATCAAAATAAAAATACATAATCATAATGATATAACAAGAAAGTGGTGATTTGACAAAAGGGTAGATTACCCAATGAGTATCTCTATCGTAAGTTCATAACCCTTTTGAAAACTGCCCACGATACTTCTTTTAATACTTTACACTTTAAATAAACAATATCTCATCTATAAATTGTTCTAATTTTTTGTCAATTCGTCAATTACCTAGTAATTTCCGCACCAGCGGATTCTGGGGGGTCAAGATGGGGTCACTCCATATTTACCTGGGCTGCCTATAAGTATGGGCTATAACACCAACTTAATCAATACCAGAGGCATGCTCCTACCATGCACGAGGATTAAAAGAAGTATTTTCACAAACTCTTTAATTACATACAATAAGATCTAAACTTTATTTTACAATGATAGGATTCATAGATAATCTCGTTTTATACGAGAAATGTGAGGTAAACTCCTACTCATGATTTATGAATAAAAGTAAGGACATAAAGTATATGAATAATTAATAGATAACCTCGTTTTATTTTATAATAATAGGATTGATATATAACCTTGAAGGAAGAAAAGAAGAAAACTCAGTTTAATCATAGTCATCGTCCTATTGTAAAAAACTCGAAGGAAGAAAGACTCGAAGGAAGGAGTACCGGACCCGATTTATTGAAAGATCATGGACCATGGACCAGACTGAATCAGTCCAAGTCTTGGACCGAACCGTAATATTCCAGTCCGGTCCGATCCATGGTCTAGTCCATGGTCCATATTATACTGTAGATTTTTAATGTTGACAACAGAAAACGATTACTGAGTTGTGAATTTGTGGTAGCGAATCCCTATTTGTAGATGTTGAATTACGAAGTATGAAACGTGCAATAGATAGAAAAATGAGAGAGTGATTGATTGAAAGGAAAGACATGCAAAAGGAGTGACAGTAAAGACTCGAAGGAAGGAAGGAAGACAACTCAGCTTAATCATAGTCATCGTCATCATCCTATTGTGAAAAATTCAAAAGAAGAAAGACTCGAAGGAAGGACCGGATCCGATTTATTGAAAGATCATGGACCATGAGCCAGACCGAATTGGTCCTAGTCTTGGACCGAACCGTAATATTCCAGTCCAGTCCGATCCATGGTCTAGTCCATGGTCCATGGTCCATGGTCCATGGTCCATATTATATTATAGATTTTTAATGCTGACAATAGAATACTATGTTGAGTTGTGAATTTACAGTAATGAATACCTATTTGTAGACGTTGAATAACGGAGTATGAAATGTGCAATATGAAGTGGAATGAGTGAGTGACTGATTGAAAGGAAAGACATGCAGAAGGAGTGACAACAAAGACTTGAAGAAAGGAAGAAAGAAAACTCAGTTTAATCATAATCACTGTCATCATCCAAATACACCCACAACAGAGACTTGTGTTTCTTGTGCACACCAATGTGTGTGGATATTAGATTTGCACAAATGGTATCGATTAAACCGGTTCACTTGTGCGGGTAAAGAATGTGCATAAATAGACTATTAATATTGGTTAGATTTATATCCCGCATAAGAGGCGAAAAATAAAAACAAACGATTTCAAATATAATTGCAGGTGAAATACAATTTTCTTAATTTGGATGAGGACAAATCTCTTTGAGGAATTGTAAGTGCTTTGATTCAAGATCGGATGGACAGATGGTCCATGGTCCTAGTCTATATACGGTCCCGATCTAGATCGACGGACCGGACCTGATTCATTAAAAGATCATGGACCATGGACCAGAACGACTCGATCCTGGTCTTGGACCAGACCGTAATATTCCAGTCCGATCTGGTCCATGGTCCATGTTATATTATAGATTTTCAATGTTGACAACATAAAATGAAGTTGAGTTGTGGATTTATGTGCGCCGGGGTTGTCTTTTGACATCACTGCCTTAGAAAATAATACACAGCAAAAATTAAATGGTTGTGAACATTTCCCTATGATGTAGTCTTATTACGGTTCAGTCTTATTACGGTTCTGGTGTTTTTACGGACCCGAACTAGATCGATGGACCGAACTTGATTTATGAAAGATCATGGACCATGGACCAGACCGACTCGGTCCTGGTCTTGGATAGGCCCGCGCCGTAACATTCCAGTCCGGGTCTGGTCCATAGTCCATGGTCCATGTTATATCATAAATTTTTAATGTTGACAAGGTCTAGTGATTGTATGTTTTGAAAACCAATGGTAAATAGTAAATACCTTTTATGTGGCGTGAGTTGGTGATAATGATATTTTAGTCGCATTGTTACCTATCAAAGTAATTCAAACTAGCCAACTAATGTAATAGGGAAGTTAGTGTCGATCTCACCGAGACATGTGATTCTAGGCTACGTTTATTATCATGCTATACTAGTAAAAGGGTTTTTTTTGTGATTAAACCATCAACTACTGAATTAAACTAAAATAAAAAAGTAAATCAATATTGTAGAATCAAATGTAATGAAGAAATCAAACTAGTTTATATCCATTAAATGCAGACGTGATTGTTGATCATCGATTCTCATTATTCTAATTGCAACTTAACCAATCTATTCTGAAACGCTAAACAACTCAACTTCATGCAATTAATTAGAATGGATTCAAAATATTGTTACTTACCGACCTTAATTATAGTTATTAATCATCAAACTTCGATTATAGCTATTAATCCGACCGAACTTCACAACCTTAATCATCTAACAACCTAAGAAATATCCTAGATTCAATTTAACAACAAAATTATGATTCAAGCATCGATAGAAGTAACCTTTTCAAGCAACCAGACATTCAAATGAAATATGATTGGAATCTTTGTTTTTAACCAACTAATTTGACCAACTTCGATTAGTTGAAGAGATCTACTTATAATCAAGTCAATACCGATCGGTTATTAAATTAATCTACTTGTAATTCATCTTAGAAATTAATAGGTTATTAAGCTAATAAACCCTATGGTGAAATTAAGGAGTTAAGCATAGAGAAATAAATTGTAAGCTAACTACTGAAAGTAATTGAAGAGCTTACAAACAAATCTAGCTAGGGTTTCTCTCCTGGTTCTTTACAACTCTCAATAAAATCCAAAATTTCAAGAACTAATATCCTTATATAGAAGATGTGAGCTCGCGTGTCCAACACACTTATGCACAAGGCACTAGTATCAACAATTGTTACCACAAATTCCCTTTAGTGGTTTAAATAAGGTATCAAGAATGTAAACATTATGAAACATTTTACCCTTAAGCACCACTTTACCACTTTTCACGTCTTTAACAAGACACTCCTTGGATGATAAAATCACTTCATTGTCTCCTTGATCACAAATTTGAGCAATGCTTAGCAGGTTGAATCAAAGATGATTCACCCGTTTCACATCATGCACTTGTACACTGTCATTGATCCTTACTACACCAGTCCCTAAGGTTTTTCCTTCATTCTTATTGCCAAAGGACATTGATCCCTTAACACTTGTAACGAGTGAGTTAAGGTTGTTACGTTTACCAGTCATGTGGCACGAACATCCACTATCAAAGTACCGCCTGCTCTCCTAACTCACAATGACCTGCAGTAATAAGATTAGTCCTTGAAGACCCAGGCAAGCTTCGCATGACTAGGCCGGGCAAGAAACTGAATGTTTCTTTGTTGCCTTGAACTAGATTCATAAAAATCAAGCAAATTCTCAACATTGCAAGCATTTTGAGAAACATTCTTCCTGATCCTAGGTGATCCTTGATTAAGGATGGTTTGCCCACCCCGGATTATAAGTATTAGAGAAGGGATCATTTCGGGGCCGGGACGCACCATAATTGCCAATAGCATTGACCGACTCCTCGGTCTCTTGAATAGTAGGGCACTAGTCCGTGTGGTGGCTCGTGTCATAGCATAGACCGTAAGCGTTGACTTGTTGGGCCGTCTTCTTCGTGAGCAGCTGCTTCATAAGATCCTTGAGCTCCCTTACTTCAGCATTCAGGGACTCGTTCACCACACTAACGGACCTCACATTGGTCCTAGACCGCTGATTGCGGGCTTGCTCCGCCAAAGTCTCAACTTTCTCAAACGCTGCTGCGGGAGTTAAGTTCTCGTAACTACCCCCACAAGATGCGTTCACAAGCCTCTTGTCATTGTCGCAAAGTCCCTCAATGATGTAGCAAATAAGATCCTTGGCAAGATAGTCATGGGAGGGACAACTCGCGATGAGCCTCTTGTAGCGCTCATAATAGTCATAGAGGTTCTCGTCCTTCCCTTGCTCCAAACTGCTGAGTTGCTTCTTAATAGATGTTTGTTTGAAAGCAGGGAAGTACTTCTCAAGAAACGCCTTCATCATGGCCGCCCAAGTAGTAATAGAGCCTGACACCAAATTAAGGAGCCATTCCTTGGCGGAGTCCTCCAATGAGAAAGGAAAAGCCCGGAGCTTGATTTGATCCTCCGTCACGTCAGTTGGCTTCATACTCACGCACACCGCGTAGAACTCCGTGAGATGTTTGTTCGAACTTCACGCCCTCCCCGAGATCGGGGAATTGAACAGCGAGCTACTATTGTTGGAGATCGGGCGCCGTGAGTTGGCGAATAGTTTGTTCCGCCATGATGTCCTCCGGTTCAGAATCCGAGAGAGAAAGAGATTCCAGAAGATTGTAGGATGCAGAAGCTCTAGGAGCACTCCTTATCTTTCGAAGAGTCCTGTCAATTTCTTGATCAAAGCAACAGGAGAAGTATTAGTAGACCGGGTACGGACCATGTGTTAGGTCCGAACCCAAAGGAGTTTTTTGGGCTCGAACAGCAAGAGCGCCGAGGTGGCCGCGGGCGCGGTTCGGATACAGAACACGAAAAATGCACAAAATCAAACAAGAAAAAGGATTCCCCGACAACGGCGCCAAAATTTGGACTCGGGCAAAGTCGTTGTTCCCAAAATCAAAGATAAATCCCAAACATGCAAACAATCAAGTATAGTGTGCAAGCAAAGGGTCGAACCCAAGAGAATCAGTTTCTAGTCAGATTTTAAGGGTTTTCATGCAAGTAATCAAGAAGAGGGTTTTGAAAGTTGGTTTCAATCAAAGTTATCAAACAGAGTTCATCCAATCTCAATTCCACTTTATTAATCCGTTGGTCATGAATTCATCCACTTCTTTATATGCCTAGGTCAATTCCAATCTTGATCATAACAATCGCAAGTCCACGGTCCAAGCAATTCTATAACCCTAGGTAAGGACGCTTAACCTAGAATTAGCATAGAGAACAAGGATATTAGGAAATCAAATCATGCAATCAAGCTACGAGTCTCATGCACAATTAAACCATTGAATACTCTTCCATAAACTAGTCCACGGGTCTAGAATAGAGTTGTTTCGAGAAATAGGAAAGATGCATAGACAACAACCATTCCTAAACCAAACAATAGATTTAAGTCAATCAAACAAGTTGATCAGGCTCATAAAATCAAACATAGATCATGGGATGAAGCACAAGAATATCAATAAAGACCAAGGGATAAAGAAGTTACCAGAATTTCACAGCTTCATAATACAGCTTCCTTGATTGAATAAACTCAAAGGGTGATTAGTTCTCCATTACAATGAAAACTCTAATCTTTATTGAAAGAACAATTGGTTAACAAGTGGATGAATATCCCTAAAAACCTAGAATGGTTCCCCTTAAATAGCCCAAAGAACACCCTCTTCGAGTTAGATAAGAAAGGAAACCGAAAGATAAGAAAGGAAACAAGATAAAAACGACAGGATTTCGTCCGCCTGGAAGTCTGCCCGCACCGCGACCGCGCCACGCCTGTCGCGCCCGCGGCGGTCTCCAATAGGCAATTTGTTGAGTCGGCTTCTACCGCGACCGCGCCACTGACAATGCGACCGCGGCCTTCAAGGTCTTCAATGGTCGTCACCTTACGCCACCGTGCCCGCGTCATAGACAATGCGACCGCGGTATCCATGCAGTGGCAAACTCCGTCTTTAAGCTCTTCAACTCTTGATTCTTCATAACTTGTGTCTTCGGTCTTCGTATTACAATAACGCTTAAAACTAAGCTAAACACTCTCAATAACAACTCAAAATCCAAGAGTTAACCCGTACAAAATAACATGTATCAGTTAGATATCCACAATTCAATGGTCCGGATTACCTCCACTTTTTTAAGCCTCTTTTATTTGTACGGGGCATTTTTTTTGTCTTTGTCTACTCCCAATCCTCCTTTATTCGACGCTCTGCTTCGTTCGTTCCCAACTTTCTCAATCATTCTCCTTCGAAAATTATCATTCATCCATTGTTCTTCCCCCAAGTTCATCCATTCTTTTTCTCCAACACGATTCCCTTCAATTTCCTTCTCCAACACAATTTAATCTGATTCCTTTGACCCCCAATTCCGTTCTTATGGATTTAGGTAGATGATTTTCAAATTATGAAACTTGTTTTTTTTGTGAACTTATATCAATTGTGCTTGTACATGTGAAACTCGTTAATCTATGGGTGTTTTCGCTTTAATTTGTTCCCTTTTGTGTGAACTCGTTAAATTTGCACTGTCGAAAGGTTATGGCAACATGAATAACTCAATTCTGATGGTTTTGATTGAATAGCTATGGCGAAAGTTCATTCTTGTCTTGTACTCTTGTTGCCCACCATGTGTTCGACAAGATGCCTCAACACACGTGCCTTAAATTACATGAACCGTTTTATGGCTTTTAATGAACCTTTCCTTGAAAATTATGAACCATAATGACATTCTTTGTGAACTAAAAGAATAATCGTATTTGCCCATTTGTAATACTCATTATGTGTTTCATCTTGCTTCACATTTAGCTTTTACGTTTCTTTTGTATATTGTTTGTGTCTTTTACATTGCAAATTGACAATTTCGATTGAATAGAGAGGTTGAAAGTGTATGCTTGTCTGGTTGCCCACCATGTGTTCGACAAAATGCCTCAACACATGTGCCTTAATTTACATGAACCGTTTTATGGTTTTAATGAACCTTTCCTTGAACATTTATGAACCATAATGACATTCTTTGTGAACCAAAAGATGAATTGTATTTGCACATTTGTAGTACTCATTATGTGTTTCAAGTCACTTTACACATAGCTTAACATTTTTTTGTTAATTGCTCATCAAGCTCGGGTCATTCTAACATGTCTCATTCAAATGATGATGCTAGTATTGATGGAGTTTAGCTGAAGGATTTTCATAATAAAACTAGTACCATTGGTGGAGCCCCATTGAATGATGATGAGCACGATAACAATGTCTACATTCTTCACTTATCACAAGATTGTTCTTATTTCATTACTACTTGTACGGTTGAATATAAACTTCAAACAATGTTTTGTTATGTGTGTTTGAGGATTCAGTTATCTTCTATGCACTTTAACATTAAATGAACTGTATAATTACACGACATGAACCTACAAGTGGAACACAATGAACCAAATTCTTTTATTTTACACAATTTACGCATTTCAAATATGAACCGAGTGATTCAAATTCATGAACCATTACGTCGAATTCAATGAACCAAATAATTAAACTTCATCAACTTAATAACAATGAACCTACAAGTCGAACACAATGAACCTATAAGTGGAACATAATGAACCTTTTTGGTCAAAATCAATTTATTTACAAGTTTGCCACCGTTTTTTCCGTTTTCCTTATTTCCTCCTTTAAACTCTACCGTTAGATCCGAAAGATCTAACGGTAGAGATTGTTTCTCATTTTACACTATAAGGGTTATTCTTACCAGAACAAAACTCGGGTTTCTTATACCGACTGTTTAGTGACCATTTTTTAAAAAGGGGTCTAATTACTTTTTAAATGTCTAAAAACCGGCTCCATCACCCCTTCACTCTTTTAAAAATTCCGCGTATTATATAAAGGTTTCGGGATTTCGTACGATGATCACAATATTTTGCAAACTTTGCGTGTCAGCCTTGTCTTATTATAAAAAGAAAAAATCATATATAACTTACCATAATATCTTATTAATTAAACGAAACATCTAAGCTTATAATTTTAGAATTATATATATTATTTACGCTTTTTTCATGATATTATATTTTATTATTTCAAAAAAAATCCAAATTTTTTTATTATGAAAAGAACCACTTTTTCAAATTTATTCAACAAAATAATCCTTTTTCCAAATTAACAAAAGCATATGTAATTTTGAAAAAATTTAGCATTTTTTTATAATAGTTGATATTTAAGGGAGTGTTTTTTAAAAGTGGGTGCACTAATTCAAATAATGTTTTTCAAAATAATATAAAATTTGGTTTTCTAAGCATAATGTGTACCGTATAGTGACATGAAAAATGTGAAAAAATGATAGGTTTTTCGTATGACATGTACAAATTTAGGCAAGTTTTTAATTTATAATAAAGTAATATTTTAAAATAATAAATTTTATGTGCATTAAGTGATACTTCTCATTAAGTATTTTTAAAAAATAGATTTGTTATTTTTGTTGAAAAAGTATGATGATTTTATGTAATTAAGTAGATATTATGGATAAGCTTTATATACTTTTAGTTTTTTATGATATACCAAGGTTATTATACGAAATTTGAAAATCTCGTGAGTACCGCACAAAATTTCCCCCAAAAATATATCATCATGTGAAATCCCAGAATACTTTATGTATCTTGCGGAATTTGTAAGACCTCGTAACTACCGCACAAAATTTCCCCAAAAAATATTGAATATACAACGTTATTTAAATGGTTTATTGTGTATTTTTTTAAATGTAGTTTATGAAAGGCAGAATACATGTTTGGACCCCTCAACTTGTCACTTTTGTGCAAATAGACCCCCAAACTTTGAACATTACCTATCAAATCCTCAAACTTAACATTTTCTTCCTATTGAGCCCCTTTTGCTGACGTGGTAAGGCGCGTGGAAGTTACTCATCAGGCTGGCTGTGAAAGTTCTCCAAAATTGCTGACATGGAAAAAGAAAAATGTCACGTGGAGTCCCAAACCCTTCATCACCTTCAAGGTGGAGCTCGTCCAGTTCATCATCTTCATCGTCGACGACCCTAGCGTCAGTTGTGTCATGCCCGATCCAGTTTCTCCAGCCCCGCCGTCAAGTCCGCCATCGAGAACATTACCTCCTCCTCCCCTTCTCCTTCCTCTCCGGCCGCTTCCAAGATCGGGCTCGGCTTCCGGCCCATGCCCCAGACCGCCGCCTGTACTCCTTCTCCCATCTCGGACGCCACTGTCCTATACTTAAATCCCCACCTCTAGACCCCCATCATCAACACCACCAACAACAACAACAACACCCATCATCAACAACAGCAACAATAGAGTATTACAAACCCCAATCCGGGCGGGCAGAGCGGCAGCGATGACGTCAGGAAAGTGATCGAAATCCTGTCGCGGGCGCGGAAGAAGAACCCCGTCCTGGTAGGCGATTCGGAGCCGGAAGCTGTCCTCAAAGAGGTTCTCAAGAGGATTGAGAAGCGGGAGGTAGGGGAGTCGGGGCCGTTGAGCAGCGTGGAGGTGATTTCGGTTGACAAGGCGAGCCTGCGGCCGGCGTGGTAGTAGACGCAGTCGACGTCGCGGGTGAGGTTTTCTCCAAGGTTTTTGTCTCCAATCGCCTGGCTCGCGACAAGCCGCCGCCTTCCATGGCGAAGACCGAGCCCGGACCGCTCACCGGTTTCGCCGATCCCGATGGAGCCAACGATTACAAATCTGGAATGAACGGGAGCGTTGGAGATGACGAGGTTGCAGGAGAGGGAGGCCAGAGGCTGCAGGAGAGGGAGGCCGGAGGCAGGCACGCCGGAGTAGTGGACAGAAGCTTGAATTGGGGTGTCGGGGATGGAAGCAGGAGGCAGAGGTGTGAATTGGGGGAGCTTAGGGTTTTTCTTTTTTATTAATTTATTTATTTGGAAAATTTTGGGTTTCTTTTTTCTTTTTTCTTTTAAATGGGAATTTTTTGTTTAGGTGGCATAGCATATAAATGAGGGAATTACGTGGCTGCTGAGTGGGATGAAGATAGACCCAGTCAACGCGCGTGGCACTCACACTGTGAAAGAAGGCTCATTTAAAAAAAAAAAGGGCTCAATAGGCAAAAAACGTAGATTTTAGGGGTTCAATAGGAAATATTCAAAGTTGGATGGTCCATTTGCAAAAAAGTGACAAGTTGGAGGGTCCACAGATCACAGATGTATTCAGCGGTTTATGAAAAGGGAGTGAATGCTCCTTGTCATTTATGATGTCTTAATTAGCGAAAGTGCTATCCGACGCTTCAAACTAATCTATACTACCTATAGTATAAAGCGGAGACAATGTCTTCACAAAAAATTGCGCCACGTGTCATTTCGATAATAGAATAATCAGTCGGGCCCTCCTTTATACAGACTAGGTAGTTATAATCTCATATAATCTTATCCCGTACAAATTACTTAAAATTTACCCGAAAATTATAAATTATCCCGAAAATTATGAATTTTCTCTTACCAAGAATTAGTTGTAATCTTCTCATAAATATAATTATTTAATAAAACATGATATTTATCATAAAGTAATTTTTGAATAAATCCAACTTATTTATATTATGAGTTGAGTACTATTGATAAAAAAACACTAATCACAATACGAAGATAAATATATACAATATAATTCTATAATGTTAACGTGATCATTGACATTACATATCTATATTAAATTGGGTTTATAATCACATTACCAGTACATGTTACGTGGGTTAAACTAGTGTAGGATCAAACAACACATGTTTATTGTATTCTTTTTTTGTTTGTGTGCGCCTAGCAAAGCTGTGTAACGGAGGATTTGGATCCCAAATGAGCGGACCCATAACCAGTGCAATTGTTGGGGGCCTGGTCAAGTGTATTGGAGAGAAGCTTGGCACTGCCGCCTTCAAAGAGCTCGGCCTCGTCTACGGAGCCGAAGACGACCTCCGACTACTTGGCAACAGCTTGACCAGCATCACCGCTGTCATTCACGATGCAGAGCAGCATCCAACTGCTTTGTCGTCGCGGTCCGAGAGAAACTGGATCCGGAATCTCACGGACGCTGCATGCGATCTCGACGACGCGATCAACCTAGCCATAGCGGAGGATTTGCAGCACAAGGTCCGTGGAAGAAGCGCCTTGTGCCAAAAGGTAACAGGGCTCATCATCAAATGACGTTATAGCCTGGCTCAGGTGCTCAAGCCCATTCGTCAACAATATGTCACTCATACTTTCCCGCAAACCGATCACTTTGTTAACCGATCCTAGCCCATTCGTCGCAATCCCTCTAGCTCTGCCTCCTCCTCCTCCCGATCAGACCGAATTCCAAACCGATCACTTTGTTAACAAGATAGATGTGGTCGGGAGGAATGAAGACAGAGAGTGGATTGTTTCTCACCTAATATGTGCATCCAGCCAAGAAAGTACCCAAGTCGAGGCTCTTCCCATCGTGGGGTTAGGAGGAATGGGAAAGACAACCCTAGCAAAACTGGTCTTTAATGATCCTACACTGGATCAAAGCTTTGAGTTGCTGATGTGGGCCTATGCCCCCAAAAAATTTGAAATAAGGAGTGTGATACATCACATTCTCCAGTCTACAACAACAGAGAGCTTTTCACACTTGAATATGGAGCAGATGAAGACACGGTTACATGCCGCGATTGGTAATAAAAAATTCCTTCTTGTGCTGGATAACGTGTGGGTTCAAGACGTGATCCAATGGTCCGAGCTCCAGGAGATTCTCGATGCCGGCGCAGGCGGGAGCAAAGTTCTAGTCACTGCCCGCGAGGACCGGGTGGCCTCCGTCATCGGGGCCATCAAGACGTACCGGTTGAAGCCCCTTCCTGACCACCACTGCTTGTCCATATTCTTGAAGTTTTCTTTCACACAAGGCGAACAACTCAGACACCCCGCGCTTGTGGAGATTGCCAAGGAACTCGTTCGAAAATGCTGCGGAGTTCCTCTGGGGGCGAAGACCTTGGGAAGCCAGCTACGAACAAACCGGGATGAGCCCAGTGTTGAAGGGTTTCTTGAACAAATAAATTTATATTCAAGATCCCGCTGAGTATAGCGAAGTCAGGATCGTCCACGGGAGCGAGAGTAGTGCTAAGTTTAGTCGAAAACTACGAAAAGAGCAAAGAAAACAAGGGCAGAACAACTCAGGCTCGACCCAAAGAGGGTCGATCTTGACCCTAGGGGGTCGATCCTGAGAACAGAAACACACGTACGCACACAAAACACACTCAACGGCTCGAACACGACCTAGGGGAGGTCGAGATCAAGGCTAAATCACGAGTTTCAATCAATATAAAGGGCAAATCCTAGGGCTAGGGCTACCACAACAACAACCATACATGCTTTTGATGTCCGCGTTTTTAGGTAGATTTTTAGGGTCTAGATAGGTTAGTTTAAGTTGATTTTCGTAGTTGAGTCTTGTGTTTTTGAGTCTTTTTGCATGTGTTTTCGTATTTCCTTGAGATTCGGAAACTACGCGCTTTTGTGTCATTTTGTAGGTATTTCGAAGCTTGAGAGCGAGTTTGGAGCAAGACTTGGAGAGGATGGACAAGCTAGAAGGAAGATTCAAGTGGAAGAGCCGA